>JBAMCG010000023.1:0-600000 GCA_037075325.1 Drosophila mayaguana | reverse complement strand
GCAGAGCAGCACAGCATGAAAGGCTCTTGATTAGAGGCAAAGGGGAAGCTGGGGTCACTTTATTTGGAGCGCTAGAAGCGAACGGACGCGAGTTCGAGAAGCAAAGACCAGAACATTCTGGAAGCAAACCGACACAGACAGGACAGACAACAGGACGAGTAAACAGGATGACGCCCCCGACTGCGAATCGCCGCTAAGCCGACGAATACTCAGTGTTGTGATTGTTTTAGTTCTTTTGGGTTCCGCGTGCGAGTGCCAAGTCAGCGTAGTGTGGTGTAGAGGGTAATAATAAGAAACAAGTGAAGGGCCGGGTAGTATAGTGTAACAATTAAGTGTTGTCAGAAGAAAAGGAATTAATAAATCAATTTAAAATAAACGAATTAACGCGACTCGTAGTTAGTGTGGGGGGAAGGCGAGTACTTTCAGGCCGCGTTCGCAGTTCACCGAGGACACCACACATATCAGTTCCGAGTGTTATAAACCAGAGCTGGATCTGGGTGGCACCTCGCCATAGCACCTCGCCGTGGCCACACGGCCACACTCCGAGTGTTATACACCAGAGCTGAGTCGAGGCGGTGGCCGGCCTGGCTGTGCTAGTGGCCACAGCGTTCCCCACGCACCTAGTGACGGCACACCCCGAGCGCCACGCTGGATCGAGGCGGCAGCCAGCTCGACTGTGCTGTTGGCTCTCGTGGCGCCCCGGCCTCTTGCCGCAGTGCCCAGCGGCCACCATACGATTCCACTCCGAGCGTTATACGCCAGAGCGGAGTCCAGGCGGCTGTGCTGCGGTGCCCTCAGCCGCTCGGCTACCGCGTGTCACGTCGAGCATAGCGGCTCACGGTGGTTGGCAGTGCGCGGGCTTTGGCTCCCAGGCCACCGCTGGCCACAGCTGGGAGTCGCTTGTGAGGTTTTGCCGCAACCTAGGACCATCAATCACGTGCCCAAGCCCCGAGAGCACGGCCACCAGCCGTGCTGTCTTTCTCATTCCGCGGTCCCGGTAAGTTACAAATATTCTTATAAATGACCCTGGGGAGACTGAGAATTATACCCCAGCCATTAGAACTTCTTTACAACTTTTTTTTGTAGCTGAGGTTGAGTTCGCTTATGAATGTGGATGACCTGAAGGCATACAACATAAGCACGGTAAATACAGATTAAATAAATAATAAGGTTAGGCGCTTTTACCAAAATGCGGCAGAAATTTGTACAGTACAAATTGCTTTTGTCCAAGATGATTTGTAAAGTTGAAATAACATCGTCATCTAAGAGCTTAACATCAAGATCAATTGGACACTCCCCAATTGAATGCAGTAATGGTAGACCTCGTTAGAAGAGAAAATTGTCATCCGATTTGGCCGATTTGGTCACAACCAGTGCTGCCAGAATCTCCTAGGCAAAAATTGCTAGATTTTGGAAAGAAGTGGCTAAAAATATCTAACAGTTTTGTGAAAATTGCCAAAGCTGAATTTTATACCTATATTCTTATATTTGGGACCACCCTAATTATTTGCCTCTCTTGCATTGTAACACTCTTTCTAATTTTTACTCGTTCGCCAAGCTGTAAGCAAGCTGCGCTTGCTCATACGTTTCTGTAATTTAGTCTATAGCGAGAGCTCTATGAATAAACGTTGCACCTACGATGTGCTGAATTTGATTTACAGCTCATTTGTTTAGTGGAATAGCACCCCCATACTCTGAAATTCATGCTCACACTCACTATAAACTAACATTTAAAAAATAAAAGAGAGCGGGAACGACACAAGGGAGCTTTTACATATGCGTATGCGGCTTGGCGGACAGATACACAAGGACGCAGATACAAAAGGACGACAAAAACATATGCGCGTAAGAGTATTCTTGCATTATTTTTTCTATTTCGTAATATACAATTAATAACAAAACAAAAACCAATGAAACGTCTTACATAAGTAAGGTTTCGATTTTACTCTCGCTCTGAAAGAACGACTCTCCTATGTTCCTCCCTCTTTTGATGTACAAGTTTTATACTCAACATGTATTAATGAAATGAGTATGTAAATGACAATGACTTATTTCTAGTGTTGGCTGACTTTGATATTATAATATTAATATATTAAGTATTTTCCAGCTGCGTGGAAGACTGCCATTGTCGTGATGATCCACAAGCCTGGCAAACCTGAGAGGACCCCGGTTCCTACCGACCTACCATTCTCCTACCTTCTTTATCGAAGGTTTGGGAAAGACTGGTCATCCGTCGGCTGGTAGCAGTGGCGGAGTCAAGAAATCTGATTCCGACTCAATAATTTGGTTTCCGCGCTGGGCACGGCACAACTGAACAACTGCACAGGGTGACAGACCACATCCTCAGGGCCTTCGACAATAAGAAGCACTGCAATGCCATTTTCCTGGACATCGAACAGGCCTTCGATAAAATATGGCATCCTGGACTTCTAGAGAAGGTCAAAGAGCAGCTGCCCTCTCACTACTTTTCGCTGAGTCGATCCTACTTGGAGAGTCGTTCTTACAAATGCTATGGCATATCCTCCAATTCGTCTCTCATGTCCAACCTTGCAGCGGCAGCAATCCTCCAAGATTTGACTTTGGACTCTTTTGCAAAATGGGCTGGCAGGTGGAATATAAAAATCAGCGCCACAAAAAGCAAAAGTTTATGCTTTTCGCTAAGAAGGGAGGCGCCCGCGACCGTCTTCATTAATAATACCCCCCTCGAAAAAATCAGGACGGTGAAATACTTGGGGATCAGCCTAGACACACGCCTCAAGCCTTCAAGCTTCAACTTCTGGCAGCTGCAGGCACCTGCCGCTCCCGCCTTAGGCAGGTGTCCTGGATACTGCACAGCAAAAGCAAGCTGTCCCTCTTCAACAAGCGTAAGACCTTGACGCACGAAATCACCCTGATCTGGAGGTACGGTGTACAAATGTGGGAGTCGCCGCCAAGAGTAACCGCCCGGTTTGATTCCATATTACAATACTAGTCATTCTTATATACTAATTTTTTTTTTTTTTTTTGGTTGTAAATTTAATATAATTTCATTCTTCTTCTACTCCATTTATTTATTATTATTACTATTATTTATTTATCTTTTTTTTTCAAGTTTAAAATAATTAGATCTCAACTTTATAACTTTATAATTGTTGGGCCAAATCACTCAAATTTGTATACTTTTCTTCTTAAATTTGGGACCACCCTAATTACGTGGCTCTCTTGTAATGTATCACTCTTCTATTTCACTCATTCGCCAAACTGTAAGCAAGCTGCGCTTGCTCATCCGCCTCTGTAATTAGTCTATAGCGAGAACTCTGAATAAACGCTTGCACCGAGGTTGTGTAGAAATTTATATACAACTCATTTTATTCGTGGAATAGCACCCCCATACCTTAGAAACTCATGCTGGACGGGAAAACGCTCCTGTTCCTACATTTTTTGGCGCCCAACGTGGGGCAGTGCTATTCAAAGTTCCGTGCATCGTTTTAATTTGTTCTAATTTGGCTTATGTGCATATATATTCTGCATATACTTATGTACATAAGCGAAAATGTTCCAGCATACAAAGTGTTAACTGTGCATACATTCGCTTGCCTTGCTCTTCGCACCGCCGAGACACCGTTTATTCGCTTTGGTTGACTTCGCTGTCGCTCTGTGACCCCCCGCCGTCGCATCACCGAGTCATCTCTATCGTTTCGTCGTTCGTTCGCAGCAACAGCTTCTGCTTGCAATCTTCGTGCTCAACGTCACTTCGCTGTCCCCACGATCCCCGCGCGATCACAGCAGCAAGTTACCGGCACTGCGCTTGTCATCATTTTCGTCAAACTTTTGGACAATCATATTCGTCTAAGCAGCAATAAGTGCAGCTGCTCACAAACGCACATACATAAGCAACAACTGCGCTGCATAACATAAACACAACAACAAGTTGAGTGGAATTTGTCGCCAAACATTCTGCACGCTCAGTTGAGTGAAATTCGGCTCGTACATTCGTTATTCTTCGGCTAATATTCTGCACACGAAATTGAGTGAAATTTGTGACTTGTATTATTCGCTGCTCTAATAAATATTTTGCGTAATTTAAATTTGACTCTGGCAGTTAATTTGATCACTTTAAATTTAAATTAAAAATTATCTCAATTTACTCAAATACAAACATAAGGTTGTTTTTGGTCTAATAATGTCTTTGGAGAGCCTTAAAACACAACGCGCGAATACTCGCCGGAATATTACTCGCATTCGTAATGTCGTTGACCCCAAGCTGAGAGATGGGAAGTCTGCGCCAACTCAAGCTGAATTAAAGTGTCGCTTGGGAATTTTGGAAGCTTACTTTAAGCAAGTAATGGTCTTGCAGACGGACATTGAAAAGGAATGTCCGACTGATTCAACACGCGCCGAGCTGGAGGAGCTGTATGTAGACATAAAGGTTTGCATTACAGAACAACTTACGGAAGAGATGAACGAATCAACATTTGCTGCGACATCTGGGCCTACATTCTTATCGTCAGCCAAGCTGCCCAGACTTACGCTACCTACATTTGATGGCAATTATGCGGACTACAAGAATTTTAGTGCATTATTCACTCAAATGGTGGATCAGCAGAACAGCTTATCAAACATCGAGAAGTTTAATCAGCTGATAAGCTGTTTAAAGGGACCAGCATTGGAAACAGTAAAGGCATTTCAGATTACACCTGAAAACTATCGGAAGGCACTTGCTCGTTTGAATCAGCGCTACGACAATCCAACATTAGTGTTCTTGGACAATATCTCGTCGTTGTTTATGCTCAAGAGTGTGTCGAGAGCAAATAGTCAAGAAATTCGAAGTTTGATTGACAACTCTACAGCATTGTACAACTCACTAACTTCATTAGGCAACGAGTCACAAATTGCACAGGCAATGTTAATAGCCATTGTCATGGATAAGATGGATATGGAAACTAAACGCAAATGGAACGAATCATTGGATTATTCAAAGTTACCTACGTGGGATTTGTGTGTACAGGTAGTTGAAAGGCATTGTCAATATTTGGAATCATGCGGTAAGTCCGAATCGAGCCAGGCTCGAACTGCGACTATTAGCAAACCACGAAGCCAGACGACCACGCGACATGGTTTGTCTTTTAATTGTTCGACTAATTCATGTCCTATTTGTCTTAGTTCAGAACATCGAGTATCACGTTGCAGTCGGCTTCAGGAGATGTCTATTACAGATCGCTATGAAGCAGCAAAACGACATGCTCTGTGCCTAAACTGCCTTGGCAAGGGCCACCAGGCATCCAAGTGTCCCTCTGCCCAAAGATGTCGATTCTGTTCGAGACTTCATCACAGCTTACTACATCGAGAGACAGCTGCGACTAGATCGGCATCTACGTTACCCATCGTTTCCAATTCAAACGAAGTTGTCACACATACACACACCAATCGAACAGACCAAGTCATTCTAGCAACGGCCATCGTCGAGGTCATGGATGCATCTGGAACTTACAGGATCGGTCGTGCTCTATTGGATTCTTGCTCCCAGGTGAACTTCATCTCAGAACGGTTCGCACAATCACTACGCTTGCCAAGAGTCGAACGGCATATGCGAATATCTAGCATTGGCGAGTCACATACACACATCAAGTTTGGCACTTCGGCCACAATCAGGTCACGTTTGGAGGATTTCAAGATGCCCATTGATTTCTGCGTGACGTCACACATTGCATATCAGCCGGATTCGGACATCGACATTTCATCTTGGAACATACCGAAGAACACACCACTAGCAGATGAGCAGTTTCACAAAACTCATCATATTGATTTACTCATTGGAACTGAAACATTTTTTGAAATTCTTGCAGTGGGACAAATCAAATTGGGTCCCTGCCTTCCTACGCTTCAGAAAACGTTACTTGGATGGATTGTGTCTGGACGCTATAAAGGCACACAGAGACCGGCACACTGCTACTCGCTTTCACAGGAGGAGTCAATCAACAACAATTTGGAAAGGCTCTGGCATATCGAAGATTTGAGTAAGCCAATCGAAAGGCTCACACCTGAGCAACTGCAGTGCGAACAAATGTTTAGTCGATCTGTACGTCAACAAGCGGACGGTAGAATTATTGTTCGGCTACCATTTAAGGATGACCCAAGATATCTAGGATCTTCATACCAGTCAGCCAAACTGAGATTCGAGTCATTGGAACGGCGCTTAAATCGCAATCTTCAGTTAAAGGCATCATATACGGAGTTTCTGCGCGAGTATGAAGATCTGAATCACATGAGTTTGGTAAACGCACCAAGGCTTGACGAGCCACACTACTACATACCACATCACTGCGTCTTCAAGCCAAATAGCACTTCAACGAAGTTAAGAGTTGTCTTCGATGCATCAAATCGAACCTCATCGCAACGATCACTGAATGATTTATTAATGGTTGGACCGACTATTCAGACGGGTCTATATACGCTTCTGCTACGCTTTCGAACATACAGATATGCACTCACTGCAGATGTTGTGAAAATGTTCAGACAAGTACTGATGGATTATCGTGACCGCAAGTTTCAATATATTCTTTGGAGAGATTCAACAGATAAGCCACTTCGCACATATCAACTGAATACAGTCACCTACGGGACGGCCACAGCACCATATCTCGCAATACGCAGTATGACATATTTGGCTGATCTACACATACAAACTCACAAACTTGGAGCACAAGCTATAAGTTCATCGTTCTACGTGGATGACTTTCTGTGTGGGCATGACACATCGGAAGGCCTACAACAACTCAAGGCAGAGGTCATCGAGGTACTTGGCAAAGGTAAATTTGAATTGGCAAAATGGCATTCAAACCACCCGGACTTCGTCGACGATAACACTATCAAGGAGTTGAATCTAGAGGATGGTTCCGTTACAAGCACATTGGGCTTAACCTGGAATCAACGTCAGGACGTATTGCTTTTTGCTTTTCGACCCAAATGCTCCGTTGATGCAATCACCAAGAGGACAATTTTATCAGTTGCGTCTTCACTCTTCGATCCATTGGGACTAGTAGCGCCAGTCATTGTGACAGCAAAGATCATTCTACAGGAGTTGTGGATACTGAAATTGCATTGGGATGAATCTGTGCCGCAAACACTTTGTCTAGCTTGGAAATCGTTTGCTGCATCGCTTCCATCTCTGGAGTCGCTGACAATACCTCGATTCTGTATGCAGCCGAACATCAAGGAGTTGCAGTTGCATGGATTTTGTGACGCTTCTATTCGGGCATACGGATGCTGCATCTACGCACGCACAGTTGCAGCGGACGGCAACGTTGAAGTCCACCTGATCACGTCAAAGTGCAGAGTAGCACCAACTCGAAAGCTATCGCTACCAAAACTGGAGCTCGCGGCTTCCCACCTGCTGGCACAGCTCTACGTGAAAATCAAGGGGATTTTCACATTGAACCAACAAACCTATCTGTGGAGCGACTCGTCGATAGTTCTTCATTGGATACAGCAACATTCTGCGACACTATCAACCTTTGTTGGAAACCGCGTTTCTGACATCCAAGAAGCCACACCGGACTGTCATTGGAGGCACGTCCCAACACAATTAAATCCCGCCGATCTGATTTCAAGGGGATGTAAGCCCATGGAATTGAAACAATCTATCTGGTTTATGGGGCCGGCGTATCTGAAGCAGAGCCCGCACGCTTGGCCAAAGGACAAACGTCACGAACCAGATCCTGAGGTCATAACACTTGAGATGCGCAAGTCAGCTTTCAAGGTTACGACGGATAGCAACTATCTACTCGACACACTTAGAAGCATAAGTTCGCATCGTCGTTGCTTGCGAATTGTTGCTTGGATGCTGCGCTTCACACACGCGCTTCGGAGACCCGTTGAGCTGTCTACGCCCTCGCCGACACCTCAAGAACTTCAGCGTGCATTTAATTGCATTATTTGGAATCTACAGCAACAGCACTTTGCAGATGAAATCCACGCTTTGCAGAAAAACAGGCAAATATCAAGTCACATAAAGTTTCTAAATCCATTTTTGCAGGTTACAGACGGATACCTACTATTGAAGGTTGGCGGCCGTCTCGAATTGGCAAATGCACCAGACGCTCAGAAACATCCGATTCTACTCCCCAGCAAAGATGACCTCGTTCGTCACTACGTACAGTTTCTTCATGTGCAACACTACCATGCTGGCTCAAAGGCACTTGTTGCACTACTTCGTCTACAATTCTGGATCGTAAATGCTCGAGACCTGGTTCGCTCCATCGTCAGGAAATGCGTGCACTGTGTGCGCTACAAGCCAAGGCTGCAACAGCAACTCATGGGAAATCTGCCTGTCGAACGATTAACTCCATCGCGACCTTTCGCTCATTGTGGAGTGGACTTTTGCGGACCAGTCAACGTCTATCTTCGCATTCAGGGCAAGGCTCCTCGGAAAGCCTACATTGCCATATTCGTATGCTTCGCAACCAAGGCTGTGCATATCGAGGTAGTATCTGATCTCTCAACGGATGCCTTCTTAGCCGCTTTGAGGCGCATGATTGCACGACGTGGATTGCCTGTGGATATATTTTGCGATAACGCGACGAATTTCACTGGAGCAAGCAATCAATTAAAGGAACTACGGAACTACTTCTTCAAGCAAGAAAATCAACAATCAATTATTAGTTTTTGCGCAAATGAATTCATAAACTTTCGTTTTATCCCACCCAGAGCACCACACTTCGGCGGCCTCTGGGAGGCGGCAGTCAAAAGCGCCAAGGGACTCATGACGCGCAGCCTAATGAATGCCCGCTGCACGTTTGAGGAATTGGCTACAATCACAGCGGAAGTAGAAGCCATTCTTAACTCGCGCCCGCTCACTCCACTGTCATCAGATCCAAGCGACTTGGGTGCTCTGACACCTGGTCACTTCCTAGTTGGAGACTCCTTGCGAGCATTGCCTGAACAACCTATACAAGATGAACAGCTGAAATCTTTGGACCGCTGGCGTTTGATAACTGGTATCAAACAACACTTTTGGCGACGCTGGTCAGCAGACTACTTCAACGAGTTGAACGTACGCTCCAAGTGGACCAAACCAGCATCTAGTATCTCTATCGGAGACATGGTTCTCATACATGAGGACAACATACCTTCTCAGAAGTGGATAATGGGTCGCATTACAGCTACAATTCCTGGACGAGATCATCGAGTACGAGTTGTAGATGTACGCACTGCCAAGGGCATAATCCGGAGACCAATTCACAAAATAGCTATTCTTCCTGTTTCTTGAAAGACTGCGTCATTCAATGGGGCCGGGATGTTGGGCCAAATCACTCAAATTTGTATACTTTTCTTCTTAAATTTGGGACCACCCTAATTACGTGGCTCTCTTGTAATGTATCACTCTTCTATTTCACTCATTCGCCAAACTGTAAGCAAGCTGCGCTTGCTCATCCGCCTCTGTAATTAGTCTATAGCGAGAACTCTGAATAAACGCTTGCACCGAGGTTGTGTAGAAATTTATATACAACTCATTTTATTCGTGGAATAGCACCCCCATACCTTAGAAACTCATGCTGGACGGGAAAACGCTCCTGTTCCTACAATAATTTTCACCTATGTCTTAATCATTTTTCTTCTTTTTTTTTTTTTTTTGGTTTTTTACTTACACAGCTTTTATTTATTTTATGTTTTTATATCCACGCCGTTGCACTCCTTGGGCCCAAGCTTACGAAGGCATGTTGATTAGCTGTTGGAATTTAGAATTTTTTTTTTTTAAATATCAATATAAAGTTTTTCGATCTAGTTATTTTGGCATAATTTTTTTCTCCTTTTTTTTTTTTTTTTTTTGATTTTTTATTTTTGTAGAAAAACTGCGGAGTGTAGTTCGCTTGAAGCACGGTACGTTGAACCCCTCCTTTACGCACATCAGCTGACGCGCTACTCTTGCTCCCGTCGGCTACATGGCTTTTCGTGGTCCGCTTGATTTTGTTTATGCAAGACCCGAGTTGGTAAAATCTTCTTTTTCTCGCCTTACAGCAGCGGCCGTTCCACCTGGTGGCTGTAGGTTAATTTATATTGATTTTACTCCTTCGAGGTTGTTGGATTATTTTTATTTTGTTTCGCCGTCGTTGCCGTCGTGGCTTACAGGGCGAGGGTGTTTGGTCGTCGTGATTGTTGGTCTTAAATGCCGTCGGGGCGCCGTTTATTGTTGGAGCTTATACTTACGCGTGCTAAATAAAATTAGCCACTTGCTCGTTCGCCGCCTTACCCTAAATTCCGATATATTGTCAATATAGATGTCAATTCTATTTAATGGTCATCAACATACCTATTCCCATAGAGGCACTGGCACTAATAATTTATTAATTAAAGTTTCTCACGCTGCCCTTTTTTTTTTCACTGACTTCATGCGGAACTGGTACGTCTTAACATGCCAACTGTCAATTCTTTTCTATCCAGCAGCCTAGCGATCAGCTATACCTTAAGCGGCGCTAAGCCTAGCTGTACCTTCGTTAATTGTGCCGATGGCCCGATTGCGGTACAATCGTACGATCCAATCAACGGTTAAATCGTATGATCTCTTCAGCTCATACGAATGCTGATATAAAGATAATTGGAAAGCGAACAGTAGGGTGACTCACGGCGTACGCGTTAGTATTTTTTTTTTTTTTTGTATACAAACTGTTCCCACTATTTCGACTACTACAGCGCAGATAATGCAGCAAGACCTGTTCGAAGAAGCATTATCTGAAGACCATACGATTTTGTTATGTACGAACCTGTATATCTTTTAGGTGGTATACCCCTAATCTTTCATGTAAGGGTGTAAATGAAAAGTGTTTGTTGGAAGAATTATATTGGAAATCCGTCTGAGTGCCAATATCTTGCGTAACAATGTGTTCAGGGGATGTGTCTACTTGGTGTTGGTTGACACGTCCCGTTTCCGGTTCCCGATGGATTGCATTTCGGACACAAAGGTTTGAATACTTCTTTAGCTCCACAACCATAACAAAATATTTTTCATGGACCTACGCAGTCGTCGAATCTGTGACCAGGTTTGGCGCAATTCCAACAAACTAGCGCTAATTTAACGTTATGCCTTTGTATTTCTGATATGTTTTCCGCGAAGTTAGCATCGTCGGATAATAAATCAGGCTCCTCGCGTGCTGACAATTCTGTGACATACGAACGCACAGCTCAAGGCTTAAAAGTTTTTATATCATTATAAAACTGTTCATGCTTCCTAATTTCTCTTCGCAGTTGCGATCTGTTAGAAACATTTAAATGAAGTAATTCGTGATGTACAATGGGCTTGGCGTTTCGAATCAATAGATCGACTAATTCATTTTCAGATATCCCATTTTGGAGTCTATCAACAAGATCTTCTATTGCGTATTGGAAATCATCAAATGGTTCGTTTTCGCCTTGGCGGCGCTTCCTAATCTTTTCCCATATATCGTAATCGGTTTCTATATCTTCAAATCTTCTCTTGAACTCTAAGCAAAGTGTTTTCCAGGTAAAGTTGGAGTGAGTACGATGAAATTTCCAGTACCAATCATTTGCTTTACCCGTGAACAACAGATACAAATGGTCACATAAAAGTTGAAATTCATTATTCAAATTCTGTTTGGTGAGCGAACGAACGCGATAAATGAATTCGTCTGTTCGCATGCAATTCTTGGATCCATCAAATTTGATGTGCCAGCTCTGCATAATATTGGGTACTTTCCCAGAGGAACTATTTGAAATAGAGCTGCTTTGATTGGCGCTCGCCCTTGAGATGTTTTCAAAGTTTTTGTACTGAGACGGTTGTGCGTCAGTATTATTTGTCCTAATGTTACTGTCGTTAACAGAGGATGGTGGTTGCTCTGATGGAACCAACTTGAGAGTTACTAATTTATCCTGTAGTGAGGTTTCTATGACTTTTGACAAGTGTGATGTGAGCTGTTCTACTAATTGTGCTTGCTGAATGTTTATAGAAGCTTGTATATAGTTAGCTATCTCGTCTTTGTTGTTAAGTCCGATATTAGTAGTGTTCGAATTCCGCTCCGATTCATGTCGGGTCGTAGATCGTGTCTGCATACCTCGCCTTGGAGTTGTCCCTCGACTTCTAGTAGATCTTTGGTTTCTCCTAGGGTAATTTGACCTATTGCCATTGGCACTAAAAGATTCATTTGAACCAGGTTGGAGGCTGGCTTCTGCAAACAAAGTATCGTTTGAGAATGTTAACGCCATTGTCGTACAATCAACGTTACATACTGGGCATTTTGAAGTTACCTTAAGATGGTCTATAATGCAAAGTTTATGGAAGGTTTGCCTAAATGGGGTATTTGCTATCAGATCATTCCTATTCAATACCTCATTGCATATATAGCAAAAGGGGTCTCCAGTTTGCAACGCAGTTGCTATATTTTCTGTACTGTGTATTACAGACATTTTGCTTTATCATTAAACAATATATGCTCTATACAATATCTAATAATGCAATTTTAAACTGTTTGCGGTACTAATTATCTGTCTTTTCCATGCCAGAAACTTATAAGATAAGGTCGGTCTAAATCATAGTGGTTTACTTCTATTGTCTTTAATTGTTCTATTGTTAACCAAAACATTCAATTATGGACAGCACTCCCACTAAAGTAAGTCTACTGTAATTCCAAATTAATTGAGATGTATTCTACTATTTCGTGCATAATCAATTATTTATTTGATGCTCTCCGCAATCTGAAGCTGTAGTTCTATCCAGGTCGATCAATCCAAAACAATGAATTGCAATCACAAAATCCAATAGAAAAGAGACTAAGCGTAAGACACGATGTCTTAAACAAATATATAAATGACATTTAGGTTGCTAAATATGAAAGTTATGGATGGATTGGTGAATGAGCTTTAGGAACCGAGACAATACTAAAAGGTTGAGATTCAACAGTCTCGGCCACATTAGCTACATTGAAATGTGTACTGTCCTTGCCTACATGGGCTACATAGAAAGGTATACTGTCTCGGGCCCCACGTTGGGCGCCATTTAAAGTTATGTAGTGTACGGGTTTGAGTTCGATTGCACGTAAATGTACCTTGCCACGGATCTTATATTGCTGACTGAACCGTGGCGTGCAGAAAGGTTTCGGGTGCGCACTCTCGATATGCTCTTGCTAGCTCGTCGGATCGTAGGGGTCGTCTCCACCTCCGACGGCAGCCAGCGATCATGGTCGGGTGGGCAAGGTCGGTCGCCTTAAAATCTTTGGCGACCGGCCTTCATTGGCCTGTGAAGCGAGATCCAGCATGGGCAGGTATGTATGTTTGTGCGCCTCTTATCTATCTATCTCTCTCTTTCTCTCTCTCTCTCTTCCTTTTCTCTATAAGTAGCCGAGTATGTCAAAGAGTAGCACGCGAAAACTTTGTATAAGTATAATAAAGTAGCTCGAGGAGTTGCAGTTTCCCCCTTTAACCCTCTCCCTTTTTCCGATGAATAGCCGGATCTAGCGCGTGCACTGCTAAGCACTCCAGAATAATAAAACATCCGCGCACGTAATTCACTACAAAAACAAAAAGAATCAATTTTTTATTTTATACTTCTGTTTCACTGGTTAACTTGTGTTTCATCCCAATTCCCAATATGAGTAGCTGCAAAATATCTTGCACTCTCAGGCAGGCAGTTGATTCTGCACAATCACAATTTGTAAGTTGCTGGTTGTGCGACAATCGGATGCATACTAAGTGTGCAGGTCTTAGTGGGCGTGATTATGGCAAGATTATGTTCACTGCCAAAATTGGTAGTGGGGGCGTTCGCTGGTCTTGTCCGATTTGCTTGGAAAAACAGATCAACTTTTCTAAAATGTATAGTGCTCTGTTATCCAGTGACATGGCTGTTGCTGAAGAAATGTTAAATCCGCATAGCTTCGAAAGTCATCCTCCTCAATAGGAGACTCCTTTGTTGTTGGTCCTCCTTCCGTAATAACATCGTCACCTGATTTGCTTGCTCCTCCCTCACCTTGTGCTTCTGTACTGTCATCGGCTGCTAATTCACCTGCTTCTACATCACCCGGTCCTGAATCTATTGTTTCTCCTATCGATGATGAAACTCAAGTCCCTATTCAAAAAGTGGATTCTTCTCTAAACTTTGTTCAAACTCCGCGAGAAATTGCTTCATTTAAGACAAATGTGCCGGTGGAATATTTTACAGCTATATGTGATCCTAAATTCTGGTCACCTCATGTAGTTGTCCATGAATTCAAACCTAAGAATCGCAACAAATGGAATCCTATTTCCTTGAATCTACCTTCGGTTCAATCAACATCAAACATTATACCAAAAAACATTATACCAAATAATATTATACAATCTTCTTCTCAGTTGTCCCTGATCTACCAAAACGTACGTGGCTTAAATTCTAAACTTAAAAATCTATGATATTATCGCTTTCACTGAAACATGGTTAAGTCACAATGTTGAATATTCATAATAGTGAGATTTGACTCTCGGTATGTCAATATCTTTTTGAAATAAAATAAATAAAAGACACTCAAAAGAAGATACTCAATACGCAATCCTGCAGAGAGGCACTTGGCCAGGCTGCAACAGACACTACAGGATGAATAAATGACGACATGCAGACTGAAAAAGATGCTCGAGACAAACATGGCCATGATGCCACTACATGCTCCTTGTTAATGCCAGATCCCATTATCAGGATCTGGCCCTCCCCCACACAGCCAAACAATGCTGTTAACAGCGGGATGGCTTTACTTCCTTAACTTTCGAGTCCGTTTTGCCGCCATATATTACATATACAAGTATTTCTCCAGAAATATGGGTACTTGCGTGTTACTAAGATCCAATACACAATACCAGGCAGGTCGGCAGACAAATCCGGATAGTTGTATGGTCGTTAAAGGATGCAAACTTATGCAAAAGCTACCCAGGTCTGACGCAATTGGGATTTCAGGCGTTGGTGGCTGCAGCTATATGGCTATATACTTCGAGTAGTCAAGATCGACCCAAACTTAAAACATCTGAGCGGCGACGTTCAAGACATTAGGAAGACAGCTAAGGGGGACCTTTTGTTGCAATTGAGTGGGAGGCCGGAGCCTATGCGCTGAGGCCCTTCACGGAGTTGTAGGCAAGGCCTTGGGCGACCGAGCGATAGTTAAAATATTTTCCTAATCAGCACTCACCGAACACTCACACTGTTTTAGTTACGGACTAAGAAATCTCACAGGTCTTAGAACTAACTCAGCTCCAGGGCCAATTCGTGCACTAAAGCTAGCCCTCTCCTTGCATCCAAGTACGTTCGCCGATTTATGTAGCGAATGCCTAATTCACAACATTAGAAATTTAACCAAGTAACATGAAATAAATGAATTAAAGAAAACACAATTGTTAGCATAAGTAAGTGATTTCCCATTTTTAATGGGATCAAGGCATAACAATGGGTGGCCAATGGATGAAGCTAACGATCCGGTGCCAACAGTGTGTTTTCAACTGCTGTTCAACTGTTGTCGCATCGTTTGCTTACATTTTATTGCGGGCAATAAAATACTCGCGTAAGAGTGCTTAAAACGAGCATCTCGCGATAAGCGATCTCTGTGCGCGCGTGTATTAGTGCATGTGGGAGCGGTTCACCGCCTCTCGTTTGTGATTGGCCAGCCAACCAGAATACTGACAGCAATAAACTGTATTGCGACGCGGTCGAACTCCCGGAAGAAGCGTGGCCGCGTTGCGAAGGTGCTCCTGAAGAACGTGAGTGCCACCGCTGACGAAATGACGAAGTTTGTAGTAAGTAAGTTAGGATAAGTTTATTAGTAGCAGATAAGTTAGGAATAATTAAGTTCAAAATGTGAAATTAATGAGCGCGCGCGCCGGTAATCAGCTATTCAACTCTGCCCAGCGTGGAGAGAGCCCGCGAGAGCGGAGAGTGGAGAGTTGCATTGCCGACGCCGAGGTGAATTAGGCGGCCGCACGAGATCCAGACTGGCAAATAAAATACCCCCATCGGGTTGATACTATTTGATAATGATAGTATTTGAATAATTCTCTGTACTTTTTGTAGGCTAGTTGGCCCCCTTAAATAAAATAAATAAATAAAACACCTAATTTTTGCTTTAGAGTATATTGAAAAGCTTTTGTAGTTTTGTTACAACGTTTTGTGGACTGATGAGGCTGCATTTCAGTTTCACGGGTCATTTGGAAAAAGTTTTATGCATTTTACCAGATTTGTAGGCGGAACCGTAATGTTTTGGGGCTGCATGTCATACTATGGCTTTGGAGATTTGATGCCAATAGGAGCCACTCTAAATCAATCCGGATATCTGCATATGGACAACGATCAAACAAAAAACAAAAAACGCACCACTTTTTTAATCACCCGCACAAAAAGAAAAACTAAATAATAAAAGTAAAAGCGAACGCAAGTAATATATCATCATCCACTGCGTTTTCAATAACTCTTCCGTGTGTCTTATAATGTTTACTTGACCGCCAGGTGTCGCCGACGAAAAATAAAATTCTTCTAAATAAGTTAAATATGGTTAATTAGCAGTAATTAATTTTACATACCAATCGAGCTACCGCTGGAAACCCCTAAATTCAAAAGCCACTTTGCCACTAGCCTGCACCAAGAGGTGCGACAGCAACAGCAACAGCAACAGCAACAACAACAAAGCGAAGCGCAATAGATGCGCACTAAATCCACAGCCAACACAACAACCACCACAACAGCCAATACGACAACCATAACCACAACCCCGTACTATACAACAGCCACTACAAGATCCAATACAACAGCCAATACAACAACCACCACATAAACAGACACATACACAACAACACAGAGAAAATACGCCAATAATTTATCTGCCTCAGTTAAATGATCTATTGCCACTGCTAAATAGGCTAAATAGTCACCCAGCAGTTGGCCATTTTACTACTAACACAGCCGCACACAGTAATGCTGGGCTGAATATCCACTGCGAAGACATGGCCACACATAGAGCCATAGTGGATATTCTGACCGCTGATAATGTACAGCATTACACCCACCAGTCGCGACAACAGAAAGGGTATCGGGTGGTGCTTAAACAGCTGCACCACTCAATACCCTGCGACTGGCTGATGGTAAAGCTGTCAGAGTTGGGCTTCGTGACACGTTTCGTACGTGTCATGAGGCACCGATTCACTGGCATGCCACTAAATGTATTTGAGGTGGAGCTACAGCCAATGGCTGATGGTAGCCACCTTAACATACTGAAAATAGCTACAATCAGCGGTCAACGTGTGCGAGCTGAGCGGCAGGCCAAGCCCATTGACCCAGCACAATGCCATCGTTGCCAGGCATTTGGGCACACTAAAAACTATTGCCGCCGCCCATACGTATGCATGAAATGCTCGGGCAGTCACGCAACTGCAGTGTGCACCAAAGCAAGGGATGCACCCGCAAAGTGCATCAATTGTGGAGGTGCACACGTCAGTTGCTATAAGGGCTGCCCCAAATACAAAGAGGCTAGGAGCAAGTTATTGGCTGTTAAATACATACCAATTCAAAGACAACAGCGGCAACTACAACAACAACAAGATAATCACATGCCACAGCAGACGGGGCGGCAACAGCCGCAGACTAAACAGAGACGACAACAACAACAACCACACTTGACAAATGAGACGCCATTACATGTAGGCACTAAACGAAAACTGACCTACAGCAGTGCAGTGAAAAAGTCACACAAACAGGCACAACAGCCAAGACAACAATCACAAAACCAGCCAAGACAACAACCACAACAACAGACACCCAATACAAGGGCAACAAAGCCAAAAGCAAGAGGTAATCTCCTAACAAGCAACAAGCAACGGCGGCCACAACAACAACAAAAACCATCAACTGCAGCCAAACGGAAGGCATCAACAACACGCAATCCAGCCCAGAGGCACCTGGAGAGCCTTCAGCAGCGCCTCCAGGAAGAGCAGGCCAGGACCAGCTGCCTGGAGAGCATGATGAGGCAACAAACCGAATCATTCAAAAAAATTGAACTAAAAATGGAAGAGATGATTGCCATATTAATAACTTTATTAACTGAGAAAAATGAGCAACAACAACAGCAACTACAACTACAAGTTCAGCAGCCAATACAACACCTGACGATGATGCCAAATCCCGAGGACCTCGGCCGTGAATATGAAATGGATGCAAACATGTCCCTGTCCAGTTGGCGCACAACCTCATCAGTGTCGGGCAACTCGATGCCGACGAGCGGCCCAGCATACTAGGTCATACGCCATCTCCACCACAGCCACATCCAAACGAATATCCAGAGACGTCGACCTCTTCAACAAATAACAACCAAAACAACTAGTCAAAATACATAAAATAATCTTATCTATTAATTAATGCAGCTTTTAACAGGTCTAGCGATGACGTTGCTGTATGCGCCTCCAAGCATAAATACTCCAACGTTGCCACAACTGGATGCCACTGGGGATGCCAACTGGATGTTCCTGCAATAACAACAATAACATTAATAAATAAATATACTCTAAAACGACCAGTGTCAAAACTGAGATTTTCTACTACGTACCTGAACACAACTGGACTCTGGATGCCACTCCAACGCACTTGCAACGTGTGTAACCTGCAACAAGACAAGAATAAAATCAATAAATACTTAATAAACAATAAATAAACTACAAATACACAATCGGACAACGGACACACGGACTTCAGGCGCCAAAATCAAATACATGCAACATGTGGCAAGGGGCAACAGGTGGCGGCCCACTTGCACATGCTGCCCCAACTTGAGGTCTATAGGATTGATTTGCACCAGATTGCGGAGCGGTGGTGTTGACGATCACAAAAATACAACGGCTCGCCAATTGTACAATATCGGCAATACACTAGAGCCAAATGTCAACACACACACACAATCACTACGTACCTGAATGCACACAAATCCTCAATGCTTCAACGACTGGATGCCACTGGGATGCCAACTGGATGTTCCTGCAACAACAAAATCAATAAATTAATAAACATATCCTAAAACGACCAGTGTCAAAACTGAGATCTGCTACTACGTACCTGAAGGCAGATATCACCGATATCACAAATGCTGCCAAATCTGGACATGGGGATGCCACTTCAACGAGACTGCGAGGGACCTGCAACGACAACAAAAATACAATTAAATATATGTAAAAATGTTAGGTTTCAACTTGTATTTGTCCACTACATGTGACAATTTGCCAATTCTAAATGTCAGTCTTATGTAATGTATTCAATGTGACCCTATGCCCTGTATATGTAAATGCCAAATAATTGTAAATGACGTAACCTATGACGTAGCCCATGTAAACAAAGAGCAACTTGCTGCTGCCAATTAGGTTCAAGAATTTGCTGATCAGGAGTAAGAACTTGAATCTTTGAAAAGCGTAGGTAGGAGTGTTAGGAGTATTAGTGCTAAGTAGGAATATTGGGTGTTAGTGTTAGTGGGCGGGTGAAAGTTTGCAAGCGTTCGTTGAGGAGTGAAGACGTGTCGACGCGCGCGCGCACGCACCGATTGCGGATTGTGGACTGCAAATTGCCAATTGCAAAGACTCTGCGCAGAACTACAAAGTCGAAAGCCAATAATCACAAGCGAGAGCAAATATAAGTTAGGAGAAATGTATAGTTGTATAATTGTGAAATGTAAATGTAAACTGTGCCACGCCAATTACCATTGTAATGAAAACGAAAAATTGTGTATGTAAGATGTGAAATGTCAGACGTTTGAATAGCTGCAAATAATTAAATACACAAAACTACACAAACTAAAAAAATATATAAAAAAAAAAACAAAAAAAAAATATATAAATATATGTGTGCATTTTATTTATTAAAAACGCAAATAAAATAAACGAAAAAAAAAAAGCAAATAAAAAGCAAATAAAAAGCAAATAAATATATATATATATGTGTGCATTTTATTTATTAAAAACGCAAATAAAATAAACGAGAAAAAAAAATAAAATCTCTAAAAAGGTGAAAAAAGTCCAATAAAACCTGACTATGAACTCATCAGACGACTCCGAAGAGACGAGGGACATGTTCCGGAGACTCTGCGACCCTCCAGTGGAACTGCAATTGGCGGCAAAGTCCAATGGTGAGTTCTCCTCGACGCCGATCCCGGCAAGAGACGCCATCGAGGAGTCAGAAAAGGCGCCAATACTCACATACACCAATACGCACTTGCGCGCCATAGCGCACGCAAGTGAAAAAGTAAAAGAAAAACAAAAAGAAAGCCACACTAACACACAAGAGTATTCGCATGCGCAAGCGCACACCCACACACCAATACACACTGACACGAACATGAACACGAACATGAATATTAGTGCGCTCTCAAACCCAAACTCTCTCGAACGCAGTCTGACAAATACGCACACGCACACGCCAAACGAACTTTCGCCAATGACGACAACGCTAACGACAGCGGAGACAATACACACATATATGCACAAGTGTGCATACAGACAAGTGCCCGCCCAAATGGCACACAAAGCAAAGCAGAGACAGAAGAAAATAATACCAAAACTGCCATGGTACAGAGATGGCTTACCAAAGTGCCACCTCTGTTACCACACGAGCTGCCCAACACAAAAACAAAGGCAACAACAGCAACTACAACAACAACAGCAACTACAACAACAACAGCAACTACAACAACAACAACTGCAGCAACAAACTGGCAATCGCCCTTAAAAAGGCGTTGCCTTGAAATGACCAATGACGACAGCGATATATATAATCCAATTGAACTACCGCTAGAGACCCCCAAATTTAAAAGCCTATTTGCCACAACTTTGCACAAAGAGGTGCGCCAAAAAGAGAGACAGCAACAACAACGACAGCCAACACAACAGCAGCCAGTACAACGTCACACACAAGCACAACAGCCAATACAACAACCTCAAACACAAATACAACAGCTAATACAATACTGCGAGTATCAACATGATCAACTACTACGTACCTGAATATGACGAGCGAGTGGTGCCATCCAGCAGCCAGCAGCCAACAGCCAGCGCCTGAGAGGAAGAAGATGTAAAGTAATTAGTAAAATTAAAATTCAATACCAATATAAATTTTACACATGTAATTACTTGTAAATGTACAATTGTCTTCTTGCATGTCTTCTTCTATGTATCTATGTATGTTAGTGTGACCTTGTCCCCGTGCATTGTAAATTCCCAAACAAGTGTAACCCACAACGTAATGTAAGCAAAGAGCAACATGTTGCTGATAGTTAGATTCTAGAAATGTTGCTGAGAGGAGTAATGATTAGGATCTTGAGTGTGGACCCTTGTGGACGTGCAGATGCGCACGCCCGAGTGAGAACACGGAGCCATGCCAATAGGAACAAAAAGCAGCCAACAACAACGATAAAGCGAAATAGAGCGAAATTAAACATTAAACAACATTGTGAACTCCCGCTTGGAGGCACCGAAAGCGAACGGACGCAAGTTCGACAGACAGAGCCATAGAAACAGAATATTCTGGAAACCAAACTGACGCACACAGGACGGACAACAGGACGACCCATCAGGATGACATCCCCGACCACAACTCGCCGGTAAGCCGACGAATACGCAGTATTAGAATTGTATCTTTAGTTCTCTTGAGTGCGAGCGCCGCGTTAGAATAGCATAGTGAAAAATAACGATAAGAAACAAGTGGAGTGTAGTCTAGTGTAGCCATTAAGTGCTGTCCGCGGAAAAGAGACAAATAAATGAATTTCACTAGAAGAATTAACGTGATTCATCGGTAGTGGGGGGAAAGCGAGATTCTTTGCAGGCCGCGCGCGCAGTTCACCGAGGACACCAAACGACCCAGTTCCGAGTGTTATACACCAGAGCTGGATCTGAGTGGCCCTCTGCTGTACTGCGTCGAAACCAGACACCGACAGTCTCCGACATCTCGCCATAGCACACCGCGGTTATCACGCGACCCGGCTCCGAGCGTTATACGCCAGAACGGGATCGAGGCGATACCTGGCCTGGTTGTGCTAGTGGCCACAGTTTCTCCCACGCGTCTGGTGACGGCACATCGCGATCGCCCGCGACCCTGCTCCGAGCGTAATACGCCAGAGCTGGGTTGAGGCTTGCCGCAACCCCGGGCAAGCAGTCGCGTGCCCAGCCCCGTTTACTCATTCCACGGTCCCGGCAATTTACAAATATTCTTGTAAATGACCCTGGGGAGACTGAGAGTTATACCCCAGCCAATAGAACTTCTTTACAAGTTGTTTGTTATGTGGTTTCTTATATGTTGTTTGTTAAAAGCTCATATTAAATAAAGTGAAAAAAAGTGAAAAATAATAAATTCTGCAAATATGAATTCGTCCGATGAGTCTGAGGACACAAGAGAGATGGTCCGGAGGCTTTGTGACCCGCTAGTGGAGCCTCAATACGTGGGGACGCTGCATGGTGAGTTCCCGTCAACGCCAATCCCGACTAGAGACGCCAGCGAAACATCAGAAAAGGCGCCAGAGGCACAAATACTTACACGCACACATACGCACTTGCGCGCCAATGCGCAAGCAAGAGAAAGTCAAACCAACACACAAGCGCAAGCGCAAGCGCACACCCACACACACACACACGTACTTATACACACCGACACGAACATGGATACAAGTGCTCTCTCCAACTCTCCGGAGCGCACTTTGACACACACCCGCACAAACACACGCACACTTTAAAATAGCACATATGCACATACGGCACTTATGATCCGCCATAATATACCTACGTACATATGCGCTAATTTAAATTAAAAGAACTACGTGTTTGTGAAATCCATATCACACACATAAACACATAAATAATATTCCATTACAATATTCACATAATAAATATAACAAGTAACAATATTCTATAAATTTATTTTCCTCAGTTACATCCGAACTATTGAATAAACTGACTACATTACACTTGTTGTTTCATTTATCGAAAATTATTATTTCTCCATTAGTCACAGTTACACATTGGCAGCAACAATAAATAAATTTAAAAACAAACTAAATTTTTAAATAAACTTTGTTTTTGTTTGTGATGTGCATTTAGTTGCAATTTTCACTAGTACCACTAACCATAGAACACATAGAACATGTCATAAAAATCATGCAAGTAAAAAATACCTATAAAAAGTAGTAGGAAGTGCACTTGTTATTTTAGTTGACTCTCAACTTCCGATCCGAACGGTGTTATCGTGCGAACGTCAGTGTTGATCTATATAAGCGAAACGTGCCAAAATTTATAAAAGTTTTTTTTAAAACTATGGCTAGTACAAGTGTTGGTGTAAGAAAGACGGGCAGAAAAGATTCACGGAAAAGTAATATAAAATGTGTAATTCAAACTTGTGGTGCGAGCTATAGGAAAAGTTCCGTAAATTTTCCTGTTAAGTTATTTTCATTTCCATCAAATGAAATAACTTTAAATAAATGGATTAAAGCCTGCAATTTGCCCAGTAATTTGAACCTGAAAAATGCTAAAATATGTAGCAGGCATTTCGAGCGGAAATTTATTGGTAAGCTTAGATTAAAAGCTAACGCAGTCCCAACCTTAAATTTAGGTGACCCCAACTTCTTTTCAAATAGTGCAGCTTTCAATGAGCAGGTTAATTTAATAGACTGTGAGGAAGGGGAAAATGTAAATAGCGAATGTGACGAGGAAGAAAAGTTAGAGAACTTTTTGAGTTTCGACAACAATTTAAGAAATGAATTGTGGAGCGATTTAACCGCTAATAGGAGTTCCTTTTGTTTAAATTGTATAAATAGGGAAAAAAATGAGGTATATTATAGGAAAAAATGCTATGATATTGGAGTGGATCTGAAAAAAAATGCAGGAAAGGTATATGAAGTTGAAGAAAAGGTTTAGTGTTTTTAAGCGGGCTTCTAAATACAGCCGGTTTTCTTGTAGAGTTAGGAAGATCAAGAAACCTGTTAATGTCTTCACGACAATTAATAATTTATCCCATGTTTCCGAACAATCGAAAGTGCTATGTAAAATGCTTTTAAGAAATAATAATATATATAATAGCGCTGAAAGGGTTCTCTCGCAAAATATTAATTTTTACTCTGCCAGAGCGTATGATTATCTTAGGGACGTTCTTCATTTAAGACTCCCATCTAAGAAATCGTTAAATCGATGGGCATTATTTAAGAACATAACTCCTGGATTTAATCCAGAGCTATTAGAAAATCTGCAGGGCATCGTTGAAAAAATGAGTGATAAAGGAAAATATGCAGTATTAGTTTTTGATGAGGTCAAAATTAAGAAAGGTCTGCAGTACAATTCATCTCTTGACGAGATTCAGGGATTTGAAAATGATGGCGAGAAGAGAAGTAGGTTTTTAGGTCAACAGGTCCGTGTTTTCCTTATAAGAGGTCTCTTTGAAAATTGGAAGTATGTTTTAAGCTATACTGTTTCGGCTAATGGAATAAAATACTCCGATCTTAAGTCTAAAGTTGAGGCAAACATTGGACTTTCGCAAGCATTGGGGCTTAAGGTTAAAGCCATTGTTTGCGATCAGGGTTCCAATAATAGGGCCGTTTTTGATAGATGGGGCATAGGCGTCAACAATCCTAGTTTTTCTGTAAATGATAAAGAGATATTTGCGATATTCGATGCACCACATCTTGTTAAATCGCTAAGAAATATTCTTTTAAGGCATAATATTAACACACCTCAGGGCACAGTTTCATGGAATATAATAAGAAAATTATATGAAATTGAAACTAAAAATTTAACGCGCCTATGTCCGAAATTGACTCCAAAACATGTCAGTCCAAATTGTTTTGAGAAAATGAAAGTCAAATTTGCCACACAAGTTTTTAGCCACAGTGTAGCTGCTGCGATACGCACAGTTGTAGATTCTGGTGGGTTTGCTGACTGCAAAGATAGTGCTCTTGCAACAGCAATATTTATTGACAAAATTAATAAGCTTTTTGATTGTTTAAACAGTCATGTAATATTTGATAGTAATCCTTATAGATGCGCCCTTAGAAAAAACAATAATGTCCATGAATATCTTCAGGAAATGAGAGATTATTTTCATGACCTGAAGTACCCACAAAAAGTATATTGTATTGATGGGATGATTATTACAATCTCATCTATAATTGCTTTAGCAGAAAATATTTGGAATGACAGCAGTGAAACTTTCTTTGTTGCTACATCCAAATTAAACCAAGACCCTTTAGAAAATTTATTTTATTTAATTAGAAGTCGGGGAGCAACTAATACAAATCCAACAGTTTTTGAATTTAATGCTATTATATCTAAAATTCTTTCAATGAAAATTTTGACTTCTGCTTCTATATCTGGGAATTGTATTCCAGATGAAGATCTCATGTTAGCTAATATAATAAAGGATAGCGGATCTAACCTATCAGTATTTCATGAACAGTGTGCCACGAATTCGTCTGTAGATCAAGAACCTTTAGATCCAGATGTTGAGGTTGAATTGTCATTAGATGCAACCATTGCAAATATTCAAAATGTTTTTAATGAAAATGCATTACGATATTTTGCTGGGTATCTTCTCTATAAATTATTACAAAAAACTGACTGCGAAATTTGTACGAATCTTTTGAAACCATTAGATGAAATGCAATGCTCGTCAGAGTATTTGATACTCAATAAAAACTTTCATTATATTAACCAATACCTTAAGTTGAAAGCCCCTTCTGACCATTTTTATGAGTTAATAAAACTTCATTTTGACATATTCAAGAAAATTTTCGACAAGAAGCCATACATAGAAAAACTTAAAGAAAAAATTGTTATGCACTGCATGCACGCTACAGCTAAGTCAATTTCACATAATGAATGGTTTTCTCCTACCCACCCTTGCTTTGACCATCGAAAATTCTTGCTCAATCAGTTTGCATTAATTTTAATAAGAAAAAATTGTAAATGGCTTACAGATAGCATAGTTAATAAAACTAGTAATTTAAGTCAAACCAAATTAAAAATGATTCGACAATAATACATTTAAATCAATAAATATAAAACACAAAACACTTTTTATAGGTATTTTTTACTTGCATGATTTTTATGACATCTAACGTATGTACCCTTTTAAAAAAGTCCATTTGACCTGAATAAAGTACATATGCATCTGTTTAAAAAGGTCAAAAAGGTCAAATTGACCTGTATATGTCCCAATTTTCCCACTGGGCACAAGCAGGTACTACATTAAAAAATTCATTCTGATAGGCAAACCCACGATCATTCAAACAAAATCAGGTACTTAAATATTAACGCGATTCAGCTATTCGAACCCAAAATCGTTCACAGAATTCTAAGTTGTGGTAGGCACACGCCAATGTTCATGTCCCATGCATACTCAGGCACATAGGCTCACAAATGCTTCACGTTACCCCACAATGTTTGTGAGCATCGCGTAACATGCGTACACACAATCAAACGCATGTATGTAGGTGTGTGCAGTTCACAAGATCTACCAAATGCAAATGCTCGGCTTTCAAATTCTTACAGGCAGCTAGAGATTCGCACACAGGCATATAAATGCTTATACATGTAGCAAGGGACTGTAAGTGTGTGTATGCATGGTCGTCGCGAAAAATGTTTTTATGCGCACCAACGCTTTCATACCCTTCCCACAAATAATAACGAAAACGCAAATATTTTGCATGAACATGGCAAACGATTTGAAGAGTTCGGTATACTCTTCACTCAGAAGAGAACACAAGGGGTGAATTCTCGTACGCCGAACCTAAAAGTGAAGAGCCGAGCGAATACGAAGTTGTGTGGGGTTCCCTGCCCCTAAAAAAAGTTGGACAAAATCTTTCTTCAGCGTGTTCTATGTTAGTGCTAGTACCAATCTTCGATCGCTATCGCCGACCGACACATTTTCGTGCCGATAGTTCATGATCGGAATTAATTGCACGAATATTCTGTGACTTATTTCTTCCGTTTTTATTTATTCAAATAAATAAAATAAATTCAAATAAATAAAATAAATAAATTTTCTTCAAACTTAATTTATTCTAATTAAGTTAATTTATTTTCTTTTATTTATTTTCGAAAAAACTCAAACTTAATTTATTCTAATTAAGTTAGTTTTTTTCAGTCTTCCGTTCAAATTCAAATAAATAAAGTAAATAAATTTTCTTCAAACTTAATTTATTCTAATTAAGTTAATTTATTTTCTTTCATTTATTGCGAAAAACCTCAAACTTAATTTATTCTAATTAAGTTAGTTTTTTTTTTTCATTCTTCCGTTCAAATTCAAATAAATAAAGTAAATAAATTTTCTTCAAACTTAATTTATTCTAATTAGGTTAATTTATTTTCTTTCATTTATTGCGAAAAACCTCAAACTTAATTTATTCTAATTAAGTTAGATTTTTTTCCATTCTTCCGTTTTATTTAGTAATATAAACGACTTTTCCTCCAACTTAATTTATCCTAATTAAGTTAATTATTTTTTCCAATTCTTTCGAATTGAACTGAAACTTAATTTATCCTAATTAAGTTATTTTTTTCAGTTCTTCTGTTCTCATTTATTCAAATAGACGTTTGTACTCCAACTTAATTTATCCTAATTAAGTGGTTTTAAATTTCTCCTTTCTTGTGTAGTCAACCCCATGTCCGATCGTTCTGGCCGTGCACAGTTGAGCGTACCTTCTTCGCGCCTGATCAAGCGCAGTGCTTCCTCGTCTCCGATTCCGTCCGCTAAATTGCAGACCGCCGGCACGTTCAAACGTAGTCCGATCCTGACTCGATCCACAGCTACGCCAGTAAGTCCGTCCTCCAGAATGGTGCTGTCCGACCTCATCGCGGCTGCAGATAGGCTCATCAAATTTGAGAGCCGTATTGATTACGCTGAGGATATTGAGTCCACTCCGGCAGCTCAACTCCAAGCTTTAGAGATCCGACGGGATCGGGTCAAGGTTCTTTGGGAGAAAGCGGAGCAGCAATATGATGCGTGCTCAAAAGCGCTTAGCCAGGGGTCTGCTAGTGGCGACCTTGAGGCCGTAGAGTCGAAATTCGACCATTGCTATACGGTCTACGAACGGTGCACAGCACAATTGAGCAAGCAGATCAGCGCCATTTCGGCAAGAGCTGCACCGTCCGCTCCAGTACTTGTTCCGTCCGTTTCGTCAGGAGGCTGCCGCCTTCCACCCGTAGACACGGAGGTGTTCCACGGCGATTACTTGCGCTGGCCAACGTTCCGTGACCTCTTCACAGCCATCTACATCCAGAACCCGCGCTTGACTCCAGTGGAAAAGCTATTCCACCTCAATTCGAAAACAGCAGGTGATGCAAACGCTTTGGTCGCCGAGTGCCCGCTCACAAACGACGGCTTTGCATCAGCTTGGGACGCCTTGTGTGATCGGTTCGAGAATAAGCGGCTGTTAGTCAACAGCCAGCTTAAGATCCTTCTCAACCTGTCCAAAGTCACCAAGGAATCAGGCTCAGCTCTCAGAGAGTTGCATGGCACCATTCATCGGTGCGTCACTGCTATCGAGCATGCTCAAATCTCAACGGAGAATTGGGACTGCATCCTAGTGTTCTTGTGCACCTCCAAATCGCCAGAACAGACTCGATCTCTGGGAGCATTCATTGCAGAGAAAACCTGAAATCCCAGCCTGGCAAGATATTAGTCACTTCCTTAGCGAGCGTGCTCGCGCTCTTGAGGCTATGGAATGTGACAAACCCGTCCTGAAAGTCACAACTCCAGATTCAAGATCCGCGCACCCTACTACAGCCAAGAAAGTCCATGCCTTTGAAGCTGAATTAAGCGCTAAGGTCAAGAAATGTGACTTATGCTATAAAGAGAACCATCCGGTTCGATTGAGTCCTCGCTTTCTGCAAATGTCCATTGCAGAACGAGACACTTATATAGAGCGAAAGCAGCTGTGCTTGAATTGCTTCGCGCAAGGCCATCAGCTGCGCGATTGTACTAGCATCCACAATTGCGCCAGATGCAAAGGTAGGCATAACACCCTACTCCATCGAGAAGGTACCGCAACGACCAGCTCCTCATCCACGGGTCTTGTAACTCCTCGTCCGTCCGAAGCATCGCCTAATATCCAAACTTATTTTACGGCTAACCCCCAAGGTGTCCTGCTCGGTACGGCGGTAATTGACGTGTGCTACTTAGGTGCCACGTATCCCGCCCGAGCTCTGGTCGATTCGGGGTCAGAGGCAACTTTCATTTCCGAAAGGTTGTTCCGCCTAATGAAGCTACCTTTTCGACCTGTGCAAACAAAGGTGTCCGGCCTAGGCCACGCTGTGGCGGCCAAGTCGCAGAAACTCTGTGACTTCCATATTGGGACCCCGTTAAAACCAAGGCTTCGAATCGAAGCTTCTGCGCTCGTCCTCCCACGGCTATCCGGCAATCTGCCATCATATCCGATCCCGCAGCGGCTTTTGGATAACCTTCCCGATATCCCATTAGCCGATCCCTTGTTTTTCAAGAGCGCCCAAATTGATGTTCTCTTGGGTGCCGATATCCTTCCGTCGATCGTCCAGGGGGGTTTCCGTCCTAACCTCTGCGGCTCGCTCATGGGACAAGAGACGATCCTTACTGGTCCAGTCACACCAGCCTCCCAAGAAACTGTATCCGCATTCACGACACAAGAGAGATGGTCCATAGGCTTTGTGACTAGTGGAGCCTCAATACGTGGGGACGCTGCATGGTGAGTTCCCGTCAACGCCAATCCCGACTAGAGACGCCAGCGAAACATCAGAAAAGGCGCCAGAGGCACAAATACTTACACGCACACATACGCACTTGCGCGCCAATGCGCAAGCAAGAGAAAGTCAAACCAACACACAAGCGCAAGCGCAAGCGCACTACAAGATCCAATACAACAGCCAATACAACAACCACCACATAAACAGACACATACACAACAACACAGAGGAAATTCGCCAATAATTTATCTGCCTCAGTTAAATGATCTATTGCCACTGCTAAATAGGCTAAATAGTCACCCAGCAGTTGGCCATTTTACTACTAACACAGCCGCACACAGTAATGCTGGGCTGAATATCCACTGCGAAGACATGGCCACACATAGAGCCATAGTGGATATTCTGACCGCTGATAATGTACAGCATTACATCCACCAGTCGCGACAACAGAAAGGGTATCGCGTGGTGCTTAAACATCTGCACCATTCGATAACCTGCGACTGGCTGAGGGCAAGGCTGTCTGAATTGGGCTTTGTGGCACGTTTCGTACGTGTCATGAAGCATCGATTCACTGGCATGCCATTGAACGTATTTGAGGTGGAGCTACAGCCAATGGCTGATGGTAGCCATCTCAATATACTGAAATACTAAGCGGACAATGTGTGCGAGTTGAGCGGCAGGCCAAGCCCATCGGTCCGGCACAATGCCATCGATGCCAGGCATTTGGCCATACAAAAAATTATTGCCACCGCCCATATAAGTGCATGAAATGCGCAGGCAGCCACGCAATTGCAGCGTGCACCAAAACAAGGGATGCACCTGCAAAGTGCATCAATTGTGGAGGTGCACATGTCAGTTGCTACAAGGGCTGCCCCAAATATAAAGAGGCCAGGGGCAAACTGTTGGCTGTCAAATTTATGCCAATGAAAAGGCAACAACAACAACAACAACAAGAAAATCAAAACAGATAAGGCGAGAACATTCGCACAATAAGCAGAGACAACAACAACACTTGACGATTGAGACGCCACTACAACTAGGCACAAACCGGCGACTGCCGTTATTTCAACCGATCCGTTATCAATCGGCAATCGGCGAATATCAACGAGGGTACAGCTAGGCTTAGCTCGCTAAGCTGCTGAGCAATAGAGAAGTGACGGTTTATTGAAGCAGACGGGAAGCTCCGTATAAATATAATCGTACAATCGTATAGTGGTGACCAAAGTCGATATAAAAAAAGTTATTCCCCTCAAGCGTGTGCGAGAAAAATTTAATTATTTAAATTGATAGTGCTACTGAGCCCCAACAATAGGTACGGTAGGGACCCATTAATTATATTAGATATTAATATATTTATTTATTTTTTTTTTTAGGGTGAAGACTGCGAATGAGCAGGTGGCTACTTTTTTTATTGAAGTACACGCTGTGTAAGTAACAAACGAAAATGAAAATTTGAGTAAGACAAATGTGAAAAAATTATAAAGTTCTCTAAAATCAAATTATTTTGAATCTTCACAATAAAATAAAAATAAATAAATAAAAATGAAGTTTAAAACAAATATGAAATGATATTGAATTTATACGAAAACAAGAAAAAACAAAAAAATGAAAATAAAGTAAAAACATATATATATATATGTATATATATGTATAAATTATAAAACTCTTAAGTTATGCTAAATTTGCACAAATGAAGAAAAATGAAAATGTTAACATAGGATTTCATTAAATTTGTATTTTGATATTTTGAATTATAATTTGTAGAAAATAAGAAATATTGTGTAATGTAAGTTAATGCCAGATCCCATTAACAAGAACTGCTCCTCCCCCACACAGCCCGGCAATGATATTAACAGCGTACTGTTATTAACATAGTGGTTGGCGCTCAGTACTCTCCGGTAAGTACTGAGTCTCTTTTTCGTCCATTTTCCCAGAGCCACTCACTCTTTTCTTCTATTCCAAATGAGTTGGCGCGTTTTCTATTACTCCTGAAAGTAAAAGTTTTTTTAATAAAAGTGAATTTTACAACAATCAAACCTGCTTGTTTTTCATTTGACTTATCGGCGCCACCCTCCGTTCAATAAGAAAAAAAAACATTAGTATATAAATATGGAAAAGGGTCGTAGTGTGAAAACAAAACCTAGTTATATTAGCATAGGCAAGATCCTGATTACAGGGCGATAGAGCAAGAACAGAATACTGAACAGCATACAAGCCGTCGAAGTGATCCTATAGTTAGAGAACAGGAACAACTTGCCAATACTTCGCGTCGATCAAGACGTAGGCAAAATCCTGATTACAGGGCGTTAGAGCAAGACTATAATTCTCTACAGCATTCAAGCCGTCGAAGTGATCCTATAGTTAGAGAACAGGAACAACTTGCCAATACTTCGCGTCGATCAAGACGCAGGCAAGATCCTGCATATAGAGCGACAGAGCAGGCACAGAATACTGCACTACACTCTCAAAGCAGACAAAATTTTGGTCGAAGACTTTTACGGTCTCGGGTTAGACATAACGCTACTCGGCGACATATAGAACAGGCTCGTAATAGAACTGCAAGGCGAAGTGCGCGATTGCAATCACGTCAAGAGGCATTTGATTCTAGTAGAAGTGTGCCTCAGCGGGTTAAACAGTTCAGAAATATAATAGAAAATAGAATAGAAGAAAATCGACGAAATGCTATTCGTAATAGCCAGACTCGCGCCGAAATTCTTACAGATAATAGGGAACTTCGAAGGTTCAATAATAGTTTATCTGAATGTATAAACAATTAGAATATACTTGTTAAGCAGGGTTCTGATCAGGTTTGCGTTTGCTGTAAAGACTTGTGGTTTCCACACCAAGTCGTTCAAATTAGAAGAGATTTTGTTGAAAGTAAATGTCCTTCTGAAGACAGTGAAGTTATTTTAAGTTTATCTTAAATTTTCACCACTTCAAATAATAAATACACTTTTTGCAAAACATGTAGTGCAAGTGTAAAATTGAGCAAAAACCAAAGTCAGCTATTTCAAACGGTCTAGATTTTTCAGAGCTACCTGAATGCTTAAAGGATTTAACTCCATTAGACTTATTTTCATGATAATTACGTTATTAGGGTATGGTCGTCAAACTGCAATTAAAGGAGATGTGGTTAATGTACCCATACCGGTAGGCAATGTGGTGACATCGCTTCCAAGGGCATGAAGCTGAGGTTATTCAGATACACCTTAAGCGAAAAATGGAATAAAGCCATGATTTCATGGCTGAAACCATTTGGCCTTCTGAAATTATAGGGGCTATTAGGTATTTGATCAATACAGAGCTTTATAGGAAACATCAAATTACTGTCAACGAGCAGTGGATGAACTCCTTTTCTTCTGATAATTTACCATTTGTAGCATCAGCTAATGATAGAGATTTAGTTTCACAACTTCTAGAGCAGACAAATCAAGCTGGTGTGCAAGGGCAAAATGATTTTCAAGAGGAATTGTTAAATCCTGGAGGCCAGGAAACATTGCTAGAAAATATTTCTATTGAAAATGTTGCTCTACAGAGAATTGTTATCGCACCTGAGGAAGGTCAACGTCCTTTAGAAATGATTCAAAATAGTGATTCTGAAGGGCTCTCTTTCCCAACAATCTTTGGTGCTTGTAAGGCGGCTCGCCAACACAACGCCTTACATTGTTAGTAGCTATAAGTTTGTAGCGTATAAGTTTATAACGTTAAGTTTGTAGTTTAAGGTTGTAGAAGTTATATTGTGGAGAGCACACGCGAAGAGTTAGACTTGGAGCGTTGCGGAGTGCACACGAGTGGTATTTTCGGACGCCACTACGTTAGGTTAGGTGGCGGGTTGAGTTTCAGCAGAGAGGTTGGTTGGGTCTTATAGAGAAAACGTATAAATAGTAAATGAGAAACTGGAACTCGGCAAAATAGACTTGAGTTCGATAATGTTGATATACCCAGTATTTCACAAACATGAAATTTCATGTTAGAAAATGATAAAGTCAAAGCAGATTTAGATATAGAAGATTTAATATAAATACTGTTAGATGTAATTATTTTAGAGAGGTCTTAATGCTGTACTTCCCTTGAAAAAATGAGCACATGGAGCTAGTTATGAGAGATTGCGAAACTTGTTGTTGTCAAAACCTTGAAACTATCAATATCAATCGTAGAAAGTACAATTCTTTAGATAATAGCGAATTACAAAATGCTTTTAAAAATGTAGTTCAGGACAAAAATGAAGAAACTTTTGATAATCAAGTCATAGACGACAGATTTCCCGAAATTAATCCAAAATTAAATGTTTTAAACATTAATGAAAGTGATGAAAGTATAGACGTAGGAGATAACAATGTATGTGTCATTAAACTTCCACCTTTAGTTTCGCCTGAGAGACTGGCCGATATCGTTAGGACGCTTAATTTGAAGCAAAAGACATACTTTACTCATGTTTTGCACAATGCCAAAGACAATTCTGTGTTTTATGAATGTATTGGAGGTGGTGCAGGCTTATATGAGCTTATATTATATATATGTTTATCAGTCGTTATCAGTACAATGGCAAGCCAGGAAGTCATCTAACAATTTAGATTTTACTGCACACACACACACACACACACAGGAAAACCCATCATTATCGCTTGGTATAAATGATACTCAACATGCCGGAATCATGCCGGAGAGGGACAGCGGGCCGGGATGGCCAAGCTGTCCGGGTTTGGGGCGCAAGATGTCTTGCAGAGTACGGCGGTAAAAGCCGGCAGCAGGAGACGGCGGTAAAAGTTGGCAGCAGGAAACGACGACCTGCGGCTGTTGCAGACCCAGACCCAACTCCGGCGTAGAAAACTCAGAGCTGGAGTGCGCAGTATTCGCTGGGTGCTCTGATAAGATACCTTGAGCAATACTAAAACAAGAGCCCAGCCTAGAGCACCGCCACCTGGCAATACCTGCCCACTCCATTGGGCGTTACTGTTAAAGTCGTGGCAGGAGTCGGCGTCGTTTTCTTGTCTGTGGCTACGTCTGATCGCTTCCAGCGTCTGATTCCAACTGCCCAAAGTGACCGAGCTTTCGTTCTGCGCATAGCGATGCGCCTTGGGTTCTGTGCTGCTGCTGCACTCTCCTGCTCTGCTCTGCGTGACGCTATGACCATTTACATGCGCTATGCTGCGTGAGAGCTTTTGGCTCTCAGCGCGACTATGCGCTATTAGTTCCACGTCGCTGCTGCGCTCTTTTTTTGGGCTGTGCGCTGCTGCGCCGCTATGCACATTTGTATGCGCTATGCTGCGCAACCGTAGAGAGGCGCCGTTAGGTTTCCAGTGTGGCTCTCTATGTCCATTTAGCCGTTGCTTCTGTCCGATGCTGAGCTGCGTCGCCTGGTTGCTCACATTTGCTCGCCATTGTTGCTGTTGTTGTTGTTGTTATACTCCGCTATGTGCGTCAGTGCTGACAGTTTGGCAATTTAGTGGCTAGATCTGTCAACTTTAAGAAAAAATTTGCAATTTTTATTTTTAAATGCTATGACGAGTTCAAGCAATGGATTCGTAAGGATTGCACTAATCCAACACGTGCTTATTTGCAATACGAACATCAAATCATCAATTAATACTAAGCTAAGAAAAATGTTGCCATAACCATGATCTGCCATATGAGTACTTGACTCAAATTACTGGTAGTGAGAATGAGAATCACTGAATGATAATATTTTGATAATATTTTAAGTATTATTTAGTTAAATGTAAATGACATGTTAATGTCATGTTTAATCTAAGTGTTTCTAATATTTATTTTTATGTTTCTGAAAATACATATGTATATATGTTAAATATCAAAATTTTAATGGTTTAGCAATTTGTTTGGCAATTTTCACAAAATTTTTAGCTATTTTTAGACTCTTTTTCCCAAATCTAGCAATTTTTGCCTAGGAGATTCTGGCAGCACTGATGTGTATTACCCATTGAGCAATGCAGACTATTCCTCGGCTGAGCGCCGTTATGTTTTCCAGCGTTGTTTTCTGACTCTCCGTTTTGCCGTTGCTTCTGCCCGATGCCGAGCGGCGTTGTTCGCCGTTCTTCCTCTACCCTAACTCTCAGTGAGAGTTATTAGATGTGTTTATTTTTGTGATCTGCAAATTTGCTTGTTTTCTTAGCTTAAGTAATTTTTATTGAAGCTTCACACAATTGCGGTCGGCTAATTGATGCAAGTGTCTTTATATTCCTGTGCAAGGTTTGATCCGTGGTTCGCTATGTCTTCAATAAATTGCTTTTTTAATTTTAAAGTTTCGTGCAGCGTTGGTTTATTATTTACATTATTTGCATTTTGCTTTAGTGTTTCAATTTTTTGGCGCTCTCCCCACTTCACTATTAATACGGTTTTAGTGGGAATGTTGTTCAAAATTGCGCTCACTCACTCGTGTTGTTGTATTTGCACCTCTCAAATTTTTAACTTCGTGCTGTGCAAATGTACTCTCTCACTGTATACTTTCGTTCTGCTCTCTAACGGGTGTTTGTTGTTGGCCTCACTCTCTCAATATATTTGTATCTCTCTTTGTTTTTATACCTTGAACCCATTGAAATGGGAAATCATGGTATATTGGTTTTGTTGAAATGTATGTATGTATATAACAGGCAGAAGGAGGCGTGGCAGACCCCATAAAGTATATATATTCTTGATCAGGGCGTTGAGCTGAGCCGCTTTAGCCTTGTCCGTCTGTCTGCCCGTCCGTGCGGCCGCCTGTACGTATGTATGAATGAGTCGATATCAAGATATAAGAAAATACATAACAAAACAAGTAAAGAAGCTATAGTCGAGAGTGCTCGACTAGAAGATACCCTGATCCCTACAAAGAGCTGATATTCACGCACGCATAAGCACGCGCTCTGTTAACTGCGCAGTAAGCAGCGACTGCGCTTGGGCTGCGCTGCAGTGTGGGCAATACTATGAGAATTTTGTTGCTGAATAATTTCTCCTGTAGTAGGACTATCTTCATAAAACTTTCAGAACGTGATCACAATGTGCAAATGTGTGTACATTTTAAAGCACAAGTATCTAGTACTTAAAATACGTTTTTTGCAAATTGGGGGCGAAGGGGGCGTGGTATCCAAAATCTGTAAATGACAAAATTTGCGTATTGATTAGATGTATATACACACCAAATCTGAAGTCTCCAGGTCTAAAAGTATTGAAATTACGGTGAATAAACAAAATCAATTTATCGATTATTCGCGATAAAAAAGTAATCGGACGAGTTATCGAAAAAAAAAGACAAACTTGTACTGCGTATGGTATACATGAGTATGCATACAAAATTTGAAGTCTCTAGCTCTTATATCTTCTGAGATCTAGGCGTTCATACGGACGGACGGACGGACGGACGGACGGACGGACGGACGGACGGACGGACAGACGGACAGGGCTATATCGACTCAGCTCGTCGCCCTGATCAAGAATATATATACTTTATGGGGTCTGCCACGCCTCCTTCTGCCTGTTACATACTTTTCACAAAACCATTATACCCTGATTTCCCATTTTTAATGGGATCAGGGTATAAAAAACAACAAGTAAGGAAGCTCTAGTCGAGACTGCTCGACTAGGAGATACCCTGATCCCTACAAAGAGCTGATATTCACGCACGCATAAGCACGCGCTCTGCTAACTGCGCAGTAAGCAGCGACTGCGCTTGGGCTGCGCTGCAGTGTGGGCAATACTATGAGAATTTTGTTGCTGAATAATTTCTCCTGTAATAGGACTATCTTAATGAAACTTTCAGAACGTGATCACAATATGAAAATGTGAGTACATTCCAAAGCACAAGTCTCTAGTACTTAAAATACGTTTTTTGCAAATTTGGGGCGAAGGGGGCGTGGTATCCAAAATCTGTAAATGACAAAATCTGCGTATTGATCAGATGTATATACACACCAAATCTGAAGTCTCCAGGTCTCAAAGTATTGAAATTACGGTGAATAAACAAAATCAATTTATCGATTATTCGCGATAAAAAAGTAATCGGACGAGTTATCGAAAAACAAAGATAAACTTGTACTGCGTATGGTATACATGAGTATGCATACAAAATTTGAGGTCTCTAGCTCTTATATCTTCTGAGATCTAGGCGTTCATACGGACGGACGGACGGACGGACGGACGGACGGACGGACAGACGGACAGGGCTATATCGACTCAGCTCGTCGCCCTGATCAAGAATATATATACTTTATGGGGTCTGCCACGCCTCCTTCTGCCTGTTACATACTTTTCACAAAACCATTATACCCTGATTTCCCATTTTTAATGGGATCAGGGTATAATAAGAATAGCAATAACAAGTAAGAAAGCTCTAGTCGAAACTGCTCGACTAGGAGATACCCTGATCCCTACAAAGAGCTGGTATTCACGCACGCATAAACACGCGCTCTGCTAACTGCGCAGTGAGCAGCGACTGCGCTTGGGCTGCGCTGCAGTGTGGGCAATACTATGAGAATTTTGTTGCTGAATAATTTCTCCTGTAGTAGGACTATCTTTCAGAACGTGATCATAACGTGCAAATGTGTGCACATTCCAAAGCACAAGTCTCTAGCACTTAAAATACGTTTTTTGCAAATTGGGTGCGAAGGGGGCGTGGTATCCAAAATCTGTAAATGACAAAATTTGCGTATTGACCAGATGTATATACACACCAAATCTGAAGTCTCCAGGTCTAAAAGTATTAAAATTACGGTGAATAAACAAAATCAATTTATCGATTATTCGCGATAAAAAAGTAATCGGACGAGTTATCGAAAAAAAAAGATAAACTTGTACTGCGTATGGTATACATGAGTATGTATACAAAATTTGAAGTCTCTAGCTCTTATATCTTCTGAGATCTAGGCGTTCATACGGACGGACGGACGGACGGACGGACGGACGGACGGACGGACGGACGGACGGACGGACGGACGGACGGACAGACGGACAGGGCTATATCGACTCAGTTCGTCGCCCTGATCAAGAATATATATACTTTATGGGGTCTGCCACGCCTCCTTCTGCCTGTTACATACTTTTCACAAAACCATTATACCCTGATTTCCCATTTTTAATGGGATCAGGGTATAAAAACATACAAGATAATTTAAAAAAAAAGAAAAAAAAAACAGCAAATATTAGCTGTCTATTAATTCTTTGCAAAATGCAATTTTTTATTTATATTATTTATTTATTTATAATTTAATTTGAGTCAAGTACTCACATGGCAGATCATAGTTACGGCAATATTTTTCTTAGCTGCCTGTGTACGAAAGCTCTACTATTGTAGAGCTTATAGACTATCGAACTCTTCAAAGGGCTACCATGTTATTATATATACATAAAGGGTGTTAAAATGTGTTGCGCCTAATTTATATAAAGTGACAAAATTTATATAAAGTTAATCTCCCTACAATTTCATTATTTTCAATTTTCTATTATTAAAAATGTTGGTTTTACCCAAAGGCAAACACATACATATATGGATATGTATACATGTAAATAAAAACATATTCATTAGGCGCGACACATTTACATGCCCTTTATACAAATAAGAGCAAAAATCTTACAATTTTACATTATCATTGTAAACTCTTTCAATAGACTGATACACTTTTCAATTAGAAGGGTAAAATGGGATCGTCGTCAATAACTTTTCATTTTTCTACGCACTGGCTTGTGAGTGCATACATACAGTGCCTTCATTACATAACATTACTTCGTACACAGGCAGCCAAATGTTCATACATGTTTCCAGAGACTGCAAGTGTGTGTGTGCATGACCGTCGTGAAATCATATTCTTTATGCGCATCAAAGCTTTCATACCCTTCCCACAAATAATCATCGAAACGCTAATATTTTGTTTGCATGGGCGTGGCAAACGCCTTTAAGATTTCGATATATTTTCAAATTTTTCAATTTCAATTTTTGTGCGCTGCTGAGTTCGATGATTTGAGAGACCATAGAGAGAGAAGAAAGAGATAGAGTGAGAGAGAGAGAGAGAGAGAGAATAGGACAAATAGCTCATAACCATGCTTCATATAAAAAGGGACCATTCGGCTTGAGCGCCCGCAGCGCACTGATTTCGTCGCGCGAACTTTTCATTGCCCGAGTCAGTAGATACCAAGCTGAGCAAATACGAAGTTGGATGGTACCTACTAGACAGATTTTCGGCATTGAAAACGTTTGTTCTACATGTCCAGTCTATGTGTTGTATGGTTAGTGGTTTAATACAAGTTCCGATATCTTAATCGAAAAAAAGGCATACAAAATGCAAAAACCCTGAAGAAAACTATAAGAATTGTTAATTTCATAATAAAGTTGCTGAAATTGGTCAAAAATAAATTAAAATTGCTAGATTTGTGGCTAATAGCATTTAAAAAATAAAAATTTCAAATATTTTTTTTTTTAGTTGCCAGATCTAGCCACTAAATTGCCAAACTGTCAGCACTGACGCACATAGCGGAGTATAACAACAACAACAACAGCAACAATGGCGAGCAAATGTGAGCAACCAGGCGACGCAGCTCAGCATCGGACAGAAGCAACGGCTAAATGGACATAGAGAGCCACACTGGAAACCTAACGGCGCCTCTCTACGGTTGCGCAGCATAGCGCATACAAATGTGCATAGCGGCGCAGCAGCGCACAGCCCAAAAAAAGAGCGCAGCAGCGACGTGGAACTAATAGCGCATAGTCGCGCTGAGAGCCAAAAGCTCTCACGCAGCATAGCGCATGTAAATGGTCATAGCGTCACGCAGAGCAGAGCAGGAGAGTGCAGCAGCAGCACAGAACCCAAGGCGCATCGCTATGCGCAGAACGAAAGCTCGGTCACTTTGGGCAGTTGGAATCAGACGCTGGGAGCGATCAGACGTAGCCACAGACAAGAAAACGACGCCGACTCCTGCCACGACTTTAACAGTAACGCCCAATGGAGTGGGCAGGTATTGCCAGGTGGCGGTGCTCTAGGCTGGGCTCTTGTTTTAGTATTGCTCAAGGTGTCTTATCAGAGCACCCAGCGAATACTGCGCACTCCAGCTCTGAGTTTTCTACGCCGGAGTTGGGTCTGGGTCTGCAACAGCCGCAGGTCGCCGTTTCCTGCTGCCAACTTTTACCGCCGTCTCCTGCTGCCGGCTTTTACCGCCGTACTCTGCAAGACATCTTGCGCCCCAAACCCGGACAGCTTGGCCATCCCGGCCCGCTGTCCCTCTCCGGCATGATTCCGGCATGTTGAGTATCATTTATACCAAGCGATAATGATGGGTTTTCCTGTGTGTGTGTGTGTGTGCAGTAAAATCTAAATTGTTAGATGACTTCCTGGCTTGCCATTGTACTGATAACGACTGATAAACATATATATAATATAAGCTGATATAAGCCTGCACCACCTCCAATACATTCATAAAACACAGAATTGTCTTTGGCATTGTGCAAAACATGAGTAAAGTATGTCTTTTGCTTCAAACGATCCTAACGTCCTAACGATATCGGCCAGTCTCTCAGGCGAAACTAAAGGTGGAAGTTTAATGACACATACATTGTTATCTCCTACGTCTATACTTTCATCACTTTCATTAATGTTTAAAACATTTAATTTTGGATTAATTTCGGGAAATCTGTCGTCTATGACTTGATTATCAAAAGTTTCTTCATTTTTGTCCTGAACTACATTTTTAAAAGCATTTTGTAATTCGCTATTATCTAAAGAATTGTACTTTCTACGATTGATATTGATAGTTTCAAGGTTTTGACAACAACAAGTTTCGCAATCTCTCATAACTAGCTCCATGTGCTCATTTTTTCAAGGGAAGTACAGCATTAAGACCTCTCTAAAATAATTACATCTAACAGTATTTATATTAAATCTTCTATATCTAAATCTGCTTTGACTTTATCATTTTCTAACATGAAATTTCATGTTTGTGAAATACTGGGTATATCAACATTATCGAACTCAAGTCTATTTTGCCGAGTTCCAGTTTCTCATTTACTAAATGTATAATAAGCCATAAATCGACTAAGCATACATTTTTATACGTTTTCTCTATAAGACCCAACCAAAATATATCAATTGTTGCCTTGACTAAGTATTCTAACCCGATGTTCTGGTAGCGAAGTACATATACATATACTTCAACGTTACTGCTTTCGCATACACGCATGCCCAAACAGCAGTAAACAGCTTCTTGGACTGACATTTCAGTGCCCGAAATAAACTTATGACCTATGTGCTTCAACTTTTGTTTATTAGTAATATTTGGAGACACCCCTCTGGGACTTGTTAATATAATTTACAGTAAAGCAGCACCCGGCGTAGGGGTCTAAGATAAATTGAATGTCAATACTTGGTCGTTGTAATAGAAACAAGGTACTATTATATTCATATTTTTTGTGATCTTACTTCTCGCCTACATATGTGGCCGTGATTGTGGAATTGGTATTCCAAAAATAGAGCCACACCTGGGTTATTCACTTCAGTTGTAATAAAATCATCAACAAAAGCTTTTATTGGAGGAGTGCTCACCCCACTGCATGCATGTGGGGAGAGCCTCTCTGCTGAAACTCAACCCGCCACCTAACCTAACGTAGTGGCGTCCGAAAATACCACTCTTCATTTTCATTAATTTGAAAACCTATAGGTCAGCGAAAATCAAAATATCTTGCGCAAGTAACCGGGTTAGATCTAATAAGACGAGCTTTGTCGTCAAAACTGAAATTAGCTGATTGCTCTTCTGATATTATTAAACTGTCTAAATTTTTAGACCATAAAACTAACAGTTCATCTGGTCTCAGCTGCTGAAAAAGTTGTGAAAAATGCCTGTAGACCAAGCTGACTTATTGCCATAACTTTTGTAAGGTTACAATTTTTTCCAGCTGGGGTAGGCTTGGCCTGCCCAGGGTCTGCTCACAAGAAATTTATTTATTTCGGAGACGCGGGCGGGAGTGAGGTGGAGAAAAGGGATTCGGCAAATGTTGGGATTTTGACCGTCGCGCCCACGTACGTGCCAGCGGAGCGGCGGAAGCTGAGTTGCGCTGCGGGGCGCACTCGACGCTTCGCACGTGGACAGAGGTAGAAGGAAAGGTGGGAAAACATGTCTCCGGAGGGACGGGGCCACGCCCGAAGACTCCGCGCGGGCGGAGGTCAGGGCGGGAAGGGGATCACGTGCTTTCGGAGGGACAGAGGCGCACACGAAGAACACGTGGGAGATGCAGGTTAAGGATGGGTGGAGGGCAGATAAAATACAACTTACTCTTCCGTTTTCGCTACAATTTATTTCAATTTTGTTCAAACTATAACAATTGCCTATTCACCATCAAAATTTACAACCGATCGGGTTCACTCTTCACACTAGAATGCCTCGTCGCCTTCGGACGCTCGCGTGCGTGGCCGTTCATTGAATTTATTTATTTTTTAAGAATATTGACAAATATATACACAGATCGCACTTTGTGCTGATTGTGTCCACTTGAGTTCTGAACGAGTACATTTGTTTTGCAAAGGCGGAGTTTGCGGATTTTGGAACTGTGATTAGAACTTTTGGAACCGAATGATCACCTTCCATAGCCTCGAGAGCACGCGCACGCTCTTTAAGAAAGTGACTTTCGTGTGAGTGAATGCTCCAAGACTTCTAACTTACATCCTTCATTATTTTTTATTTTCAGATCAACAACTAATTCTAACTTACATACTGCAAAAATTCCCACTCAAACTTCCGTGTTTTCAATATCATCCATTAACAACCAATTCCAGCTTACGCGCTACTGTATTTCTAATTCTAACTTACACCATACAAAATGAATCTGCTATATAGATGTAAGGTGGCACGAGGGCAAGATGCCTTACAAAGCAAAGGATATTGATTTTATTTATTTAATAGTTCGAGTGAGAAACCTGTATGTATGTACATATATACATACGTATGTCACCCTGCAACCGGCGACTAGTATATGTGTATGTTTTATTTTACGGATGTAGTAAATAAATGTATATAAATAAATTTATTACACAATCACCAAAGGATATTTTTCTTTTCGAGTAATTAAAAGAAAAAGAAACGAAGGATATTGTTCTTTTCGTTTTAATAAATTTTGACCAGAGTATTCAAATACATATGTATAGATATGTAGAAATACAGATATTGAATGATTTGGCGATATGTAGGACGGAGTGGCGAACTAGTTAGGACTAGCACATATGCTTGTGTATGGATTTTAACTCAGCTTCGTACATATCTATATATACATATATAAGGATATATTCATATAGCCATGTAGTTGATATAATGTAAATTAGTACATATATATGTATATACAAGGGAATATGGAGGATCAGAAGTGCCCGTATGTGCATATATTTACTATTTTACGCAAGTATGATGTACTTATTTCAACGGCCGATATAATGCTGATGTGTTTGATGTGGATGTGGAGGTGGATGAAGATCCGGCTCGAAGGACCGATAGCCGATAAGTACAAAGACCGGCTTGTATTTTCCTCGTCTTTATTTTGAAACTGATAGCTGTGCTCTTTTTCAATTGCATATAAAAATGTAGTCATTACCCCGAACCAGCAGGAGAACTGGTGTTGGGGTTAAGTTAACAGAATGCTGTTAATAGTATAGCATGGTATGGTGCGGGAGGAGCAATCCCTTTTAATGGGATCTGGCATTAGCAATTTGGAATGATGACAAATTTTTATTGTTTTATAAATTGATTATTTATAGATTATTCGATTTATATTTCTTTGATTTAAAACACAACCAGCCACGTTTTACACACCAAACAGGAAGTAGAGATGAAATAATCATACAATGTGCCCATATCTTAATTAATTAATTATTTATTTATTTAAAGATATTGACAATTAATAAGTCAACTTAGGTAAAAAAACTAAAACTATAAATGTATAGCCTAAAAAAGTTTTTTTTTTTTTTTTTTTTTAAATTTAGTAAAGCCATACGGAGTTCACCACTAACCCCTTTGTGAGCTTGTTATCTATTAATTCAGCCCATTGGGCGCGCCGGATAACTTACATAGCTGTAACAATATACATTTACAAATATTTACAAATATTTACATCACAATACAATAATAACACAAAATAGACGCTGTGCGTCAGCTTCTGTTGATCATCCTAATAGGAGACCGGAGCATTAGGTCCCTTGGTTGTCTTCGGTTGAGCCTCCTAGGAGTTCGGTTTATTGTGAGCATGCTTGCTGGCCGGTTTCTCTGCCGCTCTAGTCTGTCATTGTACCGACTCGAGTGCCGGTTTATTTCGTTGAAGACCGTGGCCAGTTTCAGGTCACGATGCAACGTGGTGTTTCTAATGTACCACTCGCAGCCAGTGACCAATCTCATGGTTTTATTCTGGATGGCCTGTACTCTACGAATTTGGCTATCGCAAGCCAGACCCCAAATTTGGCACCCGTACTTCCATATCGGCGCTATGATCTGCTTATAAATTGTCACCTTATTAGAGAGTGACAATTTACTGCGCGAGCAGAGGAGCCAGTAGTGCTTTTTCAGAGCCGCACGTAAGCGTATTGTGATGGCCGTTATATGCTTGGAGAAAGTGAGACGGCGATCCAGTATCACCCCGAGATATTTGGCATCATTTGCCTGCGGCACTGGATCTCCCTCCAAGAGCACGGCTGGTGGCGTTCTCCTCCTCAGCGTGTAGCAAACATTACACGATTTGCTGCTGTTGATGGCAATGTTCCAGCGCCTTGCCCAGTCCGCAAATTTTGTTGCATAATCTTGGATGCCGTCAGCTGCATCGTACTCACATCGGGACCTGTAAGTTATGCATACGTCGTCTGCGAAGGTGGCCAGCATTGATGTTTCATACAGGCTGTTACGCATGTCTAGGCAGTGCCTTCAAAGTGGCATTGCAGATGGCGTCATGTCCTGGCGCCCTATTCGTGTTCACGTTAGCAATAACTTCGGCTATCTCACTTGGGTCGAATGGCTTAATAGGCAAATCCATTTGAAGCGCTTGAGTCAGCTGCTCAGTATCTTGAGCTTCTTGCAGGCTGACCAGATTGAATGGCTGGAAGCGCTCGGCAAGGTGCCCAGCAAACACCTCTGCTTGCTCCAAGTCAGTCCGGCACCATGTCCCATTTCTATCGACCAGAGGCGCTTTCCTTGCGCAACGCCTTTTAATCCCACGCGTGGCCTTCCAGAGTGAGTGCGTTGCGTCGCTAGCAATCCCAGTGTTGGCAAGTCTATCACCAAGTATCACCACCCCGATGGGGGTATTTTATTTGCCAGTCCGGCCAGCTCTGCCCCAATTCACAGCCAAATAGGGTCAGTGATACTGTTGAACTATGCAAAGAGAGTGTTAACCTGAAAACTTAAAATAAAGGTTAAAAGAACTTTAATATAGTTAATATAATTTTAAGATAACAATTAGTAATTAAATAGGAAAGTGTTAAGAAAATGGCAAGTTAAAGAAAATAGAATAAGAAATAGAAAGGAAAGAGTAAAAGAAGAGTTAAAATAGAAATATAGAATAGGATCGAGAAATCACTGCAACAACATTGGCAGCAGAATGTTACCAATGCTTATGTCTAGGCACTGCGAGTGATTTCCCTAAGGTAAGCTGGAAGCAAGGATTTTTTATTAGGAAGAGAGAGCTCTACGTAAAAGACGTGATGATATTTGTTAAAATTTACACATAGTACATGAATAATCCGTAGTACAACACGGTAGGTAAAGCGGACGATAGTGTCTAGTTGTTCTGGACGGAACCGAAAAATTAAGACGCATCAACAATGAGGAGAAATCAATATTACCGTTAATCAATTTATGCAGAAAAACAATCAATGAGTTGAAGCCTACTAAGGTAAGATGGTAATCGTAAATTACTGTCCCAATTAAGATCCCTTAAGGCAAAGAGAAGAAATTGTTTCTGGACCGATTCAATACGATCCTGATACAGTTTATGTTGAGGAGACCATACAACTGAGCAATAGTCTAAGATAGCACGCACAAGCGAAATAAAGAATTGCTTGGTAATAAAAGGATCTTTAAATTCCTTAGGCCAACGTTTAATAAAGCCAAGCACACTTTTGGCTTCATTTACAATGGTAGAAATATGAAGATTGAAATTAAGTTTACAGTCAAAGAGAACACCAAGATATTTGACTGTAAAGATGCGTTGCAAGGTAATGTTACTAATTTTATAGTCAACAATATAAGGAACGGTACGACTGAATGTCATTGTCATACACTTTGAGCAATTTAGGTGCAACTGATTCGTTGAAATGCATTTAGGTCATCTTGAAGTTGAAGATGCCCATTTGCACTGGAGTTTGGGATGCAAAGTTTTATATCATCCGCATACATGAATATACTGGAATAAGAGATACAGCTGGGAAGATCATTTATGAAAAGTGAAAAGAGTAATGGTCCCAAATGGCTACCCTGAGGTACACCGGACGAAACAAAGATAAGTTTAGAAATAGCTGTTCTCAGTAAGACTCTTTGGGTGTTACCCTTTAAATAGGACGAAATCCAAGACACAAGTTTAGTGGAAAATCCTAAGCGCTCAAGCTTTAGAATTAGAATCTGGTGGTGGACTGAGTCAAAGGCTTTACTGAAGTCAGTATAAATAACATCAGTCTGCATTTTTTTAGAAAAACTGTCATTAATAAGCGACGTAAATTCAAGTAAATTAGAGGACGTTGATCGATTCTGAACAAAACCATGTTGGGATGGTTGAATAATCGATTTGCAAAAATGTTGCAAGGCCGATGTTATAATTTTTTCAAATAACTTTGGAATAGCAGATAATTTCGCAATGCTTCTTTAGAGATATCAGATTTTCTATCTTTTTTATATAGAGGAATGATGAAAGTTTCCAAAGACAAATTAAACAATTTTAGTAATGGTGAATGAAGAGAAACACTACACTCTTTAATCACACAACTTGGAATATTGTCAGCACCTGGGGAAAAATATTATTTCAGCGTCCTTACGGCGGCAGCTAGAGAGGCTGCAGTGATTTTAAGAGCATCAATACACATATGGATATAAGTTGCTGTAGAGCTCAACAAAAGAATAAGTGGATTGAATAAAATCTGCAAATAGATCAGAGGAATCCTGGTCATTACAAGTTTTTTTCAGCACTAAGGACAAATGAGTCCTCAGGCAAACCTGAAGATTTACTTTTCAAGTTAACAAATGAGTAAAATTGCTTAGGATCTCGAGCAAACAGACTTTTTCAACGTATAGGGTAATTCTCATGACAAAGGGAATTTAAAAGATTTAAGTTTGACTTGGCTATGGAATATTTAGACCAGTTGAACGAATACACTTGACAATGATGGTGTTTAGTTACGTATTGGTCTTTATTCTTCTGAGCCCGGGTATTTATACGGAGATTTTCCGCCAGGAAGAAGTTGGTTCCTCTGCAGTTTCTGCTGAATCTTGTTGAGTTCGGCCAACATCTTACTTGGCTCGACTAGGGATGGGTGCACATTTCCTTGATTAATATCCGTCACCAGAGCAATTACGGCTGACTGAAGATCTTCGGTGTCCTCAATCCAGTTTCGCACTTAATTGATCAACATGACGAATTTTACTGACTCCTTGTAAACGAAGCAGTTCTCTTTCATCGTGTTTGTCATTAATTTGTTTATCTCCATTGTGATCATTTTAAAGTTTTAACTTACTTGCTCTGTAGTTGTGCTTACAAGGTTTGATGTGGCATTAATTATTGATGTTTGGTTGCTGCCATAATCATTTAGGCACTTTTCATTTTTGATGATCGTCGGCATGTTTTTTCTTCCAGTCTGTTTGTAGTCCCAATATCGAAAAAGATTATAAAACTTTTTGATCTGTTTGCCGTTTGGGTGATGCTTTTAATGTTTTTTTTTTTAACTTTACTGTGCTGGTCACTGTTGTGCAGTACTCGTTTTCCGCAAGAGATGTTTGTTTTACTCATGAGATCCTCCGCTTGTTTCAGCACCTCGAAATAAGCATGTATGTCGTAGTAAAACAGCACCTGCCAGCTTGATGAGACGACTTCCACTTTTCCAAGGTTGTCCATTAGCATTATTATTATTAGCTTATCCTTTGTATGGTTGGGTAACAAACAGATCTTGTTTACTGATCTCTTGACCTCCCCATATTTGTTTTTATTGTTACTACGCGAACTTTATCATCTTGTCCTTTTGTAGTTTTAGTTATATTTTCTCCTATGTGGAGGCTTGCCGGCGGGTTGAAATCCCAATTTATGAACACTATTCTATCAAAAGCAGCCTGATATGTTGTCATCTCATCAACGGTGACCTTGTCACTCTTATCAGAAGCGCTCACGCAATTGCGGATACTATTTCTTGTCCACTGGCATATAACGTTTATAGCGTTTGCATAAACAGTCCCACGCTCATTTGTAGTTACCTACTCCAATTGAGAAATGGCTTATGACTTGTTGACCATCTCCTTTTAGATACATTTTCAGGTATATTTAGTCTTGTCGCTGATATCCTTCCTGTTGTGAATTATTCTGGTGAACTGCTCGAAGAACGTTGGCCACGCCTTGGGACTTCCATTAAAGTAAGGAAGTGTTGGTTTCGGTCGCTTTGGAGCGTCTTCTTTTATGACTTGCAGTTCACTTATTTTCCTTTCCAGTTTCTTTGACAGCATGTAGACCTTGGCTTCCAATGCGTCTATGCCGTCGATTTCATGGATGAGTTTATCAAACTTCACCTCCAAATCTGTAAGCGTTGACTGGACTTTGTTCCAAAGGAAATCTAGCATATCTTTATAGCTAAACATTTCTTCCTGGCTGCTGAGCTCTATGTTGGCATGCACTTCTTCAATATGCAGCCTTACTCTTTGAGCTCTTTTTTCCACAAGGCTTACCAACTAATCCATTGGGCTCGTCCAACCAAATGAAAACATTTCTTGCTTGGATGTTTCCGGTCTCGTTTCCCAGCTATAAAGTTGGTTTGTGTCTATGGCGTAGTCGGCAACTTCGACAATCATGAACTTCTCATAAGTCCTGATTTCTGCCATTATGCCATCATATATTTTATCTGTAAAATATTGATGGTTGACGACACCCAAATCTAAACTAGCTTACATGCTACAAAAATGTAAGGTGGTGCGCTGGCAAGCTGCCTTACAATTCTTATCTTAATAATTCGTTAAGCAAAACAAAATTGCATTTACAATAACAGCGACTTAGTTTAGAAAGGAAAGACTTAGTTTAGTTTGAGGATTATCAACAGATAATAAGACCTCTAAAGTGGGGTGATGTATATCCTCAGGTAAGCAGAAAGGAATTGATCTCACGACATTGATGATGGAATCATAAGTAATGAACACAAGATCTAGTGTGTGATTCAAATGATTAGAAATAGAGTTCATCTGATATATAAACATATTAAACAATTCATCAAAAAGATAGTGATCAAGTGTCGGAAAAAAGTGATTTGTATTACAATTTGAGGACCAAGAAGTGTTGGGAATATTAAAATCACCCAACACAAGAAGCAGGTCTCTATCTTTTATATGTTCATAAATTTCTTTAATACAAGTTATATGTTGAGCATACAATTCGACATCAGAAGAGGTAGGGATATAAGAACATGTGATAAACAATGAGCACGTTGAAACAGTTAATTTAACCCCAATCATCTCCGTATCATGAAGGGACGAAAAGGTAAACAATTCAGAGAGGATACTGGATTTAACAGCAATTAACACCCCACCTCCTTTACGCATGAAACGGTCAAGTCTATAAATAGTGAAATTACTAGAAAAAAATCTCACTATTATGAATATTATGACTTAACCATGTTTCGGTGAAAGCGATAATGTCATATTGTATACTAAAACTTTGTAGAATAGATGTTTGTTTAGAATTTAAGCCACGTACGTTTTGATAGATCAAGGACAGCTGAGAAGAAGATTGCATGATATTTAGTTTTTTGGTAAAGGGTTTGATGTTGATTGCACCGAAGGTAGACTCAAGGAAATAGGATTTACACTATTGCGATTCTTAGGTTTGAATTCATGGACAACTACATGAGGTGGCCAGAATTTAGGATCACATATAGTTGTAAAGTATTCGACAGGTACATTGATCTTAAATGAAGCAATTTCTCGCGGAGTTGCGAAACTAAACTTCGATATAAAAACATTGGCTGAAATCTTGCTTGATATAAAAGCGGTTTGTTGTGATGGCGTTGATAAATAAGTTGAAAAACAAGTCGTCGGTTGGATTTCCTGTATAATTCACTTTTATTCCGAAACTTTAATGTTTAGCTTAGAAAAGCACGCGAACGCGGTGCAATTGCAAGAGAGAGTGTAGTAAGAAACTGGAGAAAAAAAGGAAAGCAGTCAGTACTTAGCGGAAAGCCAAGTACTGAGCGCCCGCTGCTATGTTACTAACAGCACGCTGTTAATAACATTGCCGGGCTGTGTGAGGGTTGCAAAGTTGGAAGAAGGAAAGGGTGCCCTTTCATGAGCATGAGCCCGAAAGGACCCATCCGAACACCGTGTTCTGGGCCATGGGAAGGCCGTTAGTGCTGGGGACGATTCCTGGAAGGATGACGTGAGGATACACGTCAGCCCCCAGCAAAATGAACACAGAGCTGGGGCGAGCCCAACCGCTGTCGGCAAGCGTGATTCCAGGCGGGCTGGCTTCACGCTCGATCGGCCGGAGCTGCGTCCGGCAGTTCAGTGTCCTTGATTTGTTTAACGTGGCGTGTACCCCGTTGGGGGTTTACTACCACGGTACTCTCATGTGCCACATATGTAACACATAGTACAGCGGGTGAATATAATGCGTCCACCAACGCCCCTAAAAGAATTCTTTTAGCTACCAAGTCGAATTGTGCTGTCGGACACAATTCCCTCTTGGGTCGAGGCGAGGCCTATCATAACCTCTGCTGACTACGGGTACAGCATCCGGTTGTGACCCAACAACACATTGGGCGCAACTGCTGTGCTCCAACTATTGTGGAGACACAGCGGGTAAACACCACAGCCACCACGATACTCCCACAAAAGGGGGCCAACCTCATTGGGCTGGCCTCGGCCACCAGCCCATCCCATGGTTCAAATTTCAAATTTGTTACAATTTGCAGCTTTGATCGGCTGTGCGTAGTCTGCGACTACTGCCCAATTTGGTTTCCGACAACCTGGAGCTGGGTTAGCACCGGCGGCACCTCAAATGAATGAGATAACCTACCAGATTAAGGCTCTGTTAGGCCCTTCGACTCCTCCGGATGGATTTGTCTTCCAGATTAAGGCTCTGGTCAGCCCTTTGACTCTCTTCGAGAAGAGAGTCTACCAGATTAAGGCTCTGTTCAGCCCTTCGACTCCTCCGAGTGGATACGTCTCCCAGATTTACGGACTTTGGTCGGACCTTCGAGTTGCCCCAAGAGGCGCCTCTTCCAGATTAAGGCTCTGGTCAGCCCTTCGACTCATCCCGAAGGACTTTGTCTCCCAAATTTGAGGACTTTGGTCAGACCCTCGCAGACAAGTCTACTGCCAGTTTTGACTAACGTCAGTCCGGCACTGGTCGGCCCGGTCCTCCATCGTCGATCAGCAAGCGTCGCCTGCTGAAGACTACGCGAGCATAGTCTTCAAGCAGTTGCATGCTTCCCAGGTCCGCCAGTGTCCTCTCCAATATCCAGTTACCGGATGGAGACTGCTGGATTCTAAGTCCTTCCAGATCCCGCATATCCGCGTAGAGGGGGCAGGCACACAGGACGTGTTGCCAGTCCTCCGAGGGATGGCCACATAGGCATCCAGCAGTCTCGCTGAGACCACGTTCATGCAGAAAAGCATTCAACGAGCCGTGACCAGTTATGAGGAAACTGGTCAGCATCGTGAATCTGAAGTCTGGGCGGCTGTAAACGAAGCTTACATCTGGGATGAACCTATGCGTGACACGACCGTGTTCGCTGTCATCCCATCGGAGCTGCCACTCACGTAGCAAGCATTCGTCCAGCAAGGCTCTCCTCCTAGTGCGATCAAGGGTGGAGACATCTTGACCGTAGAGCCAGTCGCCCTCTACCATCGGGTAGTTCCGCTTCATCTTAAACTGCATAGCGTTGCGCGTAGCAACTAGGTCCAGCGGCGGAGCTCCAGCTAAGACTTCAAGGGCATCTGTAGATACCGTTCGGCACGTGGGCATACATCCTAACAGGATGATGCGATGGCAGGACTTGAGCGACCTCCTGGCGCCGACTAGTCTCATCGCCGTCGAGTACCATACCGAGGCACCAAATAGTGCACAGGGCACCATGAGTCCGGCATAAATCCCTCGCCGTGCACGCGGACTGAGTCCCCAGTCAACGCGTAGCACACGGGTCAGGGCTCCGACGACTCCGGCCAGCCGATCGCGTAAAGACGCGATGTGCGGGAGAAAACTCAACCGCTCGCCAGCCGTGATGCCAAGGTAACGATATTGCATCACATACCGTAAGTTTGCTCCAGCAAAGCTTACAGCGGGATGCCTGTCAGATGACAGCCTTCCCTTAAGGAACATCGTCACAGTCTTCATTGCCGAGACTGAGACGCCTACCTCGATGCCCCATCCTCCAACAATCTCCATAAGTTGGGTGCCTGTGAGCTCCAATTGGGATCTGGAATTTCCCTCGACGAGCAGCAGCAAGTCATCAGCGTATGCACTGAAAGTGCAATGCGCTTCTAGGCGGCGCAGGAGTACATCCATCAAGATGTTCCATATAAATGGACCACTGATGGACCCCTGCGGGCAGCCACGTGAGACATTCACATTGGCTTCGCCAAAACTGCTGACGATGCTTGCCTTTCGGTCCGAAAAGAAGCTGCGCCAGATCCCAATTTCCCTGCATCCAATCTCCGATAGTCGGCGTAACGCTGCATCCCATTCAACGTGGTCGAATGCTCCCTTGAAATCAATGAAGATTCCGAGCACGTATCTAGCCGGGCTGGCTTCGACACTGCTCACCACGTGCCTCCAGGCATCCTCGACGCATCGTCCGGGGCGAAAACCCCCCCCCTCCCCCCCCCCCACCCCCCCCCCCCCCAAAAAACACCCCCCCCCTTCCTCCCCCCCCCCCCAGGGAAATATCCATCTCCACACGGAGTACAACGCTGTCAAGTGCTCCGGGATTGCGCGCCAGGCCGCTTTGACCATACCCCCAGTTATGCCATCTAAGCCAGGTGAGCGCCTGCTCCGAACTCTGGCGATGCACATCTCAACCTCGAAAGATTCGAGGGCTGGGGGCACATCGCGAGGAAAGGGAATGTCCACTGGCCTCTCCGCAGCGGGGAAAAAGCTGCGGAGCAGGACATTCGCGCAGTCGTGCCAGGTTACGTACTGCTCGTTGTTCCAGCGAAGGCAACCGAAATCGGTGCACGTCTTGCGGCCTCGGCAGATCTTATAGACTGACCCCCACGGGTCATCTTGGTGCTCGCCGACATATCGCTTCCAATCCTCTTCTTTCGCCTTGAGTATCATCTTCTCGTATTCCTTTCGGGTGATCCTGAAATACGAGGCTAGGGCGCTTGCACTATCACTATGTGTGCGGGGCGCATGCTGGAGCCTTCGCCGGGCTCTCCTGAGCGCACGGCGTGCGTCAATGAGGACGGCATTCCACCAGCCCACACGACGTCTGGCTCGCGGTTGTCGACGCCCAAGCACAGTGTCGCTCACCTGATGAATCAGGGAGCGCAGTGCAGCCACTTGCTCATTCGATGACATCAAGCGAAAGTCCTCCAGAGGAATATCGAATGATGCAGTCCTCAGCTCATCACCAAAACGCCGCCAGTCAGCATTCTGGAGTTTCCACGAGGGCACAGGAGCATAGCTCTCAACTGTGCTTACCGGATCAAGCGTCACCACAACGGTGATGATGTTGTGGTCGCTTAAATCCCACTCGCTTACACTCCAGTCGTACGCGGCCCACGTAGACGCTGAATCACTGACGATGGTCACGTCGATATCGCTCCTAGCTCTGCGATTGTCAAACGTGTATACTCTACTGCGGACATTAAGCACGCCGGCTCGACTGCCCTGAACCCAGTCAGCTAGCAGCTCACCCCGCTGCCTGTTCAGGTAGCCCCGAGAGCGCTCGGGAAGCTTGCTGAACCACAGGGGGGATACTGCGTTCGCGTCGAGGCCATAGATGACAGGCGTGCGGCTGGCCAGCAGCAGCACCGCATCCATGTACAGTAGGTACGGTCCCAATTCTGCGTTGAATTGGCAGTACACGGAGGTGAGGAAGATCGAGCCGAATCTTCCAGACACACTCACGCATACGCCAAATTCTGAGATGAGCGAGGAGACAGGCATGCAGACGACCTCCTGGTCGTCTACGACTATCGCGGCCTTGTTGCGGCAGTCGGAGAAAACTCGCATGCCTGCCGGTAATCCGGTAATCCTTCCTCCACGGTCAACGTATGGCTCCTGTAGCAATGCAAACATCGCCCCGGAGTTCCTCATCCGGACTCCAAGGTCGATAACGGCAGCTCTACTGCGACCGCAGTTTGCCTGGATGATTCTAAACATTGTTAGTGTTTAGAAGCCACCCTGGCGAGCACACGTCCGTAAATCGGGCACGTCTCCGAGAGCATGTGATGCCCTGCGGGTAGACCCTTGAAGCTGCAGTTCCTGCAGTGCACAGGATTCCTGCAGCCCGAGGCACGGTGCCCCGATTGTCCGCATCGCTTGCATATCTGCTCCTTCATCCTACACGTTGCTACTCGGTGGTCAAAACTGACGCACCTGTGGCAAGCGTAGTTCTGGAATCAGCGGGCGCCAGCGGAAAGAGAACCACTCAACGTAGATTCTCTCTGATTCCTCCAGGATGTCCAGGGCCTTACGCTCCATCTCCAGCTGCACGTTGACCGTGGGTCCAGCGTCGCTGTTCCATGGCTTCGAAGCAATTCTTACCGACTTCTCGAATACTGCAGTGGTGCAGTGCCCGAGGAAGTGGTTCTTGTATAGCCCCTCCATGAGTTGCTTCGGCGTAATGCTGCTGTCAACGTCGATGATGCTGATCTTGGGCCAGGCCGGCGCGTTCTGCTGCACATCCAGTCCAACTTCTTTAAACTTCGGGTTAGCAATAACCCTCCGAATCTCGCCAGAGGATGGCGTGCGAATGATCGCACCTCCTCGCTTGAGCTCACGCACCTCGTGAACTCGCACACCAAGGGCGGGCGCAACCTCCTTTCGGACACGCTCAGCAACTTGCTGGGGCGTCTCCTCCGGGTTGTTGCTCGTCACTATTGCAGACCACGTTTCCGCAATTTTGCGGGCGCGGGGTGCTGCAATAGGAGCAGCGGCTGTCGCAGTGACAGAGGCGTAAGTGGCGGCAGGGGCAGCAGACGGGGGGGCAGCGGCCTGGGGGCGAGTCCTGGCAAGGGTCTCCAGCTCCTTCATCTTGCCAAACATCTCCAGGATCAGCTCCTGGTACTTTGCAGCACTGTCCAGCACGCTGAGTGCGACTGCAGCCGGTACGTTGTCCGCGACAACGGCTCTCCTGAGCTCTCTTTCGATGGCAAGCATGCGCTTGGCCGCCGAATTTGAGCTCACGGCACCAGCTCCAGCCGGCGCCGAAACGGAGCGGGCAGACGCAGCAGCAGCGGCAGCGGACGTCGACGGCGCCTCCAGAGGAGGCTGTGCAGCAACAGCACCAGAAGCGACAGCAGCCGGAAAAGCGGACGCGATATTGGCGGTGGCGACGGCGGCGGAAACGGCGGCGGAAGCGCGGAACGCGGCGGAAGCAACGGCGGGGGCTTCAGGGGACACAACTCCGGCTGTGATGGCAGCCAGCGAAGCGTCGCTCTCGTCCGCCGAGCTATCTGCGCAACGCAGCTTCCTCGGCGGCGACCCCGTGGGCGGCGGCATCTCGACGGCAGTCGACATCCACGCTCTTCAGGACAACCTTCGGAACGCGGCCACGCTTCTTTGACCCCACTACTCATTTCAGAGTCCATGCCTATCCGCTAGGCAACGGAAACCGAGCACACCCCGAAAGTATGCCCCGAATTTCTAACGCGCACCAAAGTATGCACTACTTTACACGAAAACGCACAAAAGTATGCAGCACAGTTTCTATCTGTCTTTGCTCTGATTGGCTGGCCAATCGCAAACGAATAGCGGTGAACCGCTCACGCACGCACTAACACACGCGCGCGCGAAGATCGCTTATCGCGAAATGCGCGATTTAAGCACTCTTAAGAAGCGTGATTTATTGCCCGCAATAAAATTTTCGCAGACGATGCGCAAACACGTCTGCTCGCTTCAACCGTTCAACACAAACTGAGTAGTAGATAGGGACAGTGTCCTTGATTTGTTTAACGTGGCGTGTACCCCGTTGGGGGTTTACTACCACGGTACTCACATGTGCCACATATGTAACACATAGTACAGCGGGTGAATATAATGCGTCCACCAACGCCCCTAAAAGAATCCTTTTAGCTACCAATTCGAATTGTGCTATCGGACACAATTCCCTCTTGGGTCGAGGCGAGGCCTATCATAACCTCTGCTGACAACGGGTACAGCATCCGGTTGTGACCCAACAACACATTGGGCGCAACTGCTGTGCTCCAACTATTGTGGAGACACAGCGGGTAAACACCACAGCCACCACGATACTCCCACAAAAGGGGGCCAACCTCAATTGGGCTGGCCTCGGCCACCAGCCCATCCCGTGGTTCAAATTTCAAATTTGTTACAATTTGCAGCTTTGATCGGCTGTGCGCAGTCTGCGACTACTGCCCAATTTGGTTTCCGACAACCTGGGGCTGGGTAAGCACCGGCGGCACCTCAAGTGAATGAGGTAACCTACCAGATTAAGGCTCTGGTCGGCCCTTCGACTCCTCCGATTGGATTTGTCTTCCAAACTTAACGGACTTTGGTCTGACCTTTGTAGATAAATCTACTTCCAGTTTTGACTAACGTCAGTCCGGCACTGGTCGGCCATGTCCTCCATCGTCGTATTACAGCGTCCGTCGTCTACTGAAAACTATGCGGGCATAGTTTTGCAGTTGTTGCATGCTCTCCTGGGTCATCAAGGATGTCCGCTACAATATCCAGTTACCGGATGGTGACTGCTGAATTCTAAGTCCTTCCAGATCCCGCATATCCGCGTAGAGGGGGCAGGCACACAGGACGTGTTGCCAGTCCTCCGAGGGATGGCCACATAGGCATCCAGCAGTCTCGCTGAGACCACGCTCATGCAGAAAAGCATTCAACGAGCCGTGACCAGTTATGAGGAAACTGGTCAGCATCGTGAATCTGAAGTCTGGGCGGCTGTAAACGAAGCTTACATCTGGGATGAACCTATGCGTGACACGGCCGTGTTCGCTGTCATCCCATCGGAGCTGCCACTCACGTAGCAAGCGTTCGTCCAGCAAGGCTCTCCTCATAGTGCGATCAAGGGTGGAAACATCTTGATCGTAAAGCCAATCGTCCTCTACCATCGGGTATCTTCTCTTCAACTTAAACTGCATGGCGTTGCGCGTCGCAACTAGGTCCAGCGGTGGAGCTCCAGCTAAAACTTCAAGGGCATCTGTAGATACCGTTCGGCACGTGGGCATACATCCTAGCAGGATGATGCGATGGCAGGACTTGAGCGACCTCCTGGCGCCGACTAGTCTCATCGCCGTCGAGTACCATACCGAGGCACCAAATAGTGCACAGGGCACCATGAGTCCGGCATATATCCCTCGCCGTGCGCGCGGACTGAGTCCCCAGTCGACGCGTAGCACACGGGTCAGGGCTCCGACGACTCCGGCCAGCCGATCGCGTAAAGACGCGATGTGCGGGAGAAAACTCAACCGCTCGCCAGCCGTGATGCCAAGGTAACGATATTGCGTCACATACCGCAAGTTTGCTCCAGCAAAGCTTACAGCGGGATGCCTGTCAGATGACAGCCTTCCCTTAAGGAGCATCGTCACAGTCTTCGTTGCCGAGACTGAGACGCCTACCTCGATGCCCCATCCTCCAACAATCTCCATAAGTTGGGTGCCTGTGAGCTCCAATTGGGATCTGGAATTTCCCTCGACGAGCAGCAGCAAGTCATCAGCGTATGCACTGAAAGTGCAATGCGCTTCAAGGCGGCGCAGGAGTACATCCATCAAGATGTTCCATATAAATGGATCCCCCCCCTCCAACAAATCCAACTATCACCTCCTTTCACTTTGAGTAGTGCGACCACACGTGGGCGCTTCCACTCAGAGGGGAAATATCTATCTGCCAGGCAGCGGGAGTACAACGCTGTCAAGTGCTCCGGGATGGCGCGCCAGGCCGCTTTGACCATACCCCCAGTTATGCCATCTAAGCCAGGTGAGCGCCTGCTCCGAACTCTGGCGATGCACATCTCAACCTCGAAAGATTCGAGGGCTGGGGGCACATCGCGAGGAACGGGAATGTCCACTGGCCTCTCCGCAGCGGGGAAAAAGCTGCGGAGCAGGACATTCGCGCAGTCGTGCCAGGTTACGTACTGCTCGTTGTTCCAGCGAAGGCAACCGAAATCGGTGCACGTCTTGCGGCCTCGGCAGATCTTATAGACTGACCCCCACGGGTCATCTTGGTGCTCGCCGACATATCGCTTCCAATCCTCTTCTTTCGCCTTGAGTATCATCTTCTCGTATTCCTTTCGGGTGATCCTGAAATACGAGGCTAGGGCGCTTGCACTATCACTGTGCGTACGGCGCGCATGCTGGAGCCTTCGCCGGGCTCTCCTGAGCGCACGGCGTGCGTCAATGAGGGCGGCATTCCACCAGACCACACGACGTCTGGCTCGCAGTTGTCGACGCCCAAGCACAGTGTCGCTCACCTGATGAACCAGGGAGCGCAGCGCAGCCACTTGCTCATCCGATGACATCAAGCGAAAGTCCTCCAGAGGAATATCGAATGATGCACTCCTCAGCTCATCACCAAAACGCCGCCAGTCAGCATTCTGGAGTTTCCACGAGGGCACAGGAGCATAGCTCTCAACTGTGCTTTCCGGATCAAGCGTCACCACAACGGTGATGATGTTGTGGTCACTTAAATCCCATTCGCTTACACTCCAGTCGTACGCGGCCCACGTAGACGCTGAATCACTGACGATGGTCACGTCGATATCGCTCCTAGCTCTGCGATTGTCAAACGTGTATACTCTACTGCGGACATTAAGCACGCCGGCTCGACTGCCCTGAACCCAGTCAGCTAGCAGCTCACCCCGCTGCCTGTTCAGGTAGCCCCGAGAGCGCTCGGGAAGCTTGCTGAACCACAGGGGGGATACTGCGTTCGCGTCGAGGCCATAGATGACAGGCGTGCGGCTGGCCAGCAGCAGCACCGCATCCATGTACAGTAGGTACGGTCCCAATTCTGCGTTGAATTGGCAGTACACGGAGGTGAGGAAGATCGAGCCGAATCTTCCAGACACACTCACGCATACGCCAAATTCTGAGATGAGCGAGGAGACAGGCATGCAGACGACCTCCTGGTCGTCTACGACTATCGCGGCCTTGTTGCAGCAGTCGGAGAAAACTCGCATGCCTGCCGGTAATCCGGTAATCCTTCCTCCACGGTCAACGTATGGCTCCTGTAGCAATGCGAACATCGCCCCGGAGTTTCTCATCCGGACTCCAAGGTCGATAACGGCAGCTCTACTGCGACCGCAGTTTGCCTGGATGATTCTAAACATTGTTAGTGTTTAGAAGCCACCCTGGCGAGCACACGTCCGTAAATCGGGCACGTCTCCGAGAGCATGTGATGCCCTGCGGGTAGACCCTTGAAGCTGCAGTTCCTGCAGTGCACAGGATTCCTGCAGCCCGAGGCACGGTGCCCCGATTGTCCGCATCGCTTGCATACCTGCTCCTTCATCCTACACGTTGCTACTCGGTGGTCAAAACTGACGCACCTGTGGCAAGCGTAGTTTGGAATCAGCGGGCGCCAGCGGAAAGAGAACCACTCAACGTAGATTCTCTCTGATTCCTCCAGGATGTCCAGGGCCTTACGCTCCATCTCCAGCTGCACGTTGACCGTGGGTCCAGCGTCGCTGTTCCATGGCTTCGAAGCAATTCTTACCGACTTCTCGAATACTGCAGTGGTGCAGTGCCCGAGGAAGTGGTTCTTGTATAGCCCCTCCATGAGTTGCTTCGGCGTAATGCTGCTGTCAACGTCGATGATGCTGATCTTGGGCCAGGCCGGCGCGTTCTGCTGCACATCCAGTCCAACTTCTTTAAACTTCGGGTTAGCAATAACCCTCCGAATCTCGCCAGAGGATGGCGTGCGAATGATCGCACCTCCTCGCTTGAGCTCACGCACCTCGTGAACTCGCACACCAAGGGCGGGCGCAACCTCCTTTCGGACACGCTCAGCAACTTGCTGGGGCGTCTCCTCCGGGTTGTTGCTCGTCACTATTGCAGACCACGTTTCCGCAATTTTGCGGGCGCGGGGTGCTGCAATAGGAGCAGCGGCTGTCGCAGTGACAGAGGCGTAAGTGGCGGCAGGGGCAGCAGACGGGGGGGCAGCGGCCTGGGGGCGAGTCCTGGCAAGGGTCTCCAGCTCCTTCATCTTGCCAAACATCTCCAGGATCAGCTCCTGGTACTTTGCAGCACTGTCCAGCACGCTGAGTGCGACTGCAGCCGGCACGTTGTCCGCGACAACGGCTCTCCTGAGCTCTCTTTCGATGGCAAGCATGCGCTTGGCCGCCGAATTTGAGCTCACGGCACCAGCTCCAGCCGGCGCCGAAACGGAGCGGGCAGACGCAGCAGCAGCGGCAGCGGACGTCGACGGCGCCTCCAGAGGAGGCTGTGCAGCAACAGCACCAGAAGCGACAGCAGCCGGAAAAGCGGACGCGATATTGGCGGTGGCGACGGCGGCGGAAACGGCGGCGGAAGCAACGGCGGGGGCTTCAGGGGACACAACTCCGGCTGTGATGGCAGCCAGCGAAGCGTCGCTCTCGTCCGCCGAGCTATCTGCGCAACGCAGCTTCCTCGGCGGCGACCCCGTGGGCGGCGGCATCTCAGCAGTGACATCCACGCTCTTCAGGACAACCTTCGGAACGCGGCCACGCTTCTGGTTGGCGGTCGAACTCCCACTACTCATTTCAGAGTCCATGCCTATCCGCTAGGCAACGGAAACCGAGCACACCCCGAAAGTATGCCCCGAATTTCTCACGCGCACCAAAGTATGCACTACTTTACACGAAAACGCACAAAAGTATGCAGCACAGTTTCTATCTGTCTTTGCTCTGATTGGCTGGCCAATCGCAAACGAATAGCGGTGAACCGCTCACGCACGCACTAACACACGCGCGCGCGAAGATCGCTTATCGCGAAATGCGCGATTTAAGCACTCTTAAGAAGCGTGATTTATTGCCCGCAATAAAGTTTTCGCAGACGATGCGCAAACACGTCTGCTCGCTTCAACCGTTCAACACAAACTGAGTAGTAGATAGGGACAGTGTCCTTGATTTGTTTAACGTGGCGTGTACCCCGTTGGGGGTTTACTACCACGGTACTCTCATGTGCCACGTATGTAACACATAGTACAGCGGGTGAATATAATGCGTCCACCAACGCCCCTAAAAGAATTCTTTTAGCTACCAATTCGAATTGTGCTGTCGGACACAATTCCCTCTTGGGTCGAGGCGAGGCCTATCATAACCTCTGCTGACAACGGGTACAGCATCCGGTTGTGACCCAACAACACATTGGGCGCAACTGCTGTGCTCCAACTATTGTGGAGACACAGCGGGTAAACACCACAGCCACCACGATACTCCCACAAAAGGGGGCCAACCTCAATTGGGCTGGCCTCGGCCACCAGCCCATCCCGTGGTTCAAATTTCAAATTTGTTACAATTTGCAGCTTTGATCGGCTGTGCGCAGTCTGCGACTACTGCCCAATTTGGTTTCCGACAACCTGGGGCTGGGTAAGCACCGGCGGCACCTCAAGTGAATGAGGTAACCTACCAGATTAAGGCTCTGGTCGGCCCTTCGACTCCTCCGATTGGATTTGTCTTCCAAACTTAACGGACTTTGGTCTGACCTTTGTAGATAAATCTACTTCCAGTTTTGACTAACGTCAGTCCGGCACTGGTCGGCCATGTCCCTCGTCGTATTACAGCGTCCGTCGTCTACTGAAAACTATGTGGGCATAGTTTTGCAGTTGTTGCATGCTCTCCTGGGTCATCAAGGATTCCGCTACAATCCAGTCACCGGATGGTGACTGCTGAATTCTAAGTCCTTCCAGATCCCGCATATCCGCGTAGAGGGGGCAGGCACACAGGACGTGTTGCCAGTCCTCCGAGGGATGGCCACATAGGCATCCAGCAGTCTCGCTGAGACCACGCTCATGCAGAAAAGCATTCAACGAGCCGTGACCAGTTATGAGGAAACTGGTCAGCATCGTGAATCTGAAGTCTGGGCGGCTGTAAACGAAGCTTACATCTGGGATGAACCTATGCGTGACACGGCCGTGTTCGCTGTCATCCCATCGGAGCTGCCACTCACGTAGCAAGCGTTCGTCCAGCAAGGCTCTCCTCATAGTGCGATCAAGGGTGGAAACATCTTGATCGTAAAGCCAATCGTCCTCTACCATCGGGTATCTTCTCTTCAACTTAAACTGCATGGCGTTGCGCGTCGCAACTAGGTCCAGCGGTGGAGCTCCAGCTAAAACTTCAAGGGCATCTGTAGATACCGTTCGGCACGTGGGCATACATCCTAGCAGGATGATGCGATGGCAGGACTTGAGCGACCTCCTGGCGCCGACTAGTCTCATCGCCGTCGAGTACCATACCGAGGCACCAAATAGTGCACAGGGCACCATGAGTCCGGCATATATCCCTCGCCGTGCGCGCGGACTGAGTCCCCAGTCGACGCGTAGCACACGGGTCAGGGCTCCGACGACTCCGGCCAGCCGATCGCGTAAAGACGCGATGTGCGGGAGAAAACTCAACCGCTCGCCAGCCGTGATGCCAAGGTAACGATATTGCGTCACATACCGCAAGTTTGCTCCAGCAAAGCTTACAGCGGGATGCCTGTCAGATGACAGCCTTCCCTTAAGGAGCATCGTCACAGTCTTCGTTGCCGAGACTGAGACGCCTACCTCGATGCCCCATCCTCCAACAATCTCCATAAGTTGGGTGCCTGTGAGCTCCAATTGGGATCTGGAATTTCCCTCGACGAGCAGCAGCAAGTCATCAGCGTATGCACTGAAAGTGCAATGCGCTTCAAGGCGGCGCAGGAGTACATCCATCAAGATGTTCCATATAAATGGATTTTGAGTAGTGCGACCACACGTGGGCGCTTCCACTCAGAGGGGAAATATCCATCTGCCAGGCAGCGGGAGTACAACGCTGTCAAGTGCTCCGGGATGGCGCGCCAGGCCGCTTTGACCATACCCCCAGTTATGCCATCTAAGCCAGGTGAGCGCCTGCTCCGAACTCTGGCGATGCACATCTCAACCTCGAAAGATTCGAGGGCTGGGGGCACATCGCGAGGAACGGGAATGTCCACTGGCCTCTCCGCAGCGGGGAAAAAGCTGCGGAGCAGGACATTCGCGCAGTCGTGCCAGGTTACGTACTGCTCGTTGTTCCAGCGAAGGCAACCGAAATCGGTGCACGTCTTGCGGCCTCGGCAGATCTTATAGACTGACCCCCACGGGTCATCTTGGTGCTCGCCGACATATCGCTTCCAATCCTCTTCTTTCGCCTTGAGTATCATCTTCTCGTATTCCTTTCGGGTGATCCTGAAATACGAGGCTAGGGCGCTTGCACTATCACTGTGCGTACGGCGCGCATGCTGGAGCCTTCGCCGGGCTCTCCTGAGCGCACGGCGTGCGTCAATGAGGGCGGCATTACACCAGACCACACGACGTCTGGCTCGCAGTTGTCGACGCCCAAGCACAGTGTCGCTCACCTGATGAACCAGGGAGCGCAGCGCAGCCACTTGCTCATCCGATGACATCAAGCGAAAGTCCTCCAGAGGAATATCGAATGATGCACTCCTCAGCTCATCACCAAAACGCCGCCAGTCAGCATTCTGGAGTTTCCACGAGGGCACAGGAGCATAGCTCTCAACTGTGCTTTCCGGATCAAGCGTCACCACAACGGTGATGATGTTGTGGTCACTTAAATCCCATTCGCTTACACTCCAGTCGTACGCGGCCCACGTAGACGCTGAATCACTGACGATGGTCACGTCGATATCGCTCCTAGCTCTGCGATTGTCAAACGTGTATACTCTACTGCGGACATTAAGCACGCCGGCTCGACTGCCCTGAACCCAGTCAGCTAGCAGCTCACCCCGCTGCCTGTTCAGGTAGCCCCGAGAGCGCTCGGGAAGCTTGCTGAACCACAGGGGGGATACTGCGTTCGCGTCGAGGCCATAGATGACAGGCGTGCGGCTGGCCAGCAGCAGCACCGCATCCATGTACAGTAGGTACGGTCCCAATTCTGCGTTGAATTGGCAGTACACGGAGGTGAGGAAGATCGAGCCGAATCTTCCAGACACACTCACGCATACGCCAAATTCTGAGATGAGCGAGGAGACAGGCATGCAGACGACCTCCTGGTCGTCTACGACTATCGCGGCCTTGTTGCGGCAGTCGGAGAAAACTCGCATGCCTGCCGGTAATCCGGTAATCCTTCCTCCACGGTCAACGTATGGCTCCTGTAGCAATGCGAACATCGCCCCGGAGTTTCTCATCCGGACTCCAAGGTCGATAACGGCAGCTCTACTGCGACCGCAGTTTGCCTGGATGATTCTAAACATTGTTAGTGTTTAGAAGCCACCCTGGCGAGCACACGTCCGTAAATCGGGCACGTCTCCGAGAGCATGTGATGCCCTGCGGGTAGACCCTTGAAGCTGCAGTTCCTGCAGTGCACAGGATTCCTGCAGCCCGAGGCACGGGGGGGCAGCGGCCTGGGGGCGAGTCCTGGCAAGGGTCTCCAGCTCCTTCATCTTGCCAAACATCTCCAGGATCAGCTCCTGGTACTTTGCAGCACTGTCCAGCACGCTGAGTGCGACTGCAGCCGGCACGTTGTCCGCGACAACGGCTCTCCTGAGCTCTCTTTCGATGGCAAGCATGCGCTTGGCCGCCGAATTTGAGCTCACGGCACCAGCTCCAGCCGGCGCCGAAACGGAGCGGGCAGACGCAGCAGCAGCGGCAGCGGACGTCGACGGCGCCTCCAGAGGAGGCTGTGCAGCAACAGCACCAGAAGCGACAGCAGCCGGAAAAGCGGACGCGATATTGGCGGTGGCGACGGCGGCGGAAACGGCGGCGGAAGCAACGGCGGGGGCTTCAGGGGACACAACTCCGGCTGTGATGGCAGCCAGCGAAGCGTCGCTCTCGTCCGCCGAGCTATCTGCGCAACGCAGCTTCCTCGGCGGCGACCCCGTGGGCGGCGGCATCTCAGCAGTGACATCCACGCTCTTCAGGACAACCTTCGGAACGCGGCCACGCTTCTCCCACTACTCATTTCAGAGTCCATGCCTATCCGCTAGGCAACGGAAACCGAGCACACCCCGAAAGTATGCCCCGAATTTCTCACGCGCACCAAAGTATGCACTACTTTACACGAAAACGCACAAAAGTATGCAGCACAGTTTCTATCTGTCTTTGCTCTGATTGGCTGGCCAATCGCAAACGAATAGCGGTGAACCGCTCACGCACGCACTAACACACGCGCGCGCGAAGATCGCTTATCGCGAAATGCGCGATTTAAGCACTCTTAAGAAGCGTGATTTATTGCCCGCAATAAAGTTTTCGCAGACGATGCGCAAACACGTCTGCTCGCTTCAACCGTTCAACACAAACTGAGTAGTAGATAGGGACAGTGTCCTTGATTTGTTTAACGTGGCGTGTACCCCGTTGGGGGTTTACTACCACGGTACTCTCATGTGCCACGTATGTAACACATAGTACAGCGGGTGAATATAATGCGTCCACCAACGCCCCTAAAAGAATTCTTTTAGCTACCAATTCGAATTGTGCTGTCGGACACAATTCCCTCTTGGGTCGAGGCGAGGCCTATCATAACCTCTGCTGACAACGGGTACAGCATCCGGTTGTGACCCAACAACACATTGGGCGCAACTGCTGTGCTCCAACTATTGTGGAGACACAGCGGGTAAACACCACAGCCACCACGATACTCCCACAAAAGGGGGCCAACCTCAATTGGGCTGGCCTCGGCCACCAGCCCATCCCGTGGTTCAAATTTCAAATTTGTTACAATTTGCAGCTTTGATCGGCTGTGCGCAGTCTGCGACTACTGCCCAATTTGGTTTCCGACAACCTGGGGCTGGGTAAGCACCGGCGGCACCTCAAGTGAATGAGGTAACCTACCAGATTAAGGCTCTGGTCGGCCCTTCGACTCCTCCGATTGGATTTGTCTTCCAAACTTAACGGACTTTGGTCTGACCTTTGTAGATAAATCTACTTCCAGTTTTGACTAACGTCAGTCCGGCACTGGTCGGCCATGTCCCTCGTCGTATTACAGCGTCCGTCGTCTACTGAAAACTATGTGGGCATAGTTTTGCAGTTGTTGCATGCTCTCCTGGGTCATCAAGGATTCCGCTACAATCCAGTCACCGGATGGAGACTGCTGAATTCTAAGTCCTTCCAGATCCCGCATATCCGCGTAGAGGGGGCAGGCACACAGGACGTGTTGCCAGTCCTCCGAGGGATGGCCACATAGGCATCCAGCAGTCTCGCTGAGACCACGCTCATGCAGAAAAGCATTCAACGAGCCGTGACCAGTTATGAGGAAACTGGTCAGCATCGTGAATCTGAAGTCTGGGCGGCTGTAAACGAAGCTTACATCTGGGATGAACCTATGCGTGACACGGCCGTGTTCGCTGTCATCCCATCGGAGCTGCCACTCACGTAGCAAGCGTTCGTCCAGCAAGGCTCTCCTCATAGTGTGATCAAGGGTGGAAACATCTTGATCGTAAAGCCAATCGTCCTCTACCATCGGGTATCTTCTCTTCAACTTAAACTGCATGGCGTTGCGCGTCGCAACTAGGTCCAGCGGTGGAGCTCCAGCTAAAACCGATACCGTTCGGCACGTGGGCATACATCTTAGCAGGATGATGCGATGGCAGGACTTGAGCGACCTCCTGGCGCCGACTAGTCTCATCGCCGTCGAGTACCATACCGAGGCACCAAATAGTGCACAGGGCACCATGAGTCCGGCATATATCCCTCGCCGTGCGCGCGGACTGAGTCCCCAGTCGACGCGTAGCACACGGGTCAGGGCTCCGACGACTCCGGCCAGCCGATCGCGTAAAGACGCGATGTGCGGGAGAAAACTCAACCGCTCGCCAGCCGTGATGCCAAGGTAACGATATTGCGTCACATACCGCAAGTTTGCTCCAGCAAAGCTTACAGCGGGATGCCTGTCAGATGACAGCCTTCCCTTAAGGAGCATCGTCACAGTCTTCGTTGCCGAGACTGAGACGCCTACCTCGATGCCCCATCCTCCAACAATCTCCATAAGTTGGGTGCCTGTGAGCTCCAATTGGGATCTGGAATTTCCCTCGACGAGCAGCAGCAAGTCATCAGCGTATGCACTGAAAGTGCAATGCGCTTCAAGGCGGCGCAGGAGTACATCCATCAAGATGTTCCATATAAATGGATTTTGAGTAGTGCGACCACACGTGGGCGCTTCCACTCAGAGGGGAAATATCCATCTGCCAGGCAGCGGGAGTACAACGCTGTCAAGTGCTCCGGGATGGCGCGCCAGGCCGCTTTGACCATACCCCCAGTTATGCCATCTAAGCCAGGTGAGCGCCTGCTCCGAACTCTGGCGATGCACATCTCAACCTCGAAAGATTCGAGGGCTGGGGGCACATCGCGAGGAACGGGAATGTCCACTGGCCTCTCCGCAGCGGGGAAAAAGCTGCGGAGCAGGACATTCGCGCAGTCGTGCCAGGTTACGTACTGCTCGTTGTTCCAGCGAAGGCAACCGAAATCGGTGCACGTCTTGCGGCCTCGGCAGATCTTATAGACTGACCCCCACGGGTCATCTTGGTGCTCGCCGACATATCGCTTCCAATCCTCTTCTTTCGCCTTGAGTATCATCTTCTCGTATTCCTTTCGGGTGATCCTGAAATACGAGGCTAGGGCGCTTGCACTATCACTATGTGTGCGGGGCGCATGCTGGAGCCTTCGCCGGGCTCTCCTGAGCGCACGGCGTGCGTCAATGAGGACGGCATTCCACCAGCCCACACGACGTCTGGCTCGCGGTTGTCGACGCCCAAGCACAGTGTCGCTCACCTGATGAATCAGGGAGCGAAGTGCAGCCACTTGCTCATTCGATGACATCAAGCGAAAGTCCTCCAGAGGAATATCGAATGATGCAGTCCTCAGCTCATCACCAAAACGCCGCCAGTCAGCATTCTGGAGTTTCCACGAGGGCACAGGAGCATAGCTCTCAACTGTGCTTACCGGATCAAGCGTCACCACAACGGTGATGATGTTGTGGTCGCTTAAATCCCACTCGCTTACACTCCAGTCGTACGCGGCCCACGTAGACGCTGAATCACTGACGATGGTCACGTCGATATCGCTCCTAGCTCTGCGATTGTCAAACGTGTATACTCTACTGCGGACATTAAGCACGCCGGCTCGACTGCCCTGAACCCAGTCAGCTAGCAGCTCACCCCGCTGCCTGTTCAGGTAGCCCCGAGAGCGCTCGGGAAGCTTGCTGAACCACAGGGGGGATACTGCGTTCGCGTCGAGGCCATAGATGACAGGCGTGCGGCTGGCCAGCAGCAGCACCGCATCCATGTACAGTAGGTACGGTCCCAATTCTGCGTTGAATTGGCAGTACACGGAGGTGAGGAAGATCGAGCCGAATCTTCCAGACACACTCACGCATACGCCAAATTCTGAGATGAGCGAGGAGACAGGCATGCAGACGACCTCCTGGTCGTCTACGACTATCGCGGCCTTGTTGCGGCAGTCGGAGAAAACTCGCATGCCTGCCGGTAATCCGGTAATCCTTCCTCCACGGTCAACGTATGGCTCCTGTAGCAATGCGAACATCGCCCCGGAGTTCCTCATCCGGACTCCAAGGTCGATAACGGCAGCTCTACTGCGACCGCAGTTTGCCTGGATGATTCTAAACATTGTTAGTGTTTAGAAGCCACCCTGGCGAGCACACGTCCGTAAATCGGGCACGTCTCCGAGAGCATGTGATGCCCTGCGGGTAGACCCTTGAAGCTGCAGTTCCTGCAGTGCACAGGATTCCTGCAGCCCGAGGCACGGTGCCCCGATTGTCCGCATCGCTTGCATACCTGCTCCTTCATCCTACACGTTGCTACTCGGTGGTCAAAACTGACGCACCTGTGGCAAGCGTAGTTTGGAATCAGCGGGCGCCAGCGGAAAGAGAACCACTCAACGTAGATTCTCTCTGATTCCTCCAGGATGTCCAGGGCCTTACGCTCCATCTCCAGCTGCACGTTGACCGTGGGTCCAGCGTCGCTGTTCCATGGCTTCGAAGCAATTCTTACCGACTTCTCGAATACTGCAGTGGTGCAGTGCCCGAGGAAGTGGTTCTTGTATAGCCCCTCCATGAGTTGCTTCGGCGTAATGCTGCTGTCAACGTCGATGATGCTGATCTTGGGCCAGGCCGGCGCGTTCTGCTGCACATCCAGTCCAACTTCTTTAAACTTCGGGTTAGCAATAACCCTCCGAATCTCGCCAGAGGATGGCGTGCGAATGATCGCACCTCCTCGCTTGAGCTCACGCACCTCGTGAACTCGCACACCAAGGGCGGGCGCAACCTCCTTTCGGACACGCTCAGCAACTTGCTGAGGCGTCTCCTCCGGGTTGTTGTTCGTCACTATTGCTGACCACGTTTCCGCAATCTTGTGGGCGCGGGGTACTGCAATAGGAGCAGCGGCTGTCGCAGTGACAGAGGCGTAAGTGGCGGCAGGGGCAGCAGACGGGGGGTCAGCGGCCTGAGGGCGAGTCCTGGCAAGGGTCTCCAGCTCCTTCATCTTGCCAAACATCTCCAGGATCAGCTCCTGGTACTTTGCAGCACTGTCCAGCACGCTGAGTGCGACTGCAGCCGGCTCCAGCCGGCGCCGAAACGGAGCGGGCAGACGCAGCAGCAGCGGCAGCGGACGTCGACGGCGCCTCCAGAGGAGGCTGTGCAGCAACAGCACCAGAAGCGACAGCAGCCGGAAAAGCGGACGCGATATTGGCGGTGGCGACGGCGGCGGAAACGGCGGCGGAAGCAACGGCGGGGGCTTCAGGGGACACAACTCCGGCTGTGATGGCAGCCAGCGAAGCGTCGCTCTCGTCCGTCGAGCTATTTGCGCAACGCAGCTTCCTCGGCGGCGACCCCGTGGGCGGCGGCATCTCAGCAGTGACATCCACGCTCTTCAGGACAACCTTCGGAACGCGGCCACGCTTCTTCCGAGAGTTCGAGCGCGTCGAACTCCCACTACTCATTTCAGAGTCCATGCCTATCCGCTAGGCAACGGAAACCGAGCACACCCCGAAAGTATGCCCCGAATTTCTCACGCGCACCAAAGTATGCACTACTTTACACGAAAACGCACAAAAGTATGCAGCACAGTTTCTATCTGTCTTTGCTCTGATTGGCTGGCCAATCGCAAACGAATAGCGGTGAACCGCTCACGCATGCACTAATCGCTTATCGCGAAATGCGCGATTTAAGCACTCTTAACAGCGTAATTTATTGCCCGCAATAAAATTTTCGCAGACGAGGCGCAAACACGTCTGCTCGCTACGACCGTTCAACACAAACGGCAGTTCAGTTGGGGGTCCAGCTGGAAAATGACGCCGTGGGAGAACTCGGCGGCCTTTGATCGGATGATACCCGTGAAGACTTCTCCCGGACCGCCGCTGGTGACGGAAAGACCCATGGTCCTTGCCAATGAAGCGTGGATCCGAGTAGTAGGGCTACACGGGTCGATCTGATCCCTCACGTCGAACAGTTTGGTTTCTGACTGCACGGAAATGATGGCCGTCGGATGGATGCTCACAACCTTGTGTTGCATTAGGGACGTCAGCGGAGGAGTGGCCGCCCTGATAGGAGCTGCGGAGGGACACGCTTCAAAGTGCGACGATGTCGACGAGTTCTTGGGAGATGCAACAACGTGTGATGCTTTTGACCGCACGTTTTGCACCCCCCCTTGCTGCGGCAAGACTGTCCTGAATGTTGGTGTGCCAGGCAGTTCGCGCAGTACTTGTTAATCAGCACCGCGCACAGACGTTTCTCGGCCGGCAGGCCTAAGAAACGCCGGCCCTTGCGTGGAGCATGAACCCCTCATGCTCCGCACACGCGGCACCGGAAGGAGTTAGAGCCGGATGGCTGCGCGTCATAGGATAGCGTCATGGCTGGAATGGAAAAAAATGAGATGTGTAGGGCGATGAAAGTTTTGTGCGGATAGCAAAGAGTCAGCTGGACGTCACAGGGATAGTGTCGGATAGCTTTATGCTCTAAGAAGTTATCGCACAGCCTGTGACCTTTTGGAATGGTCCTTAGACAGTCCTTGGAGTTGGACGTCCACTTCCGCAACGGGAGCCCCGCACTATCAAGAGCTTCTTTAAACTCTGCAATAGTTGCAGTCACCTTCGCTTTAGAATGCGCTCCTGCAAGCACGTCGTCGACATACATGCACTCGGATATGACCTTGCTGGCGAGTGGTAACCGCGATCTCACGTCGTGTGCGAGCTGTTTGAGTACCCTCCGGGCCAGGAAGGGAGCGCAATTCACTCCGACAGTGACGGTGTTCAGCTCGTAGTCGCCGATGTTGCCATCAGGCTTGCGGGCAAGGATGCGTTGGAACGGGTTGTGTTTGAGATCAACACGAATTTGGCGATACATTTTTGTGATATCAGCATTGAACAAATATCGATCGTATCGCCATTGGAGGATCTGCATGGTGAGGCTTTTCCCATTGGAGGATGGGCACGATGCATTGAACACCACCCTCACTTTGGTGGTGGTGCTGTCGGGGAGCGATTGGCCTCATATGACCCAGGTCGATATACTCTTGCAGGATAGTTTCGTATTCGGCCTTGAGTATCGGATTTGTTGCTAATCGGCTCTCGTTTTTAAGGAACTGCCCCAGCGCGATGGAACGCGAATGCCCCAGGTCAATATTATCGGGATTTTTGAAGGGGAGGGTCACAACATAGGAGCCAGAGCTGTCTCTCCTTGTGGTTCGGGCGAAATTGCCTTCACACACCAATTCAGGCTCACTGGTTACCTTGGGTACATCCTCCACCTCCCAGAATTTGGACATGAGGTGGTTGAGTTTCTTCACGACTCGAGTCGTGAATGCGGAAACAGTTTCTTGGGAGTTTTGTGTGACTGGACCAGTAAGGATCCAGCCAAAGATCGTCTCTTGTCCCATGAGCGAGCCGCAGAGGTTAGGACGGAAACCCCCCTGGACGATCGACGGAAGGATATCCGCACCCAAGAGCACATCAATTTGGGCGCTCTTGAAAAACAGGGGATCAGCTAATTGAATATAGGGAAGGTTATCCAAAAGCAGGGACCGCAAATAAGAGTTATGACTTTAAAAAAATTGAGGCACAAAAGAACCTCCAAGAAGAGAGAGGAAAACACACATAAGTTATTTTTTCACGGCAAATTCAAAAAAAGGATATACTTTTATTTGCAATTTTTTATAAAAAAATTATTTTTAATTATTATAAATAATTTATATGATAAAAATCAAAAATAATTATTATAAATCAATTTTTATATAAAAATAAAAAAAATCAATTTTTATAATTGTTCATGAACATGCATGAACATAAAAATATACGAAGATCGTACAATTGCCTCATACGCACTTAACGGCTAGCATGTAATGCGATAGGAATAGATAAGTGCCCAATATGTGGACCCTAATAATATACTAATGAATTATGACCCTTGCACCCCGACGATAAGATGTAAGAGACGAGCGCTGAGCCTTACAAACTCAGCGATAGGATAAGAATTGTAGTGAATAACGTGCGCGGATGTTTTTATACGGAGTGGTTTGCAGTGCACGCGCTAGATCCGGCTATTCATCGAGAAATGGGGAGAGGGTTAAGGGGGGGAATCTGCAACTCCTTGCGCTACTTTATTATATTTATATAATGATTTCGCGTGCTACTATCGGAAATACTCGGCCAGTTATAAAGAAACAGAAGAGAGAGAGAGATAGAAAAGAGACGCACAAACATACATACCTTCCCAAGCTAGGTTTCGCTGCACAGGCCAGTGAAGGCCGGTCCAGCGAAAGTCGGCCTTAGATGTTAAGGCGACCGACCTTGCCCACCCTACCTTGATCGCTGGCTTCCTGCGCCACTCTTAGCGATCCCATACCCAGCTTGGGGAATTAATACACCTCTACACGGCTGAGTCGCATGGCCCCCAAATAACTTCTTAATTCAGTTTCATTATGTGGTACATATGTATTTGCAATTCAATTCTTCAATGCGTAATTTAGACATTTACAATAAAAAAGGAAAGGGTATACAGAAAAGAAGGGGAATGGAAAGCGAAGTGGACAAAAACTGATAAGGGAGCTTTTGAAATCGACAAGTGGATCAAAGGAGAGAGCGGGAGCTTTTGCATACACCTATGCGAATTGGTAAACAGCTGTAAAGCACACCGAAAAGGTCAGTGAACGGGTTGGCTCAGCTGGCGGACAAAAACATAGGAACGAAAGATTATTTTAACATTACTTTTTCATTCTGCTTTGCAATACATGTAATTTAATAACAAAGACCCAATAACAACGACTTATACTTTTAACATTTGTCGCTCACCTACGGCAGTGTCCAACGATGAAAGCGCTTCCATGAAGGTTTATGCTGTGGGCTATGGTCGAATAAAAGAAATGCTTATGTGAAACAAAAAGAACAGAAAAAAAATAATGCTAATAAAATTTAAAAACAAGTAAGGAAGCTCTAGTCGAGACTGCTCGACTAGGAGATACCCTGATCCCTACAAAGAGCTGATATTCACGCACGCATAAGCACGCGCTCTGCTAACTGCGCAGTAAGCAGCGGCTGCGCTTGGGCTGCGCTGCAGTGTGGGCAATACTATGAGAATTTTGTTGCTGAATAATTTCTCCTGTAGTAGGACTATCTTCATGAAACTTTCAGAATGTGATCACAATGTGCAAAGGTGTACACATTCCAAAGCACAATTCTCTAGTACTTAAAATACGTTTTTTGCAAATTGTGGGCGAAGGGGGCGTGGTATCCAAAATCTGTAAATAACAAAATCTGCGTATTGATCAGATGTATATACACACCAAATCTGAAGTCTCCAGGTCTAAAAGTATTGAAATTACGGTGAATAAACAAAATGAATTTATCGATTATTCGCGATAAAAAAGTAATCGGACGAGTTATCGAAAAAAAAAGATAAACTTGTACTGCGTATGGTATACATGAGTATGTATACAAAATTTGAAGTCTCTAGCTCTTATATCTTCTGAGATCTAGGCGTTCATACGGACGGACGGACGGACGGACGGACAGACGGACATGGCTATATTGACTCAGCTCGTCGCCCTGATCAAGAATATATATACTTTATGGGGTCTGCCACGCCTCCTTCTGCCTGTTACATACTTTTCACAAAACCATTATACCCTGATTTCCCATTTTTAATGGGATCAGGGTATAAAAAATACGAAGACAAAAGGAAATGTTTAACAGTGGACAGTGGGAAAGGTTAGGGCTGTTACAAAATATTAAAAGGGATGACTAAGACTAACTTAATAATTAGGATATATATTTAAAAGTTTATTAAAAAAACAAATAAAAAAAATTCCGTGTTGTCTCCGACAACTGACGGCCAAAAATAAGTATTGTGCGGCTCACGAAGGTGGACGACGTTAAATATTCTGCTCGCTCGATCGATGCTTGTTTATTCACAAGTGGTGTGTGTGTGCGTTTCACTTGAACTTAGTCTCAGCCGGTAATTTGGTAATTTGGGCAGCAACTGGAAGCTTTTTTTTGACTGCTCCAAGTATTTCGGGAGTGCATGCACGCAAGTGCAGCGAAAAATAAAATAAAATTTTCTGACTGGGTGCCAAACCTGCAAATAGGTTTGGGTGTTTCGGTAAAGGCATTGATTAGCTTACCACTAAGACTTACCACTTAACTGCTTGGCACTAGCACAAAAAAACTTCAATTACACACAATTGTATTTTTTGTTATAAATCTTTTTTTTCATCCTTTTTTATAAACAAAATTTTGTATACAATTTAAAAACTGTCTGCGGTGATTAACAACTTTCACTCTTGACGTGTGAATAATTAATGAAATATGGCCGCAGCTTTGAGCGGCAAGCCAGCGCTTGGGAACAGTTTTTTTTCTTTTTATCTTTTTCCCTATTTCCCTGGAAATTGACAAATTCATCTGTTAATAAATGTTGTCAAATCTTTTGCCGTTGTGGTCTGCGGAACTAAATCGGAACAGCGGGACTCGAGGAGTCTGCTTTTAGGCAGTCTCGATAATTATAAAAGAGTTGACCTTTTGGTATTCCAGCGCCACTACAGAATAATAAATAGATCAACGCGGAGCCTTACACACTCAGCGATAAGATAAGAATATGTAATAGACCAATGCTGAGCCTTACACACTTAGCAATAGACACACTAGATTTAAGGGATGAAAATATGCATGAGTCTCGGTATAAATACCGGGGCTCAGAAGAATAAAAGATCAATACGAAACTAAACACCATCATAGTCAAGTGTATTCGTTCAATAATAAAAATTAAAAATAAGAGTTATGGCTTAACTTTTATTATAAAAATTGAAAATAAAAATTGAATTGCTATATCTATATATAGGCATATATATATAATCTACGCATTAATACCTTTCAGATGATATATAATATGTATGTAAATATGTACATGTATATGTACATATGTATATTTAATTATATGCTTAGGCACTTACGCGGTGCACTTGCTCTGTAACTATTCAGCAGGTAATATGTAGGCGTAAAAGAGTGAAAGAGATAGATTGAACTAAAGCATAATGACACACGTACAGTGGGTATCTTCGGCCAATGATTTTTTTTTAAATAATACCAAACAATAAAATTGTTCAATACTATTAGTAAAAAATGTCCTAAAGTTCTGAATTCTGGGAAAAAGTGAATGTTTTGAAGACAAAAAAGGAAGCTAAACGAGCCATTTGCCCCACTGTGCAATGGAAAGATCCGTTTAAAATCTATTTTTAGAATTCGATTTGCGATAAGAAGTGGTTAACGCAGCATCGTTAAGCTTTTTGTATGCATTGTTTCTTTTATAATTTGGTGATTGATTGCGATGGGTCGTAAACGTGATGCTATTGTCCGCGAGTTTTTTTGTTTTAAAGTGGAGCAAGAAGTTACGATCTGCAAAATTTGTAAACGTTCCTTTAAGGGCAATTACATTACAAATTTGAAGAGACATCTTCAAGAATGCCATGCCGATGAATATATTTCTGAGCTGCAACAGGAAAAATGTGAACCTCCGGAGAAAAAAACTAAATTTTCTATTTCAATGTCGGCAAGCGAGGTCAAGAAGGCGTGCGTACAATTGGTGACAGATGAAAAAGTGGCATTCTCACTTTTTGATTCTGCACCGTTTAAAGCGCTGACAGACCAAATTTTTAATGGGTTGCACATGAGCCCCATTACATCACGGAATGTTATGCATCACGTCACAGAAAAATATGAGCGCGAAAAGTCCGTCTTAAAAGATCGACTGAAAAGTAAAATGATTTCGCTCAAAATTGACATTGCTTCCCGACATTCGAAGGGCATTCTGGGCGTAATACGCAGTATTACAGCAATCATGCCATTGAAGTGAAGACATTGGGAATAATTGAGCTGCAGCGACAACACACAGGGCTCAATTTGAGCATAGAAATCGAAAATATTTTGGCAGAATTTTCAATTTCAAAGCAGCAATTATATACCATAACTTCAGACAATGGTAGAAATGTTCGCGTACGTTGCGCGAATGTTTTGGGGTACGGAGTGTGTGTGCAGTGCACGTGCTGGATCCGGCTATTAGGTCATTGGGAAGAGGGTACAAAGGGGGAACTGTAACTACTAGCGCAGCTTAATTGTATTTATGAAATAAAATGGTGTGCTTCTCCTCGACGTTCAACGGGCCATTCGGATAGAACAGGAAGATAGAGAGAAAGAGATAGAAAAGAAATAGACGAACAAACATACCTGCCAAAGCTGGGTCTCGCTGCACAGCGAAAGTCGGCCTTAGATAGTAACGCGACCGACCATGTCCACTCTACCACGATCGCTGGCTACCTGCCACTATTTCTAGCGATCCCATTTCCAGATTGGGGAGCTAACAAAAACCTACAAATATGAGTCGCATGGGCCCAAAATAACTCCCTATTCAATTTAATGTGTTTTTTTTTTTTCATTTGCCTAACCTATGTAAGCAAACAGGAATGGGAATCTTTATTCCCATTCTTTAGTATGAGCTGGAAAAAGAAGACAGTGGAGCTTTTTTGAGGACGCCGAAATTAGGTCAACGACCGCTTGGGCTCAGCTGGCCGACAAGGTATATGAGCATAGGAGAGGTGAAGAAAGGAATGAAATATTATTGCATTACTTTTTTTTTGCCAGCGTATGAAGATGAACAGCTGATTGTAAAAACGAAAACCATCGAAAGTCTTACATACATATAGTAAAATATTAGGTGCATAACAAGAATAAGGTGGGAGATGAGTTAGGGATATAGTGAAATGATTAAATATTAATTACTGCTAATTAAGCATATATAACTTATTTAGAAGAATTTGATTTGTTTCGTCGGCGACACCTGGCGGTCAAGTAAAAATTATAAGACACACGGAAGAGTTATTGAAAACGCAGTGGATGATGATATATTACTTGCGTTCGCTTTTACGAGATTTTGTTTCTATTATTTAGTTTTTCTTTTTGTGCGGGTGATTAAAAAAGTGGTGCGTTTTTTGTTTGATCGTTGTCCATATGCAGATATCCGGATTGATTTAGAGTGGCTCCTATTGGCATAAAATCTCCAAAACCATAGTATGACATGCAGCCCCAAAACATTACGGTTCCACCTCCAAATCTGGTAAAATGCATAAAACTTTTTCCAAATGACCCGTGAAACTGAAATGCAGCCTCATCTGTCCACAAAACGTTGTAACAAAACTCCAAAGGCTTTTCAATATACTCTAAAGCAAAAATTAGGTGTTTTATTTATTTATTTTATTTAAGGGGGCCAACTAGCCTACAAAAAGTACAGAGAATTATTCAAATACTATCATTATCAAATAGTATCAACCCGATGGGGGTATTTTATTTGCCAGTCTGGATCTCGCGCGGCCGCCTAATTCACCTCGGCGTCGGCAATGCAACTCTCCGCTCTCCGCTCTCGCGGGCTCTCTCCACGCTGGACAGAGTTGAATCGCTGATTACCGGCGCGCGCGCTCATTAATTTCACATTTTAAACTTAATTATTCCTAACTTATCTGCTACTAATAAACTTATCCTAACTTACTACAAACTTACGCTACAAATCTACACTAGCTTACATGCTACAGAAATGTAAGGTGGTGCGCGGGCAAGCGGCTTTACATGGTCCCAAATGGCTACCCTGAGGTACACCGGACGAAACAAAGATAAGTTTAGAAATAGCTGTTCTCAGTAAGACTCTTTGGGTCTTACCCTTCAAATAGGACGAAATCCAAGACACAAGTTTAGTGGAAAATCCTAAGCGCTCAAGCTTTAGAATTAGAATCTGGTGGTGGACTGAGTCAAAGGCTTTACTGAAGTCAGTATAAATAACATCAGTCTGCATTTTTTTAGAAAAACTGTCATTAATAAGCGACGTAAATTCAAGTAAATTAGAGGACGTTGATCGATTCTGAACAAAACCATGTTGGGATGGTTGAATAATCAATCGATTTGCAAAAATGTTGCAAGGCCGATGTTATAATTTTTTCAAATAACTTTGGAATAGCAGATAATTTCGCAATGCTTCTTTAGAGATATCAGATTTTCTATCTTTTTTATATAGAGGAATGATGAAAGTTTCCAAAGACAAATTAAACAATTTTAGTAATGGTGAATGAAGAGAAACACTACACTCTTTAATCACACAACTTGGAATATTGTCAGCACCTGGGGAAAAATATTATTTCAGCGTCCTTACGGCAGCAGCTAGAGAGGCTGCAGTGATTTTAAGAGCATCAATACACATATGGATATAAGTTGCTGTAGAGCTCAACAAAAGAATAAGTGGATTGAATAAAATCTGCAAATAGATCAGAGGAATCCTGGTCATTACAAGTTTTTTTCAGCACTAAGGACAAATGAGTCCTCAGGCAAACCTGAAGATTTACTTTTCAAGTTAACAAATGAGTAAAATTGCTTAGGATCTCGAGCAAACTGACTTTTTCAACGTATAGGGTAATTCTCATGACAAAGGGAATTTAAAAGATTTAAGTTTGACTTGGCTATGGAATATTTAGACCAGTTGAACGAATACACTTGACAATGATGGTGTTTAGTTACGTATTGATCTTTATTCTTCTGAGCCCGGGTATTTATACGGAGATTTTCCGCTAGGAAGAAGTTGGTTCCTCTGCAGTTTCTGCTGAATCTTGTTGAGTTCGGCCAACATCTTACTTGGCTCGACTAGGGATGGGTGCACATTTCCTTGATTAATATCCGTCACCAGAGCAATTACGGCTGACTGAAGATCTTCGGTGTCCTCAATCCAGTTTCGCACTTAATTGATCAACATGACGAATTTTACCGACTCCTTGTAAACGAAGAAGTTCTCATTCATTGTGTTTGTCATTTTGTTTATCTCCATTGTGATCATTTTAAAGTTTTTACTTACTTGCTCTGTAGTTGTGCTTACAAGGTTTGATGTGGCATTAATTATTGATGTTTGGTTGCTGCCATAATCATTTAGGCACTTTTCATTTTTGATGATCGTCGGCATGTTTTTTCTTCCAGTCTGTTTGTAGTCCCAATATCGAAAAACATTATAAAACTTTTTGATCTGTTTGCCGTTTGGGTGATGCTTTTAATGTTTTTTTTTTAACTTTACTGTGCTGGTCACTGTTGTGCAGTACTCGTTTTCCGCAAGAGATGTTTGTTTTACTCATGAGATCCTCCGCTTGTTTCAGCACCTCGAAATAAGCATGTATGTCGTAGTAAAACAGCACCTGCCAGCTTGATGAGACGACTTCCACTTTTCCAAGGTTGTCCATTAGCATTGCCGTTTGTGGATCCATCCCTTGAATTTTGACTTTGCTTGTGTTAGTAGCCGGTATCATTGTAGCACTTTCTACCTGTAATATCATTAGTAGGCTTAAAATCGTAGCTTTTCTGGACGCAAACATGGTGATCGTGTTTTTCATTGATCTTTTTGAGAGTGGTTTGGCTTATCCTTTGTATGGTTGGGTAACAAACAGATCTTGTTTACTGATCTCTTGACCTCCCCATATTTGTTTTTATTGTTACTACGCGAACTTTATCATCTTGTCCTTTTGTAGTTTTAGTTATATTTTCTCCTATGTGGAGGCTTGCCGGCGGGTTGAAATCCCAATTTATGAACACTATTCTATCAAAAGCAGCCTGATATGTTGTCATCTCATCAACGGTGACCTTGTCACTCTTATCAGAAGCGCTCACGCAATTGCGGATACTATTTCTTGTCCACTGGCATATAACGTTTATAGCGTTTGCATAAACAGTCCCACGCTCATTTGTAGTTACCTACTCCAATTGAGAAATGGCTTATGACTTGTTGACCATCTCCTTTTAGATACATTTTCAGGTATATCAGTTTAGTCTTGTCGCTGATATCCTTCCTGTTGTGAATTATTCTGGTGAACTGCTCGAAGAACGTTGGCCACGCCTTGGGACTTCCATTAAAGTAAGGAAGTGTTGGTTTCGGTCGCTTTGGAGCGTCTTCTTTTATGACTTGCAGTTCACTTATTTTCCTTTCCAGTTTCTTTGACAGCATGTAGACCTTGGCTTCCAATGCGTCTATGCCGTCGATTTCATGGATGAGTTTATCAAACTTCACCTCCAAATCTGTAAGCGTTGACTGGACTTTGTTCCAAAGGAAATCTAGCATATCTTTATAGCTAAACATTTCTTCCTGGCTGCTGAGCTCTATGTTGGCATGCACTTCTTCAATATGCAGCCTTACTCTTTGAGCTCTTTTTTCCACAAGGCTTACCAACTAATCCATTGGGCTCGTCCAACCAAATGAAAACATTTCTTGCTTTCTGGTCTCGTTTCCCAGCTATAAAGTTGGTTTGTGTCTATGGCGTAGTCGGCAACTTCGACAATCATGAACTCCTCATAAGTCCTGATTTCTGCCATTATGCCATCATATATTTTATCTGTAAAATATTGATGGTTGACGACACCCAAATCTAAACTAGCTTACATGCTACAAAAATGTAAGGTGGTGCGCTGGCAAGCTGCCTTACAATTCTTATCTTATTAATTCGTTAAGCAAAACAAAATTGCATTACGATAACAGCGACTTAGTTTAGAAAGCAGAGGAGTATTAGTTTGAGGACTTTCAACAGATAATAAGACCTCTAAAATGGGGTGATGTGCATCCTCAGGTAAGCAGAAAGGAATTGATCTCATGACATTGATGATGGAATCATAATTAATGAACACAAGATCTAGTGTGTGATTCAAATGATTAGAAATAGAGTTCATCTGATATATAAACATATTAAACAATTCATCAAAAAGATAGTGATCAAGTGTCGGAAAAAAGTGATTTGTATTACAATTTGAGGACCAAGAAGTGTTGGGAATATTAAAATCACCCAACACAAGAAGCAGGTCTCTATCTGAACGAATACACTTGACTATGATGGTGTTTAGTTTCGTATTGATCTTTATTCTTCTGAGCCCCGGTATTTATACCGAGGCTCATGCATAATTTCATCCCTTAAATCTAGTGTGTCTATTGCTGAGTGTGTAAGGCTTGTAAGGTTACAATTTGCTGTGCTGGGGCAGACTCAGTCTGCCCAGGGTCCACTCACAAGAAATTTATATTGTTTGAGACACAGGTGGGAGTGGGGCGGATAGAGAGAGGATCCGGCAAGGTGCGGGGAGTTTAACCGTCGCGTCCACGCACGTGCCAGCGGAGCGGCGGAAGCTGAGTGGCGCGGCGAGGCGCACTCAACGCTTCGCACGTGGACGGAGGTGGGAGGAAGGAGGGGGGGGGAGAGACGTGCCTTCGGAGGGACGGAGCCGCGCCCGAAGATTCGCCAACAAACCGTCGCGCTCACGCGCGTGCTCGCAAAGCGGATGAAGCTGAGTGGCGCCGCGAGACGCGCTCAAAACTTCGCGCGTGGGCGGAGGTCAGGAGGGGGAGAGGGCACGTGTCTTCGGGGGGGGCAGGGCCGCGCACAAAGAACACGTGGAAGACGCATGTTAAGGTGTAAAATATGACTGGAAGATGATTGTGGCGGGGCAGGTGTAATACGCAACTCACTTTCAATTTATTTCCTCTTTATTTGCTTCACTTCACAATTTAAACTTATTATAAACTTTTCTTTCTTTACGAATTAAGACGAGACTCACGATTCTTTCGTGTACTAATGACTATTTTTTCTAATCTTTTCTGATCCGCGTCCGTTTGCTTTGACTCTTAGAAACTCAATGCCCTGCCGTTTCCGGCCGCTCGCGCGCGTGGCCGCCAAAATTCACCGCGGCGTCGGCAACACAACTCCCCACACCGACTCTCCAAGCCGGGCAGAGTTGCATTGCCGATCACCGGCGGCGCGCGCCCGCGAGCAATTCAAAATTCAAACTTCAAATCTCTTACATGCTACAAAGTTCCCTATCCTACCTTACACACTACAAAATTACCTATCCTAGCTTACACATTACAAAATCACCTATCCTAGCTTACATACTACAAAATCACCTATCCTAGCTTACATACTACAAAATCACCTATCCTAGCTTACATACTACAAAACCACCTATCCTAACTTACATACTACAAAACCACCTATCCTAACTTACATACTACAAAATCACCTATCCTAGCTTACACACTACAAAATCACCTATCCTAACTTACATACTACAAAATCACCTATCCTAGCTTACATACTACAAAATCATCTGCTGTGAGGCGGTGCGCGGGCAAGCCGCCTTACACCCCCCCCTTACTTCAGACGGGAGACGACCACGGCTCCGTTGGCCGCAATCGTAACGTTGAAGACGGTCGCGTCGGCCGCGACTCGGAAACGGGTCCGACGATGGCGGCGGTGATGGGACGCCACCTCCCTTTTGACCAAGGCGATGGCCTCCGCGCTTAACACGGTGCCCTCCGGACGCACAATCCAGCCGCACGGTATCAGCGGGACCATCTCCGAGGTCGCCCTCCGTATAAGATCGGACACGTCCGACTCCCATCCGTCGAAAACACCCTCCAGGTCCTCGGGGAGCTCTAACCGCCTCGGCGGATTCCTCCCTTCTGCTTCCTCCTTGCCTCTGCATTGCCGGTCCCCTCCTGTGCCGTCCCCGGTCTCCGCCCCCGCGCCGGCCGGCCTGTCCGAGGTGGGGTCCCTCTGCTCGTTCGGACGCGCGCGTCGTCGGGAGCGACGGCGCCTGCGCCTCGTTGAGGGGGCCCGTCCGGGACCACTCAGCCACCTCCGATTCTCCACCGCCCCAGGAGTGTACCGTGTCACCACTCGCGGAGCATCGTCGGGAAGGCCATTGTCCACGTGGCGCTGCGACGACGATTCCGCCTCCACGTCCTCATAGCCGCGGGAGGTCTCGGGAGTCGCCGCTCTGGCGTCTCCCCTCCTCGTCCACAGTGCGCCTGGGGTCGCCGCTCGTCCTCCAGCCTCGGGTCGCGCCGCGCTTTCCGGGGTGGGGTCAAGGACGGAGGGACAGTGCCCCCTGCCGTCGTCCCACCCTCGCGACGGGACCTGGCTGCTGCTCGCCATTTCCTCGGGCTCGTCCTCCTCGCTGGCCGTCCACGGCGTTGGGCTGGCCCACCTCCCCGAAGCCTCCTCCTCCGAGACCAGGTCGATCTCTAATACCGGTGTGGCCGGCGGTCGGGGAGGGGATGCGGGTTCCTCCACGTACGGCGGCGTCACCTGCACTCCTGGCGCCTCTACGTACACCGTCGTAAACTCCGCCCGCATCAACATAATGGTCCCGTCCAGCCTCTCTGCGACGTTGACCGTCGAGCAGTACACAGTATGGCGTCGCTCGCGCTGTCCTCCTGCTCTGCCCCTCTCTTGCCAGTCTCCGCGGGGGAATGGCTCTGTGTCGTCACTACTGAGATCCTCCACACGGGCCGAAGGATCTTCCCATTCCACGTCGCTGGTGCTATCTCCGCTGCTCACGGAGATGATCTCTTCCTCCATCTCGTCTTTCTGTAATAAAGAGCGTTAGTTTGGTAGTTTCTACACATTTTTTTTCTTGTGTTGGGGTGAGCCTTTGGGTTAGCATTGCTGTGGCACAGTTAGTTGGGATCTAGGGAAGATAGTGGCCGGGCTAGCGTCACGGTTATCGAGTGACCCCGCGACCCCGCGCGGCAGACCCCGGCTCCTGCGCCCCGTGGCCAAAGTTACGCGGACTCTCACGTTGAGACCCCGCTCTCCTCCTCGTCTCGATAAAATGGCTTCAACTGCGAGAGGTTGGCCACTCTCCTCTTCCGCTCGCCTGGTCGGGCGAGGCGCACCACGTTGGGAGACATGAACTGCACGACCCTGTAGGGGCCGTCAAACTTGGGTGCCAACTTCGCCGCAAAGCCTTCCGCCGCACTGGACAGCTGGTGCTGTCGCAGTAGGACCATCGAACCGACCATCGGCCTCCACTCGCGTCGGCGCAGATTGTAGTACCTGCCCTGGTCCTTCGAGGCCCTTTGGAGGTTACTGCGGACCACCTCGAAAATCTCCTTCATCTTCCGCTCCCTCTCCGTCGGGTCGATCTCCCACGTCGCAGAGCCTGGCGTGACCTCATCGTAGAGTGCAGCCGGCAACCGAGGCTCCCGACCCATCATCAGGAAGGAAGGTGTGAATCCAGTGGAATCCGCCACACCTGAATTGACCGCCAGCGAGATCTCGGGCAACAGTTCATCCCATGAACTCTGGTGGCCCTCGATGTATTGCGCTATCATGGTCTTCACGGTGCGGTTGGTCCTCTCCGTAGGATTTTCTTGGGGTGAATATGAAGCCGTGAACTGCAGCTTGACCCCTAGGGACTCCATAAACGACCTGAAACCTTTGCTTGCGAACTGGACGCCGTTGTCGCAGACGAATACCTTCGGGATCCCAAATCGACCCAAGATGCGCTCCCTGAAAGCAGCCTGCAGTAAAGCGGAAGTAGCCCTTCTCAATGGCACCAGCTCCACCCATTTGGCGAACGCGTCGTGGAACACCAACAGCATCGTGTTTCCGTGTTTGGAGCGAGGCAAGGGACCCACGAAATCCGCGCACAGGACCGCCATCGGCTCCGCCACCTGCCTAGTCAGCATCTGCCCAGCCGGCTTCTGTTGTTCACTCTTGAACCTCTGGCATGTCTCGCAGCACCTCACGTACCTGGCTGCGTCCCGGAACATACCCGGCCAGTAGTACCTTTGCGCCAGTCTCGCCGCCGTCTTCCTCACGCCTTGATGCCCAGCCGTGGGAGCATCGTGGCACTCCTGTAGTACCCTTCTCCTCTGTCTGCCGGGCACACATAGCTTCCAGGGAATGTAGTCCTCCTCGTCTATCCGGTGTCCCAAATTCCGATATAGCTGCCCGCCTTCCTCCACGTAATCCGCGTATTTCTCCGGCTCCTTTCTGATCCTCTCTCGCATCCTCGTTATCCACTTACAGGGAAGGCTGTCCTCCACCGCTTGTTGGCAGCTTTCCACGGGTTGCCGGGACAGTGCGTCGGCCACCACATTCAACTTCCCCCGGCGGTAATGGACGTCGAACTGGTATTGCTGCAGCTCCAAGGCCCAGCGAGCGATCCTGCCCGTAGGGCTTTCGATCGAATTGAGCCACTTCAATGCCAGATGATCCGTGATCACGTCGAACTTGTATCCCTCCAGATAGCATCTCATCTTCCGGATCGCCCAAACGATCGCGAGGCATTCCTTTTCCGTCGCCGAGTAGTTGAGCTCCGCCTTCAACAGCTTCCGACTGGCGTAAGCGATCACCCTTTCCTTACCCTCGACTTCTTGCGTGAGTACTGCGCCCAAGCCGTGATCGCTGGCGTCCGTCTGGAGAACGAAACGCGCCGAAAAGTCGGGACATGCCAGCACGGGTGCGGTCGTCAGCCTCTCCTTGAGACTCTGCAACGCCTCTTCTTGCTCCGCGCCCCACGTCCATCGTTGGCCTTTCTTTAGGAGTCTCGTCATCGGCTCCACCAGTGACGCGAAGTTCGGCACGAATCTTCTGTACCATGACGCCATTCCTAGACACTGTCGTAGCTCCTTGAGGCACGACGGGGCTGGGAATTTTCGGATCGCCTCAACCTTCGCGGGATCAGTGCAGATCCCCTCTCTACTCACGACATGGCCCAGATAGACCAGTCTCTCCCTGAAGAAGTTGCACTTCTTGCGGTTCACCCGCAGGTTGGCCTTCCTCAGCCGTTGGAACACCTCCCTCAGATTCGCCACGTGCTGCTCCTTCGTCGCGCCGACCACCACTATATCATCCAGGTAGGCAAACGCGTGAGGCTCCATGTCCGGTCCGATGACCGTGTCCAAGGCTCTCTGGAAAGTCGCGCCGGCGGAGTGCAATCCAAATGGCATCACCCGCCAATGGAACAGTCCTCTCCCTGGCACTGTGAACGCTGTGCACTCCCTGCTGTCCGCCGCCATGGGGATCTGCCAGTAGCCGCTCTTCAAATCTAGGGTGGATATATACCGGGCGTGCCGTAGCTTCTCCAGGATGTAATTGATCCTCGGAACGGGGTAAGCGTCGGGGATTGAGCGCGCGTTGAGTTGCCGGTAATCCACGCACATGCGCCAATCTCCGGTCTTCTTCCTCACGAGGACGATGGGCGCGCTGTGCGGGCTTCGCGACGGCTCGATAGCCCCTGCCTGGATCAGCTCGTCCACCTGCTTATCGATCACCTTCCGCATCGCTGGATTCTTCGGATAGTATCGCTGCTTTATCGGCTTGTCATCCCTCATCCTGATGCTGTGCTCTGCTACCCGAGAAACCCCTTCGAGGCCTTCGAAAAGCGCTAACTCCGCCTCCAAGAACTCCTTCAGCTCGTCTTCTAAGTCTTCCGGCCACCCTGCGTCACCGGAAACAGACTCCGTCTCCTCCACTTCTTCGGCTTCTCGTGCCCCTGCCATCCGAGGAATGCCTCCTGGCTTACCCTCCGTCGCCGAGTCTACTGCCCTCATCACGACTGGGCGTCCCACAGACTCGTCCTCAGCATCCTCCGGCCACCCTGTGTCGCCGGGGGAAAACTCTGCTCCTATCTGCTCCTTTCCCTTCAGCACTCCTTGCGTCGGCGGGCTACCCCTAGATTCACCATCCTCCTCCGCATCGGGTGCTTCTCGCGTCGATAGGCTACCTCTACATTCACCTACGACTTCTGCATCCAGCTCTCCTCGCGTCGATAGGCTACCTCTACATTCACCTCCGACTTCTGCATCCAGCTCTCCTCGCGTCGATAGGCTACCTCTACATTCATCTATGACCTCTGCGTGCTTCTCTCTCGCCGATAGGCTACCTCCGTATTCGCCTACGACATCTACCTCCATTTCCTCCCTCGTCGATCGGCTACCGCTCGATTCACCTTCGACCCCTGCCTCTAAGAACTCCTTCGGCCTTTCCGTCCGACTCTCTATTTTTGCCGCCGTAGGGCACCTGTCGCGCCTCCGGGCCTGCCTCCTGCGCCTTTTGTCCTTCGCCCGGCCGAACGACGCGTCTCCACACGACATGTCCCGTCCGTCGACCGGCGAGCTTCCATCCATCACCACCGCGCTTCCTTTCAGCGCTGGGAAACTGCACGGCGCCTTGGGGTCCACACTCTCCTCGCCTCCACAAGCCGTTGGTCGAGCGAGCGAATCCCGGCCTTCCGCCCGACTGCTCTCTTTCGACGCGTCCTGTCCGAGTAACTGCGGTGTTTCCCTCATCGGCTCTTCCTCCATCTTCACCGTGAGCTCCGCGATGCCACAGCGCATAGTGGTACCCATCGCGCACAGGAAGTCCATCCCCAGAATGAGATGGTCCAGCATGGTTGGCATGACGAGCATCGTCATTCGCACCACCTTCCCTGCGAGATTCACCTCTACCTTCATCGTCTCCTTCACCTCTAGTGCAGACCCGTCAGCCAACCTAATGCGAGACTGCACTCCTTGTCGCTCACCTCGGATCGTGTGCCGGCGTACGCAATCCTCGCTCATGAAACTGCGTGTGGCCCCGGTGTCGATCGTGGCCGTCATCTTCCGACCCCCGACCTGCACCGCCGCAACGATCCTCCCGTCGTCCACCATCAGCGGACCTCTCGTTTCCTCTTGCTTGTCTAAACAGCGCCGCCCCGCCCTTGCGGAGGGCGCCCCTGTCCGTTTCCCGCGTCGTCTCCTCCACAGCAATCTCGCGTGCCTTTGCCCGTTTCTCCGCAACGTCGGCAGAACAGAACCTGCTCATTTCGGCACTCTCTCGCGAAATGTCCTGCCTGCGCGCATCGAAAACAGATCCGACGCGATCCAGCTCCGGAGCCTGTCTCTTGAGTCATCATCCGGTGGACCGCCTCCCTCGATGCTGCCGCCGGCGCCGCCGCGGGGTCGTCTGCCTGACCAGCGGGCCGCGTCTCCTGCACTGGTGTGCGGAATGGGTTGCCAGGCCGGGGCTCTGTCGGCTTAGACCAGGCAGCTCTCGGCCGAGCTGCCGCCGCCGTCCTTTCCTGATCCTTACACTGCCTTTGTACATTCTCGAATTCCGTCGCCATCTGGGTCAGCTGCGTCAGCGTCGAGAAATCTTGACGCCTCACGTACAGCCTGTATTCGGGCGCGGCGTTCTCGTACGCCCGGTACAGTTCCTGCGCCTCGCTGTAGCTCGCCTGACGCATCAGCAACCGGAGTTCGACCAGATAGTCTTTGAACCTTTCGCCCCCTCGCTGACGACGCGCCCTTATCTGGTCCTCCAAGCGCTCGAAGTATTGGGGCGGCAAGAAAAAGTCCAAAAACTCTCTCTTGAACTCGGTCCAGGTTGCGTCTCTTAACCCGCTCGTCAAGAACCACTTCGCCGCCCCGTCCGTGAAGATCTCGCTCATCGCCCTCGGCATCCGGTCCAGTTCCATCCCGTACGTGATGGCACGCTCCTCCACTGTCTCCACAAATCCCAGTGGGTCCGTACGGCCGTCGTACCTCATGCCCCACCTCCTCACTTGCTCGGCCACACACCAAGGCGGCTGCCTCTCATGTGGCAGCGGGGGCACGGGAATCCGGTGGTCGGTTCTCGGCTCCGTGGGCGGCGTCTTGCCTTCAACGCTGTTGCCGATCTTCCTGTCGCCTCTCCGCGTTCCTGTCCCGCTGTCCACCAACGGCACGCTCAGCCTCAGCGATGACGTCGGGATGGGCCCATGCTCCTGGACTTTCCGCAGATCGGGCTCTGATTTTTGGTATGCGCGGCCGCCCATACTCAGCGTCGCGCTTGCCGCAGCGAATTCGGCTGCCTTCGCAAACCGCGCCTCCAGCTCGGCCAAGCGCGCCTTAACCTCCGCAGAGTAGTCGCCCCCCTGCACGAACGAGGATAGGCGCTTCCTCAGGTCCTCCACGCGTCCTTCGCTGTCCAGTCCGAGCTCGCGGGCTACGGCGATCAACTCTTCCTTACTCCGCTGATAGATCCAACCGACGCTCAGCCCCGAGTAACAACGCTCGGTCCCTTCCATCCTTATGTCCTCGACCTCCGATTCGCTTAAACTACTTATTATTAACTTATTATTATAACTCGCTCTTTACTTTCTTCTCTTAAACATACAAGGCTTATTACTCTTTTTCCCTCCTTTTATTCTTAAAATAAGTATTTATTTGCTGGTTTTCCCTTTTTTTTCCCCAATATGTTTATTTATTATTTTTCTTTAGTTCTCCTTATTCTTAAAATAGTATTTATATGCTTGTCAATTTTCCTCACGAGCTTCCCACTCGTTTTTTTTTTTTTTTTTTTTTTTTTTTTTCCAATATGTTTATTTATTATTCTTCTTCAGCTCTTCTCTCTTTTATCCTTAAAATAATATTTACTTGTTAGGTTTTCCTTTTTTTTTTCCTTTCTTTTTTTTTTTTTTTTTTTTAATCTTTATTTATTATCTTCTTCCGGCTTCTTTTACTCTTAACATAGTATTTATTTGTTAGTCTTCTTTTATATATATATCTATTCTTTTTTTTTTTTTTTCTATTTATTGGCCTTGCCTTGCCTCGAGCTTCTCGCTCAACTCTTTCTCTTTCTCCCTTTTTTTTTCCCCTTTTTTTTTTTTTTTTTTTTTTTTTAACTTATTTGATTTTACTTCATTTTATTTTATTTTATTTTATTTTATTTTATTTTATTTTATTTTATTTTATTTTATTTTATTTTATTTTATTTTATTTTATTTTATTTTATTTTATTTTATTTTATTTTATTTTATTTTATTTTATTTTATTTTATTTTATTTTATTTTATTTTATTTTATTTTATTTTATTTTATTTTATTTTATTTTATTTTATTTTATTTTATTTTATTTTATTTTATTTTATTTTATTTTATTTTATTTTATTTTATTTTCGGCCCACTGTGCACTTTAGCTTTATGACCTCTGGTTCGCTACTCTACTTTATCGCACCGTGCTGCAAGGTATGTCCGACCCGCCAACACATAAACTCACTCTGCACTGCCCGTTTTCTATGGCCCTCGGCCCACTGTGCATTCGAAGTTTTATTGCCCTTGGCCCGCTATGCTTATTCGCGATACCCTTCCTAAGGCATATCCGACACCCGCATAAGCTGCCGTTGGCACTTATTCAGCCGTCGTCGCGTTTCGGCTATGCCCGCGCATACTCTACGTTTCGACTCATTGACGCAGCACAACCGCTACACCGACGCTGTACTTCACTTTATTTCGTTTTATTATATTCCTTTTATTTTCTGCGGCCCACTGTCCGCTTTAACTTTTATGGCCCTTGGCCGCTATGTTCACTCCACGATACCCTTCCTAGGGTACATTCGACACACGCGTAAACTGCCGTTGGCGCTTATTCAGCCGCCCTCGCTTTTCGGCTATGCCCGCGCATACTCTACCTTTTCGGCTCGCCGACGCCAGACAACGGCTGCGCTAACGGAACTTGCACAACCGCTACACCGACGCTGTGTTTTCGGCGCGCTCGCGTACAGCCTGCGCCAAAGTGCTGCTTCTTGCTGTTCTCACCCACGACGGCTGCGCTAACGGGATCAGCGCAACCGCTATACCGACGCTGTGTTTTGGCGCGCTCGCGTACAGCCGCGCCAAAATGCAATGTCTCGCGAGTTTCGCGAATATTCGCTAAGACTGCATCTGCACCGAAGGGGGGGGGGGGGGGGGTTATATTCAAGAACTTTCGACGCGCGTCTCTTTTAATCTGCGCGCGTGGGTTTCTCTTTTTCTTTCACTTCTTTGCCGTTTCACTTTTTCGATTTCTAATTGCCGCACTCTGACCCGCGTCCCTGCTCGGGCGCCACTTGTAAGGTTACAATTTGCTGTGCTGGGGCAGACTCAGTCTGCCCAGGGTCCACTCACAAGAAATTTATATTGTTTGAGACACAGGTGGGAGTGGGGCGGATAGAGAGAGGATCCGGCAAGGTGCGGGGAGTTTAACCGTCGCGTCCACGCACGTGCCAGCGGAGCGGCGGAAGCTGAGTGGCGCGGCGAGGCGCACTCAACGCTTCGCACGTGGACGGAGGTGGGAGGAAGGAGGGGGGGGGGGGGGGAGACGTGCCTTCGGAGGGACGGAGCCGCGCCCGAAGATTCGCCAACAAACCGTCGCGCTCACGCGCGTGCTCGCAAAGCGGCTGAAGCTGAGTGGCGCCGCGAGACGCGCTCAAAACTTCGCGCGTGGGCGGAGGTCAGGAGGGGGAGAGGGCACGTGTCTTCGGGGGGGGCAGGGCCGCGCACAAAGAACACGTGGAAGACGCAGGTTAAGGTGTAAAATATGACTGGAAGATGATTGTGGCGGGGCAGGTGTAATACGCAACTCACTTTCAATTTATTTCCTCTTTATTTGCTTCACTTCACAATTTAAACTTATTATAAACTTTTCTTTCTTTACGAATTAAGACGAGACTCACGATTCTTTCGTGTACTAATGACTATTTTTTCTAATCTTTTCTGATCCGCGTCCGTTTGCTTTGACTCTTAGAAACTCAATGCCCTGCCGTTTCCGGCCGCTCGCGCGCGTGGCCGCCAAAATTCACCGCGGCGTCGGCAACACAACTCCCCACACCGACTCTCCAAGCCGGGCAGAGTTGCATTGCCGATCACCGGCGGCGCGCGCCCGCGAGCAATTCAAAATTCAAACTTCAAATCTCTTACATGCTACAAAGTTCCCTATCCTACCTTACACACTACAAAATTACCTATCCTAGCTTACACATTACAAAATCACCTATCCTAGCTTACATACTACAAAATCACCTATCCTAGCTTACATACTACAAAATCACCTATCCTAGCTTACATACTACAAAACCACCTATCCTAACTTACATACTACAAAACCACCTATCCTAACTTACATACTACAAAATCACCTATCCTAGCTTACACACTACAAAATCACCTATCCTAACTTACATACTACAAAATCACCTATCCTAGCTTACATACTACAAAATCATCTGCTGTGAGGCGGTGCGCGGGCAAGCCGCCTTACAGGCTCAGCATTGGTATATTACATATTCTTATCTTATCGCTGAGTGTGTAAGGCTCCGCGTTGATCTATTTATTATTCTTATCCTATCGCTGAGTTTGTAAGGCTCAGCGCTCGTCTCTTACATCTTATCGTCGGGGTTGCAAGGATCATAATTCATTAGTATATTATTAGGGTCCACATATTGGGCACTTATCTATTCCTATCGCATTACATACTAGCCGTTAAGTGCGTATGAGGCATGTATACGATCTTCGTATATTTTTATGTTCATGCATGTTCATGAACATTCTGCGGGGGGCCAGAAAAGGTAATCGCTAACAGTTGCTGTCTCTGGTTTCTCTTCTTAATTACATACAAGACAAATAGAGATACTATAATTATTACTAGTCCCAACGAGATATGTCCATTCATCGAGTGGAAGACGAGATCCTCAATATGCACTTTCTGCCGGTGTAGATCCTTTATACTTTGTATGGTTGGGTAGCAAACAGATCTTGTTTACTGATCTTTTGACATCACCCATATTTGTTTTTATCGTGACTACTCGAACTTTATCGTCTTGTCCTTTTGTAGTTCTTATAATCTTTCCCATAGGCCATCTGGCAGGATGCGTGTTTTCTTGCTTCACTAAAACAAGTTGACCTTCTGTGAGGTTTGCATTATCTTGCCGCCATTTGGTTCGCTGTTGTAATGATGTCAAGTATTCCTCTTTCCATTTTCTCCAGAATTCTGCTCTGATTCGTTGCATGTGTCTCCATCTATCTAGAGAACCGATTTTCCGATTCTCATCAAAGTGTTCCGGAGCTCCAATGAGTGGTCGTCCAACAATAAAGTGACCAGGTGTCAATATGTCGTCTCCCTCTGCGTCATTACTTAAAGCAACCAGGGGTCGTGAGTTTAATACTGCTTCAATTTGGCATAGCAGTGTAGAAAACTCCTCAAATGTGAAGCTATTTTCGCCGATAACTCGCTTTAGGTGGTGTTTTACGGACTTTACTCCAGCTTCCCATATTCCTCCCATGTGGGGGCTTGCCGGCGGGATGAAGTGCCATTTGATGCCTTCTTTTTCCAGCACTGGTGCGATACTGCTATTTTCTTTTATAGCAGCGACCAGATCCTTATCCAGTATTCTAGCGGCACCTACAAAATTAGTGCCGTTGTCTGAATACATGTGCTCACTTTTGCCTCGTCTTGCAAAAAATCGGTGTAGAGCTTCTAAGAATTTATCAGATGATAAATCACTGACAGCTTCCAGATGTATAGCCTTTGTGGCCATGCATACAAATAGGCATATGTACCCTTTGTATGACTTTTGACCTCTTCCTTTGGAACATCTAATTTGGAAAGGTCCAGCGTAGTCAACACCAGTGTTTTGGAACGGGTAATCGCCAGTTACTCGATACACTGGTAAATTTCCCATTAATTGATTGGCCATTTCTTGCTTGTACCTAATACAGGTAACGCATTCGCGTAAGTATTTTTTCAATGTGTTCCGTAAGCCGAAAATCCAGAACTCCCTTTGAATAAGGTTTCTCATCAGTTTCAGTCCACCATGTAGAGTTTCCTTATGTGCGTTGTTTATAATTAGCCAAGAAAGATGTGATTTTCCAACTATTATTGGGTGCTTCACATTATACGGCACCAATGCACTTTGAAGACGGCCTCCTACACGTAACACTCCATCTCCATCCAGAAACGGGTTGAGCGCTTGTAATTTACTTTTAATTTCCAGTGATTTTCCAGCTTTGAGTAAATTTACTTCTTGTTCAAAATCAAGTTGTTGTTGCAATTTTACAACGACTGTTTTGGCTGTCCGGAGTTCTTCGACTGTTAGGTACGTCGATTGGTGCTTCTTTCCTCTTGATTTTGCAATAAAGCGCAATATGTAAGCCATTACATTTGTTAGCTTATTAATTGATGAGAATTTTGTCAGTAGTGGGCTCAGGTAATTTTTTTCCTTTGTTGTTATAGTTGCTACTAAAACTGTTTCTGGCTCTTCAGACTGCGGCCACTGATCTGGTTGTTTTGTCAACCACTCAGGCCCCTTCCACCATATGTCGCATGCTGCTAAGTGTTCCGGGGCAATTCCTCTTGAGGCGACGTCTGCTGGGTTGTCTGCTGATTTCACGTGCTTCCATTCGACGTGAGGCAGGGTTTTGTTTATTTCGTCAACTCTAGTTTTGACGAATTTATCTTTGCTACGCTTGTTCTTTATCCAAGCTAGCGTAATTTGTGAATCACTCCATGCTTGTGTTTTGATGTGATTTCCTACTATTGCTTGAATTTTTGCTAATAGTTTGCATAGTATTTGAGCTGCACATAGCTCTAATTTGGGAATTGTCTTTTTGTTTTTTATCGGGTTCACTTTGCTTTTTGCAGCTAGCAAAGTAATTTTGCTTCCGACTTTCGTATAGACCACTGCTGCATATGCTTTTTCTGATGCGTCGCAGAACCCATGTAGCTCCGTTGCATCAGTGCCCAAATTTCCAGACCAGCGTGGTATGTTGATTCTGGCTAACTCTGGCAATGCGTTTGCGAATTTTTGCCAATAATTGACAAGACTAGGCTCCAGTTCTTCGTCCCAAGTTAGCGGTAGTTTCCACAGTTCCTGAATGAAGCATTTTCCCTGCAGCGTAACTGGTGTGAGCCATCCTAGTGGATCGAAGATTCTTGCCAATTGGGACAAAATTAGACGTTTTGTAATGCGAACTAATTTTGGACAATCGACAACAAATATAAAGACATCCTTTTTGGGGTCCCATTGTAGCCCAAGAGTTTTGACTGACTCATCCTTGTTTATAATTATTTTTTCGGTTGAGTCGCCATTTCCAATTCCAGCAATGATCCTGTCATCATTTGACACCCACTTTCTTAGATGCATGCCAGCCTTTTCCATGATATTTAAGAGTGCTGTTTGAGTGTGGATGCAGTCGTTTATTGAGTCGCCACCAGTGATGAGGTCATCCATGTAGAAATCTTCTTTGATTGTTCTCATTAGCTGATTGTTTCCTTGGCAGTGCTGATTTGCTAATTCCTGAAGACAGCGAACAGCTAAGAATGGTGCAGCTGATGTCCCGTATGTAACTGTTGTTAGTTTGTACTCCTTGATTGGCATTTTTGGGTCATCTCTCCAGAGGATATATTGGTATTCCTGATCAGCTTTGGCGACCTTAATCTGGCGATACATTTTTTCGATGTCAGCTGTCATCACATACTTCCATTGTCGCCATTTGATTAAGATATCAAAGATATCTTTTTGTATTTTGGGGCCGACTAGCATCACGTCATTTAGACTAAATCCATTAGAAGTTTTTGCTGAAGCATCGAACACTACTCTTAATTTAGTAGTAAGGCTGTTTGGTCTAATTACGGCTTGATGTGGCATATAGTATTTGCCTTGACCAATAGTGTCCACAGGTTCCATATGACCTAGCTTTAGGTATTGCTCCATGAAGTCTTTATATTCCGTGAATATTTGCGGATGTTTCTTGAATTTTTTCTCCATTTGCAGTAATCGTGCCATAGCTTGTTTGCGCGAGTTTCCTAACTCGAAATCTTTCCTAAATGTTATGGAGACTACTAGCCGGCCTTCTTCATCTTTTGTGGTTGTTTCCTGGAATACTTTTTCGCAGTCATCGTTCTCTTCCGAATCGCTTGAGTTACTTTCAAGCTCCCAGAAGCGTTCGAGATCATCTAAGCATATCGTTGTTGTTGCGCTGATCACCTTGTTGTGTGATGACCTAGCTATGTTCCCGGAAACGATCCATCCAAGTTTGGTTTTTTGTCCCAGTATTTCGTTGATTTTTTTAACTTTCCCCAACATTATTAAGGGAAGTAAATCAACGCCAATGACGACATCGATTCTGCTGGGTTCATTGAAATGTGGGTCTGCTAGCTCGCAGCCCATCCAATCCTTCTTGAGATTCATTTCAATTTTCTTGCTCGGTAGAGCTCTCTGTAGTTTAGGCATAACAAGTGCCTGCGTCGTGGTAATGAATTTGCTTTCCATTCTTGGTTTGATTGTCAAGCAGACGCTGTTTTTAAGAATTTCAACATTTTGTGAAATTCCTTGTACTTCCACGTTCCGTTTGATTCGACGCAGTTTTAGCTGTTGTGCGGCTTCTTCAGATATCAATGTTTTTTGTGAGCCTCCATCGATGAGGGCCCTTAGCTGCTCGTATTTTCCGGATTTATTTTTGATCCGAATAAGTGCCGTCGCCAGCAACGTATCTTGTCCGTTGCTTTCTTTGAGACAATTGCTGCTGAAAGTCTCGTTTTTATTCGCCTCCTCGTGAAGCAAATTGTTGTGTGATTTGGTGCAATACTTGCACGAGAAATCCTTTTGGCAATCTTTCGTGCCATGGGTGCCTAGGCATTTAAAGCATAGAGCATTTTTAGCCACAAACTCCTTGCGTTTTTTAACTGGCTCTGCTTTGAATTTAGAGCACCTTGAGATTTCGTGGCTATCCAGTTTACAAAAACGGCATCTTTTGTAGCTCGTCTTCTTTGCTTCAGTAAGCGTCTGGACAGCCCTTTTTATACCCTGATCCCATTAAAAATGGGAAATCAGGGTATAATGGTTTTGTGAAAAGTATGTAACAGACAGAAGGAGGCGTGGCAGACCCCATAAAGTATATATATTCTTGATCAGGGCGACGAGCTGAGTCGATATAGCCCTGTCCGTCTGTCCGTCCGTCCGTCCGTCCGTCCGTCCGTCCGTCCGTCCGTCCGTCCGTCCGTCCGTCCGTATGAACGCCTAGATCTCAGAAGATATAAGAGCTAGAGACTTCAAATTTTGTATGCATACTCATGTATACCATACGCAGTACAAGTTTGTCTTTTTTTTTCGATAACTCGTCCGATTACTTTTTTATCGCGAATAATCGATAAATTGATTTTGTTTATTCACCGTAATTTCAATACTTTTAGACCTGAAGACTTCAGATTTGGTGTGTATATACATCTGATCAATACGCAGATTTTGTCATTTACAGATTTTGGATACCACGCCCCCTTCGCCCCCAATTTGCAAAAAACGTATTTTAAGTACTAGAGACTTGTGCTTTAAAACGTACACACATTTGCACATTGTGATCACGTTCTGAAAGTTTCATGAAGATAGTCCTACTACAGGAGAAATTATTCAGCAACAAAATTCTCATAGTATTGCCCACACTGCAAAGCAGCCCAAGCGCAGTCGCTGCTTACTGCGCAGTTAGCAGAGCGCGTGCTTATGCGTGCGTGAATATCAGCTCTTTGTAGGGATCAGGGTATCTTCTAGTCGAGCACTCTCGACTATAGCTTCCTTACTTGTTTGTACTGCGTCTATTGAATTGTACAATTGATAAATAAACTCTAGTACATTTTTCAAGGACTGAATTTCTCTGGCCCTCTTTACATGTTGCTCGTAAAGTTGTAGGGCTTCCGTCGAGAATCTTCGTAGCAAAATCTGGGCAATTAATATATCAACATCGTCACCAATTTGGGCTACATCTTTGACGGTGTGAATATTCGTATTTGCTGTGTCCAAGAATGTGCGGATCCTGCCTTCATCATTAATTTCCAGCAGTTCTATGTCTACTAGCTGGTTAACAGCGTTTGCGAATATCTTGCGCTTATTTTCATAGCGCTTGCATATAAGTTCCCACGCTGAATTGTAGCTAGCAGCTGATCCATTTAACAAATGGTTCACTACCATTTGGGCATCTCCTTTCAGACATGATTTCAGGTAGTTCAGCTTCCTTGTGTCGCTGATATCCTTCCTTTTGTGAATCATATCGGAGAAGAAATTGAAGAACGTTTGCCCCTCTTTGGGACTGCCATTAAATTGAGGAAGATCCGATTTCTGTAGCTTTAGAACGTCTTCTTTCATACTATGAAAGTCACCTAACTTTCTGTTAAGTCTCTTTGACAATGTGAAGACCTTGGCTTCCAATGCGTCTATGCCGACGATTTGATGGATAGGTTTATTATACTTCACCTCCAAATTTGTAAGCGTTGACTGGACTTTGTTCCATAGGAATTCTAGCATATCTTTATTAGCTAGAATTTCCTCCTGGTTGCTGAGTTCTATATTGGCATACACCTCTTCAATGTGTAGCTTTAATGCTAGAGCTCTTTTATCCACAAGTTCTACCATCACATCCATTGGGCTCACCTTTCTGCGTGAAAACATTGTTTCCTCTTGAATATGTTCCTCCCTGGATATTTCTGTTTGCATTTGCCAATTTCCGCTAGTAGATGGTTGGTCGGTGTCAATATCGGGGTCGGTAGCTTCGACCTTCATCAGGGCCTCTTTGTAAATCCTGATTTTTTCCATCAATCCCTCATATATTTTCTGAGTGAAATAAAGATGGCTTGGGATACCGATTTTAGTCAGCTTGGTGTGATTGGCAGTGAATTCTTCTGCCAATTTATCCACGACTTTTAACGCATCTTTGTCAGCTATGGCCTTTAGAATTGTGTCATAAAGGTCTGATTGCTTCTTTAGCATATCCATATCCTTTCCTGACAGCATCTTATTGCGGTTGTTGTAGCTTTATGTATATTTTTGTTGATTTAATCTTTGGCTTGACCCGTTGGAGGTGTTTTTGTTTTGATCGCCTTGTTGATCTTGCTGTGCCTCTACTCACAGCTTGGGTTGGTAAGCCAAAGAAGAAATAATTTTTCACTTTAATATACACTTGTCACAACTTTGGGTAGAATTATGGTACGGATCGAAGGACCATGAACGAATACACTTGACTATGATGGTGTTTAGTTTCGTATTGATCTTTATTCTTCTGAGCCCCGGTATTTATACCGAGGCTCATGCATAATTTCATCCCTTAAATCTAGTGTGTCTATTGCTGAGTGTGTAAGGCTCAGCATTGGTCTATTACATATTCTTATCTTATCGCTGAGTGTGTAAGGCTCCGCGTTGATCTATTTATTATTCTTATCCTATCGCTGAGTTTGTAAGGCTCAGCGCTCGTCTCTTACATCTTATCGTCGGGGTTGCAAGGATCATAATTCATTAGTATATTATTAGGGTCCACATATTGGGCACTTATCTATTCCTATCGCATTACATACTAGCCGTTAAGTGCGTATGAGGCATGTATACGATCTTCGTATATTTTTATGTTCATGCATGTTCATGAACACTATCTTTTATATGTTCATAAATTTCTTTAATACAAGTTATATGTTGAGCATACAATTCGACATCAGAAGAGGTAGGGATATAAGAACATGTGATAAACAATGAGCACGTTGAAACAGTTAATTTAACCCCAATCATCTCCGTATCATGAAGGGACGAAAAGGTAAACAATTCAGAGAGGATACTGGATTTAACAGCAATTAACACCCCACCTCCTTTACGTATGAAACGGTCAAGTCTATAAATAGTGAAATTACTTGAAAAAATCTCACTATTATGAATATTATGACTTAACCATGTTTCGGTGAAAGCGATAATATCATATTGTATACTAAAACTTTGTAGAATAGATGTTTGTTTAGAATTTAAGCCACGTACGTTTTGATAGATCAAGGACAGCTGAGAAGAAGATTGCATGATATTTAGTTTTTTGGTAAAGGGTTTGATGTTGATTGCACCGAAGGTAGACTCAAGGAAATAGGATTCACACTATTGCGATTCTTAGGTTTGAATTCATGGACAACTACATGAGGTGGCCAGAATTTAGGATCACATATAGTTGTAAAGTATTCGACAGGTACATTGATCTTAAATGAAGCAATTTCTCGCGGAGTTGCGAAACTAAACTTCGAAATAAAAACATTGGCTGAAATCTTACTTGATATAAAAGCAGATACTGCCTCACACGTCGTATCAGATGAAAGCCTGGATAAGAAAACTTGCTTTCGAGGAGAGACAACAGATAAGGTAATGCCGACAGTGTCTGTCTTATTGTTACCCATTGTTTGAACAACGTTTGGAGAAGAATCCACTTTTTGAACAGGGACATGAGTTTCAATAGCAGCATCGACAGGAAAAACAATAGATTCAGGACCGGGTGATATAAGTGCAGGTGAATTAGTAGCCGATGACAGTACAGAAGCACAAGGTGAGGGAGGAGCCAGCGAATTAGGTGATGATGTTACTACGGAAGAAGGAACCAACAATAAAGGGGCTTCAGATTGAGGTGGACGATTTTCAGAACTATACAGATTTAATATTTCTTCAGCAGCAGCCTTATCACTGGATAGCTGATAAGAAATCTTCTTAAGTTTTAAAAATTGAGCCCTCACAGTACTATACATTTTAGTAAAGTTTATTTGTTTATCCAAGCAACTCGGACAAAAAAAGCGTACACCCCCATTACCAATTTTGGCAGTGAACATAATCTTGTCATAATCACGCCCAGTAAAATCTGCACACTTAGTATGCATCAAATTGTCGTACAACCAGCAACTTACAAATTGTGATTGTGCAGAATCAACTGCCTGCTTGAAAGTGCAAGCAATATCATTGACAGGTTTAAAATCGGAACATTTCCGGTCGCAAACTTAGCTGATTGAGTTTTTCTTGGATCTTTTGGAGAGTCGTCTTGCTTGTCCTTTCCATGACTGGATAACAAATAGATCTTGTTTACTGATCGTTTGACCTCACCCACATTTGTTTTCATTGTGACTACTCGAACTTTATCATTTTGTCCTTTTGTAGTTCTTAGCGGTGTAGAAAAATCCTCATATGTGAAGCTATTTTCGCCGATAACTCGCTTTAGGTGGTGTTTTACGGACTTTACTCCAGCTTCCCATATTCCTCCCATATGTGCGATACTGCTATTTTCTTTTATAGCAGCGACCAGATCCTTATCCAGTATTCAAGCAGCACCTACAAAATTAGTGCTGTTGTCTAAATACATGTGTCCACTTTTGCCTCGTCTTGCAAAAAATCGGTGTAGAGCTTCTAAGAATTTATCAGATGATAAATCACTGACAGCTTCCAGATGTATAGCCTTTGTGGCCATGCATACAAATAGGCATATGTACCCTTTGTATGACTTTTGACCTCTTCCAGTGGTTTGGAACGGGTAATCGCTAGTTACTTGTTACACTGGTAAATTTCCTATTAATTGAGTGGCCATTTCTTGCTTGTACCTAATACAGGTAACGCATTCGCGTAAGTATTTTTTCAATGTGTTCCGTAAGCCGAAAATCCAGAACTCCCTTTGAATAAGGTTACTCATCAGTTTCAGTCCACCATGTAGAGTTTCCTTATGTGCGTTGTTTATAATTAGCCAAGAAAAATGTGATTTTCCAACTATTATTGAGTGTTTCACATTATATGGCACCAATGCACTTTGAAGACGGCCTCCTACACGTAACACTCCATCTCCATCCAGAAACGGGTTGAGCGCTTGTAATTTACTTTTAATGTTCAGTGATTTTCCCGCTTTGAGTAAATTTACTTCTTGTTCAAAATCAAGTTGTTGTTGCGATTTTACAACGACTGTTTTGGCTGTCCGTAGTTCTTCGACTGTTAGGTACGTCGGTTGGTGCTTCTTCCCTCTTGATTTTGCAATAAATCGCAGTATGTAGGCCATTACATTTGTTAGCTTATTAATTGATGAGAACTTCGTCAGTAGGGGGCTCAGGCAATTTTCCTTTGTTGTTATAGTTACTACTAAAACTGTTTCTGTTTTTCAGACTGTGGCCACTGATCTGGTTGTTTTCTTAACCACTCAGGCCCCTTCCACCATATGTAGCATACTGCTAAGTGTTTCGGAGTAATTCCTCTTGAGGCGACGTCTTCTGGGTTGTCTGCTGATTTCACGTACTTCCATTCGACGTGAGGCAGGGTTTTGTTTATTTCGTCCACTCTAGTTTAGATGAACTTATCTTTGCTACGCTTGTTCCTTATCCAAGCTAGCGTAATTTGTGAATCACTCCATGCTTGCGTTTTAATGTGATTTCCTACTATTGCTTGAATTTTTGCTAATAGTTTGCATAGTATTTGAGCTGCACATAGCTCTAATTTGGGAATCGTCTTTTTGTTTTTTATCGGGTTCACTTTGCTTTTTGTATAAACCACCGCTGCATATGCATGCAGAACCCATGTAGCTCCGTTGCATCAGTGTCTAAATTTCCAGACCAGCGTGGTATGTTGATTCTGGCTAACTCTGACATTTTGTAATGCGAACTAATTTTGGACAATCTACAACAAATATAAAGACATCCTTTTTGGGGTCCCATTGTAGCCCAAGAGTTTTGACTGACTCGTCCTTGTTTATAATTTTTTCGGTTGAGTCGCCATTTTCAATACCAGAGACGATCCTGTCATCATTTGACACCCGTTTTCTTATGTGCATGCCAGCCTGTTCCATGATATTCAAGAGTGCTGTTTAAGTGTGGATGCAGTCGGTTATTGAGTCGCCACCAGTGATGAGGTCATCCATGTAGAAATCTTCTTGATTGTTCTCATTAGCTGATTGTTTCATCGGCAGTGCTGGTTTGCTAATTCCTGAAGACAGCGAACAGCTAAGAATGGCGCAGCTGATGTCCCGTATGTCACTGTTGTTAGCTTGTACTCCTTGATTGGAAATTTTGGGACATCTCTCCAGAGGATATATTGATATTCCTGATCAGCTTTGGCGACCTTAATCTGGCAATACATTTTTTCGATGTCAGCTGTCATCACATATTTCCATTGTCGCCATTTGATTAAGATTTCAAAGATATCTTTTTGTATTTTGGGGCCGACTAGCATCACGTCATTTAGACTTAATCCATTAGAGGTTTTTGCTGAAGCGTCGAACACTACTCTTAATTTAGTAGTAAGGCTGTTTGGTCTAATTACGGCTTGATGTGGCATATAGTATTTGCCTTGACCAATAGTGTCCACAGGTTCCGTATGACCTAGCTTTAGGTATTGCTCCATGAAGTCTTTATATTCCGTGAATATTTGCGGATGTTTCTTGAATTTTTTCTCCATTTGCAGTAATCGTGCCATAGCTTGTTTGCGCGAGTTTCCTAACTCGAAATCTTTCCTAAATGGTATAGAGACTACTAGCCGGCCTTCTTCATCTTTTGTGGTTGTTTCCTGGAATATTTTATCGCAGTCATCGTTCTCTTCCGAATCGCTTGAGTTACTTTCAAGCTCCCAGAAGCGTTCGAGATCATCTAAGCATATCGTCGTTGTTGCGCTGATCACCTTGTTGTTTGATGATCTAGCTATGTTCCCGGAAACAATCCATCCAAGTTCAGTTTTTTATCCCAGTGTTCTGTTGATTTTTTTAACTTTTCCATCCATTCCGTTCTTTGAGACATTTGTTTCTGACAGTCTCTTTTCTTATTCGCATCCTCGTGAAGCAAATAGTTGTGTGGTTGGATACAATACTTGCACGTCCAATCCTTTTTGCGCTCTTTCATGCAATGGGTACCTAGGCATTTAAAGCACAGAACATTTTTAGTTACAAACTCCTTGCGTTTTCTAACTGGCTCTGCTTTGAATTTTGAGCACCTTGTAATTTTGTGGCTATCCAGTTTGCAAAAACGGACCTTTTCTGTACTGCGTCTATTGAATTGTATAATTGATCAATAAACTCTAGTACATTTTTCTAGGACTGAATTTCTACGGCCCTCCCTACATGTTGCTCGTAAAGTTGTAGGACTTCCGTCGAGAATTTTCGTAGCAAAATCTGAGCGATTAATACATCACCATCGTTACCAATTTGGGCTACTTCTTTAACGATGTGAATACTCTTATTTGCTGTGTCCAAGAATGTGCGGATCCTGCCTTCATCATCGTTTTCCAGCAGTTTCATGTCCACTAGCTGTTTAACGGCGTTTGCAAATATCTTGCGCTTATTTTCATAGCGCTTGCGCTGAATTGTAGCTAGCAGCTGTTCCACTTAATGGATAATTACCATTAGGGCATCTCCTTTGAGGCATGATTTCAGGTAGTTCAGCTTCCTTGTGTCGCTGATATCCTTCCTTTTGTGAATCATATCGGAGAAGAAATTGAAGAACGTTTGCCCCTCTTTGGGACTGCCATTAAATTGAGGAAGATCCGATTTCTGTAGCTTTAGAACGTCTTCTTTCATACTATGAAAGTCACCTAACTTTCTGTTAAGTCTCTTTGACAATGTGAAGACCTTGGCTTCCAATGCGTCTATGCCGACGATTTGATGGATAGGTTTATTATACTTCACCTCCAAATTTGTAAGCGTTGACTGGACTTTGTTCCATAGGAATTCTACCAGATCTTTACTAGCTAGAGTTTCCTGCTGGTTGCTGAGCTCTATATTGGCATACACCGCTTCAATGAAAACATTACTTCCTCTTTAGTATGTTTTTCCCTGGATATTTATGTTTGCATTTGCCAATTCTTGCTAGTAGATGGTTGATCGGTAACAATATCGGGCTCGCCAGCTGATTAAAATAAAGATGGCGTAGGATACCGATTTTAGTTAGCTTTGAATAGTTGGCAGTGAATTCTTCTGCCAACTTATCCACGACTGTTAACGCATCTTTATCAGCTATGGCCTTTAGAATGGTGTTATACAGGTCTGATTGCTTCTTTAGCATATCCATAGCCTTTCTTGAGAGCATGTTATTGCGTTTGTTGTACTTTTGTGTATATTTTTTCTTAATTTAATCTTTGGCTTAGCCGTTGGAGGTTGCACAGGAATATAAAGATATTTGCACTAATCAGCCAACCGCAATTATGTGAAACTTTAATAAAATTATTTAAAGTAAGAAAACAAGCAAAAAATTAATAAACACGTCTGATAACTTTCAACTGAGAACTCTCTCATGTTGCCTGCTTAGATTGGTTAGCCAAGGAAGAAATTTCTTTTCTTATTTGAAAATATAATTTTTTACTTTAATATACACTTGTCGCAACTTTTATTATTTGGTAGTCTTGTGGTACGGATCGAAGTATTCTGAATACAATTCACCCGGCTCGAAGGACCATGAACGTATACACTTGACTATATTGGTGTTTAGTTATGTACTGATCTGTATTCTCCTGAACCCGGGTATTTATACCCAGGCTCACGCATATTTTCATCCCTTAAATCTATTGTGTCTATTGCTGAGTTTGTAAGGCTCAGCATTGGTCTATTACATATTCTTATCTTATCGCTGATCCTATCGCACTACCTGCTAGCCGTTAAGTGCGTATGAGGCATGTATACGATCTTCGCATATTTGTATGTTCATGCCTGAACATTCTGCGGGAGGCCAGAGTGTGTGACATCCAGTACATGTTGCCTGTGGTTTCTTTTCTAATAATATATAGGACAAATGCAAATTTGATAATTATTAATATTTTTGACGAAATGACCATGCTTGCAATCCTGTATGGCTGTATGGCCTTATGTTCGTGCCTGAACATTCGGCGGGGCCCAGAAAGTGTGACATCCCGATAAACCGAGTATTCCGCCAATGACTTGGTCTTTTGCTCAGGTGGAGGCTCCCATGCCAAGTAAGGTCGAGCCTTTTTGAAGTACTTCCGCCGCTTATAGTTGTCATCAATTGTTGAGTTTATATAGATTGCAGATGTTGTGGCAGTGGTCGCTCGCTTCATAATTGCCGAAGCCAAACCCTCCAAGCGATAGACGACCTTATTTCGATGATGATACTTTAGAACAGCTATAGATACTGATTGACCTGAATCGCTTGTAGTGGTTATAGTAGTTTCCTTTAATATGTTGCTGCTATTTCCAGTTGAGTCCTCTTCCCATTTAATTGTAGTTACTGTTTGCGCTGCTGTGGTCATCACTGAAGAGTTTGAGTCGATATTGTCGCTTTTCTCTTCAGCTGCACTTACAGTCGTCGTTTGCTCTTCCGTCGTGCTGTTATTATTCATTGGTTGAACTTCCAATTGGATATCTGTTGATGTAAGTTAATTTTTATTATTGTTTAAATAAAAATCACGATTTATTTACTTCGAACCGTTTTATTCAAGTTCTTATTTGGGACTGATCTTTACAATAGTTATTCTGCTTAATTTATACTGTGCGACGTTCGTTGCTCAAGTTGTTCAAGTGGCCGGTGTAATTCGACGCTCCCTTGGATCGGCGGCGGCAGAAATGCAGAGTCAGTTTTCTTGCATTGCACGTGGTGGATGTTTATGTGAGCATTTCTGGATTGTAACGGCGGCGGCGGAAATGCAGAGTAAGTTTTTCTGCATCGCATGTGGTGGACGTTTCCAGACGGCGTAGTTGCAAAGTTGAGATATGACAATATTGCAACATAATTATTGTTAACTCTTCCCGCGTAAATCCAATCTTGTCCTCAAGCGACTTAAAAGAACGGTATGTTATTGAATTGAAGTGGGGGGTTTTGATTTTTGATATTGTCTTTAGTAGTGGGGGGAGCTAGTTGCAATATGATTTCTTCTTCTTTGCCTTTATACAAGTAGAGTATAAAGGCGACTATTACCATAATGCAGAGGGCGATGACTGCCGTGGCTCCATAGGTTTATATTTGTAGTTGTTCGATTTTCTGTGTGTTGTTTATGTGGAGAGTTTGAAGAGCCTCTAGGGAGAGTATCTTCAATCGCTTTGTTTCTTCGGGGGTGATTTGGATTATCGGGGCTCCCGGCTTCAACAGAGTGGTTTCGATGTTGCTGAAACTCCTGTCATTGACGTCGATGGTCTCGTTCCAGAAGTTTATCAGATAGGTGCCTCTGAGCTTCGTGGTGTTATTTCGTCGCGATATGGTCCCGTTGAAATTTTGTAGTAGGATGAATCCGCTGTTAATTTCTTCTATTTCGTTGATGTGGTCTGCATTACTAAATTTACACATTGATCTTTTTCCATTAAGGAGCCTGGGCAAACATGTGTTGTCTGTTAGACTTATGATCTCATTCTTATTACAAATTTTGATGTTATTGAAATTTTTACAATCTCTTATAATACCATAATATTGTATTTTACTTATCAGTATTTCTTTAAAATCTATATTGACAATTAGGTTATTTTTAATTACAGGTTTTAGTATGATATTTTCGTAGTTAGTTTCTTCTAAATTGGGTATTTTTATTACATACAATAATATTGTTTTGTTGAGCAAGATTGAGACATCGGCAAATTCTAACATTTCTTCCATTGAGAGTTGGGGCATTTTTCCTGCTTTGAAGATTCTATTTGTCTCTTGTAGTTCGTTGTCTCTTAACAAGAATGAATTTATGATATTAACCTTGGCCCATTGAATTGCATATTTTATGTTAACTATTTCCTCTTTAATAAGTCTGATCTGGTTTTGAATGCTAATAGCAATGTCATCGCTGAACATGCTATCCTTTTTAATTGTATTTGTTAAACTATTTGTGACGGCTGTTGGTTGTATTGGGTCATTTGATTCTTCTGATTGAATATTGTAGTTGTGCTGTCTTTTGTCTATTTGGTTATGTTGTGGCCGGTTCATGTAGTTAGCCTGCCGAGTTTGTACGGTTGAGGCGACTTCCATTGGTACTGGATTTTGAAGAGGTTTTGGACCAGTAGGTGGTGGAATAGGCAAAGTTTGGTATTGTGGTCGGTTATCTGTTGGTTCATTTGAGATCTAAAGTACGTTGTCTGATTAGGTCTTAGTGGGACATTGGATATGAAACGTGGTTGGAACATGGTGGGGCGTGGTTGTTGTTGTGCGTAACTGTATTGGTTCTGAGTTGGTCTTTGTGGGGGTTTTTCTGTCATGCGTCCTGCCCTGAAGGTCGAGGGTTGTGGTTTATTAGTCGCCTGAGAGGCAACGTAACTCTGATTTTCGAGTTTCAAGCACAGATGTAATGCTTGAGGAAGATCGGTTGGTTCTTTAACTCCTAGTAGTCTGGGGAGGTCACCTCGTAGGCCTCTTATGAATGTGTTAAGGGCCTTTTCGCGGTGCTCATTTGTCAGTAGTATTTCTTGATCTTTGGACAATCCCATAACCCCTATTTTGTTAAGTATGAGAGACAGATGATTGTAAATTGAGGAATGGAAATCTTCAACGGTTGACATCTGGTATTCAAGTGTGTTTATATCCCTCTTGTCTGCGTAATGCAGAGTCAAGCATTTTGAAATAGCATTCCATTCAAGTGGAGTGTTGTAGGACTCGGCCATGCCGACAATTTTGTTTCGAATTGTGTTTATTATACCAAACTACTTGGGTGTTCCTATTAGGTCACAATAAGCGGACAGACAGCGGTCTACGCTCTTTTTCCAAGAACTAAATTCTGCATGGTTTCCTGAAAGTTCCCTTAGTCCTTTCACTACGTCGGGTACTTTATCTAAATCGTCAATTCTATGTCTTTGGTCTGGGTTGATGGTAACGTCAGAGTAGTTGAATGGATTGTCGATAGATTGGGTTACGGTTTTGTTTAGGTTCTCGACTACGATATTATTTATGATTTCTTTTAGTTGTTCTAATGTTATGTTGGGTGTTCTAGCAGCGTCACTATTAGCTGGTTGTGGGATTGGGGGTGAATTATTAATACCTAAGACTGAAGGTCTTACTAAGTTGTTTTGATTTGCCATTTTACTTAAGTTAAGATAGGTTGTATTGTGTATTTTTTTTTTTATTTGCTGTGTTTGTGGGTGTTTTTATACTCATGCACGAAGTGAATTAGTATATTGGTTTCAAGTCCGTCTTGCTGTCCGTCCGTCTGTCCGACTGTCCGTCTGTCCGTATGAACGCAATCTATTTCGGCGCTATTTGAGTTAGAGACTTGAAATTTGGAACACATACTCGTGTATATCTCCGATTTTTTAAGTGTAAAAATTTTCCTGATCCGCCCACTAGGGGCGTGGCAAATCGGAAAATGCATTTTCCGATATGCCAGAAATCATGTTAGTTGAAGAGCTACAGCGCTGAAATTTGGAACGTAGCTTCGTGTTGACCACCCAAAATCAAAAGCTATGGCGGATATATCTACGCCCATTGGGAGCGTGGCAAATCGGGTAAAACTGTATCTCCTAGAGTTTTAAAGCTAGAACACTCAAATTTTGCATATGAGCTAACGCTACGATTCTATAAAGGTTGGTTGAAAAATTATGTGCCTACGCCCATTAGGGGCATGGCAAATCGGATCTGAAGATATAGTGATTTTTCAAATTCTGCTATATTTTGGGCACTATTGATGCTAGAGACCTGAAATTTGGTATATATACTCGGGTTGATCACCCAAGACCAAAACGCTATAGTGGATATATCTGCGGCCACAGGGGGCGTGGCAAACCGCAAAAGTTTATATCTCCTACAGTTATAGAGCTAGAAGCTTCAAATTTGGATAATAAGTTACTGGTAACCTCCTCTATCGATGACTTAAAAATAGTTGTTACGCCTTTTTAGGGGCGTGGCATATCAAAAAATACCATGTAATTTTCACATTTTTTGAGCGTAAGCATTCAAATTTTGCAGTTGGGTCACCATTAGCTTGTTCTAAGAACTGTTCAAAAAAGAGGTGTCTACGTCCACTAGGGGCGTGGCAATCGCCATTTCTAGTGTCAAATTGCGACATTTATATGCGTGAGCCATCTATAGGCATTGATAGCACGGAAGAAAACATTTTTGTGGAATTTAAAAAATAAAAATTAAATTATAAATCTTAAACAAATTAAAAGTTTTACTCGGGGTTCGAAGCACAACCATCCACGCCCACTAGAGGCGTGGCGAATCGGCATTTGTAGCAGCCAACTAAGAAATGTATATGCGTGCGTCACTTATATATATAAATAAGCTTTGTAGATATTCATAAGATGGAAGGAAACATTTTTATGAAATTGAAAAAATATAAACGAAATGATAATAACATAAAATTTCAATTTTTAAAAAAGTGCTCCGCGGGATTTGAACTCGCACCTCAACAAAATAGCTAATATAAAAGCATTCCGCGCCTTTGCCTACAGCGCAACGGCGGCACTCACAAGAATGATAATTAAAATGAAATGACATTATTGTTAGGTCGCCATATAGCAAAGAAAAGCCAAAGCAGCGGCTACGAATTCAAAAACAATGCAAAGACAAATCAATCGCAATTGAGATTCTTAGAAAATGCTAATGCTACGTATTATATGTACATACACACACACATACCAATGAGCACGTCCTCAAAATTGTGTGTGCAGACTTTTTTGTATATGTACGTATTTTATATATGTATGTATATATCTACGTATAAGCATTTGAGAGCTATCTAAGAAGAAACAAATTTAAACTTATAACAATTTTCGACTAAGAAAATGAAAAATATTAACTGATATTCATTCAAGCTCGCACCCACCCAATAAAATATCGAATTTATTAAAAAGAAAATGTGATCGAATAGGTCTTGCACCCACGATACCTAACACGACTTGCGTTGCCTCATCCATCGGCACTACTGCTCCGGTTGGCTATCGAGTAGCGAAAAATTATATGTGTAACTTCAGTGCTAGAGCGTCATCTCACAAAACTGAAATAACGACTGAAAAATTCACAAATCAATCGCAATACCTAGAATAGGCTAGAAGGCGCGCTTTTGTCTGTAGACTGCTCGACTACGAAATCCCCTGATCCCTTCCAAGAACTGATATTTCAACAATTCTTCGCGTGTTTCTGCTTCACAAGAAGCACAAACACACACACATAGGCACGCACGTATAAATACGCATTAGCTGCAGTGTGGGCTTACTATGGGAACTTAATTGTTTAATAACTTTTCTTGTCGATGGACTATTTTCATGAAACCTTTATATCGTGATTATAAAATTGAAATGCATGAATTTGCCAAAGTACAAGTCTCTAGTATCACAGACAGACGAACATGGCTAAATCGACTCAGCTCGTCGCCCTGATCAAGAATATATGTATATACTTTATGGAGTCTGCCACGCCTCCTTCTACCTGTTACATACATTTTAACAAAAACATTATACCCTGATTTCACATTTTCAATGGGTTCAGGGTATAAAATAATTTGTAGGCCACTTTTTGTGTCGTGTCATATTGAAAATTGTACATGCTAGAGCCGGAATGTGAATGAGTATTCCGCAGTTGGTAACGCCCAACTGCAACGTTCTTACTTGTTTTTTTCTTATTTGTTAAGGTTTCTTAATTATCTTAACTAGCTTACATAAATCCTGCAGTGATCATTCCTCCTGGAATCCTTGAGTGGGTCCGGTTTGGCGACTTATTCTAATAGCCCCTACTAAGGCTCTTGGTGTTCACTTTGATGGAGGCAAAACTGGGAGCGGATCTTACAACTTTGATACACTGCTCTTTTCCGCACTTAACAATGTTTTCCGTTATCGTGCGTAGAATTTTATAGTGAATCGACCGTTTATACGGGAGTCCCTCGATTTTCACTTTGACCAGCGATGAAAGTTTTTTTGCGTGATCGTAGATGCCGTTTTGCACTATTGATCACTATTGAACATTTCGCGTAACTGTAGAAATCGTTTTGTTCTTTTAGTCACTTGTTAGTTCTTTCGCATAACCCTAGAAACTGTTTTGCTCTATTGGTTATGTTCGCGGGTCCCTGCTCGGGCGCCAGTTAATTTGTATTATTGTTTAAATAAAAATCACGATTTATTTACTTCGAACCGTTTTATTCAAGTTCTTATTTGGGACTGATCTTTACAATACTTATTCTGCTTAATTTATACTGTGCGACGTTCGTTGCTCAAGTTGTTCAAGTGGCCGGTGTAATTCGACGCTCCCTTGGATCGGCGGCGGCAGAAATGCAGAGTCAGTTTTCTTGCATTGCACGTGGCGGATGTTTATGTGAGCATTTCTGGATTCTAGCGGCGGCGGTAGAAATGCAGAGTAAGTTTTTCTGCATCGCATGTGGTGGACGTTTCCAGACGGCGTAGTTGCAAAGTTGAGATATGACAATATTGCAACATAATTATTGTGAACTTGCATCTTCAGCGGTGCTCAGCATCGATGTCGAAGATGTGGCAGAAATTCCATTCTCTCTTCTATATCCTCCGGTTTTTGTTGATCCCTTGTCGGAGTTGGTGGAGCCCAGATCTTCGTTATTGATCTTTTGTCTTCACCTATACTTGTTGTTACTACTTGAACTTCATTATCTTGTTCCGTAGTTTTAGTTATATTTCCTCCCATGTGGAGGCTTGCCGGCGGGTTGAAATCCCAATTTATGAACACTATTGTATCCAAAGCAGCCTGATATGTTGTCATCTCATCAACGGTGACCTTGTCACTCTTATCAAAGGTGTTCACGCAATTGCGGATACTGTGTTTATAGCGTTTGCATAAACAGTCCCACGCTCATTTGTAGTTACCTACTCCAATTGAGAAATGGCTTATGACTTGTTGACCATCTCCTTTTAGATACATTTTCAGGTATATTTAGTCTTGTCGCTGATATCCTTCCTGTTGTGAATTATTCTGGTGAACTGCTCGAAGAACGTTGGCCACGCCTTGGGACTTCCATTAAAGTAAGGAAGTGTTGGTTTCGGTCGCTTTGGAGCGTCTTCTTTTATGACTTGCAGTTCACTTATTTTCCTTTCCAGTCTCTTTGACAGCATGTAGACCTTGGCTTCCAATGCGTCTATGCCGTCGATTTCATGGATGAGTTTATCAAACTTCACCTCCAAATCTGTAAGCGTTGACTGGACTTTGTTCCAAAGGAAATCTAGCATATCTTTATAGCTAAACATTTCTTCCTGGCTGCTGAGCTCTATGTTGGCATGCACTTCTTCAATATGCAGCCTTACTCTTTGAGCTCTTTTTTCCACAAGGCTTACCAACTAATCCATTGGGCTCGACCAACCAAATGAAAACATTTCTTGCTTGGATGTTTCCGGTCTTGGCGTAGTCGGCAACTTCGACAATCATGAACTCCTCATAAGTCCTGATTTCTGCCATTATGCCATCATATATTACTGTTGTTGTTTGTTGTTTTTATTATAGATCCATTGGCTTGACCAGTTGGAGTTTTTTTTGTTTTGATCACCAGGTTTATCTTGCTGTGCCTCTACTCACAGCTTGGGTTGGTAAGCCAATGCAAAAATCAATAACACTTAGCACTTCACTTTGTACTATTCACAAACATTTTGTCTTTTGGATTGGATTGAAGTATTCTGAATATACTTCCTCCGGCTCGAAAGACCATGAACGAATACACTTGACTGTGTCGGGCTGGCCCACCTCCCGGATCTTTCCCCCTCGGAGACGATGTCGATCTCCGGCATCGGAATGACTGGCGGACGGGGAGAGTATGAGGGCTCTACGTACGGCGGCGTCTTCTGCCCCCCAGGCACTTACTCATACACCGTCGTGTATTCCACCGTATCAGCATTATGGCGCCCTCCAGCCTCTCGGCGATGTTTACGGTAGACCGGTATACCCTGTGGAGCCGCCTCCCGCGGCCAGTAGTACTCCCGGCCCATCCTCGGATCTCCGCGGCGCTCCTGCGATCGTCCGCGAGGGAATAGCTCGGTGTCGTCGCTACTCACGTCCTCCACGCGAGCCGACCCCGACTCTTCCCACTCAGCGTTGCCGAACTCATCCTCACTGCTCAGTGATATTATTTCCTCCGTTCACTCTGTCGGTGCTCTTGCTCTCGGCTCGACAGCGCACGTCCACTCGGCCCGGCTACTCAGCGGTATCGATCAAATTTAAATTATTACTACTTTAGCAACATTACTTAAATTTTAGTTCTCAGCAACATGTTGCTCTTTGTTTATATGGCTGCTTTGTTTACATTTATGTGACGCTACAAAAGGGATTAACATACAAGTGGACAGGGGGTCACACTGTTTATAGTCTATTGGAGAATTGCAAAACAAACATGCGTTTGCAAATTATTGGCGATATAAGGAATTGAGTATTAGTTAACTTATTATTTTTTCTTATTTCTTTACAGGTACTGGCTGCTGGAAGGCATCGTCATCTGGAGGCACCCGATCGTCAATGGCGGTATGTAAGTATTTACATAGTTTTATATAGTAACTTATATTCAAACTTTTCTTATTTCTTCACAGGTACTTGCGGCTGGAAGGCATCGTCATCTGTAAGGTACTGTTTTTTCGCTGGGGCAGGCTCGGTTTGCCCAGGGTACTCTACAAGAATTTTGTATTTGTAAGACACGAGTGGGGAGCGGGCAACAGAGGAACGTCAGGATTAGGGAATCGGCCGTCGCGCCCACGCGTGTGCCAGCGGAGCTGCTCAAGCTTAGTGGCGCCGTTAAACGCACTCAACGCTTCACGCGTGGACGGAGATTATGCGGATGGCACGGAGCCGCACCCGAAAGAATCACTATGGTGGTCATCTTCGTCGCCGCTATATCTGGGTCGTCGTAGCTCGTCGTCATCAGATAAGTGATTTATTTGTAGTTAATTCAGTCTCAAGTTTCAACTGAACCAATAAAGATCACATTAAATTAAATTAACTGGCGCCCGAGCAGAGACCGACTTGCGCTCTAAACAACAGAGCAAAATCGTGACTACGTTTACGCAATTGGTATCCAGCAGAACAGCTCTAAAGAAGACTCCCAATTATTAATTTAATTGGCAAAGAAAAGTTCAGCAGCAATTTTTAACTTAATTGTAAAATTGCACATCGGTGGACCACACGTTCTGCACGACTCGTTCACAAAAACTTTCACTGCGTATGAACAACGAAACCCTAGTAGGAAACCCAATGTTAATGCCAGATCTTATTACCAAGAACTTCTCCTCCCCCACACAGCCCAGCAATGCTATTAACAGCGTGCTGTTATTAACATAGTGGTCTTTCGAGGCGGATCCATCTATCCTCCACATCAGCATTCCATCGGCGTTAAGATAGGTATATCATACTTGTTTTAATGTAAAATAGTAGATATACACATACGGGCACTCCTGATCCGCCATATTGTATATACATATATATTATGTACTACTTTACTTTAAAACAACTACGTGCCTGTATATATATATATGTATACATATATATATATATATATATATATATATATATATATATATATGTAAGCTTTGTGCACATGAATATCGATTGATTGATTGAATAATCGATTGGTACAGACAGCCGATAAACTATCAAATTGGATCAGCTGTCAAAAGAAGAAGAGGATAAGAAATTGAAGTTAACAAAGTGAACTTAAATTAAATTAAATTGAAATTAATCATTATTATATGATATTAAAGATATATCGTGTCTCCCGTAAGAAGAATCATTGAAGTCCTATGTTGAAGAATAGGAGCATAAACATTTAATTGTTGATTCCCTTATTTTAGGTTAGTAATCATGTGTAATTGTCTTTTAATTGTAATAAAAAAAATCCCTTATTTTAGACGAATCAAATTGTGTTGTTGCTTCTAGGGGGGGGGGGGGTCCCACAAATTCATTATATATATATATATATATATATATATATATATATATATATATATATATATATATATATATATATATATATATATATATATATATATATATATATATATATATATATATATTCTTTGTTGTTTGTGTAGTAAATTTATTTATATTAGTTATATCCGTAAAAATAAAACAGCCACATACTAGTCGCCGGCTGCATGTATGTATGTATGTACATACATGCAGGTTCTCATTTGAACTATTCAATAAATAAAATCAATATCCTTTGTTTTTTAATTGTTCATTTGGCATCCCATAATCACAATTATTTCTACTTGTGTTTTTTGTCTGTTTTATTTGCACGATCAATACGCTCGTACATACATACATTTGTATGCACATAGGAGCGTCTATTTTGATTTCCTTTAAGTTCCACTCGCGCATTTCCAAAAGTCCAGCACAATAGTTGTTTTTCTTCCAATACAATTATTATTTTGCCTGCAATCACACGTTTCATATAAAACATAAAACACATAACTTCATTTTATTACATAGAATATGTATGTGTTCCCCATATCTCAATGTAATTGAAAATGTTTGGGGATGGCTTTCAAGGAAAGTATTTGAAAGAGGTAAACAATACGATGATAACCAAACACTAACTGCTGCAATTAAACTTGTTTAGAGCGAGATTTCGCTGAGCTACATGTTTATGTAGTTCATTGTATCTCTCCATGAAGGACCTGATCTATGAGGATATTTCGAGCAAAGGAGGCAGTACTCATTATTGAAATTATTTTTTTATGTTTACTTATTGCTTAAATATTTATAAAAGCTAAAAATAATTCATTAATTTTAGTTCCTTTCTTAAAAAAAAATTAGCTTAAGTGCGTCTATTTCAGCGACAAAGAAAAAATCCCTTTTTTTTAACAGTTTTCATAAAATGAATAAAAACACAATTATTTTGTAAAATTAATATTTTTATGAATTGTTTACTTGAAGAGTCATCGAATAACGAAGATTTTTATATACTTACATTTTTTTAATTGCTTTGCAAATAAAAGTTATAAAGAAAATATTAACGAAAGTACACGTTTATCTTTTTTTCGATAACTCATCCGATTTCTTTTTTGTCGAGAATAATCGATAAATTGATATTGTTTATTCAGCGTAATTCTAATACTTTTAGACCTGGAGACTTCAGATTTACTGTGTACATACATCTGATCAATACGAAGATTTTGTAATTTACAGATTTTGGATACCACGCCCCCTTCGCCCACAATCTGTAAAAAACGTATTTTAAGTACTAAGCCAATCGGAAGCTGACATGACAAACATATTAATATTGTATTGTATTTGCGCGCAGCAGTGCTTGCTGCTTACATTAAACCCTTGAGACTTTGATAAAGCTACTGCTTGTTTTTTACTTTTGATCTTTGAATAATCACAATTTGAAAATCGGCTACCAAACAAACTGACTACAAACTGAATACACGTGTTTTTCGAAAACAACAGCTGACTTTAACAGCTGTTAGGCTTAACAGTGGGCTGTATTTAACATTTTGTAAGGTTACGTTATGTCACTAACCATACAACACATAGACTGTACAACAAATTTTTTACAGCCAAAAATGTTAAGTTCAGGGACTACCATACTTCGCATTTGCTCGGCTCGGTCGCTGGAGGCTCGGGCCGTGAAAATACTGCCCGACAAAATCAGTGCGCTACGAGCGCTCAAACGGAATGGTCTTTTTCTTATATGAAGCACAGCTATATGCTATTTGTCTTACTCTCTCACTCCATCTCTTTCTTCTCTCTCTATGGTCTCTCAAATAATGGAACTCAGCAGCGTACAAAAATTGAAATTTTTCGCGACGATCCCAGCTCTTTCCTTTTGAGTGAAGAGTATACCGAAATCTTAATGGCGTTTACCACGCTCATGCACACAAAATGTTAGTGTTTCGATGATTATTTGTGGGAAGGGTATGAACGCGCTAGTGCGCGTAATGAATATGTTTTCGACAATAGTCCGTCTAGTTTGGTGCCAGTGGTGTATTGTATGTCGGTACGTATGTGCATAATAATTAAATATTGGCTTGTGCCTGCCGCGGCCTTTTAATTGTGAGGATGATTTAAAATTAAATCTGCAGAGGGAGTGCTAAACAACATTTCATTATTACTTCGTGCCAAAATTTATAAAAGTTCTTTTTAAAACTATGGCTGAAATAAGTGTTACACAAAAATCAACAGTTGGCGTAGAAAAATATTCACGAAGAAATGACGGGAAATGCATAATCGAAACTTGTGGTGCGAGTTATTGTAAAAGTTCAATTAATTTTCCGGTTAGGTTATTTGCTTTTCCGTCTAAGGAATTTTATTTAAACAAGTGGACTAATAATTTCAACTGGAGAAGGGCTAGAACGGAAATTTATTGGTAAACATTATTTAAGGGTCAATGCAGTCCCAACCTTACATTTGAAATTTATTCGATAGATATTCAGGAAGAAGATATTACTCCTTATAGCTATAAAAAAAAGTTTGATAAAGTACTAAATGACTTTGTTTAGCCATCAGTCACAGAACAGCAGCAACAAAACAATCAAAATTAAAGTGATGACGAAGAAAATTTGGCGAATCTTTTGAGCTTTGACAATAATTTAAAAAGTCAATTGTGTTTTTTGTTCAAATTGTTTAGAAAGAGCGTAAAATGAGATTATAGTAGAAAATATTATGATATGGGAGTATACCTTAAAAGAGTACAAAAAGAATTAGTTAATTTAAAGGAAAGATATTTAGCTTTAAAATAAGCTTCTAGATACAGAAACTTTTTTTATCGAATTAAAAAGGTAAAAAAGCATGTCAATGTGTTCAGGAGAATTAACAATTTCCCACATGTTTCTGAACAATCAAAAGTATTATGTAAAATGCTTTTGAAAAATAATCATGCTAATAATAGTGCTGAAAGGTTAATTTCCCAAAATATTTATTTTTATTCAGTAAGGGCATAGGATTATCTTAGAGATGTCTTTAATTTAAGTCGCCCATATAAGAAATCATTAAATCGATGGGCGTTATTAGAAAATTAGAAAATTTGCAGGGCATTGTCGAAAATATGAGCGCCAAGGGAAAATATGCTGTATTAGTGTGCGATGAGCTTAAAGTAAAAAGAGGTCTTCATTACAATTCATCTCTTGAGGAGATACAGAGATTTGAAAACGATGGTGTTAGAAGAAGTAGGTTTTTAGGACAGCCAGCCTGTGTATTCCTTGTTAGGGGTCTTTTTGAAAACTGGAAGTATGTTTTAAGCTATACGGTTTCAGCTCGTGGCATACTGACGTTAAAAATAAAGTTGAAGAAAATATTGGACTATCGCAAGTATTGAAGCTTAACGTCAAATTCGTTGTTTGCGATCAGGGATCCAATAATGGAGCAGTTTTTAATAGATGGGTTTTTGATTTAAGCAATCCTACCTTTGACGCACCGCATTTAGTGATATCTCTTAGAAATATTCTTTTAAAGAATAATATTTCAACACCAGAAGGCACAGTTTCATGGGGTATAGTTAAACAAGTAAGGAAAATACAATAAACCCCAGGTAATAAAATATTGGTTTTTGTTTTATTATTCATTTATTTATTATTACGACCATAAATTATTAAATATATCTTAATTTTATTGACTATTATATACAATACCTAAAAACGTAATATTTATATATTGTAAGGTTACAAATTTTCAGCTGGGACAGGCTCAGTCTGCCCAGGGTTCACTCACATGAAATTTATACTATTTTAGAGACGCAGGTGGGAGTGGGGCGGGTAGAAAGAGGATCCGGCAAGGTGCGGGGAACTTGACCGTCGCGTCCACGCACGTGCCAGCGGAGCGGCGGAAGCTGAGTGGCGCTGCGATGCGCACTCAACGCTTCGCACGTGGACGGAGGTAGGAGGAAAAAGGAGGGGAAAAGACGTGCCTTCGGAGGGACGGAGCAGCGCTCGAAGATTCGCCAGTAAACCGTCGCGCTCACGCACGTGCTCGCAAAGCGGCTGAAGCTGAGTGGCGCCGGGAGACGCACTCAAAGCTTCGCGCGTAGGCGGAGGTCAGGAGGGGAAGGGGGCCCACGTGTCTTCGGAGGGGCAGAGCCGCACACGAAGAACATGTGAGAGATATAGGTTAAGGCGTAGGGTCTGGGTTAAAGATGAGTGGGGCGGAGCAGATGAAAGATGCAACTTACTTTTCAATTTCTTTATACTTTATTTACTTCACTTTATTTAATTAAAACTTATTATGATTTTTTCTTTCTAAACTCAAAAAAACTTATGATTTCTCCGCGCTCTTACGACTATCTTCTTTTAGTTCAAAAAAAAAAAACCGATTCCCGCGATCTCTTGCGCTTTCAAATCCACGTCTCTCTTCTTTCACTCCCAAAAACCGATTAACACGCCGCTTTCGGCCGCTCGCGTGCGTGGCCGTCTAATTCACCGCGGCGTCGGCAATGCAACTCCCCACACCGACTCTCCGTGCCGGGCAGAGCTGCATTGCCGATCACCGGCGGCGCGCGCCCGCGAGCAATTCAAAATTCAAATCTCGAAATTTCTTACATACTACAAAAATCACTTATTCTAGCTTATACACTACAAAATTACCTATCCTAGCTTACACACTACAAAATTATCAGCTGTGAGGCGGTGCGCGGGCAAGCCGCCTTACAATATTTATTGATTTATGTTTTAAAAAAATTTGTTTTCATTTAAAACCATTAAACACTATCCTCAACACTTATAGAAATACCACTGTGGTAAGTATAAATAGTTTCAAATGTCCTAGCGGAAATTATCTCACTGGATAGATTTGAAAATGCCAATCAATATGTGAATCGGAATTAGTTGTAGATGTCTTCAAATTTAGCAGGCTTCTAAGGCTTTTTCCAATAAAATAATTATAAAAGGTTCTGGATGTTTCGAACCTGCTCAAACATAAGTTAAAGTCTCCCACAATTAAACGATTTTCATTCAGAAATGAATGTTGAAGAAACAGTTCCTCAAAGTCAGCTACAAATTGTGGTAATGAAAAAGAAGGACTAAAAGTCCTACAATAAAGCTTAACGTATTATATTGAAATACCGCATATTCAAAAACTGCTGACCCGCATATTTTTCTACCACTTAAACTTGAAATATTTTTTAAAATTTCTTTCCTAACATAAATAATTATACCCCTCTTGGTTCGAACAGCATTGGGTACTACATCGCAATCAAGTTGAACTATAATACTAAATCCAGGAATATCCACATTTTCATTTGGATATGTGGACGTCTCAACGAAACATAAAACTGACGACTTAAGCACTAATATGTCGGACCGAATGTCTTGAATATGATAATGAATGCTTTCAGTATTATGAAAGAATATGTCAAGAGTGGAACTATCAACTAAGTGATCATAATGTGATCGAAGCTGCTTCACACTCTGCAATTGCAAAATTTGATTTTGCACCTTATCTCGGAGTTTTGGGAGTCACAAAATCTCCTAAATTAAAATAAAAATGCTACGTATATTGCAGCGCGCTGCATTCTCGGGCAAGTGTGGACCACCACTTTGCTATATGTAGCTCCCTGACTTTTATGGATTGTTATTCCTTCTGCAGGTACAATTGGAAACTGCTTTCGGTCAATAGAAACTTGCTCGTTTCATCGATACTGAAAGCTTTTAACTACCTTTTGAATAGGAGTCCATAAGCTTTCTGTACGATGTGTCAACTTTGATCGAGCAAGTATTCATATATTATCGTCAGCAAATTACATCCAAAACGTATTTGGGGTATTGGAGGCATCCAAATCAATTTGCATAAACATGTCTGTTGCTCCGTTAATTAAACCATATGCAGAATCTATATTAACCGTAATCATATACTTTGCAGTGGTTTTTAAATGAAGAGACATGCACAATCCCTGTGTTTCCGAGAACCTCAAACTACTAACGGCGTCTAGAATTCTTGCCTATTAGCATTTGTTAAGTGGGATGCTTTTACAAAATCAACAGCGGTAGAAAAAAAAAAGTAAGGAAGCTATAGTCGAGAGTGCTCGACTAGAAGATACCCTGATCCCTACAAAGAGCTGATATTCACGCACGCATAAGCACGCGCTCTGTTAACTGCGCAGTAAGCAGCGACTGCGCTTGGGCTGCGCTGCAGTGTGGGCAATACTATGAGAAATTTGTTGCTAAATAATTTCTCCTGTAGTAGGACTACCTTCATGAAACTTTCAGAACGTGATCATAATATGCAAATGTGTGTACATTCCAAAGCACAAGTCTCTAGTACTTAAAATACGCTTTTTGCAAATTGGGGGCGAAGGGGGCGTGGTATCCAAAATCTGTAAATGACGAAATCTGCGTATTGATCAGAAGTATATACACACCAAATCTGAAGTCTCCAGGTCTAAAAGTATTGAAATTACGGTGAATAAACAAAATCAATTTATCGATTATTCGCGATAAAAAAGTAATCGGACGAGTTATCGAAAAAAAAAGATAAACTTGTACTGCGTATGGTATACATGAGTATGCATACAAAATTTGAAGTCTCTAGCTCTTATATCTTCTGAGATCTAGGCGTTCATACGGACGGACGGACGGACGGACGGACGGACGGACGGACGGACAGACGGACAGGGCTATATCGACTCAGCTCGTCGCCCTGATCAAGAATATATATACTTTATGGGGTCTGCCACGCCTCCTTCTGCCTGTTACATACTTTTCACAAAACCATTATACCCTGATTTCCCATTTTTAATGGGATCAGGGTATAATTAATCAGTGGGTATCATATTGAGCTTTATAATATTAAAGCTATCAATCGCAGCATTAGTGTTAAATACATGAATTGCATCATTGGGCACCTCTGCTGGCTGACATATACGAACGAACTGGTCATGGTTCCCGATGACATATTATTCAAGGCAGTAGCGAAAGCTTGGTCTTCCCGTTGTCTCATAATTTCTGTAAGTTCAAAATATTTGAAAAGGTCCCACAAAGATGAAGCATAAATTGAACTGTAGGGATCAATAGAATTTGATTCAAAAATCCAACGATCACCTACTGGGGAAAATTGGCGTAAATCACCGAAAACCATTACAGAAATATCACCAAAAGGAGAAGTATTTTTGAAACTCTGCCTTAATCGTGAATCTAACTGAGAAAATATTTTTGACCCCACCATTGAAATTTCATCAATAATAGTAATTTTGAGGTCAATCAACCTTGAATGTAATGTGTTCTCTAGATCATGACTTAGGGGCCTTAAACTTGAACCAGATTGATTAACTGGGAGTGAAAACATGGAATGCAAGGTTGATCCGCCTATACCAAACGCAGTTTTTCCTGTGGGGGTACACAGAAAAATCTTAATTGTTAGAAGACTTCCGGGCTTGCTATTGTACATTACTGATAATGACTGATATATAGCTAATATAAGCCGACTTTTTCCAAAACCTGCACCACCTCCAATAAATTCATAAAACACAGAATTGTTTTTGGCATTGTGCAAAACATGATTAAAGTACGTGTTTTGTTTTAAATTAAGCGACCTGGCAATATCGTACGCTCTTTGAGGAGAAACTAAAGGTGGAAGTTTACATTATTATCTCCTAAGTCTGTAGTCTCATCACTTTCATTAATGTTTAAAACATTTAATTTTTAATTAATTTCGGGCAATCCCAATTCCCTAAATCTTTCGTCTATGACTTGATTTTCAAAAGTTTCATTTTCGTCCTGAGCTACATTTTCAAGAGCATTTTGCAATTCGCTGTCATCTAAAGAATTGTACTTTCTACGATTGATATGGATAGCTTCAAGGATTTGACAACAAAAAGTTTCGCAATCTCTCATGACTAGCTCTATGTGCTCATTTCTCCAAGGGAAGTATAGCATTACGACCTTTCTAAAATAATTACATCTATCAGTATTTATATTAAATCTTCTACATCTAATTATGCTTGGACTTTGTCTTTTTCTAACAAAGCCACTGCCATTGCGCAGCATGAAATTTCGAGTTTGTGATACACTGGATATATATCAAGATTATCGAAATCATGACTATTTTGTCGAGTTACAATTTGTTGTTTGCTAAATGTATAAAAAGCCGCAAAATCGGCTAAGTCGTTGAACATAATGCTCTAAAAGACCCAATAAAAATATATCAGTTGAATCATCGGGCAAATTTTGCAACTGTTGCCTAGACTTAAGTAGTCTAACCCGATGTTCTGGTAAAGAAGTACATATACATATCTTCGTATATTTTTTGTTCATGCCTGAACAACTGTTGAAATCGCAATGTAAATCAATAGTTGCACGATCGAATATCCATTTGATCGTATGCACTGAATTTTTTCAAAACTTTTGCGGTGTACATCTAAATTTGGAATATTTTCCTCTAATGGAAAAAGAATTTCAGTTTGTGGCATAGGAGAGTATGGTATCCCGAATCTACATATTCTTTGTGATCTAACTTCTCGCCTACATGAGTGCTGAAAAAGTTATGAAAAATTTCGGTAGACCAAACTGCCATAACTTTCTTTTTCTCCGCATCCCAATGAGCAGGAGACGTTCTAATATCCTTTAATACCCTATAGCCATCATCGTGACGAATTAAAGTATTTAAATGGTCCTCATTGAGAGCAGTTGCAGCAGAAATACCTCGATTTGCGCTATGCTTACGTAAGCAAATGGAGGTATTGTTCCTAATGTTAATCATTTCCAACATTTTATAGTTAAGAAATAATTTATCACTCCTACAGCCTCTTATATCAAAGTTTCTAAGCTCCGACCTGACAATAGTTGTAAAACTCTACTTACATTTCCTTTTTAAACCAGTAAAGATTGTTGGGAAAGAGGGCTCTTCAGAATCACTATCCTGAATCATATCTAAAGGACGTTGACCTTCCCCAGGTGCGATAACAATTCTCTGCAGAGCAATATTTTCAACAGAAATATTTTCTAGCAATGTTTCCTGGCCTCCCAGATTTAACAATTCCTCTTGAAAATCATTTTGCCCTTGCACACCAGCTTGATTTGTCTGCTCTAGAAGTTGTGAAACTAAATCTCTATAATTAGCTGATGCTACAAATGGTAAATTATCGGAAGAAAAGGAGTTCATCCACTGCTCGTTGACAGTAATTTGATGTTTCCTATAAAGCTCTGTATTGATCAAATACCTAATAGCCCTTATAATTTTAGAAGGCCTAATGGTTTCAGCCATGAAATCATGGCTGTATTCCATTCTTCGCTTAAGGTATATCTGAATAACCTCAGCTTCATGAAATGCTCTTGGAAGGGATGTTACCACATTGCCTACCGTACATTAACCACAGCTCCTTTAATTGCAGTTTGACGACCATACCCCTAATTACTTACACGTAGTTATTTTAATTTAAATTAGCGCATAGTACGTATGTATAATATGGCGGATCATAAGTGCCGTATGTGCATACATATGTGCTATTTTAAATCAAAGCAAGTAATTTATACTTATCTTAGCGCCAAATGGAGTGCTGGTGAAAATATATATATAATCCGGCTCGAAGGACCAAAATGTGTAGGGCTGACGCTGGATTGATTAAGTAGAAAAACTCGCGAATTTTGTTTCAGATTATATTCACTTTATTAATCGTGGTTAAAAAACGCGCGAGCATTTACACTTGTAAAAGTAGAGTAAAATTTGGAGAGAGTAATTAGCGGAGCGCCAAGTACTGAGCGCACAGCTGCTATGTTATTAACAGCACGCTGTTAATAACATTGCCGGGCTGTGTGGGGGAGGAGCAGTTCTTGTTAATGGGATCTGGCATTAACACGAACTATTAACATCGGCGTGACTCAGAACTATTTGATAATAAGCTATGAGCGGGATTTATCAAATAGAAAAGTTGGACGATGGAAATTATGACACCTGGCGTGCAAATGCGGATTGTGTTGGTACACCAGGAGTTATGGAGTGTAGCAGCAGGCGAACTGCTACCAACGGATGTTCCTGAGAATGTGAATTGGCAGGACATAGATGAGAAGGCGCTGTCAGTGATCACATTAAGTGTGAAACCTTCATAATTGGTTTATGTGAAGGGTTGCAAGACGTCGTCCGGGGCTTGGAATCAGCTAAGAGATGTCCATCAGCCAACTGGACCAATACGTAAGGTTCAACTGTACAAGAAATTTGCTTTTCAAGCGCGTGGAACTAGGGCAGAGCATTTCCAATTATATAAATGAATTCAATGGAATTCTGGATGGCCTTGGGTCAGTAGGAATTGAGCTATGTGATGAAATACGCGCAATTATTTCGCTGTCGAGTCTTCCAGAAAGTTACGAAAATTTCGTTGTCGCCATAAAGACGCGCGACAGTCTGCCGCCTTTCAACACTCTATGCATCAAAGGGAAGGAAGAGAGCCAGCGAAGGGAGAACGCAGAAGGGAAGATCGAATGCGCAAAATATTTAGTGTAACACACAAGCCAGCTGCGCAGAGGGCGCCAAAGCAGAGAGAAAAAAACGTGGTATGTTTCAAGTGTGACGAGCGCGGGCATATGAAGGCTGAGTGTAAGAAAGAGAGCGCTAATGAGAAAAGGGCAGGTAGAAAAGAGAACAAGCAGTGCAGCTCAACGCATTTAGAGCGCAGATCATTTGAAAAGTATGTGGTGTTTGGACAGTGGCGCCACAAGACACATGTGTTGTGATAAAAAGTTATTCACAAAGTTTGAGAAAGACACAGAAATGATCAGTCTGGCTGATTCCGGTTCCCTGAGAGCTGAAGGGGAAGGGAAGGTAAAGCTGGAGACAGAATTATGCACGTTGCTGTTAAAAGACGTTCTCTATGTGCCAAAAATGAGCGGAAACTTCTTCTCAGTGAGCAGCGCTGTGAAACATAATTGCTTTATCACTTTTGGGAAAGAGTATGCAAAAGTAATGCAAAAAGGTGATTGCATTGTTAAAGCAAATAAAGTTGAAGACTTGTATGTTAAGTTGCGGCTAAGGCAGATGGTGTGCTGTGCCACAAACGGTATGGCCATTTGAATGTCAACAGTTTGAAAGACCTGATAAATAAAGAAATGGTGCGCGGTATTGAAAATATGGTTTTCAATGACAATATGAATTGTAAAACTTGCATGAGTAGCAAAATTCATGTGCAGCCATTTCCTGACGCAGCTGCCAATAGAGCACCAGGACATTAGGAGTTGGTTCATGCTGATGTGTGCGGACCTTTTAGTACACAGTCTCTGGCTGGATCGAGGTATTTCTTAACTGTTATTGATGACAAATCAAGGCGTATCTTCGTATATTTCCTTCGGAGGAAGGATGAAGTCTTCGAAAAGTTCGTCGATTTTAAAACATTGGTTGAACGACAAACAGAAGAGTGTTTGAAATTTATCCGGAGCGACAATGGAGGTGAATTCGTCAATAAGTCGTTTGATGAATACCTGAATAGTCAAGGGATCGAGAAGCAGCTCCACAACAAAATGGCGTGGCTGAGAGGGCAAACCGCACTCTGGCGGAGATGTCGAGGTGTTTGTAGATGCAATCAGGATTGGGCGAATACAGCCATATATATACGGAATCGATCGCCAACCAGTGCTTTAGGCAATATGACGCCTATGGAAGCGTGGACTGGTAAGAAACATTTTGTTGGTCATCTAAAAACCCAAGATGGCAAGGATTCATTTGTATATAAGTTGCCAACATCTAATGTTACCATGCAACCTGGTAGCGGGAGTGATGGCAGTAGCGACCGTGAGAGCAGCGATCGGGACAGCAGTGATGGAGATGGAGACAAAGGAAGCGAGGACACAACTGTAAAAGTTGGGCAAGATACAGTTCCTCGCATTGGTCCTGGCAGACCAAGGCTGATTCGAACCGGCAAACCAGGCCGACCTCGAAAGCAGCACAACGTTCTTGGTGCACTAGTTGCCAGCAGCGTGAAGGTTCCATCATCCTATGAGGAGGCGTTAAAGAGTGTTCATGCATCACAGCGATGCGATGAAAAGGGGATATGACGCACTATTGGCCAACCAGACAAGGCAATTGGCAGACTTGCCGGAAGGACAGCGGGCTGTTGGATGCAAATGGGTTCACAGCCTGAAACGCGACAAAGATGGTCAAGTTGAACGATTAAAGCACGATTGGTAGCAAAAGGTTGCTCCCAGCAGTATGGCATAAACTATACAGAAGCGTTTTCTCCAGTGCGCAGACTAGAGAGCGTGCGACTCATCTTTGCACTGTAAGCGAAGGTCAAATTAACCTAAAGTATGCTTGTACAACAGACATGATTGCAGATATCATGACTAAAAATCTTTGTAAGAACAAGCATGATAACTTTACTGAAATGTTAAGTTTAAATAGAAGAATGTTAAATGTTAGGCTTAAAAATGAATTATCTGTATTGAATTTGTAACCATGATCGCATTGAAGAAGGGTGTTGAAAATATCATCAATAACAATGCGACATATCGATAAGAGCGTGTACCATATCTATGTAATGAGTATCTAGAGCTAGTCACAAATAAACCATTGTTGTGAAAGCACACAGGCGCGGCTCTTTATTTTTCATTTAAATATAACTTCCAGCAACACGGAGAGAAAAACGTTTCTATCCAACAACTTCTACTAGCATCCAATGCCTCTTGACGTGATTGAAATCGCGCACTTCGCCTTGCACTTGTATTACGAGCCTGTTCTATAAGTGACCGAGTGGCGTTATGTCTAACCCGAGACGGTAACAGCCTGTTCCTTGAACTTTCTAAAAGTCTTCGACTAAAATTTTGTCTGCTTTGAGAGTGTAGTGCAGTATTCTGTGACTGCTCTGTCGCTCTATATACAGGATCTTGCCTACGTCTTGATCGACGCGAAGTATTGGCAAGTTGTTCCTGTTCTCCAACTATAGGATCACTTCGACGACTTGAATGCTGTAGAGAATTATAGTCTTGCTCTAACGCCCTGTAATCAAGATTTTGCCTACGTCTTGATCGACGCGAAGTATTGGCAAGTTGTTCCTATTCTCTAACTTTAGGATTACTTCGACGGCTTGAATGCTGTTCAGTATTCTGTGCCTGGTCTGTCACTCTATATGCAGGATCTTGCCTGCGTCTTGATCGACGCGAAGTATTTGCAAGTTGTTCCTGTTCTCTAACTATAGGATCACTTCGACGACTTGAATGCTGTAGAGTATTATACTCTTGCTCTATCGCTCTGTAATCAGGATCTCTCCTACGTCTCGCTCGACGCAAAGTATTTTCAACTTGTTCTTGCTCCCTAATTTGCAAATCTAATCGATGCATGGCACGGTTATCAGTGTTTTCTGCCTGCTCCAAATTTATAACCTTAAATTCTTTCTACGAGTATGACGACGCTCACCATTGTTAATCTGCTCAGCTTGACGATATTCTACAGTTTCTACGCTCTCTTTGCGAAAGTGTGTTATATTCCCTTTCTCTATCCATATTTATAAAACACGTATTTTAAGTACTAGAGACTTGTTCTTTGGAATGTATACACATTTTTACATTATGATCATGTTCTAAAAGTTTCATGAAGATAGTCCCACTAAAAGTGAAATTATTCAGCAACAAAATTCTCATAGTATAGCCCACAGTGCAGCCCAAACGCAGTCGCTGCTTACTGCGCAGTTAGCAGAGCGCGTGCGTGATCAGCGCCATATAGGGATCAGGGTATCCCCAAGTCGAGCAGTCTCGACTAGAGTTTTCTTACGTGTTTTTATTTGTTTTTACATATTGAATGTTATATTTATGGTTTTATTATGAAATATTATTAATATGAAATATTATTAAACACATTCTTATTTTTAAAAAAATTGTTTTTATGTATTAATGATTTAGATATTTGCATCAAAAGTGTACATATGTACATGCATATTTATTTGAGAGAGCATAGAAAGAGCCCAGAGCCAGGCACCAAGATTAGAATATAAAGGCAGACAAATGGTCATACATGTTTCGTCAGACTGCAAGTGTGTGTGTGCATGCCCATCGCGAAATCATATTTTTATGCGGAATAAGATTTCGGAATACTCTTCACTCAAAAGGAAAGAGCTTGGATCGTCGCGAAAAATTTCAATTTTTGTGCGCTGCTGAGTTCGATGATTTGAGAGACCATAGAGAGAGAATTCCGATTGAGCTCGCAGCGCACTGATTTCGTGGTGCTATATTTTCATTGCTAGAGCCAAGCCAAGCCAAGCCGAGCAAATACGACAGATTTTTGGGGTTGAACAAATTTGTTCACGTGTCCAGTTTATGCGTTGTATGGTTAGTGGTATATACGAGTATGCATGCAAATTTTCAAAAGTCAAGCTTATATCTACTGAGATTTCGGCAACATTCAAAATGTGATTTATTATTGCCGTAAAGACTAAACTACAAAGATGCAAACAACCTTTCGACCTAACCCTAGACCAGCACCCGTCTCTGTCGGGAAACGGAAGGCAACTACTGTCTTTACTCAATATGGTAACTTCTTTAAGCTACTCTGCGCCGTCGCTCAGAGCAACCCTGCATAATCGACGCCGATTATTAGCGATAGCTATCGCAGTTCGCGGTGTTTCAACTTTGTGCGCATCGGATTTCGTCGGTAGATGGTGCTAGAGTACACTACGATAAAGCTACAAGAACTGCAGACGTTAGCACCATCTACCGGAAACTACATCAACTTATTTATTAATAAACTACTGTCACTGCTTTGCCTACAATAAACACAGCGAGCAGTTGAACATAATTGAAGCCTTAACAAATAAGTGGAAGGCCAACGCGTTCAAACATACGGACAGTTACATGTGTACAACTTATCACAACCATTATACCCTGCTTTCCCATTCGAATGGGTATGCGGCAGGATTCGAGCATGCGAAATTCAAACATGACGTACATCAACTCCTACAGGGGCGCACTGCTTGGAGGTGTGTATACATACAAATGTACATAGATACAATAGATGGCGCTACGCGCTCTTAATGGTTGCACTTAAGAATATTCTAATTATGAAAATTATTTTTCATTGCACGAACTTAAACCGAATATATCACATAGAGTGGCTTAAATGTAAAATAACAAACGAAAATATATATCAGCTTGTATAAAAACTCTCTTATTATTAAAGTAGACTTCACCGCCGCTTGAACCGGCAGCTCGACAAATATGCATGTCCCTTGGATGCCATCGTCTTATTCCTCACATATTCAATCACAATTCTAATTCTTTATATATAATTCGAAAAAATGCATAAGCGAACTGCGACATTTTTTGCCAATTGGCTAAGCGTTTAATTTAACAACTCGAGTGTTATTTGACGACTCTCAATGAAATTGAAATTTTTGTGAACAATAACAAAAATCGAAATTCTACAAAATACAGATCTAAATCTACATTTTAAATTTGGAGGCTAACTCAATTATGCATTTCAATGTTATAACCACGATCTCAAAGTTTCATGAAGATAGTCCATCGTCAAGAAAAGTTAATAAACATTTCAATGGTACTTGTGTAAGCAGAAAGATACGAAGAATTGTTGAAATATCAGTTCCTCGAAGGGTTCAGGGGATTTCGTATTTGTATTTAATTATGTTTACAATTTAGAGACTCTATTTCTCTGACTTTCGATAAGGTTTTTAATCAATAACAAAAACAAATGTGCGAGTGTAATACCAAGTTCCACACAAAATTTCAAAACTCTAGCTCCTATATCTTCCACGATCGACGCCTTCATACATACACATGGTCGGACGAACAGACAAACATCGGCTCAGCTCTAAGAATATATCCCTTATTGTGTCTTACACGCCTCCTTCTGCCTGTTACACAGACTTTCATTCATAAAACGATGTACCATACCCTGATTTCCCATTTTCAATATGTGTGTATCCATGTTCTGTTTCTTGTGTACGGAGAAAAGGAGTTTAGAATTATTGAAATATCAGTTCCTGGAAGGGATCAGCGGATCTATTCGAGCAGTGTCTTCTAGAGCTTTCTTACTAGAGCTTTCTTGCTTTTATCTGAATAAGTGTGGGAATAAATGTTAAGCATGTTGCTTGACCTTCAAATATTCACACATAATGTGATAAGAGCGAGTGCTCTTGCACATATCGTATAAAATGTATGTGAATACCCTGTATGCATTGAAAGAGGGCATAGCCTGGGTTTGAGTAGCTTATACTAAATATATTTCTCTATATAAACTGAATAAAAATATTAACTGAAATATTTTTATAGTATTATGGGCTGTTTACAATTATCCTACCACTTCCACACATAAAGTGTTTTAATTTCCAGGGTAGCCCCTAGTCGACTATTATATGTGATCTCCACAAGTTATTATTTCTTTTTTGTTCCGACTGATAAGCCAAAAGTTTCCCACAGTAGCGAAATAAAAATAAACCAATGAGAATATTAATGTATACAAGTATGTATATACATAAGTATGTACGTGAATGTGAAAATACCAACTTGAACTATGTGAATATATAGTAAAAATATTTATGTATATATGAATATGCGATAAGTTGTGTGGTTAACAACAACAATAATCGTTAGAGCTGAGAGAAATATTTGAAAAATTAACTTTCGAATACTTATGTGTGTGTGTGGATGCAACAAGCTGCATGAATACCTATAGAACTCGAGTTGAGTCAACCATAGTAAATCTTGAATAAGTGCGGGTACTTCGCACTGGGTGCTCTGTAAGCGGGCCTTTGTAAGAAAATTGCAAACTAAGAGCAATTAGTGATTGGTAATGCGAATCCCGTTTCGATCGGCTGGTACGTAAATCATAACTATAACTATACATATTTAGCTATAGGCATTCATGTACCATTTTTGATAATAATGAAAGCCACAGCCTAATCTGGAGTTTGATAACATTTATCGTGTTGCCTTAAAAAAAATAAATAAATGAACAAAATTAACATAAATACGAGCAGAAGAATTGTTTACTTAGTATAAAACAACAATAATAACAATTGATAGGGCAACTAAGAGAAAGATAGTGAGATTAACAAAGAGAGGTAGAGAGAGACAGAGAGAATGGCAAGAGAGAGAAGAGAGAGAGAGCAAGAAGAAAACAAAGCATGCTAAGGGCAAAGAGCATTCAAAAGAGCGGCCGAGGCCAATTGGTCACACTGAAGCAAACAAATTGGGCTCCACCCAATGACAGGCGGCAATGGGCTCCACGCAAAAAAAGCAAACACTTGCCTGAACCACCGTGACCTACAAAGCACAATCACAGGCGCACACAGCCACACACATGTAGACAGCAGCTAGCCAATCAGAATACGTTTAAGACATAACGGTCGGCGCACAATGCACAGGCAACCGCATGCCGATTGGCTAGCGCTCAACGCCGACGCAGACGCAACGCGAGAGAGTTTAACGAGCTCAGCCGTTGAAAAGACAATTGCTGAATACGAGCGCAGAGTGCAGGCAGCACGCAGTTAGAGAGCGCAAAAGCAAGAGAGCCGTTGAAATGAATGTTCACAGCTTATCATAGCAGCAGCAGCAGCGGCAGCAGCAGCAGCAGCAGCGGCAGGGTGTTGCGGCGGCTGTTTACTGTTGCTGCCGTCGCGCCGATAGTGATGACGATGACTGAATTTTGTGCTCGGCTCGGCTGGCGGCTGTTCTATAGGTTAACTCGCCGCTGGTGGCCACGTTAGGTGTCAGTAACAATTTAGTTCGACACGCGGACGCACCTGTTTCTTTTTTTTTTTTACATATTTTGTTTGTTGGCAATCAAATCAAATAGCAAAAAACCAACTGCACATGGCTCTTTACGAATTAGCCATTGTGTGTGAGTGTGTGTGCGTGTGTGGAAGTGTAATGATTTATTAATAATTGTTATTATTAATATAATTATTATTGTTGTAAAATGAATTAGGCTAAACAGAAAGGCGCCAAACATTGGATTGAAATAAAATACAAAAGAAAGAAAACAACCAAAAAATTAATAAATACGTTAATCAAATCAAAATAATAGCAATAAACATTAAAAAGAATAAAAAGCTTCTGATACTTTTAACGGTAAACTGTTGTTGCTAAACCAAGTGTTACTGTTGTTTCAATAAGAAATCAATTGGAGAGTAAAAACAATGCTCTTGTTGTTGCTGTTGTCCAATGACAAAGCACAAAAAAGAAAAAGCGCGAAAATGTAGTCGAAAATGAATGTAATGAATTTAATTATGATCTACGCATGTATGTGTAGTTTATCTGTGTATGCCTAATGTTGCAATATCTATGAAAATCAAGAGTTCAACATTCAAACAGCAGCAGCAGCAGCAACAACATCATTAACAATAACAACAGCAAGATCAACAATAGTCGTCATTAAGTCATCGAGTGTTAATTTGTGACTAATTTCTTGTTTTGCCTGATTATTAAATTAATCAAAGTAGAGAATAACAACAACAGCAAGAACAACAACAACTATCAGCTGCTGCAGCTGCTTGAGGCATTAGATATCGATCCACAGTGATAACAGCAAGAGAAGCATAAACTGAAATTGAAAAATAAAAAACCTTTATATTGTGGGAGTGAAACCCGCACAAATCACTTGTCGTTCGACAAATTGGCGCCGCGAAAAAAAAAGGGAAAAAAATACAACAATAATAATTGTTGATTTGATTTGGATTCTGATTTCGATTTTGATTGACGCCCACACCGAATGCATTTCCATTTGCCCAGCGAGGCGGCAACAGCAACTGCAGCAACAGCAACCACGATCGTCAGCGACCTCAACAGCTACTATACGGGCGCCATTGCAATCGAAGCAGGAGCTATCCCGTCTGTGGCACCCGTCAGCGTCAGCTTCAGCTGCAGCAGCAGCAACAGCAGCATCATCATCGACGGCGGCAATCGCAGCATGGTCACATCATCAGCATCGCCAACGGGTACGGGCTGGTCAGCACCAGCGGAATATAAAAGCGCCAATACAGCTGTTGCCGCTGCCACCGCTGGTGGCTCAGCTGCTGCGGCGATCATGTGCGAGGTGTTGCCGTCGAGCAGTGCCAGTGTTGGCAGCAGTTCGCCAACAGGTGGCGCCAGCAATGGCACCGCCAACAGTGCCAACAGTGGCAGTGGCAATAAGACCAATATCAACAACAACAACAACAACAGTAGCAACAATAATAATAATAACGCTAATAGTCGCAACAACAACAACAACAACAACAACAATAGCAACAATGCAGTACATCAGGATTTGTTATGGATGGAGCGATTAGTGCTCGAGCGACAACAGGAATATCCCGGCGAGCTGGGTAAGCCTGTATATTATATTTTATTATATATAATATAATATATCACATAATTTGCTTATATTGTTTAGCGCGTGGCCAGGATGAAATTCATAAGACATCGAAAACTTTTAGGGCTTTACGTCTATATCAATGTTCGATGATGAGTAAATTGATATCAATAATTGTTATTGATATCAACGCACGAGTCTTGGCTGCTCTTTTTTCTGCTGCTCTCCTTCTACTTCTTCCTCTTCGGCTTCTACTTTTGGAGCTCGCCTTTGGTAGAATATTTCACTGAAATCCATATATGTATGTCTGCTCGTATCAATGACCCATATGAAATCTCAGAGCTTGAGAAAATCATCCTGCGTGGAATTTCGTGAAAGATTACCCTCTTGCCTATAAGACTTGGATGCGTTTTTGGTCGTTTGCTTCTTCTTCTTTTGTTTTTTGTGTATTTTACTGAGGCAAACATGCTTCAAAATCGTTTGGCATTGTGCTCTTCAGCACCTTGAATGTGACACGTTTTTGGGAAGGTCGAAGGAAGCTAGCTAGTAAACATATTATTATTGTGCTCTAAATAATAAAGGTTAACTATCAGATACCTTATAACGGTATGTAAGTACTGGATATTGCATATATCATACCCGTACTTGTTGTGTTGCTTAGCTAGCAGATACTGTAGAGACACTACTGCTAAGTTAAGCTGTACATTTATCAGATACCCTGTAATCGAGACTCTAATTAAGAGCGAATAGCTACATTTGTTTTTTTATATAATATAACACTACAATTTCTTTAAAATATATTTCAAATAGTTTACAATTCCACACAGCTTTCTAAAATGAAATTAATGAAAAATATGATTAGATGTAAAGAGTTTTGCCATAATGTTCACTGTTCAAAAGCAGTAAAAACTATTCAATGAGTCGATCTGTAGAGGAACAGAGGTACAAATATTTTTATAATACAAATTCAAGTAGTTGGTGGAAAATATATACCGCATGGGGCGTATATATATTTGTGAGATTTATGGAGCTATGAAACTGTAGAATACACGGTTTTGTGCGATTTACGAGACCAAAATGGTAGTGCATGCATATTGTATATATATATCTGTACTTGTTTGTATGTATATATGTGTGTATGTATGTATCTGTATATATGTATATGCATGCATATGTATATACAGTAGACAATCGGTTAACGAACACAATTCATTCGAGCATCTTGTTCGTTAACCGAACCCGAAAATATTGCACCTAAATTGCATGGAAAATAGTGAAAAAGTGCTAAAACAGTCAATGGACAGCACTATAACGTGTATTCGGGGTCTCCCTATTTCGTTGTTTAACACAGACTGAAATTTTGCAGATTCGTTATTCGAATTATTGTTCGTTGAGCGAAATTTAATTTCCCAAAGAAATTTGTTCGTTATGCGAAATGTTTGTTATCCGAGGCGTTCGCTAATCAAGGGTCTACTGTATGTAGTTTGTATTTCTAAGATGCATAATATATACATAATGGGACTTCCAGCAAGATGTATAGATAAGACAGACATTCTCGAGCATAAAGACAAGTTAGAGTTGATATAACTTTGGCTTATCTGGAATATCGAATCGAGATATTATCTATATGTATCCATATATACATATATATAGTTATATATTTATTTTAAATTTCATTTAATTAATTTTAAATTTTAAGCAGTAGGTCATATTCACTCTTACTGCTTAAAATTGAAAATAAATTTCAAAAATTCAAATTTCAAAAATGATTTTTAGAAATCAGCTACTAGATGTCTGGTGACCTTCCGCGCAGATTTTTCAGGCATTGATTGACTGACTGTCAGTTGTTGCCCCACAATGGGGCAAGTTGCCAACTGGTAACTGTTAACCGTTGGCTGGCAAGTGACGGTGTCTTTGGCACTGACCACCCACTAATTAATTATGAAGCGCCATGGTGGAACGGTTAATGCAGATGGTAATGATTGATGGGCAAATGTTGCCGCCAAATAACTATCAATTATTCACCGTATTTTGGAGAAATTATAAATGAATCCATAAATTGAATTACAAATTTTTGTTTACTGTTTTTTCTTCTGATTTTATTTTTGAATTTCTATTTGATTTAATTATATTTATCATTCTGCATTGCAGTGCGCACCAGCAATCCGTACTTCCTCTGTTCCGCCCTGCCCTCCCATTGGCGTTCGAATAAAACTCTGCCGCTGGCCTTTAAAGTCGTCGCCCTGGCGGACGTCGGCGATGGCACCTATGTGACCATCCGGGCGGGCAACGACGAGAATTGCTGTGCCGAGCTCCGAAACTACACAGCCCAGATGAAGAACGGCGTGGCCAAGTTCAACGATCTGCGCTTCGTCGGACGCAGTGGCCGAGGTAAGTTCCAAACACTAAGCGAATGTTGAAAGTACTTCTGGGCAGATATATTATATATGGACTCAGGATTGGAAATTGAGCCGAGGCTAGCTACCTCTTGCAAGCGCTAGATTATTATATATAATAGGCCGTATATAGCCAAATTTCTATCCAGGGCAATTTATCTATAGTCTGTTGCATATATGTATTTATTTAAATTATATACATTTTATTTGAAATATTATACAGGTTACATTTATACGTATTATCAATAGATTTTTTTAATGCAATTAAGTTTTGCAAGTGTTATGAGAATTGGAACATAATTATTTATATTTCAATCGTAAAGGCTAAACCTTAATGAATGGAATATTTTTTAAATTTAATTATTTTGTTTAATGTTATTTTTTATTATATATTTTTTTTTTGCAACTTACAATGTAACTTTTTTTTACATTTTCAAAATGTTTGTAGTATGTTAGGCAGTTCATATATACATATATTTATATATATAGAAAATTGTCGTACCCATGCTTAATAAAGAATATAACTTAATATCTTATATGGAAGAATACATAATATATAACAGTTGCACTTCAACTACTTACATAATATAAATTAGCGCAGTGGAAGTTACATATAGATAGGCTGATTAAAGCTTTGAGCTACATGATTACCTATGCATTCTACAATGTAGAGCAGACTTTTTCAAGTGTATCTATGAAAGTTGACTGATACCCAAATAGATAAATCCGCTTAGATTCATTTACATCAGATCACACCTAATAAGATTAAACGTCAAGTCCTTTTGGCCACATAAACCAATCATTTTGTATATATTTTCATCTATCTTAAACCAAACAAGTAAGAAAACTCTAGTCGAGACTGCTCGATTAGGAGATACCCTGATCCCTACAAAGAGCTGATATTCACGCACGCATAAGCACGCGCTCTGCTAACTGCGCAGTAAGCAGCGACTGCGCTTGGGCTGCGCTGCAGTGTGGGCAATACTATGAGAATTTTGTTGCTGAATAATTTCTCCTGTAGTAGGACTATCTTCATGAAACTTTCAGAACGTGATCATATTGTGCAAATGTGTAAACATTCCAAGTCTTGTACTTTAAATACGTTTTTTGCAAATTGGGGGCGAGGGGGGCGTGGTATCCAAAATCGCGTGGTATCAAAAATGACAAAATTTGTGTATTTATCAGATGTATGTACACATCTGAAGTTTCTAGGTCTTAAATTATCAAAATTACGATGAATAAACAAAATGAATTTTTCGATTATTCTCGATAAAAAAGTAGTCAGATGAGTTATCGAAAAAAAGATAAACTTGTACTGCGTATGGTACACATGAGTATGCATACAAAATTTGAAGTTTCCAGATCTTATATCTTCTGAGATCTAGGCGTTCATACGGACAGTCGGACAGGCTATATCGACTCAGCTCGTCGCCCTAATCAAGAATATATATACTTTATGGGGTCTGCCACGCCTCCTTCTGCCTGTTACATACTTTTCACAAAACCATTATACCCTGATTTCCCATTTTTAATGGGATCAGGGTATAAAAATTACATAAAAATTAAAGCTTCATCCTTTTAAGTCAAGAAAAACTGTTCGACTTGCAGTCTGTTTGTCTGGCAACATTTCGCAAATTTCTTATTCAAGAATCCGAATTTTGGCCAAGGAACGGATGTTCTTGCTGGGAGCGGAAGTGCTCTGATTGAGCGAGTTAAGTTTGCGGCATCCGTTGCCAATGCGTTTCTGACTTTAGCTTCAGCTTTGTGATTATTGTGAATGGGCCCTAACACGCAGCAAGGATCAATGTCCAGTCGTCACATTAGGCTGCTGATGGTGCTGCTGTTGCTGCTGCTGTTGCTGCAGTTTGCGCTGGCCCCGGGGCAACATGCAACAACTCGACAACAACGACAACAACTCGGGTCGACAGTTCGCGAATTTGGCTGCAGTCGGCTTGCTCACATGAATACCTGGAGCTGAGCTGAGCTACGCTGAACCGAGCTGAGCTGAAGCTGTTCTTTGAGGCGTCACGCAATGTTATAATCGATTTGAACCCACCATTATAATACATAGGGATATGTATGGTCATGAGCTGGTACTTCAGAGTCCCATTGCATAGAATTTTGCAGAAGCAGAAGCAGCAGCAGCAGCAGTTGGCTAATTAGCTGCAACTGTTGCCTGCCTGCCTGCCTGGCAGACGGCCAGGGCCGGCAGCCTGCATGCCTGCCAATTGACGGCTCGTGCCGCAAGGGGCAGCTAATAATTACTGCCACAACAGCCGAGCAACGACAACGACGACGGGCAACAGGCATGCAAATAACAAGCTAATGATGTAAGAATATAAGCGCTGACCAAATTGTCAACGACAGCCCCAGTGTCGTTCATTTAATAGCCAAACCCAACGCCCAACGCCCAACGCCCCCATGGCCAGTACAACGAAAGCCAGAGCGAGAGAGAGCTATGCAAATGGCGAGCCAGGACATCATGCGGTGTTTTCTGATTAAATGACAAAGCTCATTTCGTCCAGCAAACAAACAACATTCAAAGTGTGTGAGCGTTTGTTTATATATACATATATATATATATATATATTTTTTTTTAATACAGCTTTTCGGACAGGCCTGACATTGTCACGCGTCATAGATTTATTTTACTTTTTTTCTATTCCCTCCCTTTAAATGGATTTCAATATTTGGCCAGCAACTGTTTGATCGCAATCTGGTAATCTGGCAATTGTTTTTGGCCTTTATTAGACCGCCTATCTGTCTGGCCATCTCTTATCAGTCCTAATCTAATATCAAAGGACAAACAACCGAAGGGATTAAAAACGGCAAATGAGTGACACGCGCCGCAGCGATTCATCGCATAAGTCGCATAAGTTTCCTCTGTGTTTCATTAATTAAAAGGTTGAAAAAAAAAGACAAATGAAGCTGCGATTCGTTTAAGGAATGCCAAATCCTCCTCGATTCTATTCTAGAACTATCTTAATAAGTCTCTTTGAGCAAGAAAGAGTGCTCTAGTCGGGACTGCTCGACTAGGAGATACCCTAAGCCCTGAACAGATGTTCTAATCATTCTGAACTTCTTTTATACACACATACAAGCACATGCACGCAATATTATGAGAACTTATTTGTTGGATAAATTCTCTTGTAGTAGGACTATCTTCATGCAACCTTCAAAACGTGAACATAATGTTCAAATGTGTGTATATTCCGGATTCAGTATCTGCTTAAAAAACGAAATCAATTTATCGATTATTCTCGATTAAAATGAAATGGGATGAGTTGATAAAATACAAATTTCAAGTCTCTAGCTCTTATATCTTCTAAGATCCCGGCGATCATACGGACGTGGCTATATCGACTCAGCTCCTTGACCTGATCAACGACGTCTTGATGGTATTAACTGTGTTATATCTCCTATTCCTTCAGTGAAGGACTGAAGAATATGTTGGTTTGTTAGACAAAATGATCAACTCTACATATATTACATAAAAGTATAGATAGATAAGTATAATTCAAGTTAAAAAATCCTGAAAACGCACGTTTTAATTGCCAAGGGGACAATTATTGTTTACAAATGCCAGATAAATATTAAACTATTGAAGAAATCGGATAGAATCGGATAGAAGCTCAAAATTTGGTTGCAGGTGAAAGGTTACAAGGTTTCATAGACCAACTGATAAAATTGTTATGTGTACATATGGACCTACTATGGACCTACTGCAGTATTATATATAATATAGTAAAATTTTATTTATTATTACTATTTTTATCCAGGACAAATAAACAAGATGCTATAGTTCCAAGAAGCAGTTATATTACTACTGATGACTTTATTAGAGTATGTACTCAATATACTCATTTCACTTGATGCGAGCAAGTGTAATATAAATAAAATGAGAGAAGAAGCAAACTGATTAAAATATAGGCAAAAGTTCTATATTTGTAATAGTAACAGCAGTAAATAATAGTTATATGGAAATCGACCGCAACAAATTTAAATTCACAAGAGTTACCAGAGAATATTCAGACTGTCGCATATGTATAGACACCAATTGTCAGACTTGTACAGGGCTGGGACTGGCTCCATTTTGAAATTGATCGTCTTTACCAATTACTAGAAATTTGGCTCTGATGCGCTGCGTTGTTTGGCTGGCCATTGTTCAGCTGCGGCTGATGTTGATAACTCATTTAGGTTGTTGCATGCTTTGTTTTCCTTACGATCGGAGCTGAGAATGTCGAGAGTCGAGAGTCGAGAGTCGAGAGCGGCTGCTCATTATAATTTCTATCATTGTTACTATTATTATTATTATTATTTTTATTATTATTATTATGTATTATCATTTACATTGGGTCTTTAGTGGTCATAAGTAGTGCCATATTTTATCGGTACAACAAAAGGCAGAAGCGTGTTCGCTTGTTGAGCTGCGGCTGATTGCCTTGGCTTCACTGCTCCAGTTTAGACCGCCTTCTGCCGTTTGCCTCCTGCTCCCAACCTGCGCCAGGTAACACAAATGCGTCGGTGCGCTCCATTGAATAATGACAACCAAAGAGCAAGTAAAACCGAAATGTCTAGGAGTCTCTTTAAAAGTTTTGGTATTCAGTTTGAATTTTATTTATTTTTTTTCTTCGGATTTTCGTGTCATTATGTTTTTGGTTTTTTGTTTCTTTTTTCTGGAGCAGTTTGATTAATTTGGCTTCTTATTGCGATAGATTTGACTTTCAAACGCAAGCTCAACTCGAGCTAATGAAGACATTTGAAGCCAGCGTCAACGACCACGTAGCACGCCAATAGATCTAAATGACAGGGAGTCGAGATTGGTGATTGGAGAGTCGGCGAGTCGAATTGGTCGAGGACAAACGCTTTCTAACTGATGAGCACAGTTTATAGGGCATATGTGAATAGTTATACACAAAGAGTTGGGTTAATGAACTTAAATATCTCTTAGCTTTTGTCTGTCCAGCTCGTTGGCTGAACTGTCCTTAATTAAATACCATTTTGTCGAGTTGTCCAACTGCAAGTACCACTGCCATGGCCAGCCTCTGAGCTATCTTGCGTGGCTGCTGCGTAGGAGCACAATCATTCTCCCAGTGCCCCATGGCAGGCGGGCGGGGGCTATTGCAACGGTTGCGACTGAGGTTTTGCGGTTGTCAGGAAGGATTGATTTTGGCTCTGTCTACTGTCCCAAATTCGACTCTCTCCTTTCACTCTCTCTCTCTCTCTCCCTCCTTCTCTAGGCTTTGGCTGTGCAGCAACAAAGTAAAAACAATGTTGCTTTAGTGGCTATTTAAATATATAGTATAAATGTGTGCATAAACTGGCTACCTGTGCGGCTTTCAGTCTGCAGCCCCCTTCTCGCCAGGCACAACAAATATCTGTTCATTAACCACCGACAACAAGTCAGAGTGCTCTAGTTGAAATGTCCTGACTGGCAAATACCCTGCATCCATCGCACAGCTCCAGTCGTATGATGTGTACTGCAGCCTCGACCAAGTATGAACTAGATTATATCTACTAAACTAAAGGCTAGACAGTGTATGAATATGCTGAAAATTATCTATGTATCTACATAGTCATGCAGCTTACATATAAATAGACAGATCTTGTTGATATGGTGCCAAGATCGCCATGCGTGCTTTGGCATGCTTACTTCATACATATGCACAAAGCCAATATACCCGGTTTGAACAATGGGTGCAGGACACACAGAAATGGAGGGAATGCATTTAATAAACTGGCAGAGCGTGCAGCAAAAGCAGCAATTAATGCGTATTCAACAGCCAGTCGAAAGTCGAACAGACTCCCGCGCCCGATAATCGATTACAGACTGCGGTTGGCAAATCGATAAACTTACCACCGTTCAGTGTGCAGCGTGCAGCGTGCAGCGAGCAGCGTGCAGTGCTTACCATTAGACCAGACGATGCGGCGCGTCGCGACACCCGCTTCGGCCATAAATAGTGTAAACATGGTCAAGCCCATTCAAAGAGCACAATGTTGCCCCGTTTCGCGCGCCCAGCCGACAGGTCTCAACAATTTTATGGCGTTCGCTGTTCTCGCTGTTTGTTTGTAGCCATAAATGCGGTGCGGGACAATCGCTTGAAGGTGGCCATCAAGGAAGGATCAACAAAATTTATGTCGAGCTCAAACAAATTGCGTCATACTAAAAAAAAGAATTAGCTTAAAGTGCTAATGATAAAATACGCAAGCCGATGCAGATATACCCTTTTTCAAAGACACATATGCATGAGGATATATAAATATCGACTGTACTTAAGACTGCAGAAAAAGAGATCAATCAAAATACAAAGAGATTCCATATATGTATATCCATAAAAATAATGGTATAGCTACATATAGTAGTTTAGATAAAGTTAAGCTGGACTCATATGTAGTGAACTACAAGTATCTTGAAACTCCCACAGTATAGGACTTTTCTGAATGCTCACAATGATTTAGTATTCACATATTATGCCATATATGCACTTCGATTATACTTGCTATACTAAGAACTCTTTCAAAATATCATCCAAACTTGAAGCTCCTTTACCAAGTGGCCAACGAAGTTGAGAATTGCAAGGGTTTATAATGTATCGGAGGCAGTCGACAGCAGACAATTCTAAATACATTTTGGGAGGAGCTGAAAATTGATTCGGTAGCCAATTAGTTGTCTCGTAAATCAATATACGACTTTTAATACCCAATGTTTCTCTTTCGCCCTTCTCAATGTTACAGGAAAGAGCTTTACGCTAACAATTACCGTTGCAACAAGCCCGCCGCAAGTTGCCACCTATGCCAAAGCCATCAAAGTGACAGTGGACGGTCCCAGGGAGCCGCGCTCCAAGACAAGTAAGTAGCACTGGAGTCTAACTGAAACATAAGCACAGGCCAGGCCGCACCAGCCGCCGCACCAGGCGGGACGGGATCAGGTCACACGCTGGGTTTTAGGTTAGCATTTGGTCTTAGGCCGCATTAGACAAGTGTCTAATTGATGTAACTGACTTGACTTAAGCCATATCGGCCAATTGCACACAATGCTAATCACTCATAATCCTCGTGGAAGTCGAGAGTCTGCCCTCAGGCTTCTGCCTTCTGTTGTCTGTCAAAATATTTGCGTCAGATTTTGACTTGTAAATTGCTCGCAATGCGAGATCTTGTAAGGAGAGTGCCGCCATTTTGTTTCGAAGACCTTCTTTTGTTTTCTTTTTTTTTTTTTTTTGGAAGGTGTTTGAAAAGTGCAGCCGGTTTGCCAACACACAGATGGACGGGCAGATAGAGTAGTATGTACGTACGTATGTATATCTCAACTCAAGTCATCTGAACTCGACTCAACTCAACTCAACTGAACTGAACTGAACTGAACTGAACTGAGCTGCATTGCTTCCTACGGTTTCTGAAAAAATTGCGGTTTTCAAAGAAAAACCTTTTTGCAAAGGCGGCAACGATGTCGAATTGAGTATGTGCTTTTTCTCTCTCTCTCTTTAGTTTTGTGTAATGCATATACGAGTATGAATTAATTTTTTCTTATTTTAATATTAATTTTTTTTGTTAATGCATTTTTAGGTCTTCACTGGCAATACGTACTCTACATACGAGTTAACTTAAGTATATGCATTATAAAATATGCTGCGGCTTTACCTTGAGTGTGTGTGCATTGCATACGAACGAACGAACGAGGGTGGGATGAGAAGTTAGGCGGTAGTGTTACAATCAGGATGCTTCAGTAATTGGCTTTATGATGCTCTGCAGATAGCTGCAAGTATCTCGTTTTAATAATATATGGAAATTAATTGGGGATTATAATAATTTTAGTAGTTATCGTAATGAAATTAATCAATTATACAAATATAGTATAGATCTTACAGTTCTTCTAAAATACCAGACAAAAACTTCCTCTAGAAGCTCTAACGCTATAGACAAGACATGTGAGCTCAAATAGAGATAACTCTTTATAGTTTTGTAATCAATTAAACGCAGAGCGACTCTTTTATGTGCTACGTCTTTAGCTCATATAAATTTCTATAGGCTTTAAGATCAACTAGACTGACAGACAGAACGACTTGACAATCGGAATATAAATTATGAATGCGAAGCCTCATGTAATGAATAAACTTTGAATGTAGCAGAGCGACCAGCGCGATTTATGTTCAAATATCGCATAAAACTAGGAACATAACTTCTTATTGTCTATACTAGCCCTATGTCCTAAAGCTGCTAACAACGACTGAGGACGTCGCAAAGCAAAGCCTGCAACATTGTTGTTAACTGAAGTGTTGCGAAGGTGTGAAGTATCCGCAGACAACGTTGATCTTCGGTAGTTATCATGATGATTGATTGGCTTGGCAACACCTTTCATGTTAACTTATGAACTTAATCAGCTGGAAGATATCCCCAAAAATGATTTCTTACCTCGCTTGGACTTGACCCATAATAATGCCAGAATTGAGATAAATCTTGTGACCTCAATGAGATGACAGGTCTAAATAATAGCTTAGATAACTGGCATTGCTGATCCATATATCGTACCATACTTCAAATACCAATATATATAACATGTGCATATATATATATATATATACAGAATAACTCAATTCACGATCAATTCTTTTGCCATATTGTGCAGGTCCTACCGGCGGTCCGCAGTATCGTGCTCTCGGCCTGGGCCAGCGACCATTTATCGACGGCTTCCCGAAAACATTTCACGAACTGGAAACGCTGCGACACTCGGCAAAGGTTGCGGCTGCTACAACGGCAGCGGCGGCTGCTGCGGTGTCGGTTGCATCGGCTGGCAACGCGCTGACCACAAACGCGAGCATTGCCCAGCAATTGGGTAGCAATTACTCATCGTCAAATAGTACAATAAATTCGGATTGCCAGGGCTACAAGCCTAACGCACCTCAAATTCAAGGTAAGACATAATATAGACCCAAAGAGCTGACCCACTCCCCAAACCAAGTTTCCACTCTCAGGGAATTTCTTTTAATGAACGTAACGAGTCTTAATGCTGCCTGCATTTGCTTCCGTGACAATATGTAACTGTGTTGTGTGTGTGCGTGCACTACATTAGATGGTCAAGAATTTGGTCGATTCGACTGGCACCAGGCGGCCTAAACGTTTTAATTGAGTTAACGAACGGCCGGACTCAGCCGCAATCTCAGTCTCGATTTATTTTTAGTATTTATTACTTATCTCTTAACATTGTGCCGCTAATTTATTTATTTTCCTCCACGAAATTTAAAAATAGTTCAACCCCGATGATATCGATCATTGTCGCTGGGGCCTCGTCTCGCCTTACTTTGCATTGTCGTGCCTTCACTACATAAATTATAACTATGTTATAATAGTACTTTCATTTAGATCGTTCAGTCTGTGATAGAGATTTGAGATTGAGCTTTTTAGCGCGTACGCAGGTATTACCCAGCTTCACTCGACTATACCTTGTACCTCGTACTCGGTGACAAGCTAGCTACTAGTTCTTATTATAATAATTATTTGGAAAGCTACTCTATCTGCTCTGGTTTCATTTGAGTCATCCACAAGTAGCGATACTATTTATGGGGAACATCTACATGAGCTCGATCAGATAATTAAATTCAAAAGTGAGTTCCGTTCTCTAATAAAATTATATATATATAAAGTTTTAAGCCAAATGTCGATTTATAGAGATAAGTTGATGTCTTTACAACTAAGAATATAACGTTCGAGCCTATAGAACTTGTATTTATGAGCTCTGAAAAATGCTTTAAATAGACTATCGCTGAAAATGTTTGTTGATACCAAGAAAAACTCATCAAGTTATCGATAAGTTGCAAAAAATTAAATCTTTGTGTGCTATAGCTGAAACTAAGATTCGCATAGGAAGTAGCTGGAATTGGAACGAATCAAGCCTCCGTAGTCGGAGAAGTAGGCAACCGTTCATAATGCTGGCATACATATACATACATATGTATAGATTAAGACGAAGGCAAGCCGTCAAAAACGTTTCGCACATACATATATGCTTGTCTATGTGTGTGTTTGTGTATGTGTGTCAGTGTGCGCCAAGAGGTTATAGATCAGAGTGCACAGGGTATGTAAATATACGCTAATTCCAGAGCCGCATCAACTTAAACTGAGGCAAAATTATTGCTATTTAACAAAAGTTAAGCAACTGGCTCACAAAGCGGGGAGCTCGGGAGCAGGGACTGGAGACTGGACCGGCAGTGGGTATGGGTATGGAGGGCTGAGTCATTGAGCTATGAGTCAGGGGCTAGTTGGAACCTAGACGAATGTGAAGCAGAAACTCTGATACGGCGACTAAGTGTTGCTTATGCTAATTAATTTATGATTTTTTTTCTTTTTGCATCTCGTGTGCCACCAAAAGAGAATCGAATCGAGACACGGCTCATCGAACTGCCCAATTACAATAAATATGTACGTACGATGCGAATAAAGTGACACATCGATATCGGAGTCGTCGTTGTTGCCTGTTAATTGTCCAAAATAACAATAACAACCAATGCTGACGACAACAACAAAACAACAACAGCAATCGTTGGGCATTTGGCAGTGCAATCGATTTCGTTATGTTTGCTTGCTAAAATAAGCCAAAACCGGAAATGCCCCAAACGTAGATTAAAAATCCCACAGCGCGTTTTGGCCAACGCTTCGTGGTTGATGTATACAATATGCACATATACCTGCGTACATACATACATACATTTATATATGTATATGTGTACATTCTGGCTTTTGTTAATGCTAAAAAGCTAAGCCATTAATATTTTAATGTGGCGCTTAAATTGTTAATTTACGCATAATAAAAACTTGGCTAAAATCGCTGAGCTTTTTATTTTGTTAACGGAAATCAGTGGGAAATTCCATGAAACTAAACGAATCTATTGGAAACTAAAATCAATTATTAGAGTTTAAGCTGGCTTTTGAATTGAAATCGATATCACAAATGATAGGATAGGACTTTTAACTATATATGTATAGAAATATAAAAACCATACAAATACGTTAATATTTTGCACTCAATCAGTGCGAAAATTAGTTAAAAGGTCCACACAAGTAAATATTTTCCGATTTTCCCTGAACTAATGAACGTCAAACTGTGAAAATCCCCTGGATTTTGACGATCTTCAATCTAAGACTCTGGAATATAGCTGTCTAGTTTTATTCAGTTTAGCCACGCCCACTTCAAATTCAAGTGAGAACGGAACTTTGTTCAACTGCAGCTTAGTTGATAGCATAATGTTGATGCCGTCGATCTGTAAGGAATGTCAATAGTATCTTAGGTGACAAACGAAAAGTGCCTTAGTTGAAAGTACTCGACTGGTAGATACCCTGCACCTAAACTAAAAGCTGCTGTTTTAAACTAACCCTTCATACACACACATATAGACATACATATACTCACACACATAGACAACTCAAGCCAGCCTTTTCATTATGGGAATGAATTATTGAATATGTTCGGCTTTACGTGTAGTTCCCGAGCATAAAAATGACATCTAATGTAAATTAGAGTACAGGTTTTTTTTAATTCAGAGAATATTTTGTATAGTTTTGAATAAATTAGGGATGCATTCAGAAATTAAAATCTGCGTTTTGGAATCCGTGTATCGAAATAGCAAATAGTGTAGTGGGTTGAGTGGGTCAGGATTTTGGGATGCTCAAATGTTTAAAATAAAAACAAGTAAGAATGTTGCAGTTGGGCGTTACCAACTGCGGAATACTCATTCACATTCCGGCTCTAGCATGTACAATTTTCAATATGACACGACACAAAAAGTGGCCTACAAATTATTTTATACCCTGAACCCATTGAAAATGTGAAATCAGGGTATAATGTTTTTGTTAAAATGTATGTAACAGGTAGAAGGAGGCGTGGCAGACTCCATAAAGTATATACATATATTCTTGATCAGGGCGACGAGCTGAGTCGATTTAGTCATGTTCGTCTGTCTGTGATACTAGAGACTTGTACTTTGGCAAATTCATGCATTTCAATTTTATAATAAATAAAAAAAAATAAAATGTCGCAATTTGACACTAGAAATGGCGATTGCCACGCCCCTAGTGGACGTAGACACCTCTTTTTTGGCCAGTTCATAGAACAAGCTAATGGTAACCAAACTGCAAAATTTGAATGCTTACGCTCAAAAAATGTGTAAATTACAGGGTATTTTTTGATATGCCACGCCCCTAAAAAGGCGTAACAACTATTTTTGGGTCATCGGTAGAGGAGGCTACCAGTAACTTATTATCCAAATTTGAAGCTTCTAGCTCTATAACTGTAGGAGATATAAACTTTTGCGGTTTGCCACACCCCCTGTGGGCGGAGATATATCCACTATAGCTTTTTGGTCTTGGGTGATCAACCTGAGTATATATACCAAATTTCAGGTCTCTAGCATCAATAGTCCCCAAAATATAGCAGAATTTGAAAAATCACTATATCTTCAGATCCGATTTGCCACGCCCCTAGTGGGCGTAGACATATAACTTTTCATCTTCTTTATAGAATCGTAGCATTAGCTTACATGCAAAATTTGAGTCTTCTAGCTTTAAAACTCCAAGAGATACAGTTTTACCCGATTTGCCACGCCCCCAATGGGCGTAGATATATCCGCCATAGCATTTGATTTTGGGTGGTCAATACGAAGCTACGTTCTAAATTTCAGCGCTCTAGCTTTTCAACTAACATGATTTCTGGCATATCGGAAAATGCATTTTCCGATTTGCCACGCCCCTAGTGGGCGGATCAGGAAAATTTTAACACTTTATAAATCAGAGATATACACGAGTATGTGTTCCAAATTTCAAGCCTCTAGCTCTAATAGCGCCGAAATAGATTGCGTTCATACGGACAGACGGACAGACGGACGGACGGACAGACGGACGGACAGCAAGACGGACATGCACAAAACCAATATACTAATTCACTTCGTGAATTCGTATAAAAAAAATGTTAATCGATAATATCATGCTGACTTATCGAGAGAAAAAATAAAATTAATCGTGGATTAAATAAATGCGATTATGTCTGGTCACGTATCGACAGGCAGAAGGACTTTACTAAGCCTACACAGCCAAGCCTCCCGTTGCCTGTGACATATATTATCGAAAAAGTTACAAATTTACACATTTTCCATGGGCGATATTTCTTATTGGAAATTCCCCGAAAAAAATTGAGAATCGAAATTATCTTTTCATAGAGGTATATATCAACGTATTATATTTAACATAACTACAAAGAACTATACTTAAACACAGAATTTAGAGATACTTTAATAATAATATGTAGCTATATTCTATATTGTAAATAATAATAATATTATTATTGTCATTAAATGCTGTTGTCCAGTCGCCCTACTTTATGAGCACATCTATATACATATATATATATATACATATATATATATATACATATAGTATGAAAGTCCATATACATATGTACGTATAGCATATATATGTATGCTATACGTAGTGGAAAGCCATTTTGAAGTTATCTCGAGCATAGAGTAGAATCGTATAGAACCGCAACAGATAGGGGTATTCCAAGTCGGTTATGTTGCGTTTTATAAACGATTTTCAATTTATTTTAACTCAATAGGAATGAAGCACTGGCAACTGGAGCATTCGGCCTGCTCATTTATTTTATTTAGTTTAAAGCAATTGAATGGCTTCATGCTTGGCATTTTTTGCTCTTGATGCTGGCAGAATGCGTGGAATATGTAAATGCACATCTGTTTGGATTTCCAGATCGATGGATCGAGCGGCATGTTGGAGTTTAGCACTTATTTGGAACTTTTTTAACTTTTTTGTTTTTACTGAGTGTGTGTGCCCAAGCCACAAATCAATCCAAATGCGGTTGCGCAGCTGTTGGCTATGGCCGAGGCAACAGCAACAGCAACACCAACAGCAACACCAACAGCAACATCAACAACATCCAACATTAAAATGCAAATTGCAAACTGCAAACTGCAAACTGTAAGATGAACATCCAGAAGTGCGTGGTGTGTATTGTGTGCTGGGTAACAGTAAAGGCAAAAAAGCAACGGCAACAACAAGAGCAACGTATGCAAAAACAACAAAAATGTCAACCATCGCACATTGAAATGAAATCTTTTTGGCCCATAAAACGCCAACTGTGGCCAACTTGGTTCGCCACCAAAACCCAAACCCAAACACAAACCCAAGCCCGGACCCAAACCGCAAATTCACTTCCGTTTCGTGCCGTTTGTTGTTTACAACAACGTTGCACAGGAAAGTTGCTGCTACTTTTTTTTTTTTTCTTTTCTTTTTGTTTTTGTTTTTTTTTTTGCTTTTTCACCATCCGCCATTTTGCCCGAAGCCCGAAGAGGAGACTAAGCAGTGCCGTGGAGCCACTTTAATTAACAGCAATGGCACTTAGCCACCACCTGGTCGCTAGGCACTTGTATTCCGTGTCTGGAAGCTCTGCTCTACTCTGCTCTGCTCTACTCTTCCCTTGTCTGCTCCTTAATGAGCTACAAGATGGCGCTCACAAACAAAAGCTGTGAGAACCTGAAACGGGGTCGCTGCCAATCCGAGCCCGAGCGCTGGGCCGGAGCTTTAACTGCTGCCCAATGCCCTGCTGACGGCGATTATTGGCCAACTGTGGTTTTATAACCAACTCGCCGAACCTCCTCTTCTTCCCCTTCCTCTTCCTCTTGCACTTCCTTCTGCTTGATTACACTCCAAGCGGATATGAAGAATATGACCAAAGAAAATCGCAGATATCCGGCCGGCCAAACGAATTACTCATTGATTTGCGCAACTTAAACCCGACGAATAGCTTGAACTGCAAGTGTGCAAAAGCTGACAAAGGAACGTGTTAATATCTTAAATTAATATTGAAGCAAACGTAGCTCTTTAATATAGACCTGTGATAGGTGAGAAAGCCTCTTAAGAGCTAAGTGAGAGATGCTGGCAGTAAGCCTGGTCAACAGTAGTCATTCTGATGCCCGATATGTCTTATAGACTGAGAAAAAGCAAACCACAATTGATTACAAACTCAAACTTTAAGCGAAATCGAATAATTTAAATAATGAAAGTAACACTCATCGAAAAACTCCTTTAAGCAAGTATAAGGACATACTTTTCATCGATTTTAATCGATGTTAATTGATTGAAATAAAATAAAATACATATCAATTTTCAAGAAAACTCTATTGCCTATTAGGCGGTCATCGTTCAAAAGATGTATCCTTTTAACTATTATCTACATATTTTGCTAACAGGACTTCTCCATATAGAGACTAGAATATCTCATAGCTCTCATAAATTCACAAACAATACGTTTTGCTATGAAAGCTTTGGCATCAGTTAACTTCCGTCAGTTAAGGGAGTAAACTCAAGGGTTCTCCATATTGGAGTGACCCATGTGGCTACTCCACAAAGTTGCCCATATTCCACGGACCCGATTTTATTGATGTTGTCGATAATAATCATATTATTTGGATAAGTGGACTTGTTGACATAACTCTTTGAATATGATATCTTTCAAAAAGGTATAGGGCTGCTAGATGGGTCACTCGAATATGGAGAACCCTGTAGTTTAGGACTCAGATATTAACAGTTCAACTTTTCCGCTTGTGAAAGCCAATACAATAATGTTATAAAGTGAGATAACTATATAAATAAATATCGAGATACCCGAGATCGCCGCTGCACGTCTGAAAAATAAAATATATATATATTATTATAAATGTATGTAAACATAATTCAACATCAATTGCAATTCTTATAGTGGATATATCAATGCCCATAGGGACGCGCAAAGCCAGAAGAAACAACATGTCTTAGAGCTAGGAACTGTTCGAAATGCAAACAATTTCACCTTATCCATTTGACACATTTGATTATATATTATGATATTGTAGTATATGAATTTCTCCACGCTTGCCTATTATATACACAGCGAAGCCGCAATTACACTCAATGCAAGTGACATTAATGGAGGCTCTAACGAAGGAGCAAATAGCGTAAAATGAGTGTACTTGCCCCTTGCTGCTTACCCCTTGCCACTAGCCAGTTGCCACTGGCCACTTGACCCTTCCCGCTGCACTAGCTTTTCTGCACGTGCCTGGCCGAGCGCCCTGGGTGAGAGCAACTTGTCCTTAGCCAAAGTCATTATTCGTTATGCGTCCCAGACAGTTTCGCTTCATTGCATCTCCCCGACGAGCCGTTGCGGTAGTTGGGCTGGGCCCTCTGATTGCCTCGGCTTTTGTTCCAGCGATGCAATTTGCGCCTTAATTGAAACAATAAAATGTGATAAGTGCCGGGTGAAAAGTTTCTCGTATGCAATTTTCTTTGCCCACCCCCCGCTCCGTTTAGGCCAAAATACACACATCAACTGCACAGAAGTCGGGAATGGGAATGGGAATGGGAATGACACGAAGATTGCAAATTGCAAATGGGCCCAAGATTGCGAGCGGCCCTTCAACAGGTCAAATGAATGAAATCAAATATAATTACTCAAATCAATTATTTAGCAAATAAACATAAATACTTTTACTGCATTATAGCACTCATTATTTATAACAAATTTTATTTCATATTTCAAAAAATCAGTTCACGAATTTTGTAGTAAGCTTTACGAGAAGAGTAGTTCTACGGAAACAGAATTTCACGATGAAAACAAAATAATATAATATATAGATTTTATATAGTATATATGGTATATATAGTATATAGTATATATGGAATTATAGTATTATATATTAGAGTATTATTAGTTTATATAGTCTATAAAGTCTAGATACCTCCTATTGGAGCCGTGGAAAAAATGTATCTTCTACTATATCTATATATCTTTAGTGTATCTTTTACTACTCTATATTCTACTGTATCCTTCTACCTTATATTTACTGTATCTTCTACTGCATCTTTAAATATATCTGTTCTGTATCTACAATCGATTTAGGCTTAGATCAACAAGTTTTACAGCGGAATAACAGTCCAGTTTCTTCCTTCTTCTTTTTTCAAACATGAACTATAAATCTGTCAATCTGTTTATTTCCATTTGTGGAAATGCTCATGTAGACAAAAGATTGACCTATATTCAATTCGATTAACCTAGATTCACTTAGATTTACAATTTCTTATATGAAATTAACTCAGTCTTAGCACTTCCAGATAGAGTATGTACAACAAATCCAACTAGCATAAAATGACTGTATCTTAGGTCATATATACACAGATATATAGACAGATATGTATATATTCTGTTGGATAACAGAATCCCAAATATGGGAAGATATGACAAGCCTTTAACCAAGCTTCGTACTTATTGTTGTTGTCAGGTGTAATTAGTAGAATTATTTGCTTTCAGTGTATTAGTAGATTAGGCAGGTAATAATTCCGAATAGTTGATTTAGCGCGGGCTGGCGCTGCTCATAGACTCGTGCCCTGTTCCTAATGAATTTGATTAATTAAAAGGCATATTTGCCCCAGCTTCTTTAGCTGGCTGTGCTGGCTCATGGGATACTTTAAGTTCCGTTTCTTTTCGTTTTGCTGGGCCCGCTGGCTTACGTAATTAATCAAAATATGCGCGCGACGTTGTGTCAAATATCACTGATGAGGCAGGAGGCAGGAGGCAACAGGCAGCAGGCAGAAGGTAGAAGGCAGGAGGCAGGATAGCAGGATGGCAGCGAGGCAGGGGATGGGTGGCGACACCCCGCAGCTTCTGTCGTAGTTGCCCTGGGCATGCCTTGGAATTTTCTTTTGCTCTGCCAATTTGTTAACCCCTTGGCCATGTCGCCAGGGGTGAGGGACGCACACACACGTGGGTCGCGTCGCGTCGACGTATATGAAATTATTTTTCAATTATCCATTCCGCCTGTCGCCAGCCACGCCCACGCATGTTTGTGACAAGTGCAGCTGTGCGCCGGGACATGGGGATCGAGTGGGGAATGGGGGCCCGCTAATAAATTGGCTTTTTGTCAACTTGCTCAGCTCGCTGCTAACCAACTGTTTCTTTTGCAGAAACCGATCTGATAGGCGCCGCTGAGTGGACAGGCTCGGCCAGTTCCGGTGCCAACATCGCGTACCCGGTGGGCGTCGGAGTGGGCGTGCCCTATCATCATGCCCACCACACCCACTCGCACTCACACTCGCACTCGCACTCGCACTCGCATTCGCATTCGCATAGCCACGCGGCGCACCACCATCACCACCTGCAGCATCAGGTGGCGCTCCCACCCCCACCTCCGCCTCCGGCTGCTGCTCCGGTGCCAGTGCCGGTGCCGGTGGGGACGGCTTCAGCTATGAACCACTATAGCAGCGCCATGAGCGGCTATGAAACAACCACGTTGGACGCGGCCAACTACCATATATCGACGGTGCTTCCCGAGATGCACGGCTTCTCCGCCGATCCGTATCAGACGGCTGCGGCCAGCGGCTACTGTGGCACCAGCTCCAAGTCAGATCTAGAGACGCTCAACGCCAGCTACGGAGCGACGCCAACGGCCTACAACAATGCGGCGGCCTGGTCGAATGGCTACAACAACTACCAATACGGCAGTTGCTCAGCAACGGCAGCCCAATACGGCGGAGCCGCTGGCCATGCCACGGCGCCGCCACCACCTGTCGTACTATATCCACAACTCTACTCAACGGTCAACCAGAACCAGATACATCTGCACTTGCACAGCAGCGAGAAGCTGGAGCAGTACCTGGCCACGGACCAACAGCTGACCATCAGCTCGCTGGCCAGCAATCGGTCGAGCATCGAGATTGGCTTGGGCACTGGCCTCAGCGGGGGCGTTTCGCTCGGCGAGCAGGATCAGCAGGCGGCCGTTGCCATTGCCGAGCAGGCAGCCGAGGGCGCCAGCCAGAACAATTATCATTTGCATCATCATCATCATCATCAACAGCAGCAGCAGCAGCAGCAGCAGCAGCAACTCGAGGCACAGCACCAGCAACAGCAGCAGCACCAGCAGCATCCAAACGATGTTAGCAATGAGGCGGCACGCGAAGAGGATGTCGGCGATATGACGCAAGTCTGGCGTCCCTATTGACCCGATCTGATGGCTGCGCCACTCCAAAGAACACGCGCCTTTCTGCACATAGAACTGAACTGAAAACCAAATGGAAATTTGTGCGTGTATATTTTCTGCTCTTCTTCTTTATGTTTTAATCTTGCCTATGAAATTTAGCACGATGCAGAAATCATCTGAATATATTCGAATATCAAATATAAAATTAATCTTTTTTTTTTATCAAATATCAATAAGAACTGTAAATAGTTTCCTTATAAATAAATATATAATAATTGTATGTATTGGTATGGCACATTAAACGTATGTACAACTAAACTCTTAAGTAATTTTTTTTTTATAGTCTTAAGTGTAGATTAGTTGCGTCATGTGGCAGGAAAATGTCTGATGCGATTTTTGTTATTTTGTTTAAGTGACGCCGAAACAACGATGGAAGACTATTAATAAAGTTATCGTATTTATTTAAAATAAAATAAATGAAAGAAAGCAAACACAATTTATTAAGCAATGATCCAAGAGCCAGGCTGGGGCCAGAGAGAAAAACAAAGCACAAATCCTAACCACACTCGAATGGAAAACAAGGAAACAAAGAGGTAAAAATACAACAATAGCTACAGTTAATTATGCACATACATTAAACAACAACAATAGTAATAATAATAATAATAATAATAATAAAAAAAAACACATCAGCAACAATTGCGAAAATCATGAATTTTATACGAAGCCTTAAGAGTGAGTGTTAATAAATTATGATTCAAGCCAGAGCGAAACGCACACACAGACACAGACACACTCTTAGCCACTTAGATTTGGGCTACCAACTACAATTCCCTTGCTTGGCTAAGCTCCCTAACTCCAGCTTCATGGATCATCATGGGTCGTGCAATGTTTTTTTTCTCTGTCTTTCTGCGGTTTTGCCATAGCATAAATAAATTGAACACCCCGCCGCGGTTACTACATCCGAAAGATGCAAATTCATAGCCCCCCTCTTCACATGCCCCCTTCTCGTATATAGACTGTGTGTGTCAAATGCAACAAAAGCTGAGCTGCAAATCAAGCCGGTGCAGTCAATTGTTAAATTGCAAAAGGCAATGCCATTGTCGGCGTCAAAACTATGCGAAGCCCCCCTATATCGGGTTAAGAAACTGTGGAAACTCTAGACAGTGCGAAATGCCCAATACCAGGTAGTGCTTGCTTGTTCGCTGCCTGGCGGCCTGGCTGCCTGCTCTGACTGCTCTGACTGCTGGCAAAGAAAGTAAGCCGAGCGTTAAAGATGTCGACGAACGACAATCGAGCGATCGAACGATCGAACGATCGAAGCATGCGCCCCCAAAAAGGGGCAAGCAGACAACAAGAAGCCTGACACACGCCTGGCTCAAGATTCAGTTGCAGCTGCAGGCGGGCAGCAGCCTCAGCCTCAGCGCCAGTCTCTGCTCGGCTCGGCTCGGCGCGAACCGTAGCTCAGGCTTTTGGCTCCAGGTTTTTAGAACGTGCACGTAAATGATCTGGCTGATCGTCAGTTTCATCGCTTGTCGCTTATACGAGTGCCCGAGTACATTCAATCAGCTTGCGGTGGCAGCGACTCAAGGCCCAGCGCAGAACTTTGTCAGCAGTTTATGATGTGCGACTTGAATTACCATACGAAGTGGCTCGAATGCTCCAGGTCCAGGCTCAGGCACTAGGCTATTGTTCGCAGCGGCTAATTAACTTTCCACTGGGCCTAAGACTCTGCTACAAGCATTGCCAGCCAGTCAGTCAGTTAGCCAGTTAGTCAGCTAGTCAGCTAGTGTCTCGTCCAGTCAGCTGAGCTGAGCATAGCTCGAACCTTGTGCGGTCTCATTGCCAGCTAGCCAGCTACCGTATTATTTAAGTAATATGGTCTCTGACTGGGTGGTCCCGTCCCAATTTTGAACACAACTCGAAGCATAACGCGTATTGATGTCCATGGGCAACAGCCAGGTTTTTGAGTCAGCATAGTTTCTGGAATTTGCGATTAGAGGAAGCCATAAATTTGCTGGACTTAAGCAGCAAACAAATCAAGTTGACACTTTTGAAAAGCTTTCTCTAAAATTTGACAATCCTGAGGTCTTTTTATTTATTTATTATTATTAATATTTCTTTTTGCAAGGCTGTCAAATAGAGTATAGACTCTGTAGACTCTTTATAAAACTATAAATATTATCAATTTGCAAAGCCGGCTCCAAACACAAGATCTGTGAATCTATAGTTCTATGAATGGGCTATATACTAATATCAATGGGACTCAATTTGGAAAAAGTGTTGGAAAATACACAATATCACTGAATTTGATAAACATCATTAAAAAGTTAAACTACATTTTTAATACATACTGTATTAAATACAAATTAGGCTCTCGAACCATATTTAGCTAATGTCTATTTGGGTTGATCAACAACAATATTATATTATAATATTTGCATATTATCTTAAAAAATCATAATACCTAATATTTCAATACATATAAAATATAGAGACAATATGGGAAAGCTTAGATTTTGCCTAAAATTATATACTTATCAAGCATAATCAACTTTTGTTTTAACTTCTCTTACTCTCACCGAAAAACCCACAAAATGCATATAAATCTTAGACTATTTGCTATATATATATATATGTATATTATTGTAAATGATTGGAAGTGAATTTGATTAATAACTAAAGATTGGGCATAATGTATTTAACTCCTAGCTTCAAGATCAAACAGACATAAGGCAGATAGACTGACATGTAGTTGAAAAGATTAGAGATTAAGTAAGACTAAGAGAATTTCCATATTTGTAAAAAATGTAGAGAAGAAATGAGACGCGTTAAGATAAATATAGAAACTATTTCCTGAAGTGAATTACAAACAATTGCGAAATATACTAGGTAGAACCTCGTATAAAAACAGCTCAAAGTGATCTAATTGGGAATGCCCGACTGGGAAATACACTGAGCACTAAGCGATTGACGCAGAGATGGCATTAAAAGCTTTACTTTAAATTTATAAATGAAAAAAATGAGTTTATATACAAATATATATGTCAATATATTTTAAAAATTTAATAAATTTTAACGGACTAAGCAAGCCCAAGTCATAGTCAAGCGTATCGTAGTCGGTCACAGACAGACAACAACATAGTAAAAACTTTCATTATTGACTCCAAGCTTCCGTATATGTAGATACATATATATAGTAGGCGATTATATCCTTTTTAGTCCATTTGAAAGGAGACCGGATCGTTTTAATATCTTGTACTCTATCTCGCTCTGACTCACGCAGTACATTCGCTTGTAACAGAATCTTTCACAATCGACACAATAAGCCCACAACGAGCTGTTGTAAAATATTGTGCGTATAGTGCGCTCATTTAACAACAGCGAAACAGAGAAACAAAACCAAACAAATAAAATGATGCCAGACAAAAAATAACGAAAATAAGAACCAACAACGAGAAGCAGAGCACAGACAAAATTTAAGCTCCACCCACAAACGTGCTCAGCAGTGCAAATAAAAAGAAACAGAGAAAAAAGCAAACCACAAACAAACAAGAAAGAAAAAGCAGCAACAACAAATATCTTTAAAACACCTACAAAAGGCCCAGCAGCGAGTGCTGCTGGCTGCTACGTTGCCACCCACCAAAGAGAGCGTCCAGCTTAATTCATGTCAGCTTGCGCTGACTAAGAGAGCACTGCAAGAGAATCGGTGCTAATGAGAGTGCGAGAGAGAACGAGAAAACGAGATAATGATAGAGAGCGAGAGGGCGAGATGTAGTCTACAACAGTCGGGGGTTGATGCGTAACAAAAGGATTATCAACCAGCACACAGGCACACACGTATATGCACACACACATACGCGGCATATCGCCTTTGTATTGCAGTCCAATAAGGAAGTTGAGAGTGCGCGTAATCAGCTGATTGCAAATAAACTAGCCGAAAATGAACAACTAGCAGACAGTTTATCTGTGTGTGTGCCCTAACATAATTACACACATACACACATGCACAGCGCATTAGGTTGTTAAGCTGTTCTAAGGGACTTAGCTCGAATTTTGATGACAGTTTGTGGTCTTGGGCAGACTATATGGTAGACAGAAATGCGTAGAGCTCTTTGTAATAATATATTATATATTTTAATATTGTATGTATAGAATATCATAATATTAATATAGTATTTATACTGTTGTTATATGTATTTTATGAATTTTCAGATATACATTTCGTATTTAGCTATGTAAAATGAATATGTATATATGTAAAATATACATTGAAAATTCTGTTGCTTTGATACATATATAAATTAAAAAGAATAATATATAATATCGACTGCTAATCCAGCTTGTACATATTATTTGTGAGTTTGGCAATGTTTTCTCCAGTCTTTCTATTTTTATCTATTTTGCAGCAAACTTTAGCATTTACAACTTTTTATACCATATGCAGTAAAAGTATCCAGTTTAAGTTTCAAGAAATCTTAAGTTAACTCAAGATTTATTCTTTGGTAAAGAATATATACAAAATCTATTATAAATTAACTTGATTTTCAACTTATATCTCATACGTGAAGTCTTAAGATACAATATTCTCTTAATATATGTTAGCATTTGGAGGAACACACTCTAACAGTATATGTAAGTAGACTATGTGTGGCTTAAGATACCCGTTTAAGCAACTTGAAATATATGCAGGCTACTCCTAATACTAATACTAATAAATAAAGCTTATTTATATATTTACATGTATAAACATTTAAATGCCAACAAACTTATTAATCTATCGAAAATATTTGATATATATATATATATATATATATATATATATATATATATATATATATATGTATGTATATCCGAGCATATGATAAACATCTCCAGATTTCCTATTTGACAAGCAGCTGATCAGCTACAACACACAGCAGAAGCCACGACTCTAGGCAACTCGCCAGTCTCTTCGAAGAGAGAGAGAGAGAGAGAGAGAGACGCTCAGAGACAGAGAGTGAGAGCGCGTTTCTCACAGTTGACGAGTGTCTCATTAAGCGCTCATTCAGCAGTCGAGCGCCGCGCGAGCTTCACATGAAACTGAGCATGATTCACACTGGATCAGTCGCTTTTTGGCCAGTTTGTTGAACAGCAGACACAAGCCACAGGCCAGGCCCTGATGTCGCTCAGAACAAGCTGCCTTCCATCAGACTGACAATAATAATAATTGTGAATACGTATGCAATGCGAGAATAGAACCAAAAGGCAGCACTCGATTAATATATATTATAAATGTATATATATATATAAATTTATTTATTTATTTTTATATTAGCCGTATTAAATAAGTGAAATAAACTGGTTTCACAGCAGCTGTTTGACTCTGACGTCGTTATCATCGCTGACGTATTTATCAATTAGTCTGCAATGACGTATATAAGTATATATTTATATATATTTGTATTATTATATATATCTATATATCTATATCTATATATCTATATCTATATATATATATATATATATATATATATATATATATATATATATATATAATTTTATTTAATTTTGTATGCTAATGTAAACTAATTAAGCGGCCGATTAAGACATCGCCCAACTGGGTTCGTATTGCGTACGCTGCGTATGAGTAATATTTAAAGTTTTTTGATTTCCTATGACTAAGCATCGAGATTAGTCAGTTGCATTTTGGATCAGCTTATTTACTCAGCATCCATGACCAAAGTTTGTTTTTTATTTTTCTGAAATAATTTGTACTGTACAAAAGAGTTTTAAAAATATAAAAAATACACATATATTATATGGGCATTTATCGCTACATAGATCTACACGTGGCCTTTTATGGAAGTCCATATATGTAGATAAGCTATGCGATATGAAAGCTCTACGATGGAATCTTCTTTGTTTCTGAATAAGTATTTCCTATAACGAGAGTTACCCAATTAGATTAGTACTCTAAGGGTGTTTGAAGCTTCTTAGTAGATAATTCTCTTTCTCCACTAGAATGATGACATATTTTATTATGCTAAGCTTTCGCTTTTGCTATACATACATACATGTATATTCCAACATTAATATATGTATATCTGTACATTTAAGATCAGGCTAAGCATCCTAAATAATGCATTCTTACATGAATCTATTGGCAAAGAAAGTCATCTCAAATTCTGTTGACAGCAACTGTCTGCAGGGTATACGAACGCCTGGCATACCCAGCTAAGTAGTTCAGCTTTTGTGTTTGGCTTTGTTGTGTGCGCCGCAACAATTTGGCTGTCAGAGGTGAGACGGCACGCATATAAAACGATCATTTGACCATTGATTGCCACTGACAAATCACCACAGGATTGAAGTCTGAAGTCTGAGGCCTGCTTTGGTTTGGCTGGGTTTCGTCTAAGCAAAAAATGCAACACCTGGCCAGCCAGCACATTCGATTTCGTATGTAAATTTTTGACTAATTTTCAAGCAAAATGCATGGAAATTATACGTCAAATCCAAATCCAAGGCTTGACCTGAGCAAAATCAGGTGGCAAAGTGGCGTAGCCAGCGCTTGCCAACGGGGCCAAGGGGACTAAGGGGCTGCGCCAGGACACGGCTAATGTGTTGTCATGTGTCAGACGGTCATCAAAAGCAGACAGCGAGTGGCCACAAAAAGTTGGAACAGTATCAGTCCATCTAATAAATATAGGAATGGCGTGTGCCATCGCATGCCGATCGGAAGTTTCGTGAGAAGGCCAATCAAAGAGAAACTAAGAACACCACTTAGTTTCATTCATCAATGACTTAGATTGAATAAGTCAAAAGCATTCAGAACTTATCGTATGCAGAACATTGAGTGTTGAATAGATAGATTAATATTTGGCTTTGGTGGTCAGGGCAAAAGGTGAAGATGCTAAAATCAACGTTGCTGAGCCGTATAATGAATACAAAAAATTTTAGTATTTGCAATTTCTTTCGATAGCTCTTCCTCGACTAGGAGATACCCTGAATCGAATAAATTGCAATCTTCGCTGCAAACACGTATTTTTAGCGGATATTGAATTTTATATACGGCTCCTAGTCGGGCACTTCCGAGTATACACTTTTACTCTTCTTTTACAATACGAGTATAAAAATCAGCTCACATATTTAAAGCTCAAGACTCAAAGGCATCTTTCCTCTGACTTTATTTCATATACAAAGTGATATAATTTTGCAAAAAATTTAGTATTCTACTTTTCATTTAAATGTTACAACAATGTTAGAAATTATAAGAATTTAAATAAGAAACTATTGTCATTCGATTAAAAATGCTTAATTTTCTATGAGTAGATAGTAAAAAAAGAGGTAGACATATAACAATAAGCACACGACGACATAATACTCTTCGTATTCATCAAATGTAATATACACAGTAAATCTGAAGTCTCCAGGTCTAAAAGTATTCAAATTACGCTAAAAATAAACGAAATCAATTTATCGATTATTCTCGATGAAAAGAAATGGGATGAGTTATCTAAAAATATAATCAACTTGTACCGCGTATGGTATACTCTAATTTCCTATTTTCAATGGGTTTAGGGTATACAAATTAATTATATATTATACATATATTAAAATGTATATTTTTTATATATTAATATGTTTATTTCATTGTTTTTTTTTTTTTTTTTATTATTATTTTGCTTAACAATTTTTTATGTATAGAGTATATATAGAGTTACTATATAGAGAGCATAAGCGAAGACTCTAAACTTGAAAAACTATTTATTGCTCCGATTGTGATTAGCTGGAGTTTAAAATAACTTTAATTGAGCTAAAAAGAAAACTTCATCAAATTTAAAATGCAACGAAAAAAGAATATTGACTCGACACAGTTTTTGCTCAGGTCTGTGTCAGGTCATTCGGGGAAGGTTGCAGCCTATTTATGCTGGACATCGAAGGTCAGGATAACTGGCCGAGAGGGCGGAGAGAGCTTCTGGTTTGTTTTATTTATTTATTTTTTTTTTTTTTTTGCGTGTATTTCACCTGCGAGCTTTGATTAGCGGTTGCAGTTCATTGCCTTTTCAAACTGTTCGCGTTGAGTGATTGGTGATTAGTGATTAGTGTCCTCTTGTTGTTGTTTTTGTTGTCGTTGTTGTTTCTGCTGTGGTTGTTGCTGCTGCTGGTGGTGCGGCACCCACATCATTACAGCTATTTTATTAGCCTTTTGATTATTATTTTAACACCAGTTTGTGCTGTCGCTGCTGTTGGCAGCGACCGCATGCGCTTTCTGTTGTTGTTGTTGTTGCCGCTGTTGTTGCTAATTACTTATTAAATATACTACAATATGCATTGCACATAGCTGCCTGCGTGGCAAGTTCAATAAAATGCATAAAAAAGTGGTACAAATTAATTTGTCGCTTGCAGTTCATTTTGATGAGCTATACCCTCTGATGAATATCTGCACTAATGGGTATATTTACAGGAGGGAATGTCGAAAGGTCTTTGGAGACACTCTGAGAGATCTCTTTGACTCATTTCAAGTAAATCTGTAATCTAAAAATCATAAATATGGTTTATTATATCGTTTGTAAAGTAATCAAATTCTCTAATTATAAGGATATCTTATAGTCGGCTATACCCAAAAATGTAATTGTTATTCACTGACAGAAATTTCGCAAATTGCGAAAGTGAATATCACACTGACCCTAAAACGAGTCACAGAAAGAGAAGAAGTGAGAGAGAGCGAGAGAGAGAGAGCGAGAGAGAGAGAGCGAGAGAGAGCTGAGAGTTGATTTAGTACAATAAACATGCATATTATTGATACTGCTTCCAAATTCGAATTGAGAGTGCTGAGCTTTGTGAATTACATTTTTACATGTTTTGTACATTCAAATGGATTCAATCTTACGTTAGATACCGTTCGTCAATTGACGTGGCTCTAAATGCAATAATAAATAATGTGACGAATGATCTGTCAATATCGTAAAATCAAATTGCCAATATCGTACCCTCGAAGCTTCGAGCCGAGACTGCTCGAGACTGCACGACTAGGAGATTCCTTGACATTCTAGGAGACACTAGGAGACCCTGACATTCCAAGCATTTTTTATGCCCACTGCAGTGAGTTATTTGTTGAATAAGTCCTCTTGGGATGGTGCTATCTTCATGAAGCAATCAGAACGTGATAATACTCGCTCTGCAAAATACAGAATCATTAACTTGAAATTCAAGAGAATATACATAAATATATTGTAGGTATATGGCATAGCTCTCCTACAGACGAAAACCAGGACGAGCCTATCTAGGTAAACATGTGAGACTCTTTGTTTGGTCAGCCACTCCTCATCCAACCTCTTACATCTCTTTTACTCTAAATCATTTTGCGCCAAATTGGAATTGTTAATGGACAAATAAAAAGTAAATATTTTACTGTACATTAAATTTGCGAAAGTCATGAGAGTCTAGCTTCAAATGCAAAACTAATATACTCACTTGCGCTCGTGAAGAAGTTCGAGCTAATAAATTTGAATAGTTCATTGAATAGCTATACTGATACAGTCATACGATGTCATTTAGAGCTTTGGGCCGCCGCATCAGCGACGTGCCGGTGGGCAGAAACAATAGACAGCGTGTGGATGGATGAATGAATGGATGCAGTGAATCATCATCAACACTACGCTTGGCGATATGACAATTTCGTGGTAATCTCGTTGGTAAAAGGCAATGTGTGTGTGCGTGTGTGTGTGTGGATGGGCTGTGCGTATCTCGTGCCGTTGCCACGCCAATGGTCGCACGTAAACCAAGCCAAACAGCTGCCCTGAACCTGAACTTGGACTTAATTAGTATGCACAAGCGCTTGCTGTCGCAAACTGGGAACTCCAAAGATTTAGCCGCCTTGAGCTTTAATGCCCGTTTAACATAGTTGCTGACGGAAATGGAAGACCAGGCCACTGGCACTGCTCTATGCCTAGAAGTTGACAGATTAACAATTAGCACAGGATATTGCAGGCGACCGCAAGGCCTCTGCTCATGCTCATGCCCATGCCCATGCCCATGCCCATGCCCACGCTCTTGTCCATGCCCATGTCCATGCCCATGCCCAAGTGAATGCGACTGCACTTGTTTCGGCTGATTTTGTGCCCAATCTCAATAGAAGAGCAGATATGCATGAGTGGGGCGTAGCTGAAAGTCGAGAGACCAACAACCAAAACCGGTATTGTGAATCATGGGGGCTTTTCGATTACGTTTTCACAGCTGGGGAAATATAAAAGTGTACCGAGGGGAGCTCGCCGATGCGCGTTTATGTTTGCACAACTTTTGGCCCGGTTCGCTGCCTGCTTTATCGCATTCGCATTCGCATTCGCATTCATATTCGCATTCGCAATCAGAGTCCAAGTCGTAGCTTTTGCTATAGGTTTTTTTCCCATTCGACTTTAGTAGAAGCGTGCGAATTCGCCGAACTAACAACTGACAAATGCGTTTCGTTCGAGGCAAGGGAGGGAGGAAGACGAAATCGATGCAACCTGACCAACTGACTGAAGGCATTTTTCAAATTGAAATGCATGTTGAAAACCGCAAGGTTCTTAACTACCTCTATTTATTGGCTTACATAATAGATACGCATGGCAGTGTCACTTTGGCCCGTCAGGACATGGGACAAAGGACTCTGGCCATTGCTCAGCGTCATTGCTGTCAAATTGCCACACACCGGATGTGCACTGCACCCATCGACCACTTGGCTCGGTGGCCGGCTAGCTGACTAGATGGCTGGCTCAGACAAGAAGCCTACAATTTGATTATCGCAATGAGAATTGCAACATTTGGAAAATCGAGGCAAAGGCAACGGTCCAGGGACCTGTGCCCTAGCTACCAAAACCAACAGCTCTTGGGTCCTCAATGGGCGCACATACGGAAAAGCAGTAAGCAACAGCAGGGGACATGCGTTTCAACGAGGGTTGCCCTTAACTCTGTCATACGCCAAATCGAACTTCAAAATGTGGATACTAATTGAAATGTAAGCAGCAACAACACAGGTTTGTAATATGTTATAGAAAGTGAACGACTAGAGTAGAGTAGAGTAGAGACTCTTAGTGTGTTTTATAAACACTTCAAATATTATCAATGCATGCTTACACACAAACACAGCCACACAAGTACATGCTTAGCTATAAGATACACCAAAATGTAAATTATCTTTGTCAGCTGAAGAAATTCCATACTAAGAGGTGAATTTTATCTTACAAGAATAAATCCAAGTAAATATGTTATTTAGTATGCGTAAATTGGAAGGCAAAGCAATTTTAGTTAAATATTTAATATGAACTTAAGTTTAATTAATTTTATGATTTTGGCAGCGAAGCAACAAAGAGACCTAACAATTATTTTTGGGTCATCGATGGAGGAGTTTTCGAGTAACTAATTATCCAAATTTGAAGCTTCTAGCTCTTAAAATATTAGAGATGTTATCTGTTGCTGTTTGCACCTTGCCCCTTGTGTCATATATATCCGGATCGGGAACTAATTTAGCTCTTTATAATTCAATGGTCTCTGTCTTCAATGGCATTGACAAAAAATTGACAGATGGATAGACGAACAAACAGACAAACGGACATTGCATCAATATACTCATATACCCAATATACTCATTTAACTTTCGTGAAGGAGTATAATGGCAATACTCACGTAGCAGTAGGGCAGCCCTCGCATATAAGAAATCCGTAAACGCCGTTTTACGGGGGCACAGAACAAAAGATTCACTGCGTAGTCCACTTGTTGTGGCTGCTGCTCGATTCCGTTCCGTACGGTGCGGTACTGCTTGTTAACCCCAACTTCGAATTAAGAAAGGGCCCAGCCCCCAAGCCGATAGATGCTGGGGGCCTCGCAACGCGTTGCATTTGTCAACATATGTAGCTGTCTGTTTTAATGGTCAATTTCTCACTCTAAATGGCTCGATGCCAGCCCAACCAGGCACGGCTCGGTAACAGGTCCCAGGTCCCAGCTCACTGTCGCGTCCTAGGTATTATGCCTCTGTAGCTTGTGCCACTTTGCACCCTCTTGCACGGCATTGTGAAGGGTAGTCCGACTAACCCATTTGATTTGTATTACAATTGTATTATATATAAATGATATATTTAGAGGTATCACACTTTTTAAGGCATAAATTGCTATGTTTATTTGTTAGGCGGAGTAAGCGATGCACAACCATTTAGTATTAGCTAAGCGAAATCTTTAAGAAGTGAGTAGCTTAGGACTCATTGTATTGGAAGATAGGGCATTAAACAGTCGATGTTAAGAGCCAATTGAAAGCAAACTACGGCAGACAAGAAAATGCGTACGGAAAACATTTTGCGGCCTGTGCCTGGCCTACGTTGCTTCACCGACTCACTGCACTGTCTCAGTTGGAGTCTCAGGCTCTGGCTCTGGCGCTGACTCTGGCTCTGGCTCTGTTCGGGTGTTTTAGCAACATTTGGTGACTTCTGCCAGTGGCCGGAAGTGCAACAGTATGCAGGATGGTCGTGGGAAGTAGTTAGACCACTGGGATACAGCATGAACGACGCTGGAGTTCAAGTTCTAACTCAGATCCGAGCATGTATTCTTCTTCTAATGGCACCAAATCATTTACAGATGTCGCAACATTTTGCATAAAAATGTCATACGACAGCGTCACATGGAATCCCAATGCCAATGCCAATGGAGTCGGCTGGTCCTCCGATGGTGCGTCGGTCCACTGCCATCCCTTTCCATAATGGCGGCAACTTAAACGCCTCTTCCAGCCAGGAAATGCATTTTCATTTAGCAGCGGAAGTAACTGCAAATGAGCTTTTAGTTTTTGTCTACTAGCCGCCGAACCTGCAATTTGCCAGCGCATCCAAATGCAACCAATTTACGCACCGATTCTACGGCTACGGCTACGGCTGCTGCTGCTGCTGCTGCCCCACCTGTTGGGATTGGCCAATAGGCAGAGTCTGGACGAATTAGCATTAGGCGACGCTACAAATTAAGCTTTGCTATTTTTACGGTTTGCACGTGCAAAATTAGATTTTTAATCAAATTACCTAGAAGTGGGAATTAGTTAGCTCCGGCAGCCTCTCTTTACTCATCCACCCACACACATTCACACACACACGCACACGTAATCTTGATTGACATATGCGGGCAGTGCATTACATGTGTGGGTGTATGTGCAAGTGCATGAGTGTGTGTGTGTGTGTGTGTGTGTGTGTGTATGTGTGTATGTGTATGTGTGTGTATGTATATATATATATATATATATATATATATATATGTGTGTGTGTGTGTGTGTGTGTGTGTGTGCAAGTTCATGTGTGTGTGTGTGTGTGTGTGTGCAAGTTCATGTGTGTGTGTGTGTGTGTGCAAGTTCATGTGTGTGTGTGTGCAAGTTCATGTGTGTGTGTGTGTGTGTGTGTGTGTGTGTGTGTGTGTGTGTGTGTGTGTGTGTGTGTGTGTGTGTGTGTGTGTGTGTGTGTGTGTGTGTGTGTGTGTGTGTGTGTGTGTGTGTGTGTGTGTGTGTGTGTGTGTGTGTGTGTGTGTGTGCTCTATTTTGGTACATCAAGTTGATTCATTTCATGCTTACATCCGCACAAGAAAATCATTTTTGATTTATTTATATATATACATATATATATATATATATACAGAACCCCTCCACTGCCCTGCTCCGATTCTATCGCCTGGAATTTGCATCGAAGTCGCTCACGACAAATAGACGAAGCTCAATTAATCCAAAAACAATAAATAAATAACCGAAGCGTCTAGCTAAAGCTCAGAACTTGTACCTTATTAAGTAAATTTCATTATACATATAGGCATGTCTCCAGAAAAGTGATAAAAAAAAATAGAGTGCCTCTCCAATTATACAAGTATTGAGAATAGAGAGCTCAAGGGACTCGTTATACCCGGGAGAGGCTATAACCGTATATATATATATATATATATATATATATATATATATATATATATATATATATATATATATATATATATATATATATATATAATAAAGACAATGAAAACTTTGCTTATAAATATAAATTCTATTATTATGAGCTTATCGGCCTAACTACTTAATTTGTTATTATTATTATTCATATTAACAACCATAATTAACTTTCTAACTCGGCTTGATTGTCCCATATGATTAGTCAGCTTTGCCCATCAGCCGGCAGCCTTGTCCTGCTCGCTCCTGCCGCCGGCCCATTCCCAGCTCATCGGCTTCGTCTGCCTGTTTAAAGTAGAAGAGGTTCCCGCTGCGCGTCTGCCATCAGTGGAGACGATTTACAAATGGCCATAACGAGTAAATATGTCAACTGCAGGTGACCCCAAAAACAACGGCGGCAGCAGCAGCAACAGCAGAATCTGCAACTAGGAGCAAATCAAGATATAGCAGGCGCATAGGTTTGGTTGGTCAATACCCTGTACTCGAGCTTAAGCTACCCCATATTCATTGTATATGTAGGGTACAAGAGAATAGTGAACGAAGGATAACGTGGCCTAAAATTACCCTAGACTCAACGCAAGTGCATAAGCTAAGCAAGATATTATAGACTGCGCGATGCTCTGTTGTATATTCTTGGTGTCTTATCAATAGGCGCTATCCATCATATCATTATAAAAGTACCTACATATTTTAGAATTTGATATATTGAATTCATATTGTCAGCTTGTGCCAGTGCTTGCTTTTAAAATTTCTAGCTTCAACTAGTGATGAGAAACTCCATATTCTAGGGAGCCAATATACTCCACATAGAATGTATTATAGAGTACGACAATACAGTTATTGAACAATAAATTAAATAATGGAGTTATACCTGAGATAAATATGAGTAGGAGGGACTAATGGCAGATCTGTATAGGAGCAAATAAACAAAGGCAAATATATATGAAGTTAAATAGAACTGCAATCAGATGTACAGTTCGAATCGGGAACTTCCTATTCCTCTGCATGCTTAACCTGAATTCGTTATACCCATTTTTGGTAAAATCAACCCAGAGTAGTCAACAACAACGGGCACCACTGAAAAAACGCGTGAAGGGAGCTGGGCTGGAGCAGCATTGGAGGGGGGATGGAGCGGAGGACGAGGTGGGCTCGGTGGGCTCGGTGTCTTCCACAAGCCGTTCGGGCGGACAGCGATGCATGTGTTTCCGGTTGCACTCAGCGGCAAACGGCATCCAGTGTAAATTGGTCAACTAAATTATGCAACATCAGTTGCACCAGTAGTCAAGCTGTCAGTTTAACAACCCCCGCTCTAGGCCTAGCCCAGCCCCAGAGCCCAGAGCCCAGATCTATAAAGTGCACAGCACCCAATGCAACAGCAACAGCAACAGCTGAGTGAAATTTGCATTTTATAAAATTTTAAAGTAACAATCCATGTGTGTATGTGTGTATTTGTGTGAGTGACTCTGATTGTTAACATATTTTTATGTTGACCAAACGGAGAACCAAAATGTTTTAACCATAACCTGACCCCCATGTGTTAAAATTTTAATTTTTACAAATTTACTTTTGGTTATTTTTTAACCCTTAAAACCTTTTAAAATCACTTTGGAATCGTAGTCAAGCAGATATTGGGTTAACTGTAAAAAAATTATCCTAAGCCAACGTCATATAAGATTCCTACAAGAATGTCAACTTAATATAAGACTCAGATATATTTTTATAGCCTTTATTGTGTTAACATATCTTTAATACCGCCAAATATTTTCCTAAAGTACAACTTTATAATATATTAAATATTATTTATATATAATTGAGAGGTTTATTATTTTGTATATTTGCTTACATCATTTATTTCCTTTATTCGTTATATGAAAGTACTGAATCAGTAGCCTCTATAATCTTTAAGCTATGCTTTAAAATGCAATTTGGAACAAACTTTTTTTTTAACTATAGGCAAATGGAAAATGGAAAATGAACTGTAAGCATGTAAGAGTGTTCTAGTTGAGACTGCTCGACTGGGAGATGCCCCTGAGATTATATTCGAATACCATATGTTATGAGAGCGAAATTGTTCAATAAGTTTCTCGACTATCATCATCAAGAAATAAATATGTAGTAGATTTTGCACACGTATCCAATAAATTATAAATGTATATGCTGTATTTTTATACCCTGATCCCATTAAAAATGGGAAATCAGGGTATAATGGTTTTGTGAAAAGTATGTAACAGGCAGAAGGAGGCGTGGCAGACCCCATAAAGTATATATATTCTTGATCAGGGCGACGAGCTGAGTCGATATAGCCCTGTCCGTCTGTCCGTCCGTCCGTCCGTCCGTCCGTCCGTCCGTCCGTCCGTCCGTCCGTCCGTATGAACGCCTAGATCTCAGAAGATATAAGAGCTAGAGACTTCAAATTTTGTATGCATACTCATGTATACCATACGCAGTACAAGTTTATCTTTTTTTTTCGATAACTCGTCCGATTACTTTTTTATCGCGAATAATCGATAAATTGATTTTGTTTATTCACCGTAATTTCAATACTTTTAGACCTGGAGACTTCAGATTTGGTGTGTATATACATCTGATCAATACGCAGATTTTGTCATTTACAGATTTTGGATACCACGCCACTTTCGCCCCCAATTTACAAAAAACGTATTTTAAGTACTAGAGACTTGTGCTTTGGAATGTACACACATTTGCACATTGTGATCACGTTCTAAAAGTTTCATTAAGATAGTCCTACTACAGGAGAAATTATTCAGCAACAAAATTCTCATAGTATTGCCCACACTGCAGCGCAGCCCAAGCGCAGTCGCTGCTTACTGCGCAGTTAGCAGAGCGCGTGCTTATGCGTGCGTGAATATCAGCTCTTTGTAGGGATTAGGGTATCTCCTAGTCGAGCAGTCTCGACTAGAGCTTCCTTACTTGTTGTATTTGGAGACCCCCTTTATCAATCATAATCTTTTTTTTAAATATATGTATATATATGTATATGATAGGGTTCTCATCTATTACAGAGTTTCTATTTTAACAACATTGAACAACATTTGTACAATTTCAAAATAATTTTTAGAGTCTGGCTCTCTACAAACTGCTGTATAAGATTCATTCATCCACTTAGCCCATTGCTTCCACACAAATTTAGATTTTCGCAACGCCTGAGCAATGCCCAAGCAGGCATACATATAGACACTGTTAGAGCAAATCAGCTTGCCAACCTAATATACACATGTATATATTTGTGATTGGGTTTACAATGTATGTATATGTGTATGTATACTCTTTGATAGCTTTATCCATTTTCAGTCTATGTTGGGGTAATTAAAATTGTAATATATGTATGTATACTTAACATAAAATATTCACATAATATAATATACTATATATTTATATATTATATTTGGATTTGATCGATATTCAATTTTATTTTAAACTATTATTAATTTAATAATTTAATTGTACGTAATAAAGGCCTTAAGCAACAATCTAGCCAAATTGGACAGTTGCAGCGTGGGCGAAACTTTTGCTGTGCATCTTCAGTTGCTGAAGGGCTGCGAGAGATGGGTGGCTCCGCGGCTGGAAGGTTGAGTGGTGTCCTTTTTGAATGCTTCATAAAGCCAGAAACATATGTTCGTGGTCTTTATTTGGTGGTCAGCCGTGTGCTGGCCTCTTTAACCGCTGCATGTTTGTCACTTGCGACCACGATGCCCATTTCCGTTGGCCAGTCGCCATTTTTTATTGCCTCTGTTGATGTTGCTATCGCCGTTTTTGTTGCAGTTGCTGTTGTTGTTGTTGTTTGCTTGCTAGTTACACAGAGTTGTAAAATGTGTGGCAATTGATTGGTCATGGCCAGCGGGCGGAATGGACATAATTTAGCGTGGCAGCGACTACCGAAAAGTGCATTTGCAGATTGCCTCTGTCTGGATGGATGGAACAAATAATGGGAAAACATAATGCAAAAACAGGAAATAAATTATTCTGCCTGCTCTCGATATGTATGTATGTATATATATATATATATATATATATATATACATTTATATGCATGTAGTATGTATGTGTGTCTGTATACATTCCAAGTGGAGTCCCCCAGCCCTTCATATCTATGGACCTGACCCTAAGCCAAAGCCAAAGCTTAAGCCAAAGCAAAAGACAGAAGCAGCCAGTGTAATAACAACAATCAGCAACATTTTCCTTCTGCTGCTGCTGCTTGATGATGATGATAATGATGATCTGATAAACATGAATCAAAATCTTAATGATTACAGTAGTGAACAAAAATATGAAATAAAGGAATATACATACAATGTAAATACATATGTATCTACACTGCTAGTCATAATTTTGAAGAAGCGGTAGTTTCTGCGAAATTCTCTTTAGAACTGCTATTTGGAAAAAATACAAATATTCAATGAATCAAGTATGTATACAGTTTAATAAAATTGTTGTCCTTAGCAGTGTGTTTCCAATGCCTCTAAATCTTTCAAATATCTATCAACAGTTCTGAAGCTGTGGAAGTAATCTACTTCTTGACGTTAAAAAAAAAAATAATAATAAGCTTTATACAGTAGGGTGTCTAACCTATGACCAGCAGTGTATGTATGTATTTGTATATGTATATGTGGGCATAGTTATATATGTATGTATATTTAACTATGTACCTTCACCTACAAACTGATTTTTGATTTTCTCCTTTTTCGAATATAATAAAAAAGAAAACTAACAAAAAGTGAAAAATTAATATGTAAAACGTATTATTTAAATTTAATTTAAATTTAATTAAAATACATATATTTAATTTAATTTGTATTCATTCAAGATATCCAAGATTCCATTCAAGATTCCCAATCCAGCTTGATTTTGTAGAGCAGTGTCATCATGATGATCATTGCTGAATTGTCTGGGCTAATTTTGTTTGATTTTGATCGAATTAGCGTAAAATTGAGCGTTCGGCAACTTTAGGTAGTCCACGGGTCGCGCTCAGTCGGTGAAGGTGATGGCCCGGGGATAGTCCTGGCCCCGGCAGCCAGGGAACACGGGAATGGGAACGTGCGCTGGTTTGTCAAAGGCGAAGTTCAGATCGCAGTGGCCGCGTGCGTTGCATTAAGAGGCGTTGTAGCAGATGATGATTTGCATGGCCATCAACATGTTTGCTGGCTGACGTTGCCGATCCGATCTGGCGCGTAATTGGCCAAGTTATTATGCGCTTTCTGCTTGCTCCTTTGCCAAATTGATTTTGCTTCGTGCCTCATCAGCAGCGACAATTGCCCTGGCCCTGGCGAGTTCATCATGCTGCCGCTGCGCTGCCGTTGCTGCTGCACACGTAGCCTCATTGCCTCAGGTTTCGCATCGAAACTTCATTGGACTTTGCCATTTTAATGCTGCTGCCGCTGCTGCTGCTGCTGCTGCTGCTACTGATGTTTTTTGCGGTTTCACACTTTGGTTAAGGTTCCATGCCCTTCGCACTCAGGAGGCAATGGGTCAAACCAGCAGCGCTGCGTCTTGCTAGCCATACTAACGACTGCTGTTCCAGTTTGGTTTAATTTATTAATTTGAAGCGGGCAAACAAAAAAAAAAGACTGTATAAAACTATTACAAATATGTTGGTTGGGCAGTCGAAATGAACTGTTTACATTGATCTTAACCTGATATCTTATCTACTTAATGTACTTGTCCATAAACTTTTTGTGAAAGTCTGAACGCAAAGCGTCGTTAACGAAGTGAGTTTTCTTTTCTGGAGCCGACCGTGCGCAGTTCTTAAAGACAACATCGTCGTCCCAACGTCGCTTTATTTTCAGATCGCCGCCATTGCCGGAGGTGCGCCCAGCAGCTGATGCTGCTGTGCCGGGCTCATAGTTAATTAGTGGATTGCCCGATAGAATGTTCTCCATGCGAATGCGTTCGTCCTCCTGTTTCTTTTCAGCTTCACGACGTGCCGTCTCTTGCAAGCGCTCCTGTTTGATCTTCTGCAACTCGGCTAGCAGAGCCGCATCATCATCGTCCGAATCGCTTTCAGAATCCGAGCTGTCGTTGTCTAGTGGCTCATCTGCGTCGAGATTGGCAGTATGTTGTTGCTGCTGCTGCTGATGTAGCTGCTGCTGGGACAGGCTGTCTAATTTGGTACGTTTGCTTGCGCCGCTGCCACTTGCATTGTTCGCCTCAATAGCCTTGCGCACAATGGAGGGTAGCGCCTTGCTCGAGCTGTTGCCAGAGCGTAAATCGCGCTCCCGTTCCTCGAGCTCCTTGCGGAAATCACGATTGCGTGTCTCCTCACTGGTTCCTTGGCCAATTTCTCTGCAAGTGTTGAGATAACGTTTACAAAATACTTAATATATGAACATATGTATGTATTTGGTAAACGTTTATATTTATGTGCATATATGTATGTATGTATATGCGTACCTGTATTTAAGTTTGGTATGTCCAGGCAAATCACGACTCGAATACTGTTTGCTGAGTGCGCTCAAATCTTTTTCACCACGTCCAGAACCACCTCGCGCTGGATCAAATGTTGGACGCGCAGCTGTAGTCATTTTAAATCTCTAAATTTACTAAAAGAAAACAAGCTTTATCTCAAATTTATTTCAATGGCTTCTGTCAATTTGTGCCTGTTTTGATGTGTATCAGCTGCTTTAGTGTTGAGTTTCGATAACTGATTACTATCGATATACCGAGTGGCCAAACGCAAATATTTGCAATTAAACGTTAGATATGCCACTAACATATATATACTGCTTAATTTACTAATACAATAGATATACAATATTTTATAAAATATAACAATGTTATATAGAGAAAACTAGACCTTTTGATGAAAAGCATTACAAATTATCGAATCCAAAACTATCGATAGCTAACTAGGTGGCAGCTCCTTTGATGCAGCGCTGTCAGAAACATGCGGAACCACGCGAAATTTCACAAAACAAGTAAACATGCCACTGGAGCCCCAGCGGTATAAGTACTATAAAACGCAATTGGACGATTCATTACAGAGCGCCACAGCTCTTATTCGTCATTATTTCACCACATTGTGCTCTCAAACATCACAGCTAGTTGTCCAAGCAGATCGCATTTGGGAACTGAGTCAACGGCAACGTTTGCTTGCTGGGTAAAGATGCCAATTGTTTACCTTTGCGTACTAATTGAAATGAAATTCTCGCAGAATAAAAGAAGCTGCTGCCGCCACCCTGCTCTCAGCCTGCCATGAGGCATACCAGCCCATCTACCACTGCATGTTAGTTCTGAACCCTTAATAATGCCACAGAAAACCCAGACTATTTGAGTACATATATTTTCAGAAAGCAGTTACAGGAAGCAGTTGCTGAGATCTCTATTCATGTGGCCGACTTTGAGCGTGGATACCAAGCTCTGCAATCTGAGCTCAACCATGTGGAAGAACTGCGTTGCTGTCCTCTAGCCAAATGGAACTTCTGGTTAGCACAAACATTGAGGGTATTACAAACGCAGGTCAAGTTCTTGGAGTTGGATTCACGTGCACTATTGCCTGGGCTCGTCGATAGCTCAGCAGTCAAACAGTTTCGAAACGATCTTGAGGTGACAGCACACTACAAGGCTAGTATTTGCTTAGGCCTGGCCGAAGCCGATCGACGTTCAGAGCTTTTACCTCCGATCAATTGAAGGACGTTGCTATTACTAACCGGCACCACACAATTTATTTGAACAAAATAAACGTCCAATAGTTATAATTTCATACAATCTATCGTCTTCAAAAAATCAGTTTCTATGCCGATTCTCGCCGTCGTTTTGTGCTCCTTCCTTGTCCGGGTCGATGATGGTCACAAGATCACAAAACAAAAAACAAAAAAAAGCAATACAGCATTGGATTGGGTTTTTAAGCACTGCAATACTTGAAATTTATTTAAAACATTTGTAATTTGGTGTTGTGTGATTCTGCCTGTATGTTGTTATGGTTTTCATATCATAATCATCCTCCAAGAAATTGCCAAATGCAAAACAATACCTAAAACGAGAATGAAAAATCGATCTGTCGTTACTTGAGTGATTTATTGGGTATCCAGCTTTACTCACATTCCAAACAAATCCCAAGCGAGTTGCACTCTTAGCGTAGACGTCTTGCTTCACGTTCAGATTCGAGCAGCGTCAAGATATCACCCTCACGGACGGGTCCCTTCACGTTACGGATGATTTGACGGTTCTGTTCTCCAAGGAACTCAACTTTGACTTGGGTACACTGGCCCTGGGAGCCGGTGCGGCCAAGAACTTTCATGACGCGAGCCCAAACAACTGGTTTGTCCATGTTTTCTGTGTAATTTCAGTGAGCTTCTTTAGAGAATTCACGTGCGAGTTGCGCTTCAATTGACAGACGCAAGCAAAAAGGAAGTTGGCCGCTTCTCGTTTTGACAACGTAAAGGTGGCTGCGCTAAGCCACAGCGTTGCTTTGACAAGTAGTGCTGTAGACTGGCATTGCACAATTGTCAAATTGTGTATATTTGCATTCTGTTACTTATGGGGTTATTCAAGCAGCTAATAAATATTGTATTCAAATAAGACAATTGGTATAATTTCACATTTTGCAGCAGAAATAAATATATACTCAATTTGGATATTTGACAGATTGTCTTACTTGACAGTGCTGCCACTAAGCACAGTATTGTCAAACAGCAAAATACAGAAACATTTTCAATTACAAACTAGGAATCCCAGTGAAACAGCAGCATTCATTTAAATTTAAAAAGGCAAGTTTAATTAATAAAAATAAGCAAAAGACATTTGAGTGGATATTTGCACTGTTTGGCAATACTTTGTGACGAGCCGTGGCAACTCTAAGCTGTCATTTGACGCGGCACCACGTAGACATTTGACAAGTGAAAGTCGGCACAATTCGTGTTACTTCGGCTGCGCGCATTGTTGCTGGTCCCCCATTCGGTTAGTTTCGCTCATACGCGTCGGCTGCTAGTTGTTTAACGGTGCGATTTCATTACTGTCTTTATTTTTTTTTTTCGTACATTCGAATCAGTGAAAGACACCAAATCCAATAAAAATGAAGAACCTAATGTTCTTTTTGCTGCTCGTTTTGCCCACCATTATTTGCACGTTCAATGCCCGTAAGTATTGCATTTATTTCATGTGTATTTGCCGACAGCAGCAGCAGCGGTGGCCGCGGCAACGGCAGCTACGTGGCATTTGGCCACGGCCTATTGATAACTTGAAGAGTAAGCAAAGCGTTTTGAATGCACTTTGTTTAATGAAATGTGCACATTTCCTCCTTTATCCTGTGGCTGCAACTGCTGCTGCTGCTCCTGCGAGCGAGACAAAAGTATTGAGTTGGCACCGTTGAAATGGCTCGACCTTACTCTCATTCATGTTGTGTGTTCGCATATTGTATTGTTTTTGCAGCAAACAAACTTGGGGCCTATGCAGCCGAGCCTGTTGAAGATGATCTAGTGGATGTGGAGAGTGAAGAGGGTGCCGTGACTGGTGAGGATGCTGAGGCGGATGATGACGCGGATAGCGGCAGCAGCAACACCTCACCAAATGCGGATACCTATCTGTTGTTCACGAAGCCACTGCACACACCTGGACAGCAGCTGGATCTACCCGGTGGCAAACCTGTCGAGTTCTTGATTGGTTTCACCAACAACGGCAAGGAAGAGTTTATCATTGAGTCAGTGGAGGCGTCTTTCCGCTACCCCATGGACTACAACTACTTCATCCAGAACTTCTCTGCAGTGGCGTACAACCGCGAGGTGAAGCCAGGCCTCGAGTCGACCGTCTCCTACACATTCATGCCATCCGATCAGTTCGCTGGCCGACCCTTTGGCTTGAACATTGCTCTGGCTTACCGCGACGCCAATGGCATCCAATACAACGAAGCTGTCTTCAATGAGACTGTGCTGATCTCTGAGGTGGACGAGGGCTTAGACGGCGAGACTTTCTTCTTGTATGTGCTGCTCGCTGGCATTGTTGTCCTGCTGCTGGTCATCGGCCAACAGTACCTGCTGGGCAGTTCCGGCAAGCGCAAGCGTGCCGCCGCCAAGAAGGTCATCGAGACCGGCACTGCCAACGACAGCAACATCGACTACGACTGGGTGCCGCAGGAGACACTTCGTGCGCTACGTAAGTGCCCCATCTAGATATATGCTTTGTTAAATATGTAGCTTATCTTCTGACGACGCTCCTTCACACAGAGAAATCGCCGCCCAAGTCGAAGACGCCGAAAACATCGCCCAAGCCAGGCAAACAGGCCAGTCCCAAGGCAAACCAACAGAGCCCCAAGCAGCGCAAGGTGAAACGCTCCGCGGGCGATGACTAAAGACTGCACAGCCTGCCAAGCTACATCTACACACAACACACACCTACACATACACGCATACATTCATAGAAGAACACCCTCAACATCTGCTCGCAGTCTAATATTATGTTTAATACTTTTTTTTGTCGATTAATCGAAATTGACAATGTAGAGATTGTTAGTGTTTAGCTCGCAAAGTACGACGAGGTAACAGCTAGGGACCGTGCTGATCCAATTTCCAATGATTCTAAAAGTTAGCGAATTGGTTTTTTTTTTGTTGTAATTTACTCTATTATTTCGATATTTCGATTCGAACTGCCACTGCTCCAAAACATACTCTTTATAAAAAAGGTCCCAACTTTATGCCGCGCCGTATAATTGTCTTCGTTTGTTGAAGATCCCTGGACGCGTGCGATAAATGAAATAGCATTATTATTTTCTTGCGTTAATTGAGAAGTCAATGTTTATTGAACTTTTGTCTGTCTGCATATGGGCAGGGCACAACATGCGTAAAGCGGAGCTTTTCCCAAAAATCAATAAAAGAAAAATGTGAGAAGTTATAAATAAATTAAATGTACTTTGAATCTGTTGTTTTATTTGCCACACAGGAGTTGACAAGCCTTGAACTCCTAACGGATATATTTCTACACGTCGATCACATGTGCCCTTGCTATCGATAAGCACGAAATCAAAAGCCGTTTTCTAAGCACAGTGATGAAAAATAACTGAAAATTCAGTACATAAATACTCAAATATATATTTTAATTAGAATTTTAATTTTGTTTCTGTATAGGCAAAATTAAAGTACCTTAACTAAAATCTTCATTTTCATATAAGAGTGTTAAATATATTAAATAATGTTATGTTGCTGTTATTGAGGCTATTTTGAAGTAAGCTCGGCAAAAGTGATGAAACGAAAATGCTTTAAAACTTGCATAAACTAATTTTATAAAAATAGTTATTTATTATTATATTTAGTTTAAATTTCTTGCATTTAGATATCGTCATATTAACATTTTGTATTTTTTGGTCCTTTATGTGGAGGAGTTTGCATAAGTGTGGAGCAGAAACTACTGTTATTTTACATAGTCTCATCTGTAAAGTCAGACCATTTGGGTATTGCAAAAATTACTCGTTCGTAAACAATTCTAGCAGATGATACTTTCGATAGCTGCGCACAGTACTCGATACTTTCGATAGCAAAACAATAAAAATTTCGAACGATGACGAACGTATAAAGAGCAATATTTAAACAAATTAAATAAATCATTAACGAAACGAAGTGTACAAACAGTGCGTCCGTTGTATCTATAATCGATTACGTGCATTTACGCCACCGGGCGACTCAAAGTCGCGGTCGCCGCCAACATAGACCGTCACGTCGACGTTCTGCAGTCGCCGAGTCGGAGGCCATCTAATATTTGATAGATGTGTAAAGATGACCGCCTCGGACAAGTATACGTATCAGCGGACTGTGCTCTGCCTAGCGCGCGTACTGGCTGGCATACAGCCCACCCCATGGGACAAGGTCGGTGCAGTCGAGGGTGCTGCTAGCTGTTGACAATGTCTGTTTGAAGGAATGCGAAGGGCGAGTGGGGTGGGGGCGTACTGGCCGCAAATTGGAAATCGAATTTTCGCGCAACTAAAGTTGACCTTGGGCGCAACAGACATGCGTATAGTGATGACGTGCCTTAGAGCCCAGAGAAGAGCTCTAAGGAACGAGAGGGGGAAGGGGGTGATGTTTTATGGTTATAAGTGTGTTATTATTGACTAACTGCAGCTGTCAATCTCTAATATCTCGTTTGCCGCCATAGGTGCAGACCCTGTTCCGCTACTGCCCGCAAGAGAATGCATCTGGCGTCTTTTGCCTGGACTCCAGAGCACAGGATGCAGTCATCGCATTAGGCATTTACTTCCTGGAAGGCGGCTGCCAGCATGAGTCACAGATAGTGCCGTATCTGCTGCGTCTGGCCAAGAGCTTGCCGAAGGCCAGAATACACGATGAGCGCAACAGCAAAGTGGAGCGTAAGTGCAACTCAATATTCCCCAAGTTATATTTAATCTACTGATGGTCATTATACCATATTCAGGCGTGCGGATACCCGCTGCAGAGAAGTTCAGCTTCTGCTTGAACACCCTGCTTTCGGACATAGCAGCCAAATGCCCGGAGCTTCGGGAGGAGATCATACTGAACCAGGTCGAAACACTGGGCACACTCGCCAACATTGTGAAGCCCAGCAAGGACTCCAGCAACTCCACGCCGTCGCCCCTAGTGCTGTGCAATGCAACAGTGCCGCTGCTATTTGGCTTGGCTCGCTCGATGGGCCGCTATGCCAGCAACAATCCGCCGTTGCTGTGTCGCATATTTCCGCCCGAGCAGCTGCCCACGCAGCGCGCCAGCGCCAGTGGCACTGGCAGCAGTGGCTCATTCAGCAGCAGCGAGCGCCTGGCGAGTACCCAGTTTCGGCCCATCATTCCTCGGTCGATGTCGGGCAGTCTGGCCCACAGCAGCGCCCCGTGCGATGAGAGTCGCATGCGTTCGGCGTTGGGCAAACAAAAGCCGTCGCTGCAGAGCTACTTCTCGGTGCCCTACGATCCACGCACGCACTTCTTCACGCGCTACGGCTCCAGCTTCAATCAGTTCCCACACATGCGAGTCAACCTGTGCGAGTCGCCTGGCAAGAGCGGCCCAAAGCCGCTGTATCGCGTGCCGCCGTTTCCCATACAGCATCTGCAGACCATCTTTGCAGTGTCCAAGAAACTGCTAACCAAAGATACGCTCGAGTATCTGGATGAGCTAGGCAGCGATATATTCTCCATGCACTTGAAGAATGGCAACTGCTACAAGAGCTTCTCTGAGATGCTGAATTTGGTGCTGGTCACACTGCTGCGCGAGTTGCTGCAGCATCAGATCGACCTGCCCACGCCGTTCACCAAGGACGTGCAGGAGTTCGTCAAGCGGCTGTTCCTCAATGGCCAAACGGAGTTGCAAAACAAGCAGCAGGACCAGGAACGCGAGCGTCGCGAAGAGAACGGCATCGCCGTCGTCAATAAGTACAAGATCAACGTGATGGCCAACGCAGCCTGTGTGGACCTCCTCGTTTGGGCCATACGAGACGAGACGGGTATGTTAGCTAGCTCGGCACAGGCGCTTCATCTCAAACTTATGATTTCTATTGCGATATTTATTATCTAATACTTGGACAGGTGATAAGAGATTATTCGTGTGCGGTTTGTCTGAATTCGATTTGCGCTTAGTTCTAATTTCAATTTCTTCTCAATTCACTCAAACTCAAAACTGAGCAACAATTCTCCATAACAGGAAAGCAAAGACAATTTTCAGCAGGCAGGAGACAGCAGAACTAGAACAGACTACATGCATGCAGGCAAAATTGGCTATCTATATGACATATTCACACTCAAAGTAAGAAACAGAAGTAGAAGTCAATGTTACTTCTATACTTAAAGTGTTGAAGCGTCTCTTGGACTCTTTCTTTAATACTTTAATAATTAAGGTCTTGATCATCTCAAATCTTTCAAACTTGTCTAATTCAGTTATAGATTATACCTTTAAATTTAAGATCTTAAAGACTAAAATCTTTGTTACTTTCAACATCATAAGGAGTCTAAAGGTTTTGCTAATTTTACAATTAAGACCTTACAATTCTTTATTAAGTTTATAAGTGTAGTTTAAAAGATTATAAATGCCCTGTTACTTTTAGAGTAAAGATCTTGAAGAGCCTTAAATCTTATTTTATAACTCAGATCTAAATGAGTTTACAAGTAAATTTCTAAAGAGTCGAAAATCTTTAGACTTACATTCATGCAAGGTTCCTATGATATTTTATCCAAGATCTAAGCTATGAAATCAAAGTGTAGTAGGCTTTAATCTTTTTCTTAGCTTACAAATACTCAAAGCTCAATCGATAAATTATACGATGTCTTTAGGTATATATAAATCTATAGAAGCTGGATCAATATATAGTATAAGGTATAGATCAGTGTGCTAGCTTCATTCATTCATTCAAAAATGGGTGACATATTTGGTTTAAACAATGAGAGATATGGAAAATTCAAGATATAACATCCCATAACATATTCTTTCGAATAGGTCAGACAACGCATGATTTATTCATTCACTGAAAGTTGTTTATTTTAATTTTGATTATGATTCTCTTTTTTTTTTTATTACTTTACTTTATATTATCACTCTGTTAGGGTTATTTATGTGGCTTCGGTGCTCCGAGGATAAATTTGATTTCTTTAGTTGCTTTCTTTTGAGTTCCGATACGGAATATTTTTACAGTTGACGTCGACTATAACGTGCCGTCCTTGCAAAATGGCTTGCATTTTTTATTGAAGAAAGGTCAGGAGCTGTTCCTGTCCCATCCTCAATCCCGCATCCGCCTTCTCCCTGCCCGCTCCCTCAACCGTTCCAACTAATTTGTTTTCTTTTATTGTTACTTTTTTTATCATTTTGTAATTTTTGTATTCGTGCCCGTCGGCTCTCACGGCATGCACACGAGCATCATATAATTTTGAAGGGATCGCAGGATGATTCCGGAAAGATCATTTGTTCATTGCATGATGCTGCTCCTCTACTCTCCCACTTGTTGAGGCTGTTCTCGTTGTTTACGTTTATATATTCTACAATTCTATTGTTTATTTCTATTTATTTATACCGTTTTCTGCCCATCTGCCTTTCACACACACTCCACAGAGGCGGACAAACTGTGCGGACGCTTGTCGCAAAAGCTGAATCTGGTACTCAGTCACAAGATCGTCATGGACCACATGCCCCTGCTGATGGTCTGCTTGGAGGGCTTGGGAAAGCTGGCGCAGAAGTTTCCGAACATTGCCGGCACTTCAATATCGTATTTGCGCGACTTCCTCGTCGATCCCAGTCCGATACTGGGCAAGCTGCACGCGCACGCCATGCAGACGATGGCGTTGCAGAAGAAGGAGAAAGAGCTGACTCCATTCAAAATCGTTGTACAGCATTCCGATTCACGCTCGATTGTCGACATCTTCGGCGACAATCAGAAGCAGACGGGGACTGGGCGCAGCGGCTACGCGGCATTCGAGGCACTGCGTGATGCTGCCATCGAGAATCTATCGATTGCTCTGCGCGCAGCCCACACGCTCGACCAGTTCTGCGTTCCCGCTCTAGTGGCAAACGTATCAAATCGTCTGTTCACGGCAGAGAAGCACGAGAGGTAGTATCACTATATATATTAAGAAAGTATTTCCAAGCTAATATGTTCTGTTTTTTTCTTTAGCGAATCGACGCTAGTCAGCCTAAACATCATTGTGATGCTGGGTCATGTGGCTGTGGCGCTAAAGGACACCTCGAAGACCACACAGAACATATTGCAGTTCTTCATACAGCGCTTCTGCAAGGTGCCGTCGGAGCAGAATGCGTTGATCGTCGATCAGCTGGGCTGCATGATAATATCACAGTGCGAGACGCACATCTTCGATGAGATTATGAAGATGTTTTCGCGCGTCACGGTGCAGTCGGCGTCGCAGGCATACACCTCCGATCCGGAGCACCGCAAGCAGTACCATCATGTCTCCGATGCTGTGGTCAATGCGCTGGGTAACATTGCGGCCAACATACAGGGTGACTCAGAGATGCTGGAGCTGCTGGGCAAACTGCTGGAGCTATTTGTCCAGATTGGACTCGACGGCGAGCGCTCGTATGACAATACGCCGGGTGCCCAGAAGGCGAGCTCGCGTGCCGGCAATCTGGGCATGCTTATACCGGTCATCGCTGTGCTCATGCGCCGCCTGCCACCCATTAAGAATCCACGGCAACGCCTGCATAAGCTCTTCAGAGACTTCTGGGCCTACTGCGTGGTCATGGGCTTCACCAACGCTCGCCTCTGGCCAGCGGATTGGTATCAGGGCGTGCAGCAAATCGCTGCCAAGTCGCCGCTGCTCATCTCCCAAACGGCCCACAAGTCGGATATGCGCGAGCTCAACTATACGCTGGCCATCAAGAGCGACTCGGTCAACGAGCTGCGCAGCCAGATCCTGATGCTGCTGGAGAACTCCTCCGATAATGTGGCTGCTTCCATAAACAAGCTCAGCTTTGCCCAATGCACGTACCTGCTCAGCGTCTATTGGCTGGAGATGCTGCGCGTTGAGAACGCGGACGAACCCAGTCTGGAGCCCATCCTGAGCTACCTCTGCGACACAGCCCTGCAAAAGGACAAAACTGGCATTTGGCAATGCGTCAAATGGTAAGGCGAGCGATCAATCTCTTTGAGGAGCATTCTAGTCGAGCCTAGTCTAGGTCTAGTCGAGCCTAGTCTAGGTCTAGTCGAGCCTAGTCCAGACTTTTCTTAAAGATTGTTAAGTACGAGTACAAAAAGCGGCTAAACAGGCAACAATAGTACATATGTATATATATCCTTGATATGAACGATAAGCTGAGTCAAATCAGACCTCTCTCTATCTATCCGTCCAATGATCTACTTAACCTAAATGAAGAGTTCAGAAAATGAGCTAGAATATCATATACAATAGTCATTTTCAATATATGGTGGATACTGAATTTTTGAATAGTTTAGATTTCGAATACTAAGCTTTATTCTGTCCAAAATAGATCAACTGAGAAGAACTCTGTAACTATTTAGTACCAGATGGGCGAATGCAGAGCACATCTCCAGTCAGTTACTCCCGATCGAATTGTTACCCTACAAACTTCATGAGTAATGTAAATATTTCCGAATTTCTAGTGTGGCGGACCAGGTCTTCGAGAAGTTCCGCAATGTGCTGTACGCCCACGACGAGATCAGGGAGAAGGTGCTGGAGTCGCAGGCCACGCTGCTGCTGGTCTACTTCAATCACATACACAAGCAGATCCAGCTGGTGGCGGATCAGTATCTATCGCAGTTGGTGGATCGCTTTCCACATCTGCTGTGGAATCGCCGCGTGCTATGGTGCATGCTGGACATATTGCAGCTGCTGGCCTACTCGCTGTCGCTGGACCCCAACGAGGAGACGCCGACGTTGCGTGTCGTTTCGACGCCGTACACGCTGCAGCTGATGGACTCGCTGCCGGCGCGAGAGCTGCGGCTGAAGGACTTCGCCGACCGTTGTCAGGGCATTGTGAACGAGGCCATGAAGTGGGCGCCGCGGTCCACGCGATCCCATCTGCAGGAGTATCCCAATCAGATACCCACGCCCGTGCTAGCCCACCACAGTGGCCTGGCACTGGCATTTGACTCGGTGGTGAACAGCAGCACCCTGCATCCGGGCAATACGCTGAGCACGCTCAGCAAGCGGCCCAGCTGCGTCAACTCGGACACACCGCGCTTCGTGTCCGTGCTCTGCCTGCGCAGCAAGTACGCCGGCGAAATCAGCGGCCTGCTGTCCGTGCTGAGCGAGCAGGACAAGGTGGGGCTGGCCGACCGCCTGGTCAGCGACGTGTGGGGCGCCTGCGCCGAGAAGAGCGATGCCAGGCATCGCGGCGCACTGTGGCGGGCCACCGCCTACCTCATCATCTGTGCAGAGGTCGATCGAAAGTTGCTGCACGCGGTGGCCAGCTCGCAGCTGGAGCTCTTCACAGAGTCTGCCATGGAGACGGCCGTCGAGTGCTGGCAGTGGGTGTTGACGGCACGGCAGGATCTGGAGTTGTGCTTCATACAGGAAATGGTGAGCGCCTGGCAGACGACGTTCGAGAAGCGCTTGGGCCTGTTCGCCTGGGAGGTGGAGATCACCCATCCTCTGGCCGCCTACGAGGGCTGCAAGCTGGTGAGCAAACCCATCTTGATAGCGCCGCACCTGATCTGGCTGCAGCTGCTCTCCGAGATGGTGGACACGGCCAAGTACTGCAATCGCGACAAGGTGGAGATGTTCTGCCTGTTGCTGCATCGCTGCCTGCCCATACTAAAGAGCAGCCGGCAGAATCGCCAAGTGTCCACCGTCGGCTGCCGCTTCAAGCTGCTGCAGTGCGGGCTGTCCCTGCTCCAGGGGAATACAATACCCAAGTCACTGGCGCGCAACATCTTGCGCGAGCGCATCTACTCCAACGCCCTCGACTACTTCTGCGGCCCGCCCACGTGCCCCAACCAGAGCCGGGAGCAGCTGCTGGAGGACATCCTGATCTTGCTCAAGTTCTGGCAGACCATGCGCAGCGAGAAGAAGCATCTGGTTACCTCGGAGGTGGGCGACTACGACATTACCAGCGCCTCGGTGAGCTCCACCCAGATGCTGGCCGTGCGCAACAATCCGGAGACCGCATCACTTATCAGCGGCGGCGCCGACTACGCGCGCTCCATGAGTGCCACAGGGAATACGGGTGGATGGTACAACACCATTCCGCATTCGACGTCGACCTTGTCGAAGCGCTCGAATCGCTCGAAACGGTTGCAGTATCAGAAGGACTCCTACGACAAGGACTACATGAAGAAGCGCAATCTAATACTCGAGCTGCTGGCCGTCGAACTGGAGTTTCTGATTACCTGGTATAATCCGAACAGTCTCACCGATCTGATAGTGCCAGGTAAATACAGCCTACATAATGATCCTATTCTACTACTGTAAAGAAAGCATAGAATGGACCTCTCTCTCTCTCTCTCTCTTTCTCTCTAAATAACTCTGTGTTGGAACCGTCTTTCAGCTCTATGCGACTGCCCTCTAAGTGACTCAAATACTATCAAACATTGGTCTTTGCATACTGTCTATGTTTTGTCTCTTTCCCTCTTCCTTTGGTGCGCCATCTCTTTTCATTCCATATTCGTCAATTCAGATGGATTGTGCCTATGATCTTCCGCTGTTTCTGCTTTCTCTTTTATATATTTAAGTACAACGTACTTTACATGAGATGACGAGGAAATACATGCGTAGATAGGCAAAGATTCACTTCTTTGACTCCCTTCATTCCCAACAACAAGCTCTCCTGCCAGACTTATTCGAATTATGTTTTTATCTATATGCTCAGCCCATTCGTCTCGTCTATTACTATACATTTGCAGGCGAGGAACAGATCACGGAGTGGCGCAATCGCCCATATAAGCCAAATGTCTGGCGGGACTATGCGCGCTTGGCTTGGTGCTACAATCCAGCTCTGGCCGTCTTTTTGCCGCAGCGCATCAAGAACGCGGAGACCATTGACGAGGAGGTGTCGCGCTTGGTCTGCTCCGACCCGATCGCTGTGTGCCACATACCCGAGGCCCTCAAGTACTTGTGCACCACCAAGAACCTGCTCCAGGAGAGTCCCGATCTGGTCTATATACTGTCCTGGTCGCCGGTGACGCCAATACAAGCGCTGTCCTACTTCTCGCGGCAGTATCCGTCGCATCCGCTGACTGCCCAGTATGCGGTCAAGACGTTGAGTTCATATCCAGCCGAATCGGTGCTTCCATATATACCGCAATTGGTGCAGGCGCTGCGCCACGACACGATGGGCTATGTGGTTGAGTTCATCAAGAACATATCGAAGCGCTCGCAGATTGTGGCCCATCAGCTGATTTGGAACATGCAGACGAACATGTACATGGACGAGGATCAGCAGCATCGCGATCCCAACTTGTACGAGGCACTGGATATGCTCTCGCAGAACATCATTGGCTCCTTCTCGGGCGCCGCGAAGCGCTTCTATGAGCGCGAATTCGATTTCTTTGGCAAAATTACGGCCGTCTCCGGGGAGATACGCTCTTATCCCAAGGGCAGCGAGCGGAAGAACGCATGCCTGGCCGCTCTCAGTCGGATCAAGGTGCAATCTGGCTGTTATTTGCCATCCAATCCGGAGGCGATGGTGCTGGATATTGAATACAGCAGCGGCACGCCCATGCAGAGTGCTGCCAAAGCGCCGTATTTGGCACGTTTCCGCGTCTATCGTTGTGGCATTACCGAGTTAGAGACTCGCGCTATGGAGGTGTCCAATAATCCAGTGAGTCATTATATCACTATCTCGCTCTCTTTCATTCTTGCTTGCTTGCCCTTGCCTACTGCTCACACACATTTGATTTTGTACTCTCTGTCTTATGCATGCGCAGAACTCGCAGGAGGATGCCCAGATGACGCTCGGCGTGGAATCGTGGCAGGCGGCCATCTTCAAAGTGGGCGACGACGTGCGCCAGGACATGTTGGCCCTGCAGGTGATCACCATATTCAAGAACATCTTTCAGCAGGTGGGCCTGGACCTATTCCTGTTCCCCTATCGCGTTGTGGCCACAGCACCAGGCGTAAGTCGAAGTCGAGATAGAGAGAGAGAGAGAGATTGATAATTATATTTCTATTTGCAGTGCGGCGTCATAGAGTGCGTGCCCAATGCGAAGTCGCGCGATCAGCTGGGCAGGCAAACCGACTCCGGTCTATCCGAGTACTTCCAGCATCAGTATGGCGACGAGAGCTCCAAAGAGTTTCAGGCAGCGCGAGCCAACTTCGTGAAGTCCATGGCTGCCTATTCGCTAGTTGGCTACCTGCTGCAGATCAAGGATCGTCATAATGGCAACATCATGATCGACAAGGATGGTCACATCATCCACATAGGTAAATATATATATATATATATATATATATACATATATAAATATGTGTGTTTTTTTCAAATATAATAATGTGATTCTTGCCATAGATTTCGGCTTCATGTTTGAGTCATCGCCCGGCGGCAACATTGGCTTCGAGCCTGACATGAAGCTGACTGACGAGATGGTCATGATCATGGGAGGCAAAATGGAAGCGCCGGCCTTCAAATGGTTCTGTGAGCTGTGCGTGCAGGCCTTCCTGGCCGTGCGACCCTATCAGGATGCAATCGTGTCGCTAGTCTCGCTAATGCTCGACACAGGGCTGCCTTGCTTCCGCGGCCAGACGATCAATCTGCTAAAGCAGCGCTTCGTGGCCACCAAGAACAACAAGGAGGCGGCCGCCCACATGTTGGCCGTCATACGTAACTCGTATCAGAACTTCCGAACGCGTACCTACGATATGATACAGTACTATCAGAATCAGATACCCTATTAGTGGATTGGTGGGACGAATTTTGGATTTTGGGATTTGGGATTTGGTATTTGGTATTTTTGGGACTTATGTGGGATTTCATGTTAGCCAAATGCTGTATTATTATAATAATATTATTATTGTTTTTTATGTATACCATTATTATTTTTTATGTCTGCGTTTCTGTTTTGTATTTAATAGCTGTTAAATTTTTCGAAGATTTTACGATGCATACTAAATCAATTATAGGGCAATATGTTGTACAATGTATTTGTTACCTACATATATACGTATACAAACAGACATACATATATATTACTTATATATACGATACTAACGATAAAACACTGGCCCTATATTTGCGAGTTGGCCAATATATTTCCATATACAAAACATACTTAATTAACTACTTGTAATCATAACCATTGTGTAATTGTAATATCCACATGCATTTTCTCCATGTTTCGGAGAAAAAAAAAAACTAAATTGCGTTTAACAATTTCTGTGTTGTGTAATTTGAATTTCGCGCTTCAATTTATTTCTGTTAACGCAGCTTAACAGAGCGACTCACATACTTGGCAGAGGTGTAATCGAATTATGTTAAGGCACAGTTGCTACGTGCTCAGTGTTGGCAAACGTTAGTAGGAAAAGAAGAAGCAGACATCCAGAAAGAATAGCAGCAAAGAAGCTAAACGTACGCCTACAATATCGAATAATTATCGTGCAATGTTCTTTTCATTATCATTCGTCCGTTTTGGCACTTCATTCGTCGTTTAGTTGCTTCTCATACACGAACGAACGTGAACGTGGTACGCGCGGCGCATATTATTTTTCGTTTAGTGAAAGTGTAAGTAGTGTTGTTCGCTGTGGTTGTTGTAGCAGCAGCAGCCCAAGCAGTAGCGACGTTTTGTGCACAATACACACACGGCCGCCATATTAAAATGGCAAAAAAAGGTAGTCGATAAAAAGCATACGCATAATATACAATATTTCTCAAGTTCTGGCCTAAAAGTTGAAAATGCACAACTACAACATAACATGAAACTTCCAAGCAACGTGTGTGTGTGAGAACAGCGAAAGTAATTAGAACGAAAACGAAGCAAACGCAAATGAAATGTACGAAAATAAAGCAAAATCCAATGGCAATAGCAGCGAGAAGTGTTGCGAGTGAAGAAGCAGCAGCGCATAGGTAGAGCGAATAAAGAGAATAAAAAAGAGGAAAAGGAAACTCTATTAATTGAAGCAAAACCGAGCGAAAAGTGCCATTCATTAAGAAAAAACTGCAAAAAAAATAAAATATAGATGAAAATAAGTGTTAAAGTGCCGCTAACACACATATGAAAATCTTGTACAATTTCTGTTGTACAAACAGCGATTCTTTTTTTTTTCACTACGACACAACGAATAAAAAGTATATACGGAAGCAAGGTGAATAGCGAAAGACGAAACGAAAAAAATTCAGCGGCAGCGGGTCGCGCTCTCTATATGTGTGTATGTGTGTGCGAGAATGTATATATATGTGTGTACAAGAGTGTATGTGCATGCCTGAATGTGTTAGAGCGTGTAGCCGTGTGCGTGAGGCGGCGGCGGCAGCGGACGCAACATCAGTAGCTGAAAGAAAGCAGTGAAGAAATATGTATGTGAAAAAGAAAAGAAAGAAATGATAGCAGCGCAAAAACGAAAGAAAAGTTATACATCTTATACATGCACAGACGTACTATGCATGTACATATATCGTACATAAATAATAAGCAATTCTAGCAACGAAATTTTCTCTTCGCTTCTATTTATTTGATTTTTTTTTTTTGTTTTTGTGGTCAGTGAGCAGCGAGTTGAATAAAACATTCAAAGTAGTACGCGCGCACACACACACGCATACATACACACACACTCACACATACACTCTTGCTAATGCAAACGAAAAAATTGCGTTACACAAGCAACCCCTTTACCGTTGCGCCGTCTCATCCTTGCTTCGCTCTTTGAGAACTAACAAGTGCCTTAATCAGCGTGCGTGCGTGAGTGTGAGACAGTGTTCGTGAGCGTGCGGTATTATGCGTTTGTGCCATTTAATATATTACTTTATACATATATATTATATACAATAACAAATTTATTATTGAACATTCATAATTTTGTTCTTTTTGTTGAGTGTTTTTTTCTTTTTTTTTTTTACGTAGACGAAAAGAGAATTATCAAGTCAAAATTCACCAAACATTGACTATGTGTGACCCACTGTGCGCAGCCGTTACAAGATAGAATGAATTGTGAAACACATGAAAATGAGCCACACACTACACATTTATTTATTTATTTTTTATTGACATGCATTCGGACTGCATATAAAGCGAAGTAGAATTATGAATTGAGGGAGTAACATGAATCAACTTGATACGATATTTGTCTTGTTTACTGTCAGAACTAAACATTTTGCTGTAGATAAACATCGGTAACATTACACTAATTAGCTCGTTTCTGTTTTTTAATTAACTTTTGTGTATTTTATAGTGTGTATTTGTATAAATTTGTGAGTTTTGGACAATCTGAATTTTTGGGCAGAGTTCAAGGTTATTCAATGCTCGCGTGTTTGTGACCCACTGTGCAGCATGCGGTGAGCACGCTGGGGCGGTCAAAGGGATTTCAATTAAATAAAACGAATTCGGAGCGAATTTGTAGCTGTCCGTCAGTCATCGCAGTCGTTGTGTTGCAAAGTGCAGTTAGCTAGCGAGATGCAGACACAAGCACAGTTACAGCTAAGCACATGCACATGCATGCACGCGGGCCATGTAAGCTAGAGTTGTCATCTTACTGTGCACGTGTGTACGAGAGCACGAGCTAAATCAATTGCGAGTGGGAGAGTGAGAGTGTGAGTGCGAGTGGGAGAGTGAGAGTGAGTGAACCGCTGCTTGACAACGGCGTCGTTCTGAAAATATTCTCTTCTGCTTTTTATTTTACCATTTGCAATTTTTTCGCCCAACTACAGCTGATTCCATGCATGTTTGCTGTTCAATTTGTCTGTATATGTGTGCGTGTTTGTGTGTTTGTTATATGAGTAGGCTGGCAACACTTTTACGCCTGCGTTGTCCTTCGCCTGCGCGTGACATTCCGATACTTTGTACACATTTGCACGCCGCAAACTTTTATCGATTATTCAACGGAGCAGCCTTCTTTGGATCTTCTGTTTGTATCCTATGTGTGTGTGCGTGTGTGTGTAAGTAGAATTTTTGTTTGGCTTTTTCATAGTTTTCTTCAAATCGATTGGACTCCACATCGTCAGTGTTGTAAAGCAGCACTAGTTGCGTCCATTGCAGCACTGCCAATTGGTCACCCAACCTAGGGATGTGGGCAGATGTGGGCTGCGTCTGCCTGGCTGCAGCAGCAACGACAGCAGCCAACGCCGAATGTAAAATTCAAGCGCTTAGTCAACGCTGACGCCGCCGCCTTGACGCTGGCGTCCTGTGCTGCGCGTGTTTTTCGTGTTAAACATTCTGACGAACGTCGGCAGTCGCAGCCCGCAGTGGAAATTCTCGAAGTTGATATATATACAGAGGTGGTCAAAAGTATTTACACATCGAACATTTTTTTGCATGCTCTGCTTAATGAGCTTTTTTTTGCTGTTTTTGTTTACCGTTTTTGTAAAAAAGCTTTTTTGTCATGAAGCTTATTCTGTGTAGAAGCGATCGGCTGAAGAAATTGCTAAAATAACGGTACATGGCTATAAATAGAACCAAAATAACACAGCCACCAAAGTTGTCAAAAGTATTTACACATATTTTTATTGCGTCTTAAGTATTTACACAATGTAAATTTGCCTTTTTGATTTGATTTGGTTAATCGTGTGCGGTCGTTGACTAAGATCAGAGTTCAATTTGTAGTTAAAATTGTAAAACTAATGTAAAATGGTAAAAATAAAAGAACTTTCAGTTGAAACAAGATCCGAGATCGTAACCAAGTTCAAGTGTGGTATTGCGGCAATGGAGTTGGCAAAGATATACAAAATATCAAGAAAAACAGTGTATAACTTGGTTAAGAAAAAGGATACACTCGGAAATTTAAAAAATGTACGGCGAAGTGGGCGAAAACCAGTATTAAACGCCAGTGAATGTAGAAGACTTATCAACAAGGTCATAGAAATGCCTGAAATAAGCCCAGTTAAGATGTCAGCAGCATCAAATCAGATAATTGGTAAACGTATAAGCGATGCTACTATTCGTAGAAGGTTAAAGGAAGTTGACGTAAATACCTATGTCGTCCGAAAAATAATAGATATTTCTGAAACAAATAAAGCAAAACGCCTTGCTTTTGCTTTGGAGCATATTGAAAAGCCTTTGGAGTTTTGGCAGAATGTTTTGTGGACAGATGAGGCTGCATTTCAGTTTCACGGCTCTTTTGGGAAGAGTTTTATGCATTTGAGTCGAAAAAATAAGAAAATTGCAGTGCAGCCTCTTACCAGATTTGGAGGTGGAACAGTAATGTTTTGGGGTTGCATGTCATATTATGGCTTTGGAGATTTGGTGCCAATAGAGGGCACATTAAATCAATCAGGATATTTGCATATATTAAATGAACATGCTTTTGTTTCTGGAAACAAACTATTTCCAACCATTGACTGGGTATTGCAGCAAGATAATGCTCCTTGCCATAAAGGATCAATACCCACAAAGTTTTTGAGGGACTTAAACCAAGCCGTTCTGCCCTGGCCTGCGCAAAGTCCAGACCTTAACATTATTGAAAATGTTTGGGCTTTCATGAAATCTAAGCGATTATTTAACAGGGACCGAAAACGGGATGATACCATCTCAGAAGTTACCGAAATTTGGTCCAAACTAACAATTGACTTTGCCCGATCCTTGGTGGCATCAATTCCAGCCAGGCTTCAGGCTGTAATTGACGCAAAAGGAGGAATAACTAAATATTAATTTAAAATAAATAAACTCTTTCTTATATAAAACCAAAATCTAAAATAAATAACAATAAATAATAGAAATAAACATTGTATAAGTTTTGTGTAAATACTTAAGACGCAATAAAAATATGTGTAAATACTTTTGACAACTTTGGTGGCTGTGTTATTTTGGTTCTATTTATAGCCATGTACCGTTATTTTAGCAATTTCTTCAGCCGATCGCTTCTACACAGAATAAGCTTCATGACAAAAAAGCTTTTTTTCAAAAACGGTAAACAAAAACAGCAAAAAAAAGCTCATTAAGCAGAGCATGCAAAAAAATGTTCGATGTGTAAATACTTTTGACCACCTCTGTATATATATATTTATTTTTTTTTTTTTGTTGTGTATTTCCTCATTGATGTAAAAAGTGCTTGTAAAATTTAGCACTTATTGTTGTGGTTGTTCGGTTTGTGAGCCAACTAACCAGCCTCTGCTGCGGCTGCTGCTGCTGCTTACATAATTGGTGCAGTTCAAATGCGTATGCCCAGGTGTTAATGTCTATGGGCAAAATATTTGCGGTATTAGTCGAAGTGGCACAATTCGTTCCATTACTTTAACTTTGCGAGGTAGAAGCTGGGTGGGACACCATAAAACATTGTAAGCGAATGAATATCCACATACAAGTTGAAAATCCAAATGCTAAGCGTGTAATATTCACTAAAACGGGTTTCCTTAAATGCCATCATTTTGAAGTCTCAATTTAGGTTTGACTTTAGCACTTTAGAGTTGAACTTTAAGATAGCATTTAGTATATGATACCAAAAATTCGATGATAATGTATTTGTATCCAATTTAAAGCACGAATTAGCTATGGTAATTTATATTTCAAGTTCCGATTAAAATTTGAGGGCTTCAATCGATTTTTTCCGACTAGATAATTTAGATATTTAATGTCCATTCTATTAAAAAACCTTAAACATAGATAATTCAACATTGTCATTGTGTGATTAGCTCCTTATGCTCATTCAATAAATATAATATCATAATTGAAAGACGGCAAGCACTAGTTCAGACTACTCGCCTAGAAGATCCACTGAACCCTTCGATAATCTGATATTTCGACCTTGTTCATCACATTAAAATGTGCGTATTTGCCAAAGCACAAATCTCTAGTATTTGAAATAAGCATCTAAGAAATTTGGCGGGGAGGGGGTGGTTTTGGGGCCTATATCCAAAATTTAAAAAAATCGAAATTCTTTAAAATAAACGTGAATCTATATTTAAAATTTGTGTTAACCAAATCCCTTACAATTCCAATAGGTTCTCTCTATAATAAATATATTTTACAACCTAAAGTTTTAGCTCAGCTTTGAAAAAGATTTTTCATTATATATAGGCCCAACGCCTAGAAGGAAGAGTCTCTCTCCATCTTGCTATCTTCCTCTGTTTGACACATCGATCAGCTGTTTAGCAATCGCACGAAATATTAAGTCGCCATTTAAATTGGGCGTCCCCTCGCTTATCGGGAGGTATTTGGGTTTTTATATCTACTGACAGAAGCCGCAAAGCTTCTTGTTGCCCCCCGCCCAGACAAGGGAAACCAACAAAACATAAGGTTACAAATTCGACACACTTGATACTTGTCTGTTAGCGCCAAGACTATGATATGTGGCAATTTTTTTATTTAACTGTTGCACAAATATACGATAGTATATCATTCTACATTATTCCTTTATGACTTTAAATTAATATTCAATTTCGTTTTGCACCGATGATTCCTATAGATGTAAATATAAGTAGATGATATGTTTACTTGATTTGTTGTATAAATGAAATATATAGAGATCTAGTCTAAGAAGTTCGACCCACTTTCCAACACTGTCAGAGTAAATATTCATGAAGGTCGAAACGCCATGCGAGCGTGTAAGTGTTGTAAGACGTTTGCCTTAATGGAGGCACCACCTTCTGCTGTGAGATGTAATGCAGTCAAAACTCGTAGCTTGCTTTTCGGCGCTGGGCAGAGGCTGCCTCAGATCTTCCTTTCGGCGGCCCAAAACTGTTCGTCCATTGGTTAAATGGCATGCGAAATGTTTTCCGTTTCGCGCGTGTGTCAATAAATAAGACGACTAAAAATACGTGCTACGAGCAACAGAAGAGAGAGAGAGAGAGGAGGTGAATGAAGAGGAATACGAGGGCCAGCAACAATATGAAACAATTTGAAAATATGACACGCGTGCGGAGGCGTTACCCCAACCACCCACATTTAGCCGCTCTCTTAAAAAAAAAAAAAAGAAAAAAAAAACAACAAAATGAAGAAAAGCAGAAAGTAAATGGAACAGAGAAGAGAGCAGGCTAAGTGGGGGGAGGAATTGGGTAGCAGAAGGAAAAAGTCTGCCAGTTCTGTATGTGTGTGTGCGCTATTGTTTGTTTTTATGTATTGGCTGCGTCTTAAATTCAATTAAGCAACTAAACCAAATCGAATATACACACAATCTATCTCTTATGCGGCCTCTCTCTTTCTCTTACTCGGTCTCTTGTGCTCTTTTAGTCTCTCTCTCTCTCTCTCTCTCTCGCTCGCAGTTGCCAAAATTCTTTTCATGTCGTTTTTAACCTTGATGGATTTGCTTTTTCGGCAAACTGGCAGTTAAAAAGCGATAAAGAGAGGGAGAGAAGAAGCAATGGATTGGCTTTGGCTGCCTGCAAGTATTTATTGACTAGGGGCATAGCATACTTTTCAGAGTACGCCCATGCAGCTAGCGTCGTCGTCGACCGCTCTTACCCTGCTCTGGGCATTATTTATCGGTTTATCTGCTCGTTGGCCATCTCATTTAGCGTATCGATTTTATTTTGGCGCCAGAGCAGCCGAGCCGGTCAGCAATCGATCTGTGTTTTGACATGCACTCAAATTGGAATATTAGCATAATGCTGCGAACAAAGCATACTAAAGAAATACACTTGGAGAAAATACAACTAACTGAATTGTTCTAATTGTCTGACAGCCATTTCAAGTCCTGATGAAAATGAGCTCATGACGGCGGCAGCGTTGCGATGACACTATTGTTGACATACCAATACATACATATATGTATATATGTATATGTATGTATATATATACACGCACACACACACACATTGGCTTTGTTTTATGGGTCAAATGGCTGCCGCAATACAGCGAAGACGACGTTGTCTCTAGCTACGGGGCCACAGCGAACACCGCCATCATTCTTGCGGCTGACGACACACACACACACACACACACAAACAATGTCACATACAAGCACTAACCTACAACCTACACATAGAAAACCCGAGTCAGGTCTCCAGCAATGCCAACGGCTTGCACTACCGTTGTTTGTTTTATGTATTTCTGATCAAATATATTGAATGTGACCTTTTTGTGTGTGTGTGTGTTGGCAAGTCATAAATTTTTTGGTGACCTGCCTCTCCCTTTCGCTCTTGCCGCCCCACTTCAGCGCATTGTTGGTGCTCTAGTTAATTTAAAATGGTGTCATTGTCAGCAAAGCTCGTTTCCCGTTCGCTCGTTCCTCTGTCTGTCCCTCTCGCCCTGCCTCATGTATGCATTTAATGCACTACTCTGGCTCGCAATTAGCAAAGGCACTCAATTGCTCGCCCCAATTTGTCTCTCTGTCTGTCTGTCACACACACGCACATACAAGGGCTGAGCAAGTTTAGAGGTAAATTAAATCTGTTCGTGCGCTTTTCTCATTTTATAGCATACGCAGTGGCGCAGTGGTGCTGCTGCAAGAGACTTGCCGGCGTCAGCTGTCAGCGGCGGCCTTTTGAAACGGGGTCAATCAGGAAGGCTATTTAGCACAGCCACGCCCGATCCGCTTAGTGCAAGCGAACTGGCCAAAAAAGAAAAGCAAGAAGTGAATATTGGTCACTCTTGTGCAAGAGCGAGATAGAAAGAGTGCATTTGACGTATATATATATATATGTGTGTGTGTGTGTGTGTGTTGTGTCAGACTGAGTGAGTTGTGTGTTTGTGTTTTATTGCTAGCAATTTATTTTCGTGACAGCCAACAAAATAAAGAACATGAAAACTAGCCGCAGCAGAGCCCCAGCAGCATTGTTTTCGCCTCGCTTTACTTATGCCTCTACTTAAGTTCTATTCCTTTTGCCGCCTCCTTCGTTTGATTGCAGTAAAGTTGAAGCGCTGCCAATAATAAGAGGCAATCAGCACAAAAACAGCAACAGCAAAAACAGTCTAACTGTAGCGGAGCCTGCGATGTAGGTGTATAGCAATGTGTGCATGTGCGTCAGTGTCAGTGTCAGTGTCTGTGTCTGTGTCTGTGTGTGAAGTGTTGTGCAATTCTGCAAAGCAGTCGTCACAATGGCAACAACAGTAAACAACGTATGACGCGTGGCATTGAAACGAGCAAAGTAGAAAACGAAGAAGGCAAGCGGCGCTTTTGCATAAGTATCCGCGTGTTTGTGCGTGTGCGTGTGTGCACGCGAGTGTGTGTTTGACAGTGTAGGAGAGAGAACCTGACAGCAAACAACAGCAACAACGTATCACGCTAACAGTAGCAGTAACAGTGGACTGCAAATAGTAACAGTGCCAGAGCCAAGGGGATATGCTGACAGAGAGAAAGAGAGAGAGAACGAGAGATTGTAGAGCTGACAAAAAACACGTGACGCGGCTGCGATTGCCGTATAATATAAATATATTTAAATATAAACTTTTTTGTGGTGATTTGATGATTTTCTTTTCCTTCGTTCTTCTCGTTTCGCATATGGATGCTGTATATATGCTACAAATATATATTTATTGTGTGCGTGTATATGTGTGTGTGTGTATTTGGCATTTTTAATAAAATTTTCAATTCTTTATTGATTGCTTGCAGCCGTTTGACAGTTACAATTTAATAATATTGACGAGTGTGTTGTGTCTGTGTGTGTTACCAACAAAAGAAGCGTGCGCCAGCCAGCCGAACATTTGGCCAACAAGACCACCATCCAGTGAGCGAAAGCAGCAGATAAACAAATTGAACTAAAATTTGTAAATGAGCAACTAAGAAACCAAAAGAGGAAATCACAAGGCAGATATCAAAACAATAAACAAAAACACATCAGTTAAAACAACAAAACTATATACAGTTATATACATATATGTATATACATATATGTATATATATATATACATATATATATACATATATATATTCATAACAAATAAGCAGCTGTAAAAACGAATCGTGTGTGTTGTATTATTTTTTTTTTTTTTTTTGTAACAATCTACAATACGCGCTTCCAACTGGCGCACCTCGTCCTTCGTGTTGGGCCAAAGGAAAACTCATTCAACAAGAAAACTTGACAGCAAATAAAGCAATTTCCTATTGTATTGTGGAAAGCGAAGAAGAGGAAGAGAACTGCTACAAAATAATACAAACCAAAACATAGTTAGCGTGGAGGAGACATTAGCAGCCACTGTCTGAGAGAGAGAGAGAGTGAGAGAGATTGTGAGGCAGTGAACGAGCGAGAGAGAGAGGGAGCAGCAACCTCACCATGAGCGGTCGTCCACGAACCTCCTCCTTTGCCGAGGGCAACAAACAGTCACCAAGTCTGGTGCTCGGCGGCGTCAAAACCTGCAGTAAGTACATAACGATCCATAACATTATATATATATATATATATATATATATATATATATATATATATAACTAGCCCAATAACCTTTGCTGCGTGTATGCATAATGCGTTCAAACTACGACAAAAATCCAATTACGCTTTCACTGTCAGAGATAGATGGATGGATAAATAAGCATTCAAACTGTCAAATCTCAAAGACATAAATTACCTGACGTTGTCTGACCATATATATTATATATCAGATTTATCGAAATTTACTGTTTTTAAAGCTATTTATTTTCCAATAACTGGCATGCCTTTGTCCTAAAATATTATTTGTATATTGGACTGATCTGGTCACTGATATTATTTTTGCATATAACATAATTATATCGTATTTCTTATTTCGACTATATTTTGATTCTTATATTTACACACATGCTTCACATATTTCAAATTAGCCATTCCCTGTTATTTAAATTCTTACAAAACATCTTGAAGCTTATTACAGAACAGAAATAATATCTACTATTATTTAGTATAGTTTTTAGAAACATGCAATGTGGAAAACTTGAGAATTTCAGAAGGATTTAGTCTATAGGATTTTAATATATATTTGTATATATAATTAAATGCAAATATTGATTATTTAAAGGATTTCTTTAAGATTTATATTCAAGTTTATAGAAGAATATATCAACCTATATAGAAACAAATACATATATTACGCAATGCCCAAAAATACCAAATATTTATAATCAAATTTAAGCTTTGGAGCTTTTTACTGAAATCCTATATTGATAAGACTTTGCTCTCATACTAGAACCATATACGACAGCATAAAGAAATATGAAGAAGAAATATGACAACATAAACTTTCCAAGATATTCTCATGACATATCTTCGTATACTTATGATAGAATCATCAATTTTTATTGATTTCGGCCGGCTACTCTAAAATTGTGTATTTATCTAATATCGGATATACAAATGAGAACTAAGAGACGTAAATACGTGGAGGAAATCGTGGGAATCAAGTTAATATAGTCAGCAATGCACGATTTATTTTTCTTAAATTGTTTGGGACTATCATAAAACTGCAAGTTACCGAAAACTCACAAAAAAAAGTAAATAAATAAAAGAATTTATCATTGATACTTCTTCGCATTTTTCCCAAGGGAAAAAACTTATTTACAAATATTATGGAAATTTTGTTAGGAAGGCTTTTAGATCTGTAGATACCGAACTATAAATAGGGGTAGTCAAAATGATAGATGTTGACCACGAGAATAAAAAGAGGAAGCTTGATTGGTTTTATTATTATTATTATTATTTAATTTTTTTTTTTTTTTTTTTTTTTTTTTTTTTTTTTTTTTTAGTAAAGCGCTGCGTTATCAAAAATGTAAAGGTCTTTTTACGTTATCACTTGTTTGAGTACATTTCGTTAGCTTCTTGGCGACCTCGAAGATCACAAAGCAGGATTTTGATCCGATTAAATTGTAGAATATCTTGTCTAATTAAGAGCAAAGGATGGATAGAAAGAGGGCGGAGGGGACGGGTATAGGAGTAGGCTACAAGTGTGAGAGATATCCCAGCATTGTTGTTGGTTTTGTTGTATTTGCTGTCAGCATTTGCGTTGTTGCATTTCCCTTCACACATCTGCAGCTATGCACGTGTGTATGTATTTATGTACATATATATACATATACAACGAATATATCGGTACAAAGTTTTGCAATTAGATTTCGAAATAAGGCGCAAGCTCTAATCTGTGTAATCGACTGTATTCAGCTATCAATGTCTAAAGCCCCAACGAGGGTTTCTCCATCCAATTCACAGATTAGTTAATCAAAATATTGAATATCAGCCAATGCCTCAATATACAATATATACAAATACACATACACGCACATACATTTATAGTGTCTATATGTATGTATTAATTTGCCTTTCCTTCAGTACGAATTTCTCATTTTTGCGTTAGGTGAGAAGAATTTGTGTGGCAACCCTCCCGCCTTTTAGACAATGCCAAAGTAAATAGACTTTAATCAGCAGTGCGCGCCGCCTGCCTCGTCGTGGCAACATCGGGAGCTGCAGAAATTGACTAAGCGAATAGCGTTTCCTCGATTCCACACAATCCCTACGTCTTATACTCAATGCCGCTCTGCTGATCCACTAGCAGCGCGCCCACAGCAGCAGCTGTCAGAATATTCATTTTCTGCAGCGCCAGCGAGTTCAATCGATTTCACACTCACACATACAGATGCATGCCCAGCACACATGACATACACACGCGAGAGCCCTCGCTTACTCACCACATTCGCTCTCAAATGTTGTTTTCGCTCGCTCTCTTTCATGGGCTGCCAATTGCAAACTTGCTTTGCGGTGCGGCACAGTGGCGCAATGCAGTGGCCGTGCCGTGCCGGTCACGAAAGCTACCGCGACCCCACTGTACGTAGGGTGATGGCACGTAGCGGTTGCGACGGTCGGGTGCCGCTGTTTTGTCTGTTGCGCACCTAAAAGTATTTTATTTTTCTTGTTCGTTTTTGCTTTTTCCACCAGCGGCTTGCTTACGCGCACATAGCCACAGACACACACATACACACGCTCTTATACAGGTACGAAGCTAGCTCGCTGCCGCTGACGTCGCCGTCGCCACCGCCGCCGCATGGCGAGTGTGACGCGCATGCCAGCACAGCGAATTCGCACACAGATACAGACACACGGATACCCATATACACTCACCCTCGACAGTTTCACCTCACACGACCTGCCGCTTAGCAGCGTTCTCTTTGTCTCCCGCCGTTCGCCCGCCCGTTGGTCGGTCGGTCGGTCGGTCGGTCGTTCGGTCGTTGTTATGCTCTCACAGAGCGATGTCGCCATCGACTGACTGTTGTTTGGTTTTTCGCCGCAACATTCGCTGCTGCTGCGGCCAATGCATACAGTTGTGTGATGAGTTGAATTGTCGTTGCTCGTGTTTATTTCGCTCTGGCTTTCAGTAGCACAAAATTCGTCGAAGTAACTCTGAGAACAACGCAAAAACGCGCGCAACCAACTTCACTTTACATTTTCACTGTTGTTCGCATTGCTCGATATTGAATTTTGTTTAATTTTTTGGGTGCCTGTAGATTTATATATACATATAGATTTATATATATAGTTGCGCGAGTGTGCGTGCCGTGTACATCTATTTCGCTGCGCTGCTTTAAAAAAGTTTCACAGAAAAATGTAAAGAACATTTTCGTATGTGAAAAGCGCAGCAGAACGCCTATAGTGCCAGCGCCCAATGAGTGCGATATTTTCCTTTAAATTTCCACTCATTGCACTCTAGTCTAGTCGCCGTTGTTCTCGGTTTCGCGTCTAGCTAACATCTCTCCGTTTCTCGCCTGTGTGTGTGTGTTGCCGTTGTTTTTTATTTATTTATTTTTTTTTTTGTGCAGTTAGTAAGCGATTATTGCGCTGTCAGCAGCGTCGACGGCACGACGTTGAAGTTGGCAGCATTTAAAATTATTGCTGCTGCTCCGGTTGCCCCCGGCCGCCCCCTGCAGAGAAAGTTCTTAGGCTGCTGTGCCCAAGACCAATTTGACAACAACAAGCATAATAATAATAATAAGAAGAAGAACTAGTAGAAGAGCAATCTTCAAGTAAGGTCATCGTCGACATTGGGCGCACTCGAAGCTCGAACCTCGAACACTCTCACCACGGTCGTCGCTACGCGCTCTCTGCGAAATCAAAAGCGCAGCAGTGGCGGCGCTGCACAGCGTTTTTCTCTTTTTTCGCTTTTACTGTTGGCTGCTGAAGGTGACGAGCATGTTGATCAACCGCGGTTCACTACTTGAAGGTAAAAAAAAAATGAAAAGAAAACTAAAGCTAAAGCTAAAACTATCAAAATATACAATATTAGCCAAAGAATATATATGTATATGTATAAAGGTGTACATTATAAAAAGAAATTAAATTAATTACCCTTGTATTGTATCAATTACTACTCGCTCAAATCACACATACTCGCCGAAAAAAACAGACAGAGAGGAGAGAACCTGTGCATTTTACCTGTTGAAGTTTTTATTCTCATGATCTTTCCGTCTCTCTTTGTCTATTGCTCGCACTAATTTGCTCTCTGTAAAAACACATGTTTAAGTGTTCGTGCGAACAGTTGGCACTCTCTCTCTCTCTCTCTCTCTCTCTCTCTTTCTCCATTTGACGATTGCTTATGAGAGAGGAGAGAGGTCACGCGCGCAATAACGCACCAAATGAATTAATAAATATCTGTGAGAATTTAGATGTGCATATATGTATGTGTGCGCGCAGGCGAGCGTCTTAATAATATTTTACACGCAAGCGATTAAGCTCTTAATACTTGGAGAGAAGAAGACAGCAACAGTTAACGTGTCGGGTGACCATATATTTGGGCAAATAGGTTATTAAGTTTCAGGTATTATTTTTCATACATCAAGCCAAGCATATTATTTTAATTACACAAAGAAAGCTCCGTTCTAGGGTTTTTTCGGAGTGAACAGCAGCTAGAGTGCATTAACAGCAGATTGCGTGGGATTGGTATCCGCAATTTCTTTTATTCATTTTCGTTTTTAAGTGTTCTCCCTTACATCAAGAGCATATCCAAATGGTTGTTAAAGTCACGCTCTCTTTTGTGCTCTTACTGATCCCTTTGAATTTGCTCAATGAAGCAACTCTTTCACACTTACATGTACATGTCCGTATGTATGCATGTGTGGGGATGCATAAGCTTTGCAGGAAGCTCTCTCACAATCGACCCCTTCTGTCGGCATTTGGCGCTTACTCATTCAATTTGGAGCTATGAACTTTGAAATGTATGTATGTGTGTATATATATTTATATGTCTGCTGTATGTAGGTAAGCATGTGCTTTTTGCACTGCTTGTGCGGGTGAGCTACTTCGCGCTCTATTTTTTTCCTCTGTTTGATTTGATCGTGTGTTGCGTTTCGTTGCGTTGCAGAGACGCAGCGTCGCTGCCGGCGTCTGCGTCTTATTGGCGTAAACAAGATAATGACCCACATAGGCGGACAGCCAGACAGACAGACAAACTGCAAAGGGGGCGCATACCGAACGTTAACGCAAGCGGGACAATGCAATTCAAGAATGTCGTTAGTGTATAACATATATATGTATAACTCGCCTTGGGAAGCGTTAAAAGAGGGGTATATTGGCACTGAATGGACACAAGTGTAAATATAATTAAATATTTTGGTTTCTATTTATATTTTCTATCTATATTTTCTATTGCAATTTTCTCGCTATTCTTCATCTGCCATTTCATAAATATTTAATTTATACTTATTTATGTATTTATTTCTGTTGCTGTTGACTAAATGGCGACCCCTAAAATGAGTTCATTTGCTCCAATTGTGGATCCAATTGGCTGCAAGCCAAATTCATGCCCTAATTTATGAATCTCATTATCGAGTTTTATATGAATTAAAGCAACAAATAAAATAAATTAACGAAATGCAAATGTCCTGTGAAGAGACGAAAACAAACTGGGGACATTGGCCGGCCGATCAAAGCCATCCAAGAGTCAACTGACCTTCGAGTTAAAAGAATTGGCTAAAGACCCTAAGCAAGGTGTACATATATGTATATAGATGAATGCCGATCAAAATTGCGTTGCAATCAAGATATTATAATGATATTTATTACATAATACACTGTCAAGTGCTTTAAGAGAAGCAACTATAATATATTAGTCAATAGAGAGATTAAAAGACAGAGAGAGAGATAGGGATAAAAAAGGAGATAAATCGATAAGGATAAAAAGAGTGAAAGATATATATATATATATATAGATTGAGAGAGCGATAGAGAAATATAAGAGAGAAAGAGACAGACAGAGAGAGATATAGAAATAAAAAAGGAGATAAAGTGATAGTCATAAAAATAGTGAGAGAGCGATAGAGAAATATAAGAGAGAGGGACAGAGCTAGAGAGAGAGAGAGAATCAAGAGAGTAGCAGATAGATAAAGATGGAGAGGGAATAAGAAAGAGATATATAGATCAACTGAGAATATGTGAGAAATAGAAAGAAAGCGATTGATAAAGATTAAGGTGATAGCAACGGAGAAATAGAGTGAAAAGTAGCAAGAACCTCTCTTAAATAATGAAATATGAAAAGGGGAGAAGGATAAAAACAGAGAAATAAATAGATGGGGATCTTTTCCTACCTCCCTATCTTTATATATATCTATAGAGATATAAAGATAGATAAAGAGAGAGATCGATAGAAAGTGATAGGTAGATAGAGATAGACAGACAAAGATAGAGATAGGTATAAAGAAAGATAAATAGAGATAGGGATATAGATAGAGGTAGAAATAGAGATAGAGATAGAGATAAAGGGTCACAAATCGAAAAAAATAGAAATTAGAGACAGAAAATAGAAAGATATACCTTGTATTTTGTAGTGGGGTATTATCACTAGAGTCTAACACATTCCTTTAAGGATCTGTGAAAATGTCCAACTCTAACCGGTCATACAACAAAATCTCTGTCTATCTCAATACACGGCAACAAAATACACCACTGCGAATATTTTAATTGGGAAAATCAGACTGGAAATGACCCTCTTACGGAAACTATAATTGGGAACGTTTCACTAGAATATATCCTATACCTCTCAGCGAAAAGTGTCCGACTAAAAGTACCCTAGTACGAGCACTCTAACGCAGAATATGCAACGGAAAAATTCCATTGGGAATATCTGGATATTATGCCCCCCTGTGAGTACAGAGCGTATTGTATATGTGTGCTATATCATAGCCAAAGACTATCTGTCTTGCGGACATGGTTAGATGAGGAGTAAGCACTATTGGGTATTTAAATAGGATTAGAGTGGAGCATTCAAAAACTTGTACACATCCAAATTACATGTATATGGGTCATATATAGTTGAGTCTCTAAAGTTAGCATGCCATACTTCATGTGTCAAAATTTGTATTGATGAAATAGTTCTTTTGCGTCGTCCCCGTAGATGAAATTTAATAAATTGAACTTATCGTGTCGGGGGGCGTCTTTAATCAAAATTCCCACAAGCCAAATTCGGAAAACCGTACATCGTTGTTCTAAAACAACGTCCGCAGTCTAATTAATCAAAACGGCCAACAATCGGTCGGTGAAGCTGAAGGGCGCCGCCCGCGAGGGAGGTGCCATTAAATTCGGCAGTACAAACCAAGCGAAAACCGTCGGAATTAGTAGACAAACTTCTGCCAAGACATACGATAAGCATTTTGTGCAGTCCACCTCTGGTTAGTCTGGCCGCAAACTACCTATATCCATATCATTACATATATATAATCTGAATTGTTTGCTATATCCGTCTATAATACTATTTATTCTCTTTATTTCTTTCTAGGTAAGTTGACAAGTAATAATTGCATTTATCGATATATATTTATTTAATATCCGTTTATGGGTAAGCAAGCAAACTTTTGTATATACTTTAATCTATATCCCCACTTATATATAAATGTGTGTAATGCATCGATAAATGCTCGATAAACTTATATTAAATTACTATTATTATTTACTATGTAATAATAGGGCTAATACTTAATTTAAGCTACCTTAAATCCACTTGAAATGTAATCCCTTCCACAAACCGTTAATGGCAAACGGAAAAGGGTGAATGAAAACAAATGTTAATCTCGCTGTTGTTAGATTTTAATAGCAAAACATCTGCTTCGTGTAAACAATTCCATAAACGCAAGGGAACTTCTGGTTATTTATAAAACTTCCTTGAGACAGTGCAAAAACATATTGCCGAACATCACGCAACAGTGAAAACACCTCTCTCCCTCCTGACTATCGATAGATTATGTTATCTGATGCAAATGATAAGCAAGAAACTGGCAGTCGGGCGTTACTGACTGCACAACACTCTTAATATATCTTAAGAAGGAGGCTGTAGTTAGTTAAATTTTGTAAATGAAAATATTTAGTCTAAGACAGTAACAGACTACTCGACTGCACACATACTACCAACTAGGCTACCAACGAATATAGCTTCAATATAGCCAGACAGTCGAAAATTGACCAAAGCCAATATACTCCTTCCACTCTGTGAAGAGGTATACGAAAATGAAGTAGAAATTTAACAAAAGAACTGTTGAAGTTCAGCCACGTCGCATTTTCTTTCATGTCGCATACTTTTAGGCGCTGCTTGAAAATTCGCCCGTCCTCTGCTGTTGACATGTACGCTCAATTCAGACAAGTCCTTGGCATTGTTGTAAACTCAATTGCAGGAGCCATGTATTATCTAATTATTGTCGCACATATGCATATATGTATTTAGTTTTACGTATGTAAGTGCGCAGCGCTACGACGTCATCTAATCAAATGCATTATGGGCAAATCGCAAGTCACCCATTTTACAGGCAGAGGCAGACAAGCAATCGCGCACATACACACACACACACACACATGCATGCATGCATGCATGCACACTCTCTCACACACTTGCTCACACATTGTAGAACACACAAGAAAACCAAGAGCAGGTATGCTGCCGGCTGATGGCCCCCACAACGCAACAAGAATTTCTAGCGCTCTCTATGTCTTTCTGTCTGGCGCGCTCTATCGCTCTCTCGAGCAACTCTCTTTAGTGCGCGAACTCTCTTTTAGCTAGCGTTATGCGCTGTGTGTTTGGATCAATTTGCGGTTCTTCGCAACGTTCAATGCTCCAGGGCGAAAAAAGCAAATGTGAATTAACCAAACGCACACACGCATACCCACATATATATCTGTTTTTGTGCCTGTGTGCGCATGTATGTATACGTATGTGTAAATGTATGTTGGTAGCGCTGGCGTCTCGAAGTCGCCGCCGACTGCGCTGTCGCCGTCGTAGCTGCGTTTTGCCGCAGCCGCCGCTGCCGTCTGGTGGCTCCAAGCGGCAACATTTTTAGTTCACTCGCGTTGAATCTACCGAACAGGCGTATACGTATTTTCGTCTCGTCTCGTGTGTCTTCGTCATTTTCGTTTTCGTCGTCGTCTTCGTCTTTGCGCATTTCGCTTCGTTACGTACGTCTGCGTTTCTTGTCTCTTTCCCGCAAACGTGCTGGTGACCACAAAGCGCGCAAATCGTAAAAATACATGCATAAAAAGCAACGAAATACAGTGAGAAAATAAAACGAAAAATAAAAAATACTTCAAATGAAACAACAGCAACGTTAATTATTAACGCACACATGAATTGACTATCTAATATTTATTTATTTTTTTTATGGTTATTGATTATTATGTGGTGCAGTGTAATATGATTAAAAAATAGAGTATATACATATATATATGTCAACATACACATATAATGTATGTATATGTTCATAACAAAATATGAAAAAAGAAAGGAAGAATGAAAGAGAAATATGATATATTTTTAATGGCCCATGAGCATTTTCAATACAGATTTGCAGCAGATTGAATTTTTACTTATTTATTATATTTTTTGAGACTAATTACTCGAAAGTTCTATGAAGTAGTGCTAAAAAACCGAGGAGTGTGTGTGTGTGTGTATGTGTGTTTCTTTTTCTTCAATTTCTATAAAGTAAGAGTTATTGATGTTGGGCTCTGGAATAATATGTGTGGGTGTAGAAGAGGCTTTGCTCATCAATGAAAAATCTGAACAATCGCATTCGGCTGAATTGAAGCCGCATCTCTCCCCTGGCCGCCTCTAGCGCTTATCCACAGATCTATAAAAATATCATCAATGGAAAAGTTTGCAATATGTCTTGCTCTTTCGCTCTTCCTCTCTCTCGCTCGCACGCCACGCAACAAGTGAGCAAAAAGTTAGCATCAGCGTCAGCGTCTCGCTCTGTTCGCCTTCTTCGTCTTTGACATCCAAAAAGAGCAGCAGTAACGAAGGGGAGGGGGCGGCAGCAGCAACAGAGCGCGTCTTCAAACCAGTTTCGTTTCACATTACTGTTGTACTTGTAGTTGTAATTGTTGTTGTTGTTGTTGTGCGCTGCGCCTGCGCGCTAATTGGGCGGCTTTTGCTAGCAAGTCAATCGTTGAAATGCTTTTGCCTCTCCCTTTCTCTCCTATCTTTTCGCTTCCTCTATCTGATCTGATCTGCTATGCTGCGCTGCTAAGCTGCTGCCGCTGCTGCTGCTGTTGTGGCTAACGCCGCTTAAGAACGCCGGGCGAGGGAGGGGGCTGCGGCGAATCTTACAGTCGGCCAGTCCCAGTATGTGCATGCAATTTAGTATTGGCGACAATGTTGAAATATTTACACACACACATGGACACACATGCACGCATGCAGGCACGCACGTACACACGGACAGCACAAGACGGGCGAGCGCATGCCTTGGGCCAAAAGTGAATTATTCATGTTGTTGCTGTCGCGTTGCCAGTGGAAAATTCCCAAAAAAAATTCGCATGAACTGGGGCCCCATCGTGGTGCCGGCGTTGCCGCTGCCGGCCGTGCCCCTTCCCAATACTAACAGCAGCAGCAGCAAAGCAGAAGTCAAGTCAGTCAACGTCTTGTTTGTTGTTGTTGCTGTTGCTGTTGCTTTTGCGCGCTCTTTCGCTTTATTTTTTTTGCTGTTTTTTTTTTTTTTTTTTTAATAGCACAGACGAAGAAATGTTTGCTCACAACAACAACAGCAAGAGCAACGGCGTCTGTTGCTATTTTTATGCCTTTACTTTTTTGTTGTTGATTTTCTAATACACCAAAAATTTGCATTACGTTTGCAATGGAGACACGAAATGTGTTGTGCCACGAATGGGGCGAATTAGTGAAGCATCGACACGATTTGAGCCAATAATATGCATAACTTTTTTTTCCATTTATGTATATCTAAAATTAGCTTGAAATGTGTTTTCGTGCTCGCTTTAGGACATGTGCGACACGCGCTCATCCCTATCACGGCAAATTAATTTGTCGCTCCGTTCTTTTGCTCTCTTTAGACGCGCGCGCACGCCCACGCGTTAAATGTGCCATTGGTTCAAGGCAACAACAACAGCAACAACAAAGAAAAAAGCCGATCAGCAGAAAAATTAAAAGCTTGCCTAAAAGCTTGTGATGGGCTTTTAGCTGTGCACGCTCTCTTATGCTCTCCCAAAATGCATTTCGCAATTCGCTTACGCATTCTGACGCTGCGCGAATGTTCTTTCGTTTCACATGCCACGCGTTCCGCTAAGTGCCGCTGGGTTTGTATGCGCCCTTCGCCACCTTCTGGCTTGTGCAACGTTTTAAAAAATATTCGCTCTCATGTCCCTCTCTCTCTCTCTGTGTTTGAGTGAGTTTGTGTGTGTGTGCTTATTTATGCAGGTATTTGTATTGTTGCTGTATTTATGGCATAATGACGCTAATGATGACGCCCATAAGCGAACGGCTTTCGAGTTGCTGCGATTTCTCACGCCCATTTTTGGAGCTGCGCAGTTTTCGAAACCAGAAAACATTCGTTTCCGAGCAAATACAAATTATAAAAAAAGCAACAACGGGCAGTAGCTTAAAACGGCTAAAACAACAACAACAGCAGCAACTATTGCAGCGACAATACAAAATAAATAAACCAAAAAAAAAAAAAAAAAAAGTAAGCACACGTTTCGTGTGTACGCCGAGAACAACGGTGCAGGAATTTGTCTTTTTAACGACATTTTCCGGCGTGTGTCGCCATCTCCTTTGTCATTTCGCTCCTGCGACGTACGCTCGCTTCCACTTGCTATTAAAAACAATAAAGAAAGGAAAACAGAGGTCGGTTGGGCTTGAGCACGCGCATTTCCATTCCATGCATTCCGGCCCCATGTATTGCCATATTGCATTTCATACGCTACTTATCATTGGGTATTATAAATTTAAGTTCTTTTGTGTCAAATTCAGTTTTGAAAAGCAAGTCTAATGCTGAAAATGTTTACAATTTGTGGAATTTCTTTCTTTTGTTGCATCCAATTTGGAAACGAAACACATTAGTTGCATAGCTGATTGGCATGATTGGTTTTATAAGACGATCTATAGATGGTCAAACAAGTTGCAGCAATTACTTGTTGTAGCAGTAATAGCAAATGGAATGGAACACCATTTGGATGGGACATGAAACGCATGAAAATTCAAAGAGATTAGTGCGATCTTTTCTATATACTATAGTATATCTTAAAGTATACTAGAAAATATTTTAATTTTTTGATTTTGTTTTGCTATTTGTTATATTTTTTTCTTTCTTTATTTTTATTTTTTTTGGGGTTTTAAACCCATTGCTTTAGTGCTGTGCGATAATATAATAGCGATATATCTTTGCGATACCCTTTAAATGTCTTTGGCTTTGACGACTTTGGCGATTCTTTATTGTTGTTGTTTTTTTTTTTTTTTTTTTTTTTTTCAGTTAAGGCTATATATCAAACAGTAATCTAATTGAACAAGAGATATTCATCTAGATATCTGCAGCTCATTCAACTCCACCCACCTCTGTCTAGCACCAATTTGTTATGGTTTTGAGTCGTGCAGCAAATGAAGAGAGTATATTGGTTTTATGAATGACAAAGTCCATTGAAGGTGTTTAGACTGACTTTAAAATTGTTACGATTTGCTCGAATCGTCGAATGTAAAAAACTTCCATTTCTACAGCAAATAAATTTATCTGAGCAAGTATAATGCAGTCAGTTATGCTCGCCTAAATCGTTCGTGAATGCTAACTAGGACTGGCAGGTATAATAAAAAAAAGCATTTACCTTGAACTTTAGCTAGTCCGGTTTGGTGGTTCGGTTTTTGGGGTCCCAGCCTTCGATCAACAACGAAAAGCTCGCAGCAATTGAGCTAAAAATAGATATTTGTATCCATTTTTATTACACCTATCGCACGCAATTATCGCCTGCTCTGCTCTATTTTTAACATGAATAGACGGAGTGGTAGATTGGTAGGTGGGTAGGTGGGTAGGTGGGTAGGTGGGTAGGTGAATTGGTGGGTTTAATTCGCGGCGCGTGGAGCCTTGTTGTGTCACATGATCATCGGTCCAAAGCAAAACTTTTCAGTCTGCTGCACAGATCAATAAGGCGAAACGAAACGGAACGGAACAACAATGGAACATGCAAATATCTTTGCCATGAGACGGCCAGCGGTTGCTATTTCCAATCATGGAGTCTCTTGCTCATCAAATCAGCCAAATTAGCACATCTCTAATGGCAACTGCTCTCGCTGTCTCTCTCTCGCTCTCTCTCTCTCTCTGTCTCTGACTCCCCCTGACGTGCAAATTCAATTAGCAGGGGCCACGCGAGAAAATCAGAAGGTGTGGGGCGGCGCTATATTCGGAATAAACAAAGCATTTTGTTTTGAACGTGTTATGCGTATTGGAATGGGGAACGGATGGAACTGGAACGCGCACAATTCGCTTTGCTTATCTTCTCGATTGGAATTATTCATTAGTCACCATTCACAAAGGATGCGGCCATAAAATTTTCCACTGTTTGTGCTGTTCCACTCAATTTCATTGCACGTTCCATGCCATTCCACTTCGGTTCAGCACAGTTCAAAGTCTCAGCCCCCCATCAGTTAGCACTTTGTTATTGATATGTCAAAAGTAAACATTATTTTCCGCTTAGCTCTCAAATATGCCAAACTTCGGTCTGCCTGCCGCCTGTTCGACTTAATCTGTGAATCTTTGGGCAGTTCAATGCAGCTCCACGGCAAACCACAAAATATATATATCGAGTCCCGCAATTTGCCCAATGAATTAGCAACTGCCACTTGGCGGGTCTCTCTTAATAAACGGCAGCGGGTCACGTGCTCGCACCTTCGAAAATGCAAACTTACAGGTAGACACTGCCAATCAGCCAACCGTCCACCCACCTGTACGACGGGGCAGCGCAATTGGGCATTGCGCAAGTAAAGTTGAACTAGAAAAAGTGGGTCTGGCCGCGGTTATCTTATCAAATGCAAGAAGTCGAGACAGAAATTTCGTTTCAAGAAAATCTGCTTGAAAGCTAATTGGCAATATTAAGTCCAATTAAGTGTTACACACAATCTAATTGGAATCGACCATACAGTTGTGCGAATTCCAATTCGAGATATTTTGTTTAGTTTTGTGTTGTATGCAAACCAATTGGAAATTGTTTGTATGCGAATTACTTGCCCGAAATCCAATTGGAATTGCTACGTTTGCCTTGAACTGTTAATGCGATGTTAAACGATCTGATACGCTTCACATTTGTTATTGCAAGTAATTATAGTTGATTTAATAATTCGTTGTTAAATATTGAGTATATTGATTTATTTAACATTTAACTATTGTACGGCTCAAGGAAGAACGTATAAATTTTCCAATATCAATATATATAAGTATATATACAAATGCTGTTGTTAATTTGTAAACAGAGAATAAAAGTGGAATTCACATCACTCAGTTAACATTCCGTTTCAGCGTGACCTTATCGAGCACAAACATCTATTTGTACATATACATATGTATATATTTGTTTAGAACATAAGCTAAAGTCTTAATCAGAAAGAGTATGTATCAATATCGTCATTGCTTGCATCTTATTAGCATTTCCAGTGCACTCTCTCTCTCTCTCTCTCTCTCTCAGTCACTCGCTCTCCGATAGCTCGCCTCTATGGCTTCACAGTGCGTGCGTTTTGACCTTTGTAACGGGACACTGGCGCTGTTAACTGTTAACTTTGAAGAAACTTTAACTTCAAAGTCGACTGCGCTGCCGCAGTCGGCGTTGCGACGTGTTGACGCCGGTTGACGTAAACGCTGCCACGCATTGCGTCAGTGGGCAGCAGCAGCAGCAGCAGCAGGCGAGCAGCTGAGAGAGCGCAAGCGAGAGCGCCGAACAGTGACGAAGTTGAGAGTATGTCTGTGTGTGTGTGTGTGTTTATGTGTGGAGAGCAAAGCAATGTTTTAGTGTCGGCAATTTTTTTTTCTTGGGGGTTTTTGCCTCTTGTTTTTATATGTATATGTTTTTTTTTTTGTATTTTAGTTTCGTTTTTGGGGCGCGATGCTGATGACGCATGGCCCAGTCATTCACGCACTGTGGCCAGTGGGGCAGTGCAGGGGCGTTGGTGCGTTGGTGCGATGGGGCTGGCACTGGCACGCAAAACTATAAATAACAAGTAAGGAAGCTATAGTCGAGACTGCTCGACTAGGAGATACCCTGATCCCTAGAAAGAGCTGATATTCACGCACGCATAAGCACGCGCTCTGCTAACTGCGCAGTAAGCAGCGACTGCGCTTGGGCTGCGTTGCAATGTGGGCAATATTATGAGAATTTTGTTGCTGAATAATTTCTCCTGTAGTAGGACTATCTTCATGAAACTTTTAGAACGTGATCACAATGTGCAAAGGTGTGTACATTCCAAAGCACAAGTCTCTAGTACTTAAAATACGTTTTTTGCAAATTGGGGGCGAAGGGGGCGTGGTATCCAAAATCTGTAAATGACAAAATCTGCGTATTGATCAGATGTATATACACACCAAATCTGAAGTCTCCAGGTCTAAGAGTATTGAAATTACGGTGAATAAACAAAATCAATTTATCGATTATTCGCGATAAAAAAGTAATCGGACGAGTTATCGAAAAAAAAAGATAAACTTGTACTGCGTATGGTATACATGAGTATGCATACAAAATTTGAAGTCTCTAGCTCTTATATCTTCTGAGATCTAGGCGTTCATACGGACGGACGGACGGACAGACGGACAGGGCTATATCGACTCAGCTCGTCGCCCTGATCAAGAATATATATACTTTATGGGGTCTGCCACGCCTCCTTCTGCCTGTTACATACTTTTCACAAAACCATTATACCCTGATTTCCCATTTTTAATGGGATCAGGGTATAAAAATACATATAAATTGTGGCGGGCTGAGGTGGGGGCTGGCGTTGCTCGCAATTGGTTTATGGACTTAAAAGAAAAAGAAATGAATTTTTTGCGAAGAAAAATCAATTGAAAGCATGTTTTTTTTTCTTTATGTGTAAAACGCTTTGAGATCGATATCAAAGTGCTCTCGCACTCGCTATTTCTCTCTCTGCCTGTCTCGCTCGGTTATAGTTAGTTTGCTCAATTGGTGCTGTTAACTTTGTTTCATTGCCACACGCGACACATATGTGTGTGTGTGTGTGTGCCTTCAAATTGGATGATGCAATTAATAACTCGACTTGCGACGCGAACAAATTCATCAGCACAAATTTAACTCAGCGGCCACAAAATCAATTTAGATAGAGTGTTTGTTGCTCTTGTTGTTATTGTTATTGTTATTGTTTTTGTTGTCGTCATTCATTTTGGGTCAACAATTTTTGAAGCGAGGCAAAGCAAAGCCAAGCCACAAATCAGGTTCAAACAACAGCCACAGATTTCTACTCCAAATGAATCACGAATAAACGGTTTTATTTTTAATATCTTGTTGTTGTTGTTGTTGGGGGATGCTTCGTAATTCGTTTTATTAATAAGCCAAGCGTTGCTCGCTTAACAATTCATGCTGCCTCAAACCGCTAAATACAAAAGTTGCAAAAAGTGTTTTCAATTATGAAATTAGTTTAATTTACATTTAGAATGTGCAAAAAGCGTAAATTTTCGTTTATCACAAACTATGCAGTATCTGTTGGCGTGCTTTTCTTTATACTTGTTCACCTAGTGAAAAGAGTATATTAGTTGCGTTTTGCTGCTGCCGAAGCTAGACTCTAGAAGTAGAAATTCATTTATTACTGTATCCATAAACCAAAAGAGAAATATATCTAGTATAGTATATTAAATTAAATTATATATTATATATATATATATATATATATATATATATATATATATATATATATATATATATATATAATAAATAATTTAATTATATATTATATATATATATATATATATATATATATATATATATATATATATATGGATTCTATAAATTATTCAAATAGATTCTTTCATTTGAACTAATAGACTTTCAGAGACTCTCTTCTCTCGCTTGTTGTGGTGGGCGTGTGCTTGAGTCAGAGCACAGAGTTGATATGAATTAATTGTGGATAGGAATTCTTGTTTGGCATAAACAACGACAAACGATTACATTGTGAGAAATGATATGCATGTATATTTGCTTATACCATATATATACTTATATGTAATCCTAAACTGGCCTTAGCCAGTCAGACCTTAGCCCGACCAAGATTTAGGACTTTATTGTCTTTGCGATTTGGCTGCAGTCAGTCTGCTGTCCTTTCTCTCAGTGTATGCGCCTTCTATCTGTCATACATGGCTATATATGTGTGTATATATATATATGAATATGTATATATTGTAATGCCCCATAATTATCATTTAGAGCTGTTGTTGTTGTTTACAGCGGACGTCGCTGTTTTTGTTTACTGTTTTGTCTTTGCCAATCATGCAAATCAACAACAATGCGAAGAAGAAGAAGCACACGGGAAGCGAAGCAATAAAGACAGCAATAACAATAGCGAATTGTAAGCCTGCATCTTGTCAACAGGTGTTAAAGTCGCGGCTGCATCAGATCTAGCAGAGTAACTTATAGAATACCCTGTAGAATATGTGAGAGGCATGCTGATTATCTTGATAAAAGGGAACATTCAAGCTCATGATGGGGTAACTGCCTATGAGGTTGGTCCCCTAACTCAAAAGCAGAGCATTGCTCAGCCGGGAGTACTCAGCTCTCTGCTGTCCTCGTGTTATCTGTAACATCCTCAATATAATTGGTATATGATCGCCATATAGATAGGCGCATCACGGCAACTCGCACGGATTAGTTTTTCACAGTTTCCTGCAACACGAGAAAATAGTTAGACGAGCGATATAAATAAATAAATAATAAAAAACAGGTTGTTGTTGTTGTTGTTGTTGATAAATTAAACAATTTTGCATTTGAGCGTAATTTGATAAGATTTGGGCCTTCAACTTGATTGGCCGACGCTTATGTGGAACGCTGGCATATGGAACGGTAATGGAGCACTCGCAGCAAATCATATCGAATCCACATCAACAATAGTTTGATTAGATTTCGGATTCAATTTCAAGTTAATTGCATTCTTGATAGTTGCTTTGAATCAATTAGACTTCATGTTTTGATTGCTATTTAATTTCAATTACCTGTATTCACTTTCACCTGCCATAGACTTTGCATTTAATTGAATTTTAAATCAATTAATTATTGAGTGCGAAAGGCAAAAACAAATTTCTTATTATATTTCTCAGTTTCCCCTCTTTTGCGCGGCTGAGTATATTGGTGTTGTGCAATGTGCGCTTTGCTAGAATTATACAATTTTCCCTATACACCCACTGGGGGCGTGGCAAAGCAGAAACCATAGTAGCAACTAGCTGAAATGGAAACAAGTTGCAAGTTGCCCAATGGGAGTAAAACTGTATCTCGAGGACTCAAAACTTAACGACTAAGTTACTGTTGATATCCTAAAAAATCATATATACTCCAATTTGGGGCGTGGAATGGATCTGGCCGTGAATAATGAGCATTGTGCAGTCGGTAATGCCCGACACATGTTTTCCTCTATTTTAATACATGTTATCTATATTTCATTATTAATTTTTTCCGTGGCTTAGCCCTTGACTTTCCATTCCATTCCATTTTCTAGGCGTCGCGTTCCAATGCCACCCGTGTAGCATTGCATTTCGTAATGCCATTTTCGTTTGCTTATTAAACAGTTTCCATTCGTTCCGTTCAGCTTAATTTCCATGCGTTTTAATGGCATTTTAGTATGATAAAGTGGTTGGTAAAGTGCCTTGCATGCCTATCACATTCTCAGCAAATTGGGTCAATTGATTAACACAATTAGCTATATTTATATTTAAAATATATATACGTAGGCATATAGTATTTAATACAATAGAGTTTCAACTACAAATTATCGCATTTCGGATGTCTAAGACGCAGTTGTTATAGCTGTCGCTGCTGCTTCTTCGGGTCTGTGTCGTACTTGTTGCTATTTGGAACATGACAATATTGTGGTTACACACACACGCACACACTATGTGCTTGATTGACAGACTGACTGACTGACTGACTGGCTGACTGATTGACCGACAGAATGTAGTCCACTAATCGCGTGTTTGCCTTTTCAGATCAGCAGCTTTGCCGCTGCATTTATCACCCACTTATAGTGCACATGCTCTACTAGAGCAATATTATTTTATATATACAGTCTAGATGGTCAAACACTATATACACATATATACATTATAATGCAGTCTGTAGATTGTATTCAGATTTTCTCGCATTCACCAGCATCTACTATTTAGCTAGACTTTGCCTTGCTTTGTTTCAATATTCCATTGTCTACTGATTTATATATGTGTATATAATATAATAATAATAATATATAAATATATATAATATATATAAATATATATAATATATCAGCATTTTTAATGCCCACTTGCATATCAAATTAGACTTAAAGAAGCTAGTTTAACCAGTTAATGGGCTCCATGTAACAAAAATTGGACAAGAAAATTGGCTTAGAATGGCAAATAAAGAACTTTGATTATAGATGTTTTTATAGATTATAGATGCTCTTGTCCTTAACTGTACTACGAATTTATATGTATACATCCTTTGTAATTGGAAGCACTTTAATAATCAGAAAGTAGATTTAGGATAAACTTTGAAGAGAGTTCAGCAATTTGCTTGGCAATCAAAGTGTTCACAGGATATATCTTAGTCTATTGATATAAATCTTAAATCGGAATGCAGCATAAACTAGACACTCGAGCATTATCTGCTGAACTGGTCTGGTCGAGCGGGACTGGCGCCATCTGTGGGTTGAAAATGGCAATTCAACAGTGAGCACATGAAAGTAAAAGGTGCTATTGCAATATATACATAGCGACGAGAGAGAGAGAGAGAGAGAGAGGGACAACAAGAGAAAAAAGAAGATGACACAAAGTGACATGAAATATTTGCATTTCATTTGTGACAATAACAACAACAGTAACAACAGCAACAACAGCAACAACAGCAACAACAGCAGTGACAACAAGCAATGAAAGCGCCTCTAGAGATTTTCGTTATTTGTATGTGGGGCTCTACGTCTATTTGTCAAAGACTCGAAAACAATGGAACACAAAAGAACGATGGAAAACAGAAGAATAAACAGAGACAGCGCAGACAAGTAGGAATTGGTTAGTTGCCATTAGGAAGGGAATGCAGGAATGGTAATGAAAATGGAAATGAAACTATTGGAATTGGATATGTATGGAATGAAATCACAAGAGACTCTAGAAATGGGAATGAAACTAAAGAAATCGGAGAATAGACACGGAACAGATGAAATTGAGTAACAAACACAAACGAGAGGAATCTATAAATGAAAATAAAATGGAAATGGAACTGTCAGAATTGGATGATAGATATACGAATATAACCTTAAATTAGATAAGCGACATAAGAATGGAAATTTATAAATCTATAAGCAATTCGTATATTGAATTTTCATTATTAATGTAATCTATAATTGGGCATGGAACAGTTGGAATCGAGGTGCGAGTGGGAATAGGAATGGAAATGAAAATGGAAATAGAAACGATTCGTAGCTAATTCTGGAAATGTAAACTTTGCCTTATCAGGAATTCAGTTCGTGTTCCCTAATGTCCGCCGAACGAAAGCAAATAATTATAGATGTGTATTTGTATATATATATATATATATATATATATATATATATATATATATATATATATATATATATATAATGTATGAATGAAAGACAATAATAACCGTAACTGTCAAAATATCAATAATTGCATTTGCTGGCGTCGCTGGCATTTAAAAGCAATTACCTATTGACAGAGCGATCAATGCAAGCCCATTTCGAGTCCAACTGGCCACACCTGCTGACCAGTTAATTGGTTTTCTTTTCCAACACGCACCGTAATCAGCTGAGCTGTCAATCCAGACAAAGCGATTTCGTATTCCTTTACTTTACTTTTTGAAGTGCAACAAGAAATGGAGAGGAAAAGCATTCAAATACTGATATGGTTCTATTTTATAAGAGAATGAAATGGATTACCTGGGAAATACCTTTGAGAAAGGAAAGACTGGAAGAACTTTGTTGTATATAGCAATATATATAGTGATTCTTCTATATTAAACTGATTCTTGCACTCTATATAGTCTTAACTCTAATGTTGGCTTTTCTCAAGGATCGATATTAATATGGGCATTGGGTGAAAGAAGAGCCCCAGCTGTTCACAACCCTCGTTTGTGTCCACTTCTCAATTCTATTTTTATCCGTTGGGGTGGGGGCAGCACCTATTGGCCCTCTCTCCCCCCTCCTCTCCGCCCTGCTTTCTTTCTGCTCGCGTGTGTTGGACAAATGGTGGGGCCCCACTATTAAATGGCTGACGTTGGCCGTTGAATTATCGACATGCAAGTTCAAGACCCAAAGTTTTTAACCTTACCAACAATGTTTCAACTCATTTGCCATGTAAATTGTATTTGATTTCATAAAATGTTGAGGGGCGAAGCTTTCAGTGGACACGTGTTGGTTCAACGAAGGCCAAATGCGTCAGGGCCAAGTTCTGCTGTGGGTGCTTAATAAATTATATAGGTAATAGGGATGGCGCTGTGTGTTAGTGTGTGAGTTAGCTTGGGAAAGGATTAGGGCTTACTTCATTGGTCAAAGTTCAGTCGATAAATGCCGTATACATATATATGTACCTGTCCTTAAATGCGCCCAACGTCAAACTTGAGAAGAGAAAACTAGTTCAAGAAGAAGAATATGTCATTAGACAATTAAGTCAAATGTCAATGAAGTGAGCTGGCCTAAGTGGTCTAGTAGCCTAATGGACAGACAGCTAGACAGCTAGACAACTGGACAGCTGGACAGCTGGTCAGGTGGTCAGGTGGTCAAATGTTAGCTGACCAAGTTGAGGGGGGCCAGAAAAATGATTTGGAGCAGCAGCAGCGACTAACGGAGAAAGTTTGAATTTAACCAGTTTCCAACTGTGTGACCCTAGAGTTGAGAAATCCCAATTAGTAAACTAATATTACTATTTGGAGTATATCAAATTAGAATATGAATATAGACAGGTGCATATATAAACTTTAATGAACTCCATTGAATACAAACTTTGTCATCTGATATGACTTGAAGTGGATCGGAATGATTGATTTGCCCACAGCCTGTTGTGCCGTTCTTTTCATTCCCTACGACGACACTCCTTTAATTTGCGCTAATGCGTCGCTAACGACTAACGAGCTGTGTGCTCCCAGCTCCCAGCTCCTAGCTCCCAGCCAACCTGCCTATCCTTTGTCCTTTGTCCTTTGTCAACAGGGTTATTGCGTGCTAGGACCTAGTTCATGGCAAGTGGACACAACCTAAGAATAACAATGGCAGCAGCAACAACAACAACAACAACAACAAATAGCGACCGTCACGAAGGCAACTCGAAAATTTTCCACTGTTTGCACTTGAGCAACGCAAGCAACTAAAAATTGCCTTCTGGCAATACCTTTTATGACCATTGTCGTTGTTATTGTTGTTGTTGATGTTATTGTTGTTGTTGTTTTGTACAATCGAGCGCATTTTTACTATATGTACATATTTAATAAGTTGTAACCCCTTAAAGCCCCTGCCACAAATCCCTCAAGCTTAATCGTTTTATGAGCCCCTCCGCCCCCCACACACACACAGACACAGACACAAGTCTGCTCATGTGTTTCGTTTCACATGTTGTTCGCTTCACTCGATACTCACTTGGCTCCATGTGCCATATACATTCTACTTTACTGTTTGATTTAACACCTCTGCTTTGCAAAAAAACAAGGTAGCAGCAGCAACAACAACAACAACAACAACAACAACAACAACAGCAGCAGCAGCAGCGGCAAAGAGCTTCAAAGAGACGCCCAAAGCTTCAAATTCTCCGTTCTTTCTTCATACGCTGATTAGCTGCACAGTTTTCGGGTCGTGCCCATGATAAGATTAGAGTTAGAACAGAATGTTTGCCTATGTGTGTGTGCAATGGTGTGTGTGAATTTCCCACTGTTTCGCCCCATTTTAAAGGCTGCAGGTTGAAATATGCGCCTGTCACTGCCGCTGCCGCCGCTGCTGCTGCTGCTGCTGCTGCTGCTGCTGCTGTTTAGCAAGTAACTAGCATACAGTGTGTTTCATTCCGCATTCCTCTCTAACAACGCCACTTCTGCTGCTGCTGCTGCTGCTGCTGCTGCTGCTGCTGCTGCTGCTCACACAATAAAACTTAATGACTTTCGCTTTTGCTCTGTGTGCTTTGTACTTTGTGCTCGCGCCTGGCGTTCGCTCTCTTTTTGTTTTCTGCTGCTCTCTTCGCTGTTTCATTGTTGTACGCTGCGTCGCATGTGTGCGTGCGTACGAGCGTGTCTGCCCGTGTGTGTGTGTGTGTGTGTGTGTGTGCGAGTGAGCGTATTTCATATGCGTCAGTCAGCGGCGCCAGCAGCGACGCTTCTGCTGTTGTCGCTGTTGTTAATTTGGAAATTCAATTTCAGTTTCTGTTTCAGTTTCAGTTCAATCGCGACCCCAAGAGCGCCCGCACATGTGTGTGCCACTTGAGTCTCTTTGCAAATTTCGCTAACAATCACAATAATAATAATAAAAATATATAATAATAAATAAAAAATAAATATAAAATAATAAGCAGATTCAACAATTGCGCGTAATTTGAAATAATTTAATTTAAATTATTTTTTTTTTTTTTTTTTTGCATTTCTTTGGAAAACATTTCGTTTTTCTTCATGTGCGTGTGTGTGTTTTTTTATGGTGTTTTGTTTTTATTGCGTGGCGCAGGCGAACGAAAGTTGTCTTCAAGAAAATATCTGTTTTTCACAAGCTTTTTTTCTTCTTTCTAAAAATAGAAGCAAACAAAAATGAAAAGTACACGAAATTAAATGGGATATGCGAAAATGCTTTGCCATTTATATATCTTTATCTCACTCTTTCTTTCTTCTCAACAATAAAAACAAAGCAACAATAAAAATAAAGTATTTAACTAGATATACATAATACATAAATTGCATTTTATTGATCAGGCAATGTGACTCTGATGCAACCAAGTTCTCAGTGCGTAGAATAAATTCAAACAACAAGTGAAAGAACCTAAACAAATCAGAACGAAGGCGCAGAGATAGACAATAGACAAATAGAGTTTATATTTATTTTTCTATGTGTGAGCAAGACTTTGTTGTTTTAGAGAAATAAGACACACAAGTATCAAAAAGAAGACATTGAAAACCTGATGGCAACAACAGCAACGAAAGCAGCAGCGCCAACCGCCAATGCGGTGCTTGCCAACATCAGTAGCAGCAGCAACAGCAACAGCAACACCAACAGCAACAGCAGCAGCAACAACAACAGCAACAACAATATTATAAGTGCACCTATTAAGATTCCATTGAGCGAACGTTTCCTAACTCAGACGTCGACTGGCTCAGCGGACAGCGGTGTCATCGTGACGAGCGCCTCTCAGAAGCAGCTCTGCAGTAGCTCGCAGGCGACGCTGCTGCAGTTGCAACAGCTGCCGGTGCGCAGCAGCAGCGGCTCACTCAGCCTACACGGATCGCAGCCGAAATGGAAACGGCAACAGCAGCAGCACAGGCAGCAGCAGCAGCACCAACAGCAGCAGCAGCAGCAACAACAGCTGCTGCTTAGCCAGGACAGCGGCATCGAGCAGCGCGTCGGCGAGGGCAACTCGAGCGGCGCGGGCGGCGGCCAGTCCAACAGCAGCAGCGAATCGCTGGGCAGCAGCAGCGGCAATGAGCAGCTACAGGTAGCAGCTGTCGCTGGGCGTACGCGCGCCGCATCGGCACTCGAATTGAGCCGCGTCGGTGGCGGCAGCGGCAGCGGCGTTGGCCCTAGCAATGCGCTGCGACGCATTAAATACAAGAGCACGAACAGCACACAAGGCTTCGATGTGGAGGATCGCATCGAGGAGGTGGACATTGGTGACGATCGTGCCGACGACGAGCACGATCTGGAGGAGGTCGAGGATGATGATGAGGACGATGGCGTCGCTGTCGATGGGGACGAGGACGACACGCAGTCGGGCATCATTATCAATATTGGCGTGCACGAGGACGAGGAGCAACAGCGCCTGAAGGCCGAGATAGCGGCCAAGGTGAAGGCCGAGGAAGAGCTGCCGCTTGAGCTGGCGCCCCTGACCGTTGCCGCTGCGGCGGCCAAGCGGCGAGATGCGCGCAGCCTGGGCACGGATGGACACATCTTCTTTCCGCTGCTCAAGATCAACGAGGATCCGCACATTGATGCCAAGCTGATCAATCGCAAGGATGGCCTGCAGGACACTATGTACTATCTGGACGAGTTTGGCAGTCCGAAGCTGCGCGAGAAGTTCGCACGCAAACAGAAGCAGCGCCTTGCCAAGCAACAGAAGGCGCTCCTCAAGCGGGAGCGCGAGGAGCAGCGCAAGAAGCGCAACACAACGGTGGCCTCCAATTTGGCGGCCAGCGGCCTTGACACCAAAGACCACACAACAACAACAACCAATCACTGTGATAGAAATCGTTTAGCGGTCAACAAACAGATGTCGGATCCCCATCCCAATGCCAGTGACCATGTCCACGTCCACGTCGACGACGATGATGAGGATGCGGATGCGGATGCGGATGCCGATGTTGGTTTGGTTAAGATGCGCGTTCGCAGCCATAGCCATGATAATCATTATGATGCCAACATCAGGAGCAACATGAAATCAATTGGATCGGCGGACGATGCTGGGTACGGGGATGAGGACGACGATGAGATTGAGACCGGTGCCGAGGCGGAAACGGCGCTCCACCATGACGATGGCGCAGACTGTTTCGAGAATGTAAAGACTGTAAAGCTGGCTAGAACACAATCCTGCGTTAGTTGGACCAAAGTGGTGCAAAAGTTTAAGCACATACTAGGTAAATACACGATAGTAATCGGCCTTCGACAGCTATCGTTATCGTTATCGCTATCTTTTATCAATTCAAAATGTCTTTACTAATCCGTATCAAATGTATATTCAAAGAGATTGCTTACCCATTATTTCTATGTCAATGATATTCCCAGAAATTCAGCTTTGTTTACACTCATCTTAATTCAATCTCTCTCTCTCTCTTTCTTTCTCTTTCTAGGTAAGTTTTGTTGATTTGCACGTAATCTAGCTTGCAAAATGCTATCGGGTAAGCTATTTAAATGGGGTCTCAATGCAAAGAGAAGAAACTGAAGTACTTCAATAGAAACAAATTTCATTGGATTTTTTAACTGAGCTTTGCGCTAAAATACTTGATATACAGGGTTCTCCATATTCGAGTGACCCATCTGGCAACCCTATTCGACGGACCCATGTTTTTTTTTTTAATCAATTAAAAATACAATTTTGTTGATGTTGTCGATAATAATCATATTATTTGGTTCACGTTGACTTGTTGACATCACCCTTTGAATAGGATATCTCTCAAATGCCGACTTGAGCCTTTACGGCGTATAGTGCCCCTCTCTGTCAAAAGGTATAGGGCTGCCAGATGGGTGACTCGAATATGAAGAATCCTGTATGTATACATTGTATTATGTGTTTGTTTTGGGTTGTCTCTTCTGAATCTCTTTGATTGGTTTTCTGCACTTTGCACTCTATAGCATTCCGATAAATGATAAATACATTTCAGCGAAACATATTATACTGATCCATTCCAGTCGCTTCGCTTGGCTGAAAAATCATCACATTGCCCTGTTTTTTTTATTTTTTTATTTCTCTGTGGCTTTTGTCGGGCGGCTGATAAGTGAAAGCGACACTGCCCTAGCCAGAGCCACGCCCTAGTTTGAAAAATAAATCCACAAAGTGTTGCTATCATTAGTCTTTGTTGCTGGACTCCCTGATTGATAAGACGACAGCGTTGACTTTCCAGCTCATGATTTTCACTTTTTTTTTTTTTTTTTTGAAAAGTCATTGCCTTTAAGAAGAAGACATCCTACTTATATATGGATAGAGTAGGCTTTACTTTAGTAGAAAAAGTGATGTTTGGTGGATTAAAATGAAATGGAATGGATCAGTGGAATGTGGCAGAAAGGTGTTCAGATTATAAATTATACATTATAAATTATTTCTATACATATATATTATGAACTTCATATATAGTGTCTGAAAATCTGAAGTAAAAAGTCAAGTATAAGTATTACAATGGCATTTTAAAGAATTTTGAAATGTGAATGAAACACGGAACGCTATGGGTTATAAAGTGGAATTAAAGCAAGCAATGGAACAAATACTTCAACGGCAATTACAAGCTATATCTTAGACTTGGTAGCCATGATCTTATACTTGTGTATAACACTAGAAATATATAAAAGAATTTCACGAGGAACACTCTTTTTTTGTTGTTTATAATTGATATATATTAGAAACTGTTAATTTTTATTTAGATGGATGCTATCTTCCCGTCGATAGATTATTTTCCACACAATATATATATTAATTAGATTGCGAATCGAAATGGTATTAATTGATAACCAGTTATTTATATGAATTGACTTGAAGTGTATGATAAGTGGTATATGTATAACAGCTGATCTTTGTATGACACTTGAAAGTATACAGAGTCCGTATTCCAAATAAGATTGGATATTTTATATAATGAAAAGAGTTGGAATACATACTATAGAGACTTAGGGTGGTATATAACATGTATAACAGTTTATCTATATATAACAATTAAGAGTTCATAGAGTAGGTATTCAAACTAAGATAGAGTATATTTTTTAGATAATTAAAATTGGATAGACTTGAAAGATTAATAAAGCGTGTGACAAGATAAGGCTTCATATAGCACAAAGTGTTATACAGTAAATACAGAATTTAGATATACGTATTTAGATGTTAATATGTGAATTATATGTGAAGTGACGCGATGTGAAAGACGTGTCTATTGATATAAACTTTTGAGACATGTATAATGCGGCGAGATAGACGCTTATAACAGCTGACTTTTGTATAACGGCAGTACACACTTATATAGCTACTGTTGTGGCTGTTGTTGTTGCTCTTCAGATTCTGAGTGATAAGAGGATGACACGAGTACTGTGTGCTCAGGTTATCAGTTCAACAGGGCGTCAAGTCGTGAAAGATGATGATTATTATTTTTATATAGCCATATATACTAATGCGCTTTATAGATGTTTCGTTAACATTTTTGTCGCTGTTGTTGTCGTTGTTGTCGTTGTTCCGTTAATAATCACGCGCTGCTGCTGACAAACAGAAAGGCGAACGCCGAAAACATATTCCAAAAATAATGCAAAACAACAACCCAAGTACATATAGAAATGTCGATATGTATTTAGTATGTGTATATATATAGTACGCATATAGTATATGTATCTGGAGGCGTGTCTCTGCTGGCGTTTTTCTTGCCAGCTGTTGCTGTGCCTTCGCCGCTCCGTGCTCAAGTTGAAAACATTTGTCAACTTGTTTTGCTGGCTTTTTAATTTGCTTTTTGTTTTTTCTGATATTTGTGATTTGATTTAAATTTGAGGGGGGCCTGACAGCCTCAATAGCCCAGAGCAACAACAACGCGATCAGCTTGGGCAACGGCAGCAACTGCTGTTGTCGACTGATAGAAGACAAGAGCGGAAGCAGAGCAGGGAGTGCGGGGTGAAGGAAGAAAGAGAGAGAGAGATAGGTAGTACAGATGATTTAGCGAGAATCAGTAGCCTGCGATCTATATATAACCCCCACATCCGAAACATCTCAGACTTGACTTATGCAATTTTCGATCGGCTCGAACTAAGTTTAGCTCGAATAACAGCTTAACTATTATATTTAATAACAAATATTGTAGACAGAGACTGATTAGCTTATCATCAGATGACTTGCATTAATCGAGAATTTACTGCGATCTACGATCAAAGCGATTTGGGCTGTGATTTGCCTTGAATTTGAATTCGATTTTGATATATACTCGAAAGTGTGTGAAATGTACGCTTGTGCGTTTATCTGTAGAGCAGAAGTGTGTTAGCCAAGTTATGCAGAGACTTGCCTGATTTTCGCGCTGCATCCAACTGTTGCGATGCCATTTTACAGCTATTGTTGCTCTGTTTAAACAGCTGTGCCAAAAGCTGCAAGAATTTTACTTTCAGTCTCTCCCTGTTTCTCCCCCTTATTCTTATCGATCGGCTATGCACGAAAAAAGAAAAGAAAGCAACAAAAATGGCTTCCATTTGCGTTTGCCATTCGCATTCATCTTCGTCTTGAAATGTGCCTCGCTTTATGCAATCCCTTTGGCTCGCCCACACTTTTGGGGCTTCTTTGGCTTTGGCGTGGGTATTATGCGCTGCGCCTAAAAGTATGCAATGCTTGCGCCTGAGCGAGATCAGGCGGGTGGCTAGCTGCTTGGGGGAGAGTGGTGGTTGCATTACGCAGAGGGAGAGCGAGACAGAAAGAGAGGGAGAGAGAGAGAGATTCAGCTGTTTAGGGTCTGATTGCCAAGTGATTTTTGTCCGTGGTGAAGACATCTCGTGATCTGACCGCATGCATTCAACCTCTCACACACAGGCACATATATATAAATACAATATATATATATATAAATATAATATATATATATATATATATATATATATATATATATATATATATATATATATATATATATAGATAAAAATATATATAAAAAATCCTCCCCTCCTCAATACAGTTGCCAACAATTTGTCTTTTTTTAACCACACTCAGCTGTCACTCACACTCACCTGACAACGAGCCGAAAGACGCAGCTCCTAACAATCGCATATGCGCTTAGAAATTGCTTTGTATGAGTAAATTAATTGAAAGAAAAACAATAACCAACAAGACTCTGATCTCGGGAGTGTCGGGAGTGTCCGACTAGGATATACCCTACACCCGGCGTGAAATTGCTATTCCAATCATCTTTATATATAAACTTGGTCATAATTTACTTTATATATAAACAACGCTTAAAACATACTTATGTGTGTTCACGTTAAATTCTAAATATTTAGCTCAAAATAAACTGATTCATTTTGATCGATATTAGGGGTGCTCTGCCTTGTAGAGAATTGGAATGACAAACTCGTAATGCATAAAAAGTGTATTTTCAAGCCTTTAGTTCTTCTAGTTGACGAGGTCTCTGCTTTCATACGAACGGAAAGGCATACAGCCAGACAGAAGGACGTGAATGTGAATGTCAGTCGAGTGACTCATCTCGTCATCTCGCATCCGGAAGGTGTATGCCTACTTTACGAAGTCGTCTGTCACACTTCGCCAGCCAGTATAATTTGTTTCAAATTGGTTGACATAATGAATATTGATGTGCAGCAGTAATACGTTCTATTATATCATAAATATAAATATATAAACTGAGGATTAAATTAATGCTAATTAATACATATATTATATATTCATATATGTAAGTAGCATATTCATATATTTATGCAGTTTCTAGCTGAATTCCTTCCTTCAAGTCTGTTCAGTAGTTTTTGGACTAGCGCTTTATAAAATCAATTTATAATGGCTATTTTTATTTTATTACTTAGATTAGATTCTAGCTTTTGCAACTCAATCGATAGAGCGAATGCTTCCATATGCACTCAGAAAAATTGTATTCTCCTGGTAATAATATTGGGCACGCATATGAAATGTAAATATTTATAGCTAAATTGCTCATCCAATATTTACAAGACATATAATCAATATCCCAACTGGCGCGAGTATTTGCATTTTATTGAAGCATTTGCTAAATCAATAGAAATTCTAATTGGGGGAATAAATAGAATATAAATGTTATTCATAGCGCCGACATAAAGCTGGTCCCATCGCGCTCCATGCCTCTCCCTCTGCCTATCTCTTTGCTAACTGAGCTGTGCTGATTCTGTGTTTATATCGCGAATTAAAAAAGGGTGTGACTGAATAGGGCACGGGGGGAGGGGGGTAGCTTCTTGTGCATGGGAGCTCTACAGTATTGGGTTACGGGGCTCTGTCACGTTATTACCATCTGAGTGTGTGTGTGCGCGCGTTTGAGCGCTCTTCTTCCTTGCTCTCTCTCTATCTCTCTCTCTCTCGCTCGCTCGCTCTCTCTCTCTCTCTCTCTCTCTCGCTCGCTCGCTCTCTCTCTCTCTCTCTCTCTCTCTCTCTCTCTCTCTCTCTCTCTCTCTCTCTCTCTCTCTCTCTCTATCTCTCTCTCTATTCGTCGTATTCCCTGTGTTTTGAAGTGGGTTCTTCTCTTTCTGCTGCGTCATGCGGTTTTTTTCTTTTTTTTTTCCTTTTCTTTTGCATTGCACATGCGATACCCCCGGCACCGTTAATCGACACACCCCCACAGCCCTGATGCCTGCCCCATCGCCCCAGCGCCTGCCTCCGGCATTGAGTCTCGCGAGCGCAGTTCTAGTTGCCAACTGTGTTTGTATATCGATTAGTTGTCGTCGCCCCACAAAATATGAAACAAAAAAAACCAAAGATTTGAGAAATTGTTTTTCTATTTTGACAACGCCCCAAACCCGCCCGCTCCACTGCTCCGCTACCCCCAACTGGTCAAAGTGTTGTTTTACAATATTTACAGTGCATTAAAACGGGAGTGCGCATATATTCATACATATTATTTATATTCGGGTTAACAATTTGATTAATTTATTCGCATAAATCAAAGCAATTTGCTTGGAAAACATGCAGCTCGATTTATCATCAATAAATTAACACCGTTATTTTATGGTTTAGATTTAGGTCCATATAATAAATATTCCCACTGGCAAACAACATCGATTATAAGACGTAGGAGATCTAAATATACTCGCCTTCGAATTTCTATTTTTATGTTTTTATTACCCAAATCGAAATCGATTTTGATGTTTTGAACTTCATTTGATCATAAATCGATTCTATTTATATTTTATAGGAAGCTTAAATATAACATTAAAAAACAAGTAAGGAAGCTCTAGTCGAGACTGCTCGACTAGGAGATACCCTGATCCCTACAAAGAGCTGATATTCAAGCACGCGCTCTGCTAACTGCGCAGTAAGCAGCGACTGCGCTTGGGCTGCGCTGCAGTGTGGGCAATACTATGAGAATTTTGTTGCTGAATAATTTCTCCTGTAGTAGGACTATCTTCATGAAACTTTCAGAACGTGATCACAATGTGCAAATGTGTGTACGTTTTAAAGCACAAGTCTCTAGTACTTAAAATACGTTTTTTGCAAATTGGGGGCGAAGGGGGCGTGGTATCCAAAATCGGTAAATGACAAAATCTGCGTATTGATCAGATGTATATACACACCAAATCTGAAGTCTCCAGGTCTAAAAGTATTGAAATTACGGTGAATAAACAAAATCAATTTATCGATTATTCGCGATAAAAAAGTAATCGGACGAGTTATCGAGAAAAAAAAGATAAACTTGTACTGCGTATGGTATACACGAGTACGCATACAAAATTTGAAGACTCTAGCTCTTATATCTTCTGAGATCTAGGCGTTCATACGGACGGACGGACGGACAGGGCTATATCGACTCAGCTCATCGTCCTGATCAAGAATATGGGGTCTGCCACGCCTCCTTCTGCCTGTTACATACTTTTCACAAAACCATTATACCCTGATTTCCCATTTTGAATGGGATCAGGGTATAAAAAGAAAATAATTACATATAAAGCTGTTTTGATATGGAATAGGCATACTAGTGCTCGATGAACAATAGTTCAGAACAGTATATGCACATAATTATGTATATATTATGTATTATGTATTATGTATTATGTATTATGTATTATGTATTATGTATTATGTATTATGTATTATGTATTATGTATTATGTATTATGTATTATGTATTATGTATTATGTATTATGTATTATGTATTATGTATTATGTATTATGTATTATGTATTATGTATTATGTATTATGTATTATGTATTATGTATTATGTATTATGTATTATGTATTATGTATTATGTATTATGTATTATGTATTATGTATTATGTATTATGTATTATGTATTATGTATTATGTATTATGTATTATGTATTATGTATTATGTATTATGAATGTATATAGCAGTTGTACGCCTATGTCGTCTATCTATGTATTTTGTTTGCCAATTTGCGGTGTTTTTTGGTGGCGCCTCGTATCAAGAAAACAATTTCAATGGCATGTATGCACACATTTTTCTTGGCCTCCTTTTTATTGTGATACCCATTGGAATTGCATGTGGGAGGGGTATGCTAGAAACTGCTGCTTACTTTTTATTCCAACAAATGCCTTATAAGTAAATTTATAAACAAAAGCCTAAGTGTCAATCCTAGAAAGAATTAATATTCGAAGTAGACTCCGAATTAGAGAGTATCGAACTGTCGATCAGGTTCGTTTGACTATGAGTGTGTTTGCTTTTTTGCTGATATTATTTTTTTAATTGATTCATTATAATGAAATAAATTGTATTTCATTTTGGTTTCTTGTGCATGTCCTTTGATTGCAGCGCTGCTTTCTAGCTATGCCCCAACCCCACCTTCTCTCTCTCTCTCTCTCTCTCTCTCTCTCTCTGTCTCTTTCTATCTCCATTACATTGAGCTGTCAGCTAGCGTGGACCAGACTGGGGGCTGGGGAGGGAAATCGCATCTGTCGCATGCTTGGCTGCGCTTGGCTGCTGCTCAACGTTGTCTGTCCATCGGCCCGGTATGGTCCATCTACGGTGCGCCGCCTGAATCGCAAGAGTCCAAGTATTTGGGCTACCTTTTTACCATCCATCGGTCTGTCTGTCTGTCTGTCTTGGTCTACCTGTCTTATCGTCTTCGCATGTTCTTTTGGCATCTTTATGCTATGCGCGCAATTTTCCTGCAATTAAATGTGCAATGCCAAAAGCAACAACAGAATTAAGTAAAGGAAAATTAAAATGAAATAATTATGAAATTTTCATGAGCCTGAGCCAAAATAAGAAAAAAAGATGAGAGAAAAAACAGAACAAACAAAAAGAATTGCAGTCGCGTGCGTGCGGCATTCAGCGGCTTCGAAGCCACAAAGCGAATCAGCTGTTTGGACTGTGGATCGTGCTTTGTGGACTCGATGTGGATGGTGGATGGCGAATTGGCAGATCGTGCATCGATTGGCATAAACGCGTTGTCGTTGTCGTTGTCATTGTCGCTCGTCCTCGCCAAGTTTGCTTCGAGCCAACAAGAAAGCAGCGTTTAGCCAATTGTGCAACGGAAGTTCGAGCAATCACATCGCCGGATCGCAGCTAACGTATCGATCGACCATATACGTATATACATATAAAAAAATATATATACAAATCGGAACTGGCTCTGTTCAATATATATATATATATATATATATCTTTATACACATATATGCTTTTATATATATATATATATATATACATTTATATTTGTGTGTGTGTGCTTAGAGCTGCATAAATGATTGAAAGATAAAACGCCGACAATTGTTGCTGCTGCTGCTGATAGTTGTTGCTGATTTTGCTTTCGCTTCAACTGATTTTGATATTTGTTTTTTTGTTTTTTTTTGTTTTTTTTTTTTTTGTTTTTTGTTTGTGCTGAGCATTTCTATTTGAAGATCGATCGAATTGATCGACTCGATTAATTGTCTGCGCTAAACGTCAAGCAAGACGTCCGCGAGAAAAGTTGGTCAAGTGGGCAGAAATAAAACACGCGCGCACTGTTAACACAACTAGGCCAAAGCCTGACAAAAAAAAAAAAAAAAAAAAAAAAAAAAAAAAAAAAAAAGAAGAAAAAACCAACAAGAAAGTGAGCAAAAATAAGAAAAACTTTAACCACGAACACACTCGAGACCTAGAGACAGTAGAGTCGACTCATACGCTGCCATCATTGAGAGCAAAGTGGATAAGACTCAGGCGTCCAGTCGCCTGCGCAAGGTGGTGCGAGTTGTGCGTAGGAAGAAGCGGGCCGTCAATGATGCCAGCGAATCGGACGGGGCCGGGGAGACGGCTCCCGGCAGTGCGCCGGCCATAACCAGTGCCGGCGACACGAAGGACTTGAACAATTCGAATTCGAATTCGAACTCAGCATCGAGACACTATTACAATGCGCCGCTGTCGGAGATTGAGGCTGTACGTGCGGCACATGAGGCCGCCGTGGCTGTGGCCGCTAGCACCAGCCGACCTTGGACGCCAATGCCGCCGCGTAAGCCCCAATGCAAGACCAAATCCAAATCGAAGACTAAACGCCATTCGTTGCCGAATGCCAGTGGCGGCAACAGTTCGCTGCTATCAGCGGGTCCAGCGAGAAGATCGTCCGCGTCCATGGCCAAAGTGGAGACGAGGCGCATGAAGAGCGATTCGGCAAGCAACTCGAACGATTCCGATGCCAAGTCTAAAACCAGCGAGAACAGCGATAGCAGTGATAACAGCAGTTCAGCGTCGACAGACTCATCCTCCTCGGCCAGCTCATCATCGTCGTCATCAACAACGACATCATCCTCATCAGCGTCGGCCGCCAACGGTCGTAAGGGTCGTCGAGCAAATGGTAAAGCAACGCTGCATTCATCGCTGCCAGCTGCAACTGGTGCCGCCTCCTCATCCTCGGCTTCGCTGTTGGCTGCCCTCAAGAAGCCGAAGCTACAGACGCGCAGCTCTGGCTCGGTCGGCAAGCAGTACAAGGATCCAAGTACAAGCGCTTAAAGTTTCCCCCTCCACCCCAACTTCCCACTTTCGAGTCCCTATCTGAATCCCAATCCCAAACCCAATCCCAATCTCCATCTCAATTCCTCTGTGGCACAGTAGCGTTGACCTTTAGCTTATGCCTCGCCTCATCTTCTCTCGCCTCGTCTCGATCTGCTAATGCGGCACAGCAGCTGCCGCCCGTCGAAAGTTGCGCTAATGCCAAAATTAATTATAAATTAAATAAAATCAAATGAATAGATAATATATATACGTATATATAAATATACATATATATATATATATATATATACATATATATATATATATATATATATATATATATATATACATATAGAGGTGAAGCGATCGCAATTTGCGCGATCACGTAAAACGTTTAGCAGCTGAGCTGAATGTTTCGCGCGTCTATAATCTATATATAAACATATAGAATATATGCATACGAGCATGATAACAAATGATAAAGAACAACAAGAGGAAGACAAAGGCAAAGAGGCAGAAGAGAGATGAGCAAGTGTTTACACTTTTCATGTTTTGCATGACGAAGATCCTTCTCCAACTCTAAATTCTCGATCCTCTCTGTCACTTCCACCCCCACTCTGGCTTGGCTTATCGCTCTCCCCCTCTTTCGTGTCGTGTGCAGAGCTCTGTGCCCTCTATTTATCTCTATATCATTTTCTCTCTATCCCTCTTTCTCTCTATCTCTCTCTCTCTCTCTCTCACTCTGTGTGCGTCGCTCTCAACGATCTTTTAACTGATGCGGCTCGATCTAATCCTGCCACAGGCATGAAACAATTGATCGGAAAGTTGAATGATTTGTGGCCCGAACATAGCGTCGCATTGTCCATTCCAAAGGAAGTTGATAGAAGCAAGGAGAAACTTGAGGGCGCCTGGGAGACAATAGGTATTACTGAGCTGTGCTCTCAACAACTTGGCATCGTATTTTCGTCAACTATGTAAACGATATGCATATATAACTATTTGTTAATCATGGCACTTAACTGAGTACATAATCGTATGGGTTAGCATAATTGTTGCTTGTTTACAGACTGGGCTAATAATATGATATAGTATGTAATCTTATAGGTATACATCAAAAATATATACAATATATTTATAATTTCTTTGTTCTTCCAACAATATTTACATCTCATTCTTATGCCTCTCCTTGATTTTCTTCCTTGCTCTCATAGGTCGCGATGGTTCCAAAATTACAACAGTCGTTGCAACGCCTGGCCAAGGCACCGATCGCGTTCAAGAAGTTTCCTATACAGATACAAAAGTCATAGGAAATGGCAGCTTTGGAGTCGTCTTTCAGGCGAAACTCTGCGATACCGGCGAATTGGTTGCAATCAAAAAAGTTTTACAAGACAGACGATTTAAGGTGAGTTCGATTTGCGAGTCCGAATCCCAAATTTATATTAACTCTAAACTGTCAACTTTTTCCTTTGCAGAATCGTGAATTGCAAATAATGCGCAGATTGGAGCATTGTAATATCGTTAAACTTTTATACTTTTTCTATTCGAGTGGTGAAAAGGTAATATATATGACATTCATCTATGGATATTTCTATGGATATCTAAAATAATTTAGGACGATCAGAGTTGAGGGCTCCCAGCTGTGATTTGCGCTAGATTTGTTGCGGCTTTCAAAAGTTCTCAGACTCATACTATATATAAATATGTATATATATATGTACTTTATTATGATATATTTCAATTGATTTTCTTTCTATTATATTGCATATAAATGTCGAACGAATCGTGACGATTGATATTAGTTGGCCGAATTTCCCATCGATTTGGGCATTTTAGCCGCTGTGCTCAAGCCGCAGGTATTACGTAAGAAATGCAATCACAAGAAGAAAAAGAACAAGAACAAGAATGTGAAGAGAGGAGAACTCTTTAAAAGATTCGCACATAATGTTCACTCTCTTATGCGCTTGTCGCTCCTTGTCTCTCTCTCTATCTCTCTGACTCTCTATTCCATATTACATATTTGGTTATCCGTTCCCATCTCTCCTGTTCTCGCTCTCTATCTATCTCTCCTATGTGCAGATGCAGCAAAAGTTTGCATGCTAGAAGAAGCTTGAGAGATTAGTGTGTGTGTGCATGTTGACCCTGACCCCTGACCCCTGACCCCTGACCCATGACCTCTGACCCCTGACCCCTGACCCTGCTCTGTCATCCCAAACATTACCCCAAAATCGAGAAAACACTTCCTTAAGATGCTAGATGCTATATATATATACATATGTATATATACTTATATGTCTTGTGTATATTCGTAGTGCTGCTAAATGCAAGTACTCGATTCTATGAATCGTCATCGTTATCGCCATCGTTGATCCTCGAACATCACATTTCGCATGCTGATGTCAAATTTTGCAACCGTCAACAGACTTTCGCCGCTTGCAGCTTGGAGCTCGCCTGATCATTATAATAAGCAATTACCAGCACCTCAAGCCTTAAATTTTCGATTAATATATATATTGGCATTCCTCTTGCAGCGCGACGAAGTATTTTTGAATTTAGTCCTCGAATATATACCAGAAACTGTATACAAAGTGGCACGTCAATATGCCAAAACCAAGCAAACGATACCAATCAATTTTATTCGGGTGAGTACTTATATATATATATATAACTTTATAAGAACTACAAACTAATTGATCTGTCTCTCGATTATCGACTATCGCAGCTCTATATGTATCAATTGTTTAGAAGCTTGGCATACATCCATTCGCTAGGCATTTGCCATCGTGATATCAAGCCGCAGAATCTGCTGCTCGACCCCGAAACGGCCGTACTCAAGTTGTGCGATTTCGGCAGTGCCAAGCAGCTGCTGCACGGTGAGCCGAATGTTTCGTACATTTGCTCCCGGTATTATCGGGCACCAGAGCTTATATTTGGCGCCATCAACTATACAACTAAAATCGGTAAAATATCTGTTATATATCTATATTCGAATGATTTCTGACATAACTTCTGTTTGCTTCTAGACGTATGGAGCGCTGGCTGCGTGCTGGCCGAACTATTGCTGGGACAGCCCATATTTCCTGGTGATTCTGGTGTCGATCAGTTGGTTGAGGTCATCAAGGTTTTGGGCACACCGACACGAGAACAAATACGCGAAATGAATCCAAACTATACGGAATTCAAATTTCCGCAGATTAAAAGTCATCCATGGCAGAAAGTAAGTGGGCCGAGCTGTATATATACATAATATATACCCATATATATATAAACTGTATAGCGTATCCTAATTCCCTCAATCGACCAATTCTCACTCTAAACAGTCTCTACTCTATTGATAGATCAGAAATCGTACCACAACTATTTAATAATAATCTCTGCTGAGTCACTAACCAAACGAATGTCATGGCAGATTGAATGTCCTCTCTGTCTCTCTCTCGCGCTCTCGCGCTCTCTCTCAGACTAACGCTACCCTATCACTCACTCACTCTCTCGCTCTATCTATCAGTCTCTTTCTGGTGTGTGTTTTAAATCGTTATTGAAGTGTACATAACAATTCGTTGCAGTCACTACTCGAACGCACCCAATTTCCAAACGCCCTAAACCAGAAACAACAATTGAGAGTAAGCCGAAACAAAAGCGAACGAAATTTAAAACAAAACAAAAAATCAGCTTAAGAATATTACGATGAAACAATAGCTTTTTAATTCGCACTGCCATGCCCACATATAATACACGCGCGCATACACACAAGATAAACTCCAGGGCCTTGCTATAACTGTTGTCCGACGCTTAAGTTCTCAAATCCGATGTTGGTTATGCATATTTCATATATAGACCAGTGAAATTTGTTCTGGACAAGGGTTATTACTGTTATATTAGGTTAATTTTACTATTCAATAGTATCTTGACGGTTGTATAACAGTTTTAGCTTTTATAACACTTGTATATGTAGCATTTATTTAATAGTTGCAACACAGGTTCTGTAAAACATTTTCGTAACTGTATAACAGTTGTTTGCTTGTATAAAAATTGTATTGTAGTTTTATGGGCAGTTCTAGAAGCGATTGAAGTATCATTTGCCAAATCTGATGAGTTTTAATATAGCCATGGCCTTACAATGGCATATGGAGCATTTATAATAGTTATTGTATAACAGTTTGCTTGTATAACAATTGAATGCCAATAAGTTGTAGATCTAGCTTAGGAGTTCTCGAAATACAGCAAATCTCATGAACCACGTCAAATCGATATGTAGTATATGGCTTTAGCTTGAGCTCATTCGCGGCGCTCGCAGTTGTACAAGTGTTTGTAAATGGCTTACATGTTGATTGATTGAATTTAAATTGATTTGATTTGATTTGATTTAAGTTGATTCAGTTTGACTTGGCTTGGCTTGCCTTGATTGTTGTTTTTCTATTAAACGTGCCTCGCCTTCTGTCCCACGTTTCTGCCGCCTCGGGGATATATGTATGTATATTTCTATATATATATCCGTATATTTGTATTTATATTTATTTTGCGCTTGGTCGCCCTTCAATGCCGTGTCCTGTTCTGACTCTGCCCCTACCCACGTGAAGACAGCTGAGTGATGTTGCCGACGATTGCATTCTAATTTGATTCTGGCTATTCCACAGGTTTTCCGTATACGCACTCCGACAGAAGCTATCAACTTGGTGTCGCAGCTGCTCGAGTACACGCCCAGCGCCCGCATTACGCCGCTGAAGGCCTGTGCACATCCGTTCTTTGACGAGCTGCGCATGGAGGGCAACCACACCTTGCCCAATGGCCGCGACATGCCGCCCCTTTTCAACTTCACAGAGCATGGTAAGTGCGCTGGGATATGTATATATACGAAAATCTGTCACAATTCTGTGTTTTGTTGCAGAACTCTCGATACAGCCCAGCTTAGTGCCACAGTTGTTGCCAAAGCATCTGCAGAACGCAGCACAAGCAGCCAATGTTAATCGCGCCACGGCTGGCGGACCAACTGGCGCTGCGGCCAGTGGCTCGAGCAACATCTCCTCAGCGGGCAGTGGTACGTCCGGTGATGGTGCCGTGCAGTCACAGCAACAGCAGCAGCAACAGGCGCCCGCATCAGCAGCAGCAGGCACAGGAGCCGGTGGCGCCGCTAACGTTGGCGGCGTCCAGGGAAACAACAGTAGCAGCAACAATAGTGGCAACGCAACAACTGGCACAGCTGCTGCAGGCGCTCCTAATGCGCAGCAATCGAATGCGGCTGCAGCTGGCTCCGGCGGCGGCGGTGGCGGTGGCGCTGCAACAGCTGCCGCTGCAGCCGGCGCAATTGCCACAAGCAATGCTGGTGGCGCTAACATAACAGGTGAGTAAGCGCGTGCCCAGCTGCATCGCGCGCCGCGTCTGAATTCGCGTGTCGCAAGTTGCAAGTAATAGATCAGCCTCTATCAATCTATCTATCTGTCTATCTATCTATCTATCTATCTATCTAACGAGTTATCTGCCTATCACTACTTATGTTTCTCTCTCCCCTTATCTCTATCTCCATCTCTATGTGTTATTCTCGGTTTGCTTGCTTTTAGCTGAGAATCGTTTACCCAAATTCATTGAATCGTTCCATTCCGCAACTTTGATGAAGAGCCTACGCAAGACCCGTTCGCATTCAGCTGAAGCTTTTCAAGATCAAATTCAAACCAAAAAATACCATATTGAAACCCCAATTCCAGACATGTATGGCAGTCGGCTGCATCGGAGCTTCGACTCGATGCGAGACCGTATTGCAACCCAATATTGACTCAAACCATTGCTGCATTACTCAAACTGTGTTGAAATTCGAATTCATTGTTTCGGCTTAATTTTGGCTAACAGAGACCTTTCATTCACCATGCAGTGAAATTCAAAATCCAAATGCAAAATTTCAAACTAACCAAGATGTTATGAATTAAAGTAGTTCTATTTCTATTTAACCGTTGAGCGAGTGTCAGCCATGACTCGACTTTTATTTTGATCGATTCCCATCTTGAACTCTTAATTTTATTTTACTACTTTGTACTTTGAGATGCTTTAGAAGGTCTATTAGTATTATTAGCCACTTTGATATTACACATGTATCAATATAGTATAGTATATAGATAGAGCGAATCAAACGAGTTTTGGATATCTCTCCTCTCTCCCTCTCTCTCTCCCTCTCTCTCTCTCTCTCTCTTTCTCTCTCTATCTCACCCACTGTCAAGTCCATTGTCTGCTTCTATGTAAACTTTGCATGCTTCTTCTATTTGGCTTTCTCTATGCCTTCATAGCCATTGTTTCATTCAACATATTTTGATTTCAACTTGAAATTTATTAGCTAAAGCACTAGTTTCTTTCGAAGTGGGTAAACCCCCCGATATGTCTCGGCACGCCAAATATAGATCGTCCTTAATTTTCGATCGAGTCTCTTTGGCTGTATAGCTCTTGTATTTTCCGGCCTTGTTCCCTTCGATCTTTGGCATATCCTGTGCTAGCTGTTTGGTTGACCGGCAAAAATATATATTTTTGTATTTATGAGTTGCAAGCTTCATATTAATTTACTTTGTTATAAGTTTGTATTATTTAAATTCATTGAATTTTATTAAACAAATTTTCGTTTTTTTTGTGTTTCCTTTTTGATTTTATTTACAGATTCATAGGGGCAATAGCAACATACGCAAATATATGTACAATATATACCTATATCATATATATCATAAATATGATATATATGCATATATTTATATAATCAATCAACACAGTACACAGAAACCTATACACACGCATATATACACACACACCCACACGCATACATGTTGGAGAGAGTGGGAAACACAAAAATAAGAAAAAAATAAATAAAAATAAAAATAACTAAACAAAAAAAAACAAGAACAACACAAAACAAAAATCAAACACAACTGGCAAAAATTAAATATAATTAAATACATTGATATAAATATATATAAACACAAATAAACACACACACACACACTATATTAAATTAATTACATAATTAATTTAAAGCAATTTGCAAACAAAAATACAAAAATCATTTAAATTAAAATAATACAAAAGCAGAAAGAAAAGAGGAGCAAAATGCATAAAAATAGTAAATAATACACTTATATAAAACTCATGCATAAAACACGGAAGAGGAAGGAGATAAAGAAACAAACAGCTTCATTTAAACAAACTATACAAAACAAAAAAAAAGTTCTTTCTTTTTTTTTAATAAAATAAAAACTAAAAACGAAAAAACAACAACAAATGTAATGCAACATTTTACATAGATAAAAGTAAATTTATTTTAATCTTAAAATAAAAGAAAAAAAAAACTAAAGTAATAACTGTAATAGCAATGACATTGCTAAATGCCAATGTAATGGCTTGTTTTTATTATTATTATTATTATTATAATTACCTTTTTTTTTTAATTAATTAATAAAGAACAATTTAATAAATCAGCTGGCTAAAACTGAACAACTGACAAAACTGACGCCTTTCAGCGGTAAATGAAACCACATATACCTATACACCGATACACACCTACAGACGCACACACACACACACACAATATATATATATATATATATATATATATATATATATATATATATATATATATATATATATATATATATATATGTAGTATATATGTATTTGTAAACTTAACAAAAGTCATCGCATATTTAATTTCAATAAAATTTCATACATTTCTTTTGTTTTAATTATTATTATTATTTTTTTAAATATGGTTAATGTGTAGTAAAAACAAGAATAAAAAAAAATATATATATATATATATATATATATATATTTCAACTATATATATACAAAGTAAGAAGCAAGCAATCGAATGTCTTGCAATATATACATACATATATCTAAATATCTAACTATATAATTAATTATAACCTTTTTTTTTTGTAAAACGCATTATATATACAATATGTAAATACATATATGTATATATATTAAATAAATAAATTATTTTAATTAAATAATTATTATTTTGTATTAAATGAAACAAGAAAGCAGCGAGCATTGAGTGAAATAAAAAAAATAAAAAGATTTAAATAAAAAAAAAAAATTATATATATAAATATATATATGACACATTCAAAATTTTATTTAACAATTCTACAATAAATGTATGTATATTAAATTTAGAAAATGACTAAACAAAAAAAAAAAAAAAAAAAAAAAAAAAAACATTTTTAAAAATATTACACAAATACAGCATAAATAAAAATTTGTATGTAAAAACTTAATTTTTATTAAATCCAATATTAAATTAAAATATTATGAGAACAGTTGGCAAAACATGTTTTAGTGAGGCGGACAATGGTCTCTTCCAAGTGCTATGCGATCCAATGGGAGTCTAGAAGCAATATGAATACTGAAAAAACCCAAAATTGAGTCTAAATTATCTAATAAGAAGTAACGTGTAGATCTAGTACGAGTTCAATAGTAGCATTTCGTAATATTTGTATATTCGTAACTATATTTAGATTGAAATGCAGATTCCGATTAAGAGAAATTTAACAATTGGTTTATAGACTCGCCACATTCTAGAATCGGGCGCTTGAATGTAGACTTTTGTCCATCTCGGGTGTTGATGTGTTTGTATATGCTTTATAAAATAATATTGAGACACACACACACTACATATATACATATATATATATATTGTTGTATACATACATAAAAACACTATATATGACTGTACTCTTATCGCTGGTTTAGTTGCAATATGTAGATAAAGTATACATTACAATAATACATTATATATATATATATATATATATATATATATATATATATATATATATATATATCTTTGTATAATCTATACCTATATAGTTGAACTATAGGATGACAATTAGTTGCAAGATTAAACAGAAGCAGAAAACGAGTTGAGTTTTCATTATATAACGCTAACAATGATACCAATACGATAACGATAACAATATCGATAACCAGCTTAACTTATTTCATATAGCTACAATTTTTTTTTTTTTTGTATCCTGAACAATTAATAAATTCAAGTGCGAAATATTGTAAAAATAAAACGTATATTTATTAAAATAGTTTATGAAAAGCTACTTTAAACTAATTATAATTAATAAATACAAATACAAAAATACATGCATACATACATAAACAATTTGAAAGCCGAACACACACAAACAAGTTAAATTTCCTAGTACTTTAGGCACATACACAAATAAGAAGTAGAAGAGCTGCAACATTAAAAAATACGACTTTAATATTAATTGGAATAAAGTAACAGCAACTTTACAAACATATTCAGAAACACATACACACATACACCATTATGTATACATATGTATTACAAATGTAAGGCCAACAACATTCATGGTTAACTGCATAGACAAAAAAGAACAAGAAAAAGGAAAGTTGTTAATAAAGATAAATGAAATGAAATGAAATAATAATAATGATAATGATAATGATAATGATGATCATAAAATAATATGGAAGAACACTGAGCAAAATTACAAAAATGCTGAAACAGACAAAAACAAAAGCAAAAACAAATAAAAAAAAATAATAAAAATTAAAAAAAAAAAACAGAAAAAACCATATAAATGAATTCATTTTATTTTTCTTCATTTGATTTGTACATTTTATTCGTTCTTGTTGTTGCTAGTGGGTGTGTATGGTTGGGTGGTTGACCACCCGGTCAATCGGTCGGTCGGTCGGTCGGTCGGTTGGTATCTGGTTCCATGCCGTGCGCCCAATTTTGCATGCTTGTGAACATACATATTTGCTCGTTCCTAATTCTCTTTAATTTTCTCTTTCTCCTCTCTGTGTTACCTAACGTATTTTCATATAAGTATTTCCCGTTCCATAATGTTTATCCTGTAACTGGCAGCTGTTAATAACAGCGGCGGCAACAAGAACAACAGCAATTTACAGCAATATATTTTGTCTACTTTTGTCTTTTTTGTATTTTTTTTGGCGACGAAATTTACAGATTCACAGTCGAACAGCGCCTTGAACAGCAGCGGCAATGGTGACGCCGAGGCTAGCTCTGCAGGCGACGAGGGTGGTGGTGGTGGTGGCAGCAGCAACGGCAGCGGCAATGGCGGCAACGACGCAGCAGCAGAGCCTGAACAGGCGTTGGCCGCGTCAGCCGGAACATCGGGTTAGTGCACTAGCAGCAGCAGCACAGGTAGCAGCGACGGCGACGGCGGCGTCGGCAGCTCTATATTAATGTAAATGTTGTTTACAGTGAACTGTTATTAACATTTTTGTTCGGTAGCCTCTTATGCAAATCGGGGGTTTAAGTAAATTCAAAATTATTTAATTTTCAACTTCACACACATACACACGTGCATACATACACACACATACGCACACACACAGTTGCATATGTACATACATCCATATAAGAGCTAATTCTGCAAATATGAACAGTTTCATCCAACACGAAATGGATTGAATAAAATATTTATTAATATGTACATACATAATACATGTATATTCATAGTTAGCAGACGCACAGACACACTTACATGCGTGCATAGATATGTGTGTATATATATATATGCATGAATGTATGTATGCATGCATGCCACTGTGATCTATGGCAAGCTTCCTTATTCCACAAGCATTTCCTTGCTTTCATCTCCTGGATCACACGTACATATGCGTGAGTGTATGTGTGAGTGATTGCATGTATGTATGTCTGTATGTGTGTTGTGGGCGTATATGAAGGCTTGTACATTGGGCGCAAGACAAAAACCAAAAGTTTAGCATAATCTCGAACTAACGCAAAAAGAAAACCCCACAAAAATTAAAGAAAACACAAAGCAAATGCCTAATTAAACGTATATATAATAAAAATGAAATGAATACAAATATAATATGTTATATATATAAATACATATATATATTATTAATATATATATTATTAAATTAACAGATACACACGAAACAACATAGTGTTACAACAAATTTATGCATTATAGTAAATAATAAAATACAAAATGAAAAAAAATAAATAAATTTGCGAACGTAATAAATTATAAGCAAAAAACCAATGAGAAAACTTAGTGAAATAAATCAAAATTTTTTGTCCCACTAAAAAAACATGTAAACGATATTTGTAGATTAACAGAACAGCAGAACAAATAACAAATCAAAGAGAGAATAACGAAAATGTTGATTTCTTTGTTGTTGCTGATGTGCTAAGCAATAGCAACAGCAACAGCAACCGCAGCAATCTAAATACGTTTCGGGGAACTGTGAAAAATGTTTAAGAAATACTTTAAAAACAGAGCATTCGACTAAAATTTGGAAGATGGAATATAATATACATATACATCTATATATATATATATATATATATATATATATATATATATATATATATATATATATATATATATATATATATATATATATATATATATAATGTATACATATATGTATATATATATGTATATACATATATATTTGTATACTGCAAGCCGTAACTGTAAAACAATCCCCTGGCTGAGCTCCAATATCCTATTAGTCCGAAAAGCCCTTTATATAACTATTTAGTACCGTTCTTCAGTCCAACTTTAGCATTTTAATACGATTATAATGATCAAGAACATCTATAAGCAAAAAAAGGAAAAGAAAAGAAAAATAATGAACAGGCATAGGATAATAGTCGATTTAAACAAACAAGAAACACACACACACATATATATATATATATATATATATATATATATATATATATATATATATCTATATATATATATATATATCTATATATATATATATATATATATATATATATATATGTTTTTTTTATTATAGTGAAAATAATTATTTAAAAGCAAAAAGAATATCATAAAAACGCTTTTAGCGAGCGACGCCACCCATTAACATAAATTAAAATGAATAATAAAAAAAAAAAAACAAATAAAAAAATCGAATCTCAAATAAACAACAAAAAAGGAGAAGGAAAACAATGCATAAATTGTAAAATTAATCAACGTTTAGCTGCAATTGAATATATATAATTAATTTTAATTAATTAATCACCCAACACACAAGAACAATAAAAAAAGAAAAAAAAAAAAACAAAATGAAAAAGATAAAGAAAAGAAAGAAAAGAAGAAACGAGCGATAAGTGTGGCATACTCGCAATATTCCAGAAACTCACGTAACTCTCGTACAGCTCAAGGAACGCGCGCCTTGGACCATAATTAGAACGATCAAAGCAATTACTATATAACTAGCACGTACAGTCCCCAGAGAATGCCTATATACATATATGTATATGTCTATAAATATATACATATAGTATATATATATATATATATTTATATATATATATATATAGATATATATATATATATATATATATATATGTATATATAGAGTACTCCAGGCTCTGGCTCCAGTAGCAAACGCAAACATTTACCAAGTGTTTTCTCTTCGCTTGAGCATAAGTACTAGCACGTACTAAACTACTTATAATTGTATGTATTATATGTATGTATTCCTAAATTCCGTTTTTTGTTTTTTTTTTTTAACACATACATAACTGCATTCTGTGTGCTTTATGAAAGGGGAGAGATACATTTCAACAGCATGTTGAACTAAGCGAAAATCTTTACAACTTCTTTTAGTCAATAATATTTGCAACATACACAAAAAAATAAAATAAATAAACAGTTAGAGACACATTCACACACACACACACACACACACACACACACACACACACACACATACACTCCAACAATATGGAACAAGCAACTTAATTTAATTTATATTTATAAAACAAGTTTTCAAAGTGCAAAAAATTAAGTAAAACCTTTCCCCAAAATTAAAATAAACAAAAATGAAAAAAAAATAAAGTAAACAACCTTAAAATGAAATTACGATAAGCTATGAAATTATATATGAACAACAATTTCAGCGTTTCGCTTAACATGAACATTTAAATTTAAACACAACAATCTAAAACTAAATGCAAAAAAAAACAAAAAAAAAAAACCCAAAAACAAAACCAACAACATGAAAACACAAAAAGAACATTAATTAAAAAATAAAAAACAATAAAAATTACAAAACTAAATGAGTATAAAAATGTGTTTTATTTGTGTGGGATCGGAACGGAACAGACGTGGAATCAGCTTAATTTTGACACATACATGAAGCTTGCTTGAGGTCTCCTGATTGTATATGTCATGCATAACTCAATTGATAACTCAATTGGGTATTTGATCAGTTAAATGACTTGAGTTATTTACAGGCGCCGCATAGGATTGGCCCTACAATTTATTCAATATATCTCGAAAAACTTTATAATTCCATGCCAAAGTGTATTTTAATATGTTTTTATTTTAAGAATCATTGATAAAGCTCCAAAAGAAATCAAATAGCATAGGACTATAGCTCAAATAATTGATTTAATACTTTACGTTAGATTAAAGACGAATGGGAGGATATGCTGCCCTGAAGACTCACTTCCGGATTTACATATGTATATGTTTTTTTTTATTTTTCTTTTTTATACCCTGATCCCCTTAAAAATGCGAAATCAGGGTATAATGGTCTTGTGTTTCTTCAAAGAGCGCAGCAATACTTCGGCTATGACATTTGTGTTATTCACACTGTCCACTCTCTTGGCCACCGGGATGGAGGACGAACGAGTGGTGCAGAATCTGCCTCTGGAGCAATAGAACAACCCTTTGGACTGGTAGCGATTAAACTTTCGACTTTCGTTTTCTCATTTCTCAAGAAGAAAGTAAATGCAAGTACAGCTCAAATATTTGCAACAGCAACAATCCAGATCGATGAACACGAAGCCAACTCAAGAAAGAAAGGAAAAGCCAGTGCTAGCCACTGCTTGGCTTTTTTTCAACAAGGAAGCCGCAGCTTGAGTACGGGACGCGTACCCACTCTGCTGCTTCTGCCTACGCCTCTGCAGCAGCACCTACCGTCGTATCACCCCGGAAGGAAACATAAAGCCCTATAAACTATAAATAAACAAGTAAGGAAGCTCTAGTCGAGACTGCTCGACTAGGAGATACCCTGATCCCTACAAAGAGCTGATATTCACGCACGCATAAGCACGCGCTCTGCTAACTGCGCAGTAAGCAGCGACTGCGCTTGGGCTGCGCTGCAGTGTGGGCAATACTATGAGAATTTTGTTGCTGAATAATTTCTACTGTAGTAAGACTATCTTCATGAAACTTTCAGAACGTGATCACAATGTGCAAATGTATGTACATTCCAAAGCACAAGTCTCTAGTACTTAAAATACGGACGGGTTATCGAAAAAAAAGATAAACTTGTACTGCGTATGGTATACATGAGTATGCATACAAAATTTGAAGTCTCTAGCTCTTATATCTTCTGAGATCTAGGCGTTCATACGGACGGACGGACGGACAGACGGACAGGGACAGAATATATATACTTTATGGGGTCTGCCACGCCTCCTTCTGCCTGTTACATACTTTTCACAAAACCATTATACCCTGATTTCCCATTTTTAATGGGATCAGGTTATAAAAAAATTACACACTAGAGATGAGCGTTCCAAAATTTGGAATGTTTGCATTATTACATTATTGTTATCCCCATATTCAATAGATTTGCTTTAAATACATACAAGCATGTGGATGTCATTATCACGATCTGAAAGTTTTACTAAACAAATTAGTTCCCAGCCTACACAGATGCGAAAAATTATAAAGTATCAGCTTTAACTTGTTTAATTCTTATTGAATTGGACGACCTGAGTCGATCTAGCTGTGTCCGTCCGTCCGTCTGTCCGTGTGCTTAAACGCGACGATTTCATGAATATAGTGCCACTGCAAGAGAAATTATTCATCATATAGATTCTTAAATTATTTATTAGTTTGGTTCAGGGTAGTATCTAGTCGAGCACTCTTGACTAGAGTTTTCCTACTTGTTTTATTATCTATTAATCAATTTCCACTAATTATACAATTATATATGAACAAGCTCTAGTTGAGACTGCTCGACTAGGGGATACCCTGATCCCTACAAGGCGCTGATATTCACGCACGCAGTTAGCGTGCTTACGCGCTCTGCTAACTGCGCAGTAAGCAGCGACTGCGCTTGGGCTGCACTGTGGGCTATACTATGAGAATTTTGTTGATGAATAATTTCTTTTGTAATGGGACTATGTTCATGAAACTTTCAGAACGTGATCATAATGTTAAAATATGTGTATATTGCAAAGCACAAGTCTCTAGTACTTAATGGTATCCAAAATCTGTAAATTACAAAATCTTCGTATTGCTCAGACGTATGCACACACTAAATCTGAAGTTTCCAGGTCTAAAAGTATCAAAATTACGACGAATAAACAAAACCAATTTATCGATTATTCGCGATAAAAAAGTAATCGGACGAGTTATCGAAAAAAAAAGATAAACTTGTACTGCGTATGGTATACATGAGTATGCATACAAAATTTGAAGTCTCTAGCTCTTATATCTTCTGAGATCTAGGCGTTCATACGGACGGACGGACGGACAGACGGACAGGGACAGAATATATATACTTTATGGGGTCTGCCACGCCTCCTTCTGCCTGTTACATACTTTTCACAAAACCATTATACCCTGATTTCCCATTTTGAATGGCATCAGGGTATAAAAGGACACGAACAATTGTTGAAATATCAGTTCCTGGAAGGGATCAGGGAATTTCGTAGTCGAGCAGTAGAGAGTTCTTACTTCTTTACAATAAACTTCTTCATATACGTTAAACTCGTAGATTAAACTTGTTGATCGAACAAGAGAACCGGATGTTAGTTCCATATTTGAAAAATCAGAAATAAATTATTCGATACATGAGCAGCCGAGTGATAAGATCCTTTTGCACCTACTAATCCATGATACGAGGTGTTGACTCCTCAGATTTTGATCTTTGGCTTACTCGATGTTATTTCCCTAACATCGAATATACTTAATTAGAAGAATTAGATCTTGGGTCTAGATAGATGTCGAGTCGTGATAATTCGTAAAAACTGCTATTTTCTTGAAAGAAACTCATAATTCATTAAAATTCCATGTGCAAATAACTGTTTACTTCCTATAAATTGTAGCTTTGTTTTGGAACCTATCATTGGGTATTGCAGACATCGTTTCGACCTTGATGAATGCGAAATTTGTAAAATTCCTCATTGTGCTGGCCTAGTTTTATAGTTTCTTGCCAAGTAAGCAAATGATTTTATAAATCGTTATTTTTTAAAAGTGTAATTTCAAGCATTAATAATAGAATAATGGAACAAATAAATTCGGATGACAAAACAACACAGATCACATAATTTCCACATGAACAGAGTTTTATCTGTAAGCATTCTCATCTAAGGTCTGTTAACTACATTCTTTCTAGAAATCAAGAAGATGACGACAGTTTCTATTATCCATATGTGACGACTCCCGAATTTCCAGAAAACAAGTAAAAGCGTTGCAGTCGGGCGCTGCTCAACTGCCCGATTCACACAAATCAATATAGAATCATCGGCAATTTATTTTAAATTGTAGAATATACAGTTTTCCCCGGCTCGCCACGTCCGCCGGGGGCGGAGAATTATCCGCCATATCTTTTTTTTTGGGCTGGTGAGACGAGTAAATATGCTAGCACTAATAGAAATTTGCAGTACACGCCCCCATTTGCCTCCAGCAAGTTAACTGTCGAATTTTGACGTCTGGCTCAAAAACTTTTTTTATCTATGTGATTTCTAGCTTTAAAACTGTAGAATGAATAGAACAGTTAAATAAATAATTAAATAGAATAGAATAGATATATTGGCTATTTAGTTTGGAGCTTGTGTTGTCAACGCGAGCATACAGTCCAAACTTCAACCGGGGAATGAATTTACCGATTTGCCACTCGCCTTGTTATTATTTGAACATAATAAGAATATCGTAGACTCTAATGGCAAAGAGCTTAGCAAAGAGTTAGGCACCCTGAAGAGACAAAGCTATGGTCGAAAATCGAAAATCGTATAAGAGCAAGAGTTAACTCTGAATACCGTAGGGAACAGTGGAGGAGCCAAAGTCAAATTTGTATTCCATAAGAGATTGAATATTGTAGACATTATTAATTGAATATCGTAAGAGATAATGCGAGGGCTCACGTACAGCTTGGATTTTCGGGGCTCGTTAGCCGTTAATTTGGGATCTAAACTTATATTGAACTACTTTACACAAGATATAACTTTATAATGCATCCCAATTCCATTTCGTGATGGTCCCCATGTCATGTCACATGTTAGGGCTTGCGCCGTTTGGACTGGCTGTGGATGTGGGTGTGGCTCGAGCTGGGGGTCGGGTTGGAGTTAGAGTGGTGACTGAGCTCGGAATTTGGAGCCTCTGCAGCTGGTTTGAGGCGTCGCTTGCTGCTCGCTCGGTTGGTAGTGGCGGGTTTGAGAGTGACCGCCACAGAGGCACAGGAACCTGCACTCGCTGACTGGATAACGGTCGGAGACGGCGCTGCAGATGCAGCTGCCGGCGCGGTCAGTGTTGCAGATGTAGTGACGATTGCGCTGCCAGTCCTGGCCGTCTCATCGTAGCTGGTCAGCTGGCTGTGCTCCGTTTTAATATGGGCACCGGGGGCAATCATGAGGAGATCATTCGTGGTGGCCCGTTGCGGTGCTTCCTTGTCGAGGCGTTCACATTTGATGTGACGCAGTGCATCGGGCGCATGGCCATTGGCCATGCCATTATCATTGTTGTTGGGCTCGTCCAGGTGCGGCGCCTGCAGCTGCTGCCACTCGAGGATGCCCGTCAACAGCTTGATGTACTTGATGGCCGAGCGCAGGATCTCGTTCTTCGACAGTTTCTTATCCGGCGGATGGGTGGGCACCAGCTTGCGCAGCTCGGCGAAGGCGCCTGACACGTTCTGTTGGCGCCAGCGCTCGCGCGTATTGGTGAACACCTTTCGCACGCCGCCCGTACCGACACCGCCGGACACCTGGCCATTGCCAAGTCCCAGGCCGGCGCCGGCTGTGCCGCTTGAGTTGCTATTGCCGTTGACGCCATTCAAAGGCGGAGCCAGATGTCCGTTGACGAAGACATTGTTGCCGCTGCGTGGCGAGTTGGACAGGGACCGATTTGCTGTCGATTGAAGAGAATATTGAGTTATTGACTTTGAGCTGGGACGACTGGGACTGGGACTGGGACTGGGACTGGGACTGGGACTGGGACGCTCGCTGTTGAGCTACTTACCGTCCGCTTGGCTGCCGTTGAGCACAATATAGTCGCGCAGATCGTCGTCGTCCTCCTCGGTGTCGTTCAGCGAGAAGTCGGATAGGTCGCCGTCTCCGTCCGAGATCGACTCCGTCTTGGGCTGTACATAGGGCGTGGCATGACGTAACAGCGCCGGCGGATGACGCGACGTCCCATTAACATTGCTGCTGCTCTCCTCTCGTCTGCCGTTTGCTGAGGACGAGGAGCTGGAGTGGCTGGTAGTGCTGCGTTCGTCCGCATTATCAGCGCCATTCGAGCTGCTCGGTAGCCAGGCCATGACCGAACTCCACAAAGTGTCACAGCGAAATGATGAGCAACAACCGTTGCTGATGTAGAAGAAGACAGAACCCACCCCATCGACAGCAGACATTGAGGGGCGGCGCTAGCGTGCGGCTGCAACCCTTGGCCAAGGCATACACACAAGGGCTGGGGCCAAAGCGCACCGAGTGGGTGGCAAACAGATGCGAACCTAAGACTTGTCTGGGCCCATTTCCGTGAGCGGAGGAGGGCGCACATTAAATATGGGCCTGGGAGCCGAGGACGACACAAACGGGCTCGCGTAGTCTGATGCTCCCTCAGTCCTTAATGTGGCCAACTTGACCAGTTTTTGCTTCTTGGCTGACTTCTCTGCGTCCCTTGACAGGGCCGACTGCAGTTTTGACTTGACGCAGGAAGTCGATATCGGCCCTGGAGTCGTTAGGGCCAGCTGGGTGGCTTGCGATGGATTCATAAAGAACATTTTGTCCCGGCGCTCGTGACCCTGGAAATTCATGCGCAGATCCACATTGTATTTTCCATCGAACACATCATTGGGCTTGTACAAATATGTTGTGGGCGACATCGTGGGGTCCAGGTACTCCACTTGCAGCTCTACAGGAAAGTCAGTGCTCAGTACTTCGGTGATCTCGAAAGGCGAGCCATCTGCCACATGCAGACGCAGCGGCAGACGGGGCGACATGCGAAAGGTGACACGCTTCACATAACGCCCCATGTCGACATTGTCCTCCGCCTTGATATACACGCACCACGTGGGCTCGAATACGAAGGGCCGAAAGTCATCGGCCTTCTCGGGCTTGCATCCCAGTAATAGATTCTTACAGATTACAATGCCATCGCCGGCGACGTTGTCGCCATCGTCTGGGATCCGCTTCATCGAAGCTGCTCGGCGATAGCTGACTCGCTGATAACCATCCACCGGATACGAATGGAGATTTGTAACGCTCATCATATCAATGTAGATTCGTTGCTTAAGTATGAATATAATTATAATTGATGTCGACACTAATTAACTCTGCAATTTAAGGCCAGGGAATTTTGGGAAATGCGCCACAAGGATTATGAAATTTTTCAAAAATATTATTTACATATAATTCTGTTATACTGATTGTTCACTTAGCATACCAGAGAATTTGTAGCATTTAGTTCCAGCCAACATGGATCTGTTTAGTTTGAAACTTTAATATCTTGACTAGGTTTTATTCATCAGAGATGTAGATGAACGATTTTCTAGCGATTTCCAACAAAGCAATTATTTATATTACCAATTATTTCTACTCTCTCCATATGAAAATATCCCTAGAATTATCTCGAATGTATGCTGGAGAACCTATATTTGTATATCAGCAATTATCGAATTGGATCCGAAATCAAGATTATACGAACTCTCCAGTTAAACAGATTCCTACAATATAATCTCAGTTTAGTGTTTGCATTATCTTAAATAACTTTTTGGCTCATTTTCAAGGGTATTCAATAATCGGGCTGTCAATAATTTAGTTCATTAATTACTCGACTTTGCTAATTGTCAATTCGATCGTTATCTTTGCAATGGCTTCACATTTTTTGACTTAGGACAAGGATTAATTTGGCAAATAGAAAAGTTTGAAGGGTCGAGCGTGTAAATTTCAACGCTACGAACTTTTCAATTGCATCCGCGAATATTTTCACGCCCTGGATTAAGCCAATATCCACCCAAGTGACCCCCTCTGTAGGCCTCCATCAACTCTTTACACTTGCAACCCCATATGCGAGTGATAGAGAAAGATGGATATATATGTATATATATATATATATATATATATAGAGAGAGAGAGAGAGAGAGAGAGACGCTGGTTTGACGCAGGCGCTGAAACAGAACTGGGCGGAGCCAACGAGCCAACGAGCCAACCCTTATTCTCCAGTCATCTCAGCTAACTAGCCCAACCAAGTCAGTCACAATAGTCAGATAAATCTACACTCAGCCCAAGCAGCTGTGGCATGTGGTCTGTCGACAGGGAAGTGAGTTTTAATTGCAAATTCCTAATCGTGATAGACAGACGTTTTCAACTGAAAGAGTTGCGATACATATGTATATATACAAATAAAACTGTTAAATCGTACTAAACTATGCATTTTCTTGCGATGGTAAAACACAGTTTGGATATCAAAAAAATTCAATGCTATTTTTTATAAAATGTTCAAGTGCTTTCCTTAAAAAACTCTATTGGAATACCCAACGTTGTCTATGGGATACTGAATTTGTCGCACACAAGTTTTATCTTAATCAGGTTCCCATATTCAATGATGCAATAGGAGCATTCATAAAGCCGTCCATAGTAACATGTAAAAGTTGTGTCATACATGTTCTAAGCTAACTCCATAATAGATAGATCATACTGAGTAATGCATATCAGCAAGGTCTACTCGTACAGAAATTGGATTCAGGAAAAGATTTTCCTCGTCCATTTCCCATAAGTGTGAGCATGCCATCAATAAAGAATTTTATTATTACCCTGGGTCTTCCACAGATCTGTGATGGCGAACAACTTAACCTTAGTCTTACCTAGCCAAGTCCTTATGATCCTCACTGCCATAATTCATGTATAATATATCATGCCATAATATGCGACAAGTGCCAGACATATGGAAACATGAAACTGAGCTGAAAAGTGTTTAAGGGCAAAGTAGGCTCAAAATGCTTGCCTAGGCTAGTCAGATATAGGAAGCCTGTACAAAAAACAAAGTCTCACATCTGATCTAAAATCTGAAAAAGAAATTCTATTAAAAATGGACTTGACTGTCGCTGACTGTAAGAAGATGCTCGTCACACTCTTTGCCTATATGTTCTCATCTTTTGTCGGATTCTTGCACAATTCGTGGACAAGGTTCGTAGGATTGTGCCGCAAGTTCTATATCTACATGTTTGTGTTCTCCATATCCTATGGTATAATGGTTTACGAAATTCGCAAACTGACAATGAGCTACGAAAGTATGGGCGGGCTGTATTTGCACGCCTTCATCGTATCACTCTCGATGTCGTTTATGTTCTTCTACGCCGGCCTGGTCATTGAAATCTTTCGCAATCACATTCAAGGCCGCCTGGCGCTCCCACGACGATCGAGAACAGTGAAGAAGCAGTAGAGAAATCTATAACAGCCTGAGCACTTTGCAACGAATGGTTTTGTATATTCATAAATTAAATTCTGTATTAATTACCCAATGAAATAAATTAATTGAAGATTCGAGATTCATTACTAGCGATTCAATATTCAAGATATAATTACATTCAGCTAAACCCGTGTTACCCTGTTTCCTGCACTTTTCAATCCCAGAAGGTAAACATTAAAACGCTTCTCCAAATTTTAAGAATGTTAATTTCTTGTATGCACTCATTCACTGATTTTCAGCTATAGAAATGTAGATGATTCTTGTTCAAATCGATTTCAAGACAAAACGTAGAATCGAACTAGGCTAAAGCAATCTTCTTTTCAACTTTCCATTAAGTGCTCGTATGATGCATCACTTACACAAACTACATGGAAAGATATATATATATATATATCGTTGCAGATGGAACACACACAAACATACTTTTGCTCAAATCGAAAGTTGTGGAATTTATCGGAGAATACTTAGACAATTCATGTGCAACTTTACATCTAAATTGATTGACTTGACCCGAGCAACACCGGTTAATTACCTTAAAATATATCCATAAAAATAATCATTGAAATCATTGAAATTGGAGAGTACATAAATTTTTATACTCATTCGCGGTTTTGGGCAATGCCGTCCGTCCGTCCGTCTGTCCTTGTGAATGCAATTTTTTCAACGCTATTGAAGCTAGAGACAATTTGGATCATACTCTCGTGTATACCCTCGCATTATATAGTGTTAACATCTTCCCGATCCGCCCACTCGGAACTTTCAGCTAGAAAGCTGCAATTTGGAATGTATACTCGCGTTGACCACCCGAAAAGCTAGGGCAAACGGGTAAAGCTGTATCTTCTACAGTTGTAAAGCTACAATGCTGAATTTGCACGTTCTGAAAAACTGTGTTTAGTACAGAATTGGAGCTAGAAACTCTAGTCATAATGAGTATTCTGCAGGAACCCCCGACTGCAACGTTCTTAATTATTTTTTCTGCTCTTTTAATAGCTAACACTAATACTATTATTATTTAATTTTTACGGCTTACTACTTCTACTTTTACTTCCTCTACTTCACCTACTTCTACTTCTATTCCTTTTATTACTACTTCTATTATTTTTTATTAAGGTCATTTCTTTTTCCACTAATCTTTCTATATACAAAAATATAAAATTTTATTCTAATCGTATCTACTACTACTACTTTACTTCGACTCGTTCTACTTCTACTAGCTTTACTTGTCATACTACCACTACTACTACGATTACTAGCATTACTACTACTACTATAGTTATCACTAAAAGCATATTTAATACTACAACCACTATTACTATCAGCATTACTACTACTACCACTACTACTACTTCTACTACCACCTCTACCACTATTATTAAAAGAAGTAAAAAATTATAAACTGATTCATTTATTACTACTACTATTACCTATTACTACTACCAAATTCTACTACGAATTCTACAACTATAATTATTAGTTCTACTTATACTACTCTGACTATTAGTAGTACTTCTAGTACTCTCTCAATGACTAGTACCTCTGTTTCTCCAGCCCATCTGTCTCTACTACTGGCACTATTTCTACTACTACTTTTCTTCTACTATTACTCCCGTTCTTTTTCAATAGCTGCTGAATTTACTCCTACTTCCAACTACTACCTATAATTTTCCTATTACCTATAATTTTCACAACATAAAATACGGAGACTAATATTAATTCTGCTACCGTTACTAAAACAAATATTAATATTAATTTTACTAGTAATACTTGAATGGTATTTATTATAATAATACTACTACTACTATAACTATGCTACTATTACTGCTATTGATAAACTAGAACTACTACAAAATCCAAAATACGAATATCAACCGACATCCCAACAGCGTCACACAGTATCTGTAAGTCGAGCATGGCTGAGCTTCGTCATCAATTTGATAATCTCATTATATATTCATGAGCGATAGCAGTGATATAAATTCGAATGTGTTCAAGATGGTCATCAGTTTGGGATTAGGCCACTCAGTTAGCCACTTGGCCATGAGAACCCGTGCCTAATCCAGGTCACAGAGGGCGAGGCACAACAACTACCAACAACCGGCGGCCAGCAACCCTCGACTGACACCCGCTAAGCGGATTTGAGGCAATCAAATGAGAGACGCCCCAAGGAGTCAGCCGTCAACAGGCAGCAGGCAACAGGCAGCAGTCAACAGCATCAAAATCAAATTAGCAGCAGTTTGGTGGCTAATTTTGTTATCATTCGACTGCAGTGTGTGTGCGCGTGTGTGTAGGTGTCGAAGGAAGGGGCTGCTGGGGCACGTGCGTCTGGCCGATAAGGCACTAAAGTCAACAAACAACAGCCGCACGGCCACACGTGACCCAGCAGCCATAAGCTGGGACCGAGGCTGTGCAGCGAGTCTGCAGCTGCTAAAAAATCGATTTTAGTTGCAAAAATCCCGCCCGCCACGCCCAGCGCTTGCCCTCTAGCCACGCCCCGTTTTGGCACGCAAGTGACCAGGCAGTCTAAATGGCTGAATACGATTCACACCTACTCTAGCGTCTTCAATAATTCAATTAGTTTCAATTACTCAAACGTGGTTGCAAATCCCGATTAAGATCCATAATCCTTGCTGATAAGGATGGAGATAAGGAAGCTATTGTGGGCTGGTACTTTTTACTCAAGAATTCGGAAAAGAATCGAGCAGACAGTTAAATATACAGAAACATTCCACGAATGTGTCTATGTCTTTTGAAATATTGTTGGTTTTTTTCGGATGCAATATGAAGTAGATGCGCCTAGTTTGAATACCTTTTTTGAATACTAGACCTTGAGACTTTAGATTTACTGTACAAAGTACAAAGATTTTGTAATTTATAAATTTTGGATACTACGCCCTCTTCGTCTCATTTTCGAAAAACGTACTTCAACTACTAGCGTCTTGTGCGTTGAAAAAAAAAACTTTGATCGTTATAATTACGTGCTAAAAGTTTGATAAATATTCCCCTACAAGAGAATTTATTCAACAAAAAAGTTCTCATTATATAGCTCTGAAGTCCAAGCACCGTCGCTTAATGGGGCAAAAATCCGAAAAGTGATGAAAAGCGATTTATTTTTTGTTTATGCCATATGATTGGAAATTGTCGAAAGGGACGAAATCCGAAGGACTTTTGAAAATCAAGCTTCATTCAAAAATCAGCTTTAATGATAGTTATAGCCCTTCAAAGTTGAATAAACCAGCAAAGTTATAAAAAGTAGCGAATTGTTGTGAAAAGTGTTCCACTTGTCAATTGAATTGCAAGAAATATATTGTACGAATTGTTGCGTTCAAAGATTGGTTTATTTCTAATAAAATACAAAATATATATGTTTTGATTTTTCGTTCAAGAACTAACTTAATTTTACTTATTCTCTAAATATGATAGCCTTTTTCAACTTTGGTAAATTGCATCTTATGATTGCAGCCGAGTTCTCCCGAGTGCAGGACCGTATAAAACCTAAATGGGGTTCGAGGCAACCATCAATATGGGGCCCTTTTTTCACGTCCATTCCCTGCTTTTTCGATTAAAATACAACCTTATTTGTTTCAAAAGCACTTTAAGAATATCAATAAAATTACCAACTGCATTTTAAACATGTCGTTTTCTACAGTTGTTTTCGGTAAACTAATCAATTATATCATCAATATAATTTTATTCCATAAGTCTGACTTTGAACTTTCACTTTTTATTACAAAATTTTTTTTAACAAACTCTCGTATATACCCTCGAATTATAAAGAGTAAACCACACAAAACTAACACTCGAATACATCTTCAACAAAACACCGTCACTTATTTGCCCATTTTGCAATAGCGACATCATCCTTATCTCGAAACCCCATAAATCGAATATAAAAATTTTTATAAAAATAATTAGTAAACTAAACATAAAATTATAATGTATATAATGTAAATATATGTAATATATGTAATATAAAAAAAAACGGCCTGGAGGCCTTTGTTACTCTGGCTTTAAGCTAAATTGTTATTTAAAATTAATTCCCTATAACAATTAAATAAATAAATTCATAATAAATTGTAAACAATTTCCCGATCCGCCCACTAAGGGCGTAGAAAATTGGAAAATGCATTTCCAGTAGGGCAGAAGTCATATATAATGTAAAGTCTATATCCCCTTCAGTTTAAGAGCTAAACGCTTCAAATTTAGATAATTGAGTTTCTGATAACCTCCTCTATCGATGACCAAAAGTTAATTGAGGACGTAGCTAGTCGAAACATACCCTGAAATTTGCACATTTTTTGAGCATGAGCATCCAGTTTTAAGTTACTTTTGCCTCGATTTAAGAACTAGTCAAAAATTATGTGCCCACGCGTGGCAAATTGTCAAATTTTCTATAGAATTAGAGCTAGAAACTGAAAACTTAGCTACTAAATTGCTGATAACATCCTCTATTGATTTGACCAAAAAGATATTTATATACATATACCAATTGGGGGCACTTCATATCGGATAATGTGTCGATTATTCTGCACTCGGTAACGCCCACCTGCAACGTTCTTATATGTATTGGCATGTGTGCATAAAAGGGCATGAGAAGTGTAGAATAGTTGCAATATCAGCTATTTACGGGGTTCAGGGGATCGCGCAGTCGAGCGGTCTCGATTAGAATTGCCAAGTAAAATAGAATCCTACATTTATGTTGCTATAAGTCCAACTGAAAGATGCTAGTTTTCAAAAAACAAGTCAGACTGTCCATATGTATGAACGTTACGATCTCAGAAACTTATACATTATGAGTAGACCAAGTTTATTTTCAATAATCGATATTCATCAATTTAATATTGATAGTAATCTCAAGCATCCGTCATTTTAGCATACATACATGTAAATATACACATATGTATGTATGTATATGTATGTAAGTCTAAGAATGTTGGTCTGGGATTTAAAATAATTTCGAGGACTTTAGAATGCTGATTTATGATGAAAGTCAATATGCATCCGCAACTGATATCGAGATAAGCCTATCCAAGCGAAAGGTATTCCCAATTTGATTTCAAGATCTACACAATTTCGAGTAAATTGGTTTGTGGTTACATAACTGAAACATCCAGATTTAAATACGCTGCCAATCGATAAATAGTAAAAATGATATTTTATAAGAGATTCGCGCGAAACGAGTCCGAAATATATGCATATGTACAAAGTTCTGTAATCAAAATTAGTGGCAATAATAATAAAACAGGATTTGAATGAATACAGAGTAATTTAAAAATTCGAAATATACTAAAATTTTGCTATTTACATCTTACAGCCTCAGAAACTATCGACTGTTATCGACTGCAATAACAGTGGATTAACAGTTCGCGTAATGTGATTGTACGACGGGCATAACAGCGATACGATAGCGAATACTTGTGGCCATTTTGAGTAAAGCATTCGATACCACCATGTAATGTATCGTTTATAATTTGGCACAATTTTTGGTGATTCGCAGCAGGACGAACGTGTTCTCCTTTTTTTTTTTGCAATTAATCGCGAATTTTTTTTTGAGTGTCTAGTGATTTACTCTTGTGTTCCATAACAGGTAAGTTAATGTTTTCATCACCACATTAAGCGCAATTTCCCCTGTCGCAAATGCGTTGCTCGTTCTTTAGTGCTAACGACGCTAGCGTCAGTCGCGCACACAATTACAAATCTACATATGTGTTCGTACGCATGCAATAACCACGCGCGAATTCTCGAGTTGTCACAGACAAGTTGACAAATAAGCTATCGAAAATATTAATTTACACATTAAAAGTATGGAACAGTGCAATGTGTCTGACATGCATTTTTAGTAATGTCTTTTGTACGAAGCGGTCAATTTTGTACACCGGCAAAGGCGCCGGTACACCGCTGAACAGCAGCAAACAGGCACACACACACATGCATGTCAACATGTAAAAGTGCGTGCCAAATTTAAAAGTTGGATTTTGCTTTAGCTGTTGTACTTGCACACGCCGACATTAGTTCCATGACATTAGTTTTATTTAAATATAACATTTAATGAAATGCTTGAGTGTTTGCAAATGAAAAAAAAAATTAAATTTTGTTTACTGTCGTCAGTTAGTATTTGCATTAAGCATTATTAGTTTGCATATGTAGTATGTACATGCATACAAATGTAAATATGTGTACATATATTTGAATTTTTATGTGTGAGTGTGTTGCGCAGATGTGTGATTAACCCAAACAAAAACAAACCTTTGGTTTGCAAGAATACGCTTTCAGTTTGTACTTCGCATGAATTTGGCAATTCATATGTGACAGTTAGACTATCATTTCTTATAAATTTACTTCTGTTCGCGAAAAGCTGGTTGCCATTTTACATTTTTCTTTCTCATATATGCGTAATACTCTTGCTGTGTGTTCGTTTTTCTACCTGCAGCTAAGCTTCGTGCCGCAAGCCTAGCCAAACGAACGGGACACCATTGCCCTTCGTCAAATCTGACGACGTTTTACAAGAAACTTATGCAGCAGTGGTGAAACAAACGTTCAAGGCTGACCTTGGCTGCATTGAAGAATTTTGCGTTTCTTAGAATAGCCGATGTACACATACATATGTATGTATGTATATATGAATATGTGGGTAAAAGAAAGCTAGAATATGTCCGTATGTATGCGTGTATGTTTATTCTGTTTAAGATTTTAGAAATCTCCAGTGCTTTTTGACTTTGGTTTGTCGCTGGTTCCGTTTTCAATGTACTTTCAGCGCTTGCTCATACGGCTTGGGCCTGTGTGTGGCTCATCCGACACTTGTGTGTGTGCGATTGTGGATCAAACTAAACAGAATGATAAACCTGGCGTTACTCAATTCTTAATTCGGCTGAATAGTTGTACATATGTACATACATATGTATGTATGTGCGGCTAGAGATGATCAAAACACATTTTGTAACATAGAACGACTGCCGTAATAATTAATATTGCTTAAAATGTTTACATTCCCCTGTCAACATGTGTATCTCTTTATAATTTGATTGCCAATAAGGATTCTTGCAAAGTGCAGTGAGCACGAGTAAGATAATGTATAACCTATTCCATAAAATATTGTATACCGTTTATTTCATTTGATATTACGATGTTTTCCGTTGAAGAGAGATACAAATATTTGCATTTCGATTTTTTACAATTTGATTGCGAATAGAAGAAGAAGAATCTAGTGAAATCTTTAATCTAATTAAGCATTTCAGCCAACACCCTGCTGGTCTTTCCTTTGATATAATATAAATAATCTAATTGTCATCAATTATCATCGGTGTGCTTACCAGCCATCGCAAAAATCAAATTTCATAAGAAGTGGTAGTGATTCCAAGAAATTATTAAAACGAATGAATTCACGGAAGGTTTGAGAAAGAAGTGGCGTCGATTTTTATTTTAATATCCCGTTAGCTTTTCCCGTTTCTTTCAACTAATGTTTGCATTTTTCAAAGAGTAAATAGACAGCAAATATTATTATTTTTTTTAAATTTATTTATCTCATTATTCTTTATTTAACTTTATTTTTATTTAAAAATGATTATGTTAAAATTTACCTTGTATGTTTGTTTTTATTTTGTAAGCAGTACAGTACAGTAGATTACTGTATGTTAAACTCAGTTCATTTGAAAAATCTGAAGACAGGCAAAGAATATATTTTCCTATATCCAGTCATTTATCAAACGCTTGTTGATAAAAAAAAAAAAAAAAAAAACCATTTCATTCATTTGATTTCTCTTAGACAATGCTTTAATAGTGCTGTAGCACGCTTTTGAGGTGCTACAGATATGCGACACGCATTTGTGGCACTTTTTTGATGTGCGAGTGTATTCTAATTCAATGCACAAATCGCTTATATTTTGACAGGCGCACAATGAGCTCGCCAGACAACGCCTTGGAAGAACATTCGATGAAGCAAGCAGGAGGGGCATCACCGCCCGATAACGACTATAGCTCCAATCAGTGGGCTGGCATGGACGAGCACGCTGACAACATTAACGGTCATGGACCACTGGGCGATCAAATGAAAAACCAGAACTTATTGGACGTTGACTCGGAGAACTCACAGCAAACGGTGCAGTTGGATACCGAGCAGAATGGTGGGTGAAGTTCAATTTGCTGGTTAAGCACTCCTAATCCTCGAATCGTATATTAGATGAGATCGCAAGCACGAGCAAGGCCACGAAGCGTAAGACCACGGGAAACAGACAGCGATGCGATTCTAAGGAGGTGGCTTTGGTGGGTTGGAACGGTGCCTTTCCCGATCTCTCATCCACCCACAGTTTGGAGAGTACTTCGGATGGAGACCAGCAGGTAAGTACACATCAAAAGTGGGACCGATATATACACAAGCAGCACAGATGCACCTGCAGTTGCTGCTGCTGCTGCTGCTTCAGCTCCAATTTGTTTTGAGCTGTACCAAATTTTTTTTTTTTTTTTTTTTTTTTTGTATCTCGACATTGGCCTTCATTTGTCTTGTTCTCTATCAATATATCTACATATTTATCTATTTACCTATGTCTCAATATTTGTTTGTATGTATGCATATTGTATATTGTATGCAGCAGCTGCCCACTGACCTAAAGGCTATCTGTGCCACTGGGCTGAGCGTGTTTCCCAGAGAAGACAAGGAGCAGGGGCCGCCGCTGTCATCATCGTCGTCTTCTGATTCCACTTCCCTCTCGGCAGTTACCCAAGATAAAATGCCTGCAACCACGACAACAGCAGCTTTCACAATCGGTACAAATTTGACTACTTCAAGTCCAAAGTCTACGCAGACAACCAACAACAACAACAACAACAACGTCAATAACAACGACAACATTTCAGCGTCAATTGCTACAATTCCAACAAGTACAAGTCCACGCTCAGAACCATCATCAGAGCCAGAATCAGAATCAGAATCACAAGCTGAGATAGACAATCAGGTGGAATTTTAGGCTTAGTTTTGGAAACAGCCATAGCTGGCTAAATAATGTATTCATTTGCTTACTCTATTTCTTTCTTCCTGTTTCTTCCTGTTTCTCCCCTCTCTGTACAGATGACCAAGCGCTCAAAGAAGAGTTGCTTCGCTGGCGCTGAGATTGAACCCGTCCCAGGTTTGGTCGTTGGTGAAGAGTCAAATGCCTCTTCCAGTTCTTTACCAAACAGAAGCGGTCGGAAACGCGACCTCTCCAAGAGAGGCACACCTGACAAGCTGGACCACGAATTAAAGCGTTGGAAGTCCTCTGATAAGGATTGGAGCTCCAGTTTGCGCAATCGCTCCAAGTCTTTGCACTTCCCGAATCTTAACATGCCACAGCTAGCACCACGCGCACGCAGTGTTTGTGCAGCCTCCTTGTGTAATCCACCTGACAAGGCGATCGTACCGATCACATCTAGCAGCGTGGCAAAAACTGCTGCGCGCTCGAGTGCTGCAATCAAGCTTCCGGCAACTGATAAATTCTATTGCTTGCCATTCAAGTATGGCTGGAAACGTGAGTTGGTGCTGCGCAGTAACTCATCCACGTCGCGTCAGCGGGGCGACGTCATATTTATATCGCCAGATGGGAAGAAGCTCCGCTCTCGCGAGGACATACTTCCCTTGCTGAGAGGCGAGTTGACCATTGATAACTTCTGTTTTCAACGCCAGATGCAGCACGCCGGTGAGCAGTACGAGACAGTTCGTCAAGCACAGCCTGCTGCGACACGCCCTAAAGCGGGAACAGTTAAGCAACAGGCGACATGCAATACCATCAGCCAGCAACTGCAGTCAAGTGCTGCACCCGTGTCTGGCAAACGTGTGCCAAAGCCTAAGGTGCCAAAGGGCGCTAGTCCTCCGCCTGAGGGTTGGACCTCGACGATGGCCGTCAAGGGCAATGCGCGCGTCTTGGCAGCCAGCAATTTTAACAGCGCAGGCAGCGGCACTGGCTCTGGCAACAGCGCACGCAAACGAAGGTAGGCATGCTACGACTTGAATGCGTTGATTGATGTCTTATTTACTCACAGAAACCTCTATCTTGGCAGCAATCACTCTAAGCAGTCAGCTAAGACAGCCCCGGACCAAGCAGTTATGCAGACAACTCCCCAGTCAGTCATAGACAAGATGATGATCTGCGTGTATTGCTTAAAGTCGATCAATGAGAACCAGCAGGCTTTTCCTGCGGGCACATCCAATCTTAACAGCTACATCTGTATGGTGAGTACAAAATAGAATAATTTTGTCAATGCTGGCAGCATATCTGATCAATTTTCTCCTTGCTATCTATCTAGAGCTGCATTAAGCCTGGCACCAAAATGGCCAATTTGCAGCAGCCAGCCAAAGGATTGGGACAGGGCAATGGTACCAAGAAGCAAGAACAGGCTGATGAGATTGTAGTTGTAAATACCAAATCTGCCTCCGACGCAGGCAAGACTTCATCTTCAGATCTAAATGGAAATTGTAATAGCAATGGCAACGGAGCCTTGCTAGAGATCGGTGGGGAGATTGAGCTGCCGGGCGCACTGCCACCCGACCAGTTGCTCAGCGATGAGTCACCTGCAAAACGTGTCGGCAAGATAACTCCCAAGCCAATGGAGGTTGTTGTGATTAACGGTCGCAAAGCTCTGGCCATTGCTGGCGAGCCGCCACGCCCTCGTCTACAAGTGTGAGTCCGAAACGAAGGCAATCTCAAGTGACGCCCTTCCTTGTTCAGTTCGGTTCACTTCCAGTTCTATTGTAATAATCTTACAATTATCTCAATTATTTTCTTTTTTGGATAAGAGAAAATCCAACAAAGTAGGGGACTTCTTAGTGGACTCGTTTCTTGTCAATGCTGTGCAAACCCAATGAACAGTAGAAGGTGTTATCGGTACAGACTATATGCAAATTTATACTAAATGAAAATTGAATCGTCATCAAGTTTCGCAACCATTATCAAGTTAATCAACACAACTTCTGATTATAATGTGGACCAATTTTTAACAGCGTCTTTCAGTCGAATCGGTATATAAATATCAGCACTCTAGTCTGGAGTACTCGATTAGAGGTTGATCAATGAATCAAATTGAAAGAACACTCGATATAAAGAAGAGATTTAGAAACACAGAATTGTAGAATAATACTGTTAGCTCCTGTAAAATTCAAAACTTTTGAGTTTGCAAGCTTATCAGATATATTTGATTAGTATATGTCATTAATCTATTTGATAATTATGCCAACCAATATTATTCTGAAAAGAAAGTCGGGCTTCCACTACATTTATATAGCATCTTGTTGAAATTTTTCTTTTTAGCATACCACGAGAACCGGATTTGGAGGTCTACGAAAGGTATATTCTCAAGCGTAATATCAGGGCTAAAGAGAAGCGTCAGAACTTTATTGAGTGCGTTTCCATTGGCAACTTGAACTGCCAGGTGATGTGTGCCGTTATGAAGATAATGGATATGCCCGTAAGTTTCAACTGACAATATCCATATCATTCGCCTAATAAGCTGTTTTTTTTATTTATGCTTAGGACCGTGTACGTATGTCACAGGTGTGCAAGACCTGGGCTATGATTGCCCGCGATCGCTGCGTATGGCACACGGTAAGGCTTCGCGATTCTCACATTGCCAAATGGCTATTCCTTTTACGTGATATGGCGCGTTTTCGCACCTACGAACTGGATATGATGGGGGTTAAAATGGACAACCCCAAAATGCGTTTGGAGGGAGACTTGCGCGTGCTGAAGTCACTGCGTGTACTCCGCACCGATCCAAGTGATGCAGAGTTCATTCAGTTGGTCATCAAGCGTATACCACGTCTGCACGAGCTGCGCACCACATGCACCAGTCGCGTACTCAATTTGATGAATTTAGAGAAGATGTACGAATTGCGCGTGCTGCGTATTCGCATGTTGGAGCCAAAGGCTGGCATTGTTTCGCTGCAACCGCTGCAAGGTCTGGATCAGTTGCGAGAGCTTAGTTTGCGCGGCATTAACAATATGGCTCAGCTAGAATTGTTACAACTCCAAGGATTGAAAAATCTTGAAACACTTGTTCTGGGCTCCTGTCGTGGCATGAAAGTTTCATTGTTCGGAAAACAAGTGCTGCCGAGTCTGACCCGTCTTCGTCATCTACGGCTCGAGAATCACCACAGCAACCGGTCGTTTAACATTAATGAGATAATGGAGGGCATCGCCGCCGGCGGCAGTGTAAAGCGTGTGGAGCTCATCAATGTCAACGTGGATGCCGGGCTCAGCCGTCAGCTGGCCGCTTGTAGCTCGGTGCAGGAGCTGCTCCTGATGCCGAACTTTCACAATAACACTGCCTACATGATGTATTACATTATGCAGGCCATCAACGAAAACAGCGAACAGCTTAAAGTATTTCGCTTGGGTCTGACATACGAACTGTTGAGCGCCACTCGCGCCCTGGCCATGAATCAAGAGAAGGATTGCATTCCGGTAGTACTGCCCATACCTGGCGTGCCGGACAACGATGTACTTAACAAGTCTGACGAGCCAATAGCTTGCTTGCCAGTCGATCGCCTGGAGTCCATTCTACACCACATGATGCCCCAGGCCTGGCTGACAGTCGCCAAGGTCTCACAGAGCGAGACAACCAATCTTAAATTCCTTCCGGCATCGCCGACTGACGTCGGTATGTCGCATAATTAACCGTTTTTCCACCGCCTCCTTTTTATACATTTGTACGCATATTGTATATGTGTAATATGTGTGAGCATTATATATACATATGTATATATAAATTCTACATATTCTTTATACATATGTATATATAATTTCTACATATTCTATATATAGCATGTGATCTTCATGGTGTAATGGGATGTAGGTGAGTGCAGTTACGTTTATAACGTATCTGCCGCCCGGTTGTTCTTTGAGAGAAAATAGACTGAGTCTCTATTCACCATCACAAGCTACACAATACCTTGTGGCGCAAAACCCATAGTATTTTAAGTAATATATATATATATATATATATATATATATATATATATATATATATATATATATATATTATATTTATATATATAATTTATATATATATACATATATACGCATGTGTATATATATATGTATATATATATTTTATATGTATATAATGTTTTCATAAATGGAATCGTTTTCATAGAGAAACGTCAAATACGTAGAGCAAACACAAAAATGAAAAATGAGTTTGCTTCTTATATATAAAAATAAGATCTTTTTATTTTTGTCTGTATATTTATATATATATATTCTGTATATATATATATATATATATATATATATATATATATATATATATATATATATATATATATATATATATATATATATATATATATATAATCATAGAAGTATATCTAAATCTAACGTATATTTTATTACTGAAATTACATAATCCTGTGAATTCTGTGTATATATTTTTTCATAATCGCTATGAAGAATGACTTTTTATTTTGTTTAAGATGCAAATGTCTTGTAAAACGCACAACTGTTCTTTTCAGCTCTATGAAGAATTATATTTTTAGTTAATAAATAAACTGTCTCAATCTTTTCTTTTGTGCGTAAGAGAAAGTAAGTATTTCTTAGAAGTTAAAGGGGCCAGTATAGTCGACACAAGTAATATAAATGATATCAAAATAAATAAGTATCTATATTTAACATGGAAAAGAACATATATATTCTTTTTTATTCAAACAATCGTGCGAAATGAGTACAACATATACAAAAGTATCCTAGCAAATGGAGATAGGCGACTTCCAATTAACTTTTTTTTGAAAATACTTTGTTCTTGTTTCTAGGCGTACAGAATATGCATATATAAAGAATATTTGTATTTACAAAAGAGGCAAGGACTTGTATTTTGGACCTTTCTTGGGGGTATGTTATGGCTTTTTATGTCCCAAACAATTCGATTCGCGATTTGATTCGGATAAGATTAATACCGTAAATGAATAAGAATTCTTTCGCTCAATCCTCTTATATTATGAATCTGATCAATTGATAAATGTATAGCAAACTATATAAAAAATTATATATGTATATATACATATATCATAACCGGTACTTGAGTTAAGCTTCAAAGAGGATGAGAAAGTGTTCTGCATTCTTATCGTGTATATATAGTAAATGTGTATGTGTTATGAAATCATTCGGCTCGGCGGTAGATATATCAAGGTAGGCAATGTTAGTAATACAAGGAGAAATGGTGATGCAGTACAACCGACGCTTGATGCTCATCGCTCGTTGGACAAGTCCTACCGCAATAGCATGGATTGAAGCTTATCGAACTACGCGTACTCAAGGATGGCCTAGGTCAAGATCAAAATCAAGTGCACTTTGGACATGTACAATGACAACCTGAGACTAAGGCTAAGGCTAGGGCTGTGCGGCTTAAAACTAATTTGTTATTGGTTCAGATCTCAGTTGTATTCGGCCTTGGGAAAGTAGTCGGGCACAAAAATGTGCACAATGATGCCGGTGGTCATGAGAGCAAAGTAGAAGATGACTGCTATCCACCAGAGTATGCGCTCCCAGCGACGTACTTCCAGGTTGCGCAGCACCCCGATGCCCACGAGGAGGCCAGCCAGGGCTCCAGACAAATGTGCAATGTATCCAATCTGGTCATGCTGGTCAGTCAGATGCCGATACACTGACGTGCCCAGATCGGTGAAGCAGAACACAAGGAAGGCAAGCAGCTGCACAATTGCATACTCCATTTCCGAGTAGTTCTGTAAATTATAAAAAAAAATTTGAAAAAGGGTTTATCTCTGGCACTTTCTTTGGGACTCACCATAATGATCGTTGCAATATGGGCAGTGATCAGAGCATACACTCCGCCCGAGGCGCCTGCCAGAAAGATGCGAGGACTGGTCAGCGAAGTGCCCATGGAGCCGGCCAGGACGCCGGCTAAGTAGACGAGAGCCACTCGCCACCAGTGATGCACCAGCTCCAGGGCGATGCCAAGGAATATCTGTATGATCAGGTTCATCATCAGATGCATGATGCCCACGTGCACGAACATGTAGCTGACGAAGCGCCACGACTCGTACCTCTTGTACGGATTGTAAATGAAGAGCGTCGCCGCTGGACCATTAGTGCTCTCACCTAGGCGCTGGTTGTGGTTAGGATCGTCCCTGTTGCCACAAAGTCAAATTAATCAGCAAAACAATGCGTAGCAGTTGATCTCAATGAACTTACTGAAAGTAAATGACATCCACCAGAAACATGATGATCTCAATAATAGAGAAAATCACCATGGTCAGTGGCGGCGGACAGATGGACATCTGCTTCTCGTACGCGCCATCTGGCTCATCGCCCTCCAGCGGACGAGGCGGCGGCACCACATACCGACAATACCTGGTTAGCATATTGCGTATCATCCACTTGTGGTGCAGCGACATGGTGTAGAACTCCTCAAAGTCCAGATGCCCATTGTTGTCCGTATCACTGCGGCGCAATATCTGCTCGGTTATGTGAGGGGGTATGTCGTGGCAACGGCCACACGAAATGAGGTCCTTCAGCTCGTGTACGTCAATCAGGCCATCTCGATCCGAGTCGTGCTGCAACAAGTCAAATGTTATTTCATGACGTAATTGGGTGTATATAAGTATGTAGCTATTTATCTAATACGATTCTAATCTACAAAATAAGCGCTACCAACGATTGCTTGGAGCACTTTTTTTTATAATTATCTATTCTTGTTTGTGGTAAATTGCTCATTGAATCATAGCCCATGATTAGTCAGAAAGTATATAGGTATATACATAAATAAATTGAATGGGCGATTTAGTAGTTTTTTCAAGAAAGTTTCAAGTTTATACGACAATGCAAGAAAGAGTGCTCTATTCGGGCGTTCCCGACTAGGAGATACCTTGGAACCCTGTGCATACTTGTTGTTATGCATATTTTACGCTCTGGGTACAGAAGAGCTATAGCATGGCTCATCCCGTTATTTTGTTATCGATTAAAAAGCTTATCGAAAATCAGTTATAAAATTATATCTCTTACATCTTTAAAGCTAGAGTCTTCAAGTTTCATGAAGATAGTACATCGACAAGTAAAGTTATTAAACAATTAAATTCACATAGTAAGCCCACATTGCAGCCATGCGTGTTTATGTGTGCGTGCCTATTTGTGTGTGTCTGTGTGTTTGTTTCTTTTGAAGCAGAAATACGCTCATCATCCTACATCCTATTAGACTTGGGTAGCTCATGAGTGAGTGAGCTAAAATGAATGGCTCACTGAACTGAGCCACTAAGCTAGCTCCTTCAATATGGCTCACTTTGGCTCACAAGCTCACTTTGGCTCACTAGCTCACTTTGCCCCACTAGCTCACTTTGGCTCACTAGTTCATTTTTACTCACTCGCTCGTATTTCTCATTTTGCGTTCTTCTCAATTGACGTTCGCAAAGTTAAAGTTCACTTTATCTCAAAATCTTAAAGGGAGCTAAAAACTATTTTTTTATGAAAAGTTTGTTCTGTTAGTTTTAAGAAAAAAATGTTCAATGTAACATTTTTTCAAAAAGATTAACATATAATGTATTTATCAGTTTTTCAAATTGCTTGCGATCACTATCGGCTCATGAGCTATCAGCAAGTGAGCCAGTGAGCCATATGAGTGAGTTGGCTCACTTCACAAAAAAGACCGAGTGAGCCGGCTCACCTCAATGAGCTGCTTTTACCCAAGTATACATCCTATATCCCATTTAATATACATATGGGCTACACGAAGTCCATATGTACATATATTTTTTCACAAGGTTCACAAGTATACCCTCAAATCTAATGTGTAATGCATTCTGGACACACAATTTGATATGGATAATATATATCGTATATTATATATTATATATCAAATATCATTGTCATTTATGATTATTATTGAATAAAATTATAAAATATAATATGATACATTATATATGTATAATACATCATATAACAAATTATATATAATTAAATCATTGTATTATATCACAGCAGGCGAGGTGGAGAAGGGGACTACGGGAATCGTGTCAGTTTCATCTGGTAATAGTCACTCAAATTGTATGGAAAATATCTCGGAATAAATAGCAAGGCATTATTTTAGCTGGGTCCTGAGCTCCGTGCTACTTTGGCCAGTAACCGGAAGCAGACAAAATTACATGTGAGTTTGGGAATCAGCGTATTCCTGGTGACTGCTAAATTGTTGAAATCTATCAAAGGTTACTATCGCACTCATAGGTTCCATAGCTACCCATTCCAAGCTCTCAAATTTCCGTGGCAATATGGCACAGCTTTGGCAGATGAGCAAGAATATAATGGGCTGGTGGATGGCCGAGGAGGAGGACCAGTGTAACTGTGACTACCACGACGATGACGAGGCCGATGTGCAGGAGTCTTCGGGCGGGGGCACCATCATAGTTATATACGCGGCGCTGGCAGTAATCTTTATCGGAGCAAACATCATTCTCAAGCAGATGACGCAGAGTTCGCGGACGTTGCGTGACAGAAGGATGCGTAAAGCACTACAGCAGCGGCGCCGTAGCAGGCATTCAGCAAATGAGATCAACAAGAGATCGCGAAAGAAGCTTGTGTTGGACAACTGGCACGATGCAGTGGATCTGACTGTTGAAGAGGAGGCCCAACTTAAGGGCAAGGAACTCTACTTCGACCTGCCCGTCGACAACATCGACGACGATCACTTTGTGGACGCCAGGGATGACTGAAGCCCTAGCTGGATGCCTGGATGCCTGGATGCCGGCATGCCAATGCCCAATTCCCATCAATGGCTGAGATTCCAATTCCAATTTCGATACTCTAATCGTTTCCGAGCTCTGTTATTCCCACACTTTCTATATCCCAAATTTCAAATAAACGACACCATAACAGCAATTCGCGAACTGCATTCACCCCATTGCGATACAGTTGGAAATCGATTGTGTAACTGCCGCAAATGCCACATGCAACCGTTGCAGCAAATCAAACCCCAAGTATGGGTCAAAACAAGGTGCCGCAAATGGTTGATTAGGCAATGAAATGACCAAATCCATTCAACGAATTCGACAAATATGTCAAAACTGCATTCGAATCGAGGCCACAGCAAACAGCGGACAGGCGCCACTTGACTGACAGACAAACAAACACAGAGAAAGAGAGAGATAGAGAGAGAGAGAGAGAGAGAGAGAGAGAGAGACATCAATCTGCTCTGTGTCTTTAAATACCCTTTTTCTCGCCAAATGTTTTAGAGCAAGCAAATCAAGGTATCGGATCACCTGATATATTAACGAATTTCATTTTAAAGTATTTTCACTTGATTCAGTTATTCAACTGTTTGACGATACGCTACAGACATTAGCCTTTATATACAGGAATATAAAGAAAAGTTATATAGAGAAGATGTACTTGTTTTCTTCTAGAAATCTGAAACTAATACCAACAATTGGCGTCTGGTACACTTGGTTACTGAATCTTGTTGTTCAGTGTTGTATACCTATTCATATTCAGTTCGTTTCGATTTTCTTACGTCTTTATAAAGTGAATTCTCATTGTTTATTAGGCAATTTTGTATCGAATAGCTCCGTTCCAAATATATTTATTTCAAGTTTATACTAAACACTCGTTCACAAGAGGAGGAGGGGTATATTAGTTGCAAGTGAAGCAAATTGTTTTTTTTTTTTTCTATAATTACTGGAAGTTTAGTTTATTTAGATTACGTAATTTCTTAGAAGCTCATACCATGCTAGTGGTTCCAGGGAATAACTTACTAAAAACCTGTCTGTTAAATCATTCTAGCTAATACTAATAAAACGCAAAAGTCTGCTCCAGACTTTTATTTATATATGTACATATTTCGACTGCCTAAATCTTGTGTTTTAAGTGTGCTCAAACGAAACAGTTATGCATAGTTATTGTGTGTGTGTGTTTGTGCGTGAGGGGGTGGGGGTTTGGGTGCATCTGCATTGGATGTGTTTTAGATATAGAATGAAAGTAAACACAAGCGATAAAAATTGTAAATGGCAGAGTGAAAGAGAGGGAGAGAGCGAAAGAAAAAGGCAGAACGAGGATAAATTAAGAATAAAGGGTAATAATAGACAAACTTCAAGCATATTAGCAAATTTATTGAGTCACAAATTCAAGTTTGTGGCAGCAGGTGACTAGCATTCAGTTCGCCCCTTAGTCAGTTAGTCATGCATTCATCTAACACGTGTGCCATATATATATAATATATATGTATGTATGTTTGTATGTGTGTGTGTATTAGAACAAGGCATTATAAATGTTTGGCGTTTCGTTGAATGGGGGTTATATGTATGTTGGTCGCTGCCAATAGATAAGATTACAAACACATTATTTTGAGAGAGAGAGATGGATGCAGAGAGGAAGCAACGAATGAAAGCTAAAGCAACAATCCAGTCAGTCTATGCTAATTGATATGCCATGCTAAACAGATACCAGATATTAATAAATGGATTCTATTCACGAATTACTAGAAGCAATGGCAAAAGAAAAAGCTGAGAAGGAATCACCACAAACGGGTTACGGCAGAGCTGATATGCAATTTACAGTGGGCCAAGTTTGGCACACTTGAAAAATAAAACTTCTATGTGCTGTAACTTTTTTTTTTGAATACAGCTATAAATAAATGAAAAAAGTTTTGGCACAAAAGGCGTAATCAGTTTTGTTCTAATATTTTGTTGGTCATCCGTTTGACTGTAAGCCGCCTGCAAACGTCTCTTCCTACTACTTATTAGTATTGACGCTTCATAAGTGGTGATTTTCGCCCATTCAGCTATGTGGTGGGATCGGATCATTCGTTTCATTGGGTGCCACACATGCTCGATGAGATTCAAATCCGGTGATTGGGGCGGTGTTTTGAACTGTTTGCAATGGTATATGAGCCACTCCTGCACATTATCTAGCTGAAACTGCCAATCAGTGCCACAGAGATCCAATTTTGGAATGCTTGAACTTAAATTCTCTGTCCAGCAGAACTCCAGAAACAGTAAAGCACCCCCAAGCTACCACATTACCTCCACCGTGTTTAACTGTTTTAACCCAAATAAATTAGTTTTAGCCTCGTTACTAAAAATAATTGTGTTCCAATATGAATCCAGCTTATTTATGCGTTGTTTGGCTAACTCTAGAATCTTTTTCTATGCTGGGTATTTCGAACTATTTGTGGGGTAAAATTAGTGTCAAAAGATTCCTGTAGGCTCTCGCATAAATTTACAGCCGAAGTATGTGGATTTTAGGCAACTGTGGACACCACAATCCGTTCCTGGCGTTCTGTTAATATATTGGATCCTTATCTGTTTTGTGGAGCTACTTTTCCCGTTTGTGTGTACTGCATAATAATATTTCTCAGAGTTCTAATTTCACGATAAGATTTACTCTCTAAATATAGTTTAATGATTAATTTCCGTATTTCAAAGAAATTTCAGCACCGCTTAGAGGTAATAGAACTTAAAAGTAGTGGAAGGGTAAAAGATTGTAGCAACGCAAGTGAACTAAAGCAGAAATTTAATATTTTTTGTGTTAAATATTATTGAAGTACATGATTTAAAAAAATATCGTTGTTCATTTATTTACAGCTGTATTCAGAAAAAAGTTACAGCAGTTACATAGAAGTTTGATTTTTCAAGTGTGCCAAACAGTTTTTTGGCCCACTGTATATGCTGCTCTTTTTGTCTTAGCTGCCAACTGCCCGAGGGCCAATGAACGAACCATAGACAAACAGCGGGAATAGGAGTGGGAGTGAGAGAGGGACAGAGCTGAGAGAAAGGGACAATTTTACTCGCAGCCGCGGAATGCTGTTGAACAGAAACACCGCACAAAACAAAATCAAATAAGTCAAGGGTGTGGTAGTCGGGAGTGCTAGCTAACAGATACCCTGTGGGTTGCACATTAATCGCGACGTCGATTTGCTGACAATACAGACAATGAAGCACTTGAAACAAACATATATTCCATTAAATATGAAGTGATAACTCTTTAGAATAGTAAATATAGCTCTAAAAACAAGGGCTTAATAATTCAGAAATTGATCTCGAACATCCATATGCATGCTCGATCACGCCCCTCTCTTCTTATTACATTCATATGTAACTCTAACTTTAAAAACATTCTATCTGGAATTTGAATTCTGAACGGGTATTCAAATTTAAGGGCAATCAAACAGCATTTGAGCAGGTTTTCGTTGGGTGGGGGCAAGAAAGAGCCAACAACCATTTTGTATAGCTGACTTTTGACAGTCAAGAACGAAGATAATACAACAACAACAGCAACAAACGACGACAGCAATTCACATACATAAATAATCACATTCATACGTACGTACGTGTGTATGCATGTATGTACGTCCATGGGAGCACATGCGAATGTATTAGAACAGACTGGTAAGTGTGTGTGTAAGTACACATAGACCGGTTGTTTCTCCCTACATTGTTCGTACACGATAAGACGTTCGGTGTCGGTCTTCCCCCTTTGTTAGCTGCTGTTGCAATGTTGAGCAAAAACAAACTAAGAACCGCACACAACAGAATGTTAATGGGGAATTGTGCAAAAGTGTGAAATTGACTGAATGCTCTGTTTGCTGGTGTTGGAGACGTGACATTGATAAGCTGACTCCACCAGATCCCCTATTCCCACATTTCGTTGCTACCGAAATGAATGGAATGCAAAAAACTGTGCGCAGTCGCAGCAGCGTTAACGTCAACATGGAAGTGTGTGTATGTTATGTGTATGCAAATATACATACATACATATAACACATGTATAGGTAAAGCGTGACAATAAGCAAAGGGCAGAGGGTTAGAGGCAACGAGTGACTGGGCTGATGATTCACCCAAATGTTTGACACGCGCAGCTCAGACAAACTTTCACCAAGGCCAAGGGACCGCGCACAGGCGGACGTCTTCAACAAGACCAGGAAATTCATTCATGCATGCGCTGACAGCACCACCGGCAGAGCGAGCCAGAGAGCGACGAGTGAGCTCAGTTCTAGTTTTCTTTTCGATTGAGCGCTTGGCGTACCTTTTCGAATAATTGCCGCATTTTTCTACGATCCTCTGGTTCCGGCTGCGAGTTAGAACGATTGAGTGGCACCTCCTCCATGTCAATGGTGTCCTGGCGCATCGTTGGCGGTCGTACTTGATGCGTCGGCGATCGCCGCTCGGCTGGTATATTCGGATAGAGGCCATTTTCGACGTCTCGCTGATGCTGCAGTTGTAGCTCCTGAGCGGGCGTTTGGCTCTGCTGGCGGGACACTGACTTCACAGGCATTTTCTAAAAATTTGATGGCGGTATAGCGCTGGGATGACTAAACGACTAACCACACAGCGTTGCTTTATTTACTGTCAATTGTTGCTGTTCTTAAGCTACTTCAATATTGGGACCGGTTCGAATTCACTTAGCAATCATTTGTGTTGCCACTCATGCTTGCGATAAGATTATTTTTTGCCCATAAAAACGCAAACACTGGCGAAAACTAAATGCACTTTGATATCACACCATTAACAAAAATCGCAAAAAAATACAAAAGAAAAGCCACAATTAGCCAATGCTAATGCATGAACTGAACTAACGCGTCCGCACAACCCGCTTAGTTAATGTACAATGAGTGAGAAGATGCAAGAAAGAGACAAAAGTAAATGAACCTTGTGCAGCAAGGCATATGTTAACTCATAATACGCTGTTGCGAGCGATGGTCACACTGCTTGCGCAATTCTGTTAACCGCCATTGCCACTCACTTTCTGTTGCGAACGCAGTTTCTGGCAACGCTATGCCGCCAAAAAAACTGAAATTTGAATGAATGATTTTGATTTATTTCTGGCTGTTGTTGTCTTCCATACATCAAATGTACTAAATTGATAGTTTTATTAATTAGTTTTCATATTTATTGGATTTTTGTTTTTCAATACGTATAAATAAAAACTTAAACAAATTTACTGCACACACATTTTTGTTTTATACCTTGCTGACTACACAAAAAAAAAATTATTATATATATATTTATATATATTTTCGTTTTGTTGTTGTTGGCTTTTGTATATTGTTTGTTTTCGTGTTTTAGAATCTTTGAAGTGTTCAACATTGTGTAACATAGTTTGCTAATTTATTTACTTGACGCCTTTTTTTCTTGATGTTGTTTTTGTATATTTTCCTTAATAAAATTGTTACTCATTCAACTAATTTGTTATAAATGTATACATGTATATATCTATATGTATCACTATACATATAGATATATAGATATATTTATATATATTCATGTCTAAAATTGCGCAACTAATTTGATTTAGACCTTTAGTTTATTTAGTATTCTTTTCTTTTTTGCAATTTACTATTCGCATTTTAATAATTAATTACAACATTTATTATATTTTTATCCTTTCTGTTTTGTTTCTTTTTTTTCTATTTATTCCATTCTGTGTTTTGCTTAGCCTAATGCCTAGTTGTTTCTTCAATTGTTTATATTCTTTATTTGTTGTTTAATTTTTTATATTCATTTTTTACAGTGCCTATTAAGATGCTATTTCATTATGTATTTCATACTATTTTTTTTTAGCTTGCTGGCGGAATGTTTTCTGTTTTTGTTTTAATATTCATACTTGGTATTTGTTATGTTTATGTTATTTTTTCATTTGTTTTATTTGGCAATGACGTTCTGATTCCTTTCTTTGTTGTTGTTGCTGTTGTTATGTGTTACTATCTCTTTCTATCGTTCGCTTCATTTACTCTTCGTAGCTTGCATTAAAAATTAATTGTTTTTGTTTTTGCATATCATTTATGTGTATATTTATATGTATACATACATAATATGTATACATACTTAAATAAAGTAAATAGATTACGTAATTGTAACATTTGCTTGCTTCTGCCCTTTGCACTTCAATTCTCCACCTCTCGTTCTCTCCCTTTCCTGCACGAAGCAGGGATCTTTGTTTTCGTTCTGTTATTTTAACATATGAATGAATATTTCGAGTTGGAGCTGGAATTCGATATCGAATTCGAACTAGAGTACAGACTGAAACTCTTATATTTCGTTTTTTTACAATTTCAATTTGCCCTTGAAATTAAGGAAGTGCTCAACAAATATGTTTTATAATTGAAAATACATAAGAAAAAAATATATAAAAATTATGGGGGTTTTTAGTATTAAAATTGAATAACAATTTTTGTGAACATACATAAAATTAAATTACAAAAAAAAGTAAAAAAAAAATATATATATATATATATTTGTATGTATAAAGATATATTTGATAATTGGAATGCTCGAAAATATTTTCATTTTCATTTTGCAATGCTTCAAATGTATTTGCAACAAACAATATACACATACATACAAACATTCATAAATAATACGAGTATATGGGAGCGGATTAAGTACAAAAGTAAATAAGTAGTTAAATCGGCACACTATATGGATATATAGCTGTATGTGTATGTGCAGATACTCTACGCCCGATAATACACATAGCGAAGGGATGACTTGACCCACTGACCCGCCAATTAGCTGATCCGCTGAGTCGCTGAGTCGCTGAGTCACTGAGCCGCTGATTTGTTGTCTCTGCAGCTGCTTCACCTTCACATGGCTGAATTGAAAAGTATTTACAAAGCAAACGCTGACTGGCGCTGAGGTTGTGGCTAGATCTAGACCTGGATCTGGATCTGGAGCTGGGGCAGCAGTCGCCGATGAGGGTATTATGATTCGTCGCGATTGTTGTGCACCCACTGGGCGGGCACCCATTGAGGCTCGCGCTCCAGCGAATTGATCTCCGCCAGCAGCTGGTGATAAGCTCGCTCCGTGTCGTTGTTGATAATGATCATGTCGAAGAGGTGACCCCAACGCGCCTCCATGTCTCGTGCGGTGGCGATGATATCCTTCAACTCCTCCTCCTGCCAAAATGTAATAGCAATGATTTAGATAATGTGATTGTCACTTTTGATTTATCGACCAACTCTATGAAGCGTATCGAAATCAAAGATAACGATAACGATAACATACCTTGAACGGCTCGCCGTTGCGCAGCTTCTTCTGTCGAAGCTTGTCGAGGCTGGGCGGTGCCACCAGCACCACATAGGGCTTCAGGTCGGAGGCACGCAGCAGCTTCAGGCTCTGCGGATGCAAGTTCAGCACACAAATCTTTCCACTGGCAACGACTGTGCGAATGGCCTCCAGTGATGTACCTGCATGGGGAGAGATTACATGAATGCATCCATATCAAATGCTGTCCGTGGCATATTTACCGTAGTAGGCCTTTTCGTATTCGCCATGCTCCACAAAGCGACGCGCCAGAATGTCTGCTTCGAAGGCTTGTCGCGTGATGAAATGATAATCCACGCCGGGCACCTCGCCCTCGCGACGGGCACGGGACGTGTCTGCACATGTGGAAGAAAGGGAGTTGAAGTAAACGGATATCGATATCGGTAGTGAGAGACGGTAGTGCAAGGGCATTGAAGGAGTTGGGTGTAAGAAAGCCAGCACTGAGTAAAGACGCATCCGCAACGCGGGAGGACTGAGAAATCGACTGATTCAGAAAAAGCCCATTCTTCCGACAGATCCGCTGTGTTGTTGATGTGCTTTACTCAGTGTTAGGGTAATGCTAGCAATGCGCTGGAAATCAGTTGCGACTGCTTTACCCTTGGCTGCTGGTTTAAGTTTCTCCTCAAGCAAATAGAAAACTGCGAGAGAGAGAGTAAGAGTAATTAAGACAGACAAAGATAGAGATAGAGATAGAGATTGAGAAAGAGGGAAAGAGGGGCACAGGCTGAGCACGCGCAAGCTGGGATAAAGCTAAGCCTATCGAGGACTAATCTTCTACTTACGAGGCACTGCAGCCGAGAAACGCTCAGAGTCGGCCATCAGGCGCTGGCGTAGCTCGTGCCGGCCGATGTTGGGTGGGCCGATAAGGACAATGGGGCGCTTGTGAGTGGCGCGGGGGTAGTAGAGCGCAACCTCCTCGTAGGTGAGTATCTCCTCGGGGTCCGTTTCGTCGGGCGCTGTCGTCGCATAAAGCGGATAGCTGCGATTGCATAAGAGTTCGATTAGAGTGTGCTACCTACAAGATTGGGCTGCTTGTCGACTTACCCTGCCTCGGAGCTGGCCTTCTTCTTCTTCTTGCGGCCCTTGCGGGCGCAGAGAAGCGTTGCACCCTTGCTGGTGGCACCGTCTTTGCCACGGGAGCGCGCCAGGCCCGCCTCCTCGGCAATAGCTAGCTTCATGGTCTCGCGCTGATGCTGGAAGGACTGACTAGGAATGAGGCCGGCCAGCGTTTGATCCTCCTCGCCCTCGCGGTACGCCTGCCACCAGTTGGGATCCTCGCGGGATATCACATGCAGCACATCGCCTTTCTGGAAGCTGATGCCCAGCTCCCGGCATGGTATGTACAGATCATCCTCCGGATCGTAATCGAAGTGTGCACGCACGTGCAGCACGGCCGTATCTCGATGCGCCATCCCGCCCACGTGATGCATGCCCAGACCAGTGCAGAGGCCGCCCCCAGGTGGCGGACTGCCAGCGGGCACAATCAAGAACGTGAGCGTGCCCTGCATGGCGCCCAGCAGGGCGCACACCTCATTCACCGTCTTGCCCCGCAGCTCCTGGCCATTCACCTCCAGAATCTCGTCACCCTCGTGCAGCAGGCCGGACTTCTCGGCGGCACCGCCGCGCACAATGCGGCCGATGACCACCGCCTCGCCCTCGTTGCGCACCGTTGCGCCCAGCGGCTCGGTGGACTTCTCGATCTGTATGATGCGTATGTTGTCGTTCTGGTCGTTCAGCGTGCCAAAGCAGGCGCTCATGCCCGGGGGCGACTCGCCGCGCACTCCCACCGCCACAGGCAGCGGCATGGCTCCGCGCTGCGCCACCGAGCTGGCCACTGGTGGCACCACCGGCGGCAGCACCGCCATAGCCGTTCTGCTGCTCGCAGCGGTCGTTCCCGCTGCCTTGGCTCCAGCCACGGGACTGCTGTGACCGCTCAGCGTGGTGGCTGTCGCCGTGGGCGTCTGTGACGGCGTCGGCGTTGGCGTCGGCATGGGCGAGGGCGACGCATCCGTATGGCTGGCAATGCGATCGTGCGCCAAGAGCAGGCCCTCCATCTCGTGGCTGGTCAGCAGATTGCCCAGCTCAATGGCCGAAGCCGTATTCGACTGCGTCAGCAGCTCCACAATCTCCTTCTGCAAGCCCAGCGCCCCAGAGTGCACCGGCCCAGCCACCCGCGGGCGCCTGCGCTGCAGCACCGCGCTCCTGGCGGCCAGCACATGGGCCACACTGGCGGTGGCCAGGACATTATGCGCCGCCGACACTCGACCCGCCAGGTTGCTCAGGCCGCTCTTCGTCAGCTGGCTCTGCAGACGCGTCAGTGCCGCGATCAGCTCCCCGTAGCCTGCAAACAGAGATGTGACACATAAGAGAAGCAATAAATTGTGATCCGCACAAGAGGTCCTCTTATTCAACTTATTCATATGTCTGGAAAGTTAATTAGGTTTCCCATTTGACCGAAGGCTGTAAATGACTACAAACTGTTCCTTCATGTCTATGCTCAGAGATCTTGGAATGCACTATGGTCAGAGAGGTCGATTTTTTGGAAATGTAATTAAACTTTGCAATTGTTGTGTGAGTGCTTCAATGGAAATACAAAACTTGTGAATATGGAAAATCTTCGCCCAAGTATTTAGAATTAACGTTCACTGTTAGTTTCTTATGGTTGTGAATGTGTAGCTGTGTAGGTGCAATTGTTGTTGGTCTCTTTTTACGGCAAACATTTAATGAATACATTAACCAACTATTCAGGCCGCATCAGTTTCAATTGACGAAAATATTGATTGCTGCCAGGGAAGAACAACAAACAAAGCTTTGTTTGAGTTAAGAAATCATTAATCTCAATGATCTAACAAATCAGCAGTAAGTCCCTAGTCACAGTCTAAAGGAAGCTTGGGGAGGCGAGTATGAGAATCATAGGCTATTTGAAACTGTTTTAGCCAACGAGGAAGAATACTAATGTGACTGATTGATTTGATATTTTTTAAAAGTGTTGTTTTTATCTATTGGTACTGGGGGATAGGGTGAAGCCGTTGCAAAAATCCATACAAAAATCAATGTCTCTATATGTAAAATATGTGGTTTTCATTCCATTTCTATATTTGGAGACTTCGTCTAAAACTCAATTAGTCCTCCTCTAAGGCCCAAGGCTGTATGAGTCCAAAAATCAGTTTTCTATACAATTTATTTACATTGCGGCCATAGTTTGAAGAATGAATTCTAGTTTATTCAATTTCTATATCCTTTGAAACGATTTGGTTCTCTGATCTATGGCTATATCAATAGTAGATGTGCTATTCCAGATTACTTCTATCTAGTTTAGTTTCATATCAGATACATAGTCGAGAAGGGCCTTTTGAAGCTATTTTGTTTACAGTTATCGGTCGGATCAATAATTTAATATCCAGTTTCTCTGACACACATATGCAAAAAGTCTCATTGGCCAGATTACAGGGAATATAACTCTGGCTTACATGACAATCAATTTTACTAGCTGTTAGAAAAATCGGAACTGAATTGCTTCAAGAATATCTGAACATAATATCGAAAGTATTCTTAAGACAGTATGCAGCTTATACAAAATCGTCTGTCGTCCCTGCTATAAGAGTATCCTTTGACAACAGATAAAGATAAATAAAGTCTGACAGCTGCTCGTTGGCTTTTGGTCCCTCATATTCCATGCAGCTTTTGGCACTTACCATCGATGTGTTCTGCTGGCATTAGGTCCTCATCCGGCAGATATGCCTCGTTCTCAACGCCAGCAATTGTTGTTGCTGTCGCAGTCGCATGCTGCTGCTGCGCGAGTGCCTTCCCGGCCGTGGGCGTGGCTGTGGCCGTGTCCTGAAGCGCCTTCAGTTTGCGTGAGCCACGCAAGCTGTTGCGTAAAAACTCATTCTGCTGGGCGATGCGCTCCTCCTCCTCGCGTCGACGTCGCAATTGCTCCTACAAGAAACAGAGTGAACGAGTGCATATGAGAGAGAGATAGAGCGAGGCAGAGAGGGACAGAGAGAAAGGGTTTCTTCGTGGTCAGTTGAACTTTGAGGCTTCAGCTGGCGCACTTAATCCGCTTTCGCGCACCAGCTTTATGCTAATTGAATTAGCAGCCTTTGTAAAGTCCGATGCAATGGAAAGAAAACGCAAAGTGTATAGACTGCAGGCATACCCTGTAAAATTCCACGTGCATGCATCAAGTTCTTGCCACCTGCCACGAGCTCTGCGTGACATGCCACAAATGCCCCAAAAACCCATCGACCACAAGAGCGCACAGAGAAACGGGTTGGCCATAAGGGGGCGGGGTCGGATGGAGGGCGCCATGCGTGCGGCAGTGGCAAATTCTTAGAGAAGCGCCGCAAGTGCTCGCCTCACATTAGGTCAATGGGCAAACAATGCGACTCTATCCTTAACAATGCATGTCAAACTGTGGCGTGCATATGCCAAAGTGCTTGTCAAGCCTGTAGTTGGCAGTTGAACATGATAAAAACTTCAGTTTAGAGGGCTAGTGAGAGAGAGAGAGACAGAAACATATAGATAGAGAGAGAGAGAGAGCTGAACATCAGATATACGAACATATATTTATAGTCCATGTCCATATGACATGCTGAGTATTTCTATTCCCAGATTCTCGCCTATTTCACTTTACTCTATTTGCATTGCATGAACAGGGTATACGTTTCGTTGGGTATTATGGTATATGCTTAGATTAAGTCTTTGTATAAATAAGTTTTGTAGTTTCGCCAGCGTCCGTGGCCTGTACCGCCGCAGAGTGCAACATTTCTGTAAAACTAAGATTTATAATTAAATCTTTAAAAGTCTTGAGTCATTGGGCACAAGTGTTGGATTTTGAGGAATCTATACGGAATTATAATAGCATAACACACACATGTACATATATACATACATTTGCTAGCTGAACAAATTGAAATATGTAAATATTTATTATATTATGATATCAGATTTGTGTGCAGAGCGGCAGAAGTGAACACTATCGATAAGATACAAATATAAAGTTGCAAGCAAACGCGTGTCCAAGTGGAGATTTTAGGTTCCGCTTCAAGACTTTACCGAATCAGAGAGAAACAGAGAAAGAGGGCGGGGGTGAGGTGAGGAGCGAGAGTGGTGGAGATAATAAATCTGGCCAAAATCTCAGCTGGGACCTTGCTGCCAATTTTCTCACACATTTGTCTTCAAGAAGAAAAAAAATGAAACAAAAGGAAAAAACTTAATTGAATAACAACAAAAGACGGCGTTCAAAAGATACACAAACAAAACTAAAGAGAAAGAGAGAGGGAGATGGAGAGGGAGAGGGAGGGAGAGAGAGAGAAAGAGCAAGCAAAACAAAGAGAGCGGGAGAGCAACAAAAGCGCGAATCCAATTCGCTGAACTTGCATAATGTGAACTTGGCGCAGCGCATGAGAAGCGCGAAGAGGGGCGTGCAAGAAGAGGAGAAAGAAGAAGCGACATCAGCAAATATAATACAGACAATCTACAGTGTAGACACAGCCACAGGGAGAGGGCAGGGGGGAGGCGGGTTTGGGCTTGACGCGTAGTTCAGTCTGCTAGCGTGACTATAGAAACTATATAAGTAAGTTACAAATAAAACGCGTTTGACATTGAACAAGAGACCTAAATAAAAGCAAAACAAAAATTTATATTGAAAGTCTAGAACGGGAAAGTCTGGCAGCGTGCATACCCTATATACCAAGCCGTTCGAGGGTATTGCTCACACGCAGCAATCGATCGCAAATTGAGATGCGCAATTTGATTAAGTTCAATTTAAAAGAAGGCAGGGGGAGGGGCCACTTTGTGGAGGGGGCGAGGGTTTGGGGCTTGGGGCTTGGGGCGTGGCACCCTTTTTGATCGTCCACTAAGCGCGCAGATCAACAAAAGAAAGACACGCTAAAGCTGCGGCTCATCAATCATCCGGCAACAGCAACAACAACAGAAGTGACAACAATTGTAAAACAAGTAAATGTAAGCTTGCCGGCATTGCACGACTGACCGATACCCTGGAGAGCTGACGACATTGCCTTAATTGACCTTAATAAAATTCAATTGAATTTGCTTGTGCTTGCTTTAACTAGACAAACTCGGTATATAATGCGTGGAGCTAAGTAATACACCCACTTTGGGCAACCATTTACAGGGTATAGCAAGCAGCAGCAACTCAATGCTAGTTCTACTTCTGGTTGTTGTTGCTGTGCATGTATAGACCATGACATCATCGTCATTATTGTCGTTGTCAACCCCATTATCATCATCACCATCATCATTAACATTTTCGTCGTCGAGCACACAGTAAATATTGCAAATCGGCGTAACATAAAAATTAAAAATTTATTAACTTGCCTATTCGTTGTGTTTGTTTTTATTGTTATGCTCATTAACTGATATAAGTTGGGCATATTGGTTTCATTACAGCCTTTGACATATGCAATGAATTGTGAATGTACCTCCCCAGTCTCTAAGTCCCAATTATATTACATCAAATTTATGTATCTTTTAGAGCTATATCTTTATCTATATTTTCTTGAAAATCAATATAATAAAATTTATGTTGATTGGTTTGAAAAAAAAAAAGAAACTATTTCTCCATCATCTATATCTCTAATCAGAGTTTTTTATATGATAAGAACAATTTAAAATGTTTTTATTTTCATATCTTTCATTCAAGTGATAAACGTATGAAAACTCTAGTCGCAGACTGCTGGACTTTGGAGTCTCCTGAACGGACTGGACTAAATCGACAATGCTTCTTATTTCTAAGACTATTTCAAGCTATGTGAAGGTGCCCAGAAACCCTATTAAATCAAACTTTAGCAGTTATGAATTTTTGATTAAGCGACAAATTTTCAGCATTGCTTGGAGTTTGCATAAAATATTTCTGGGGCAAATATTTGTTCGTTTCTAAATTTGCTATCTCGATAGAGATTTTGAGCAAATAATTTGCAAATTTTCAGCTACAAAGTTTGGGGAAATGCGGGCTAACTGAACGAGCCATTGAAATGTTTGGCTTTGTGAAAAAGCGAACTTGTTTCTTTTCTGTGGCTTAGAAAATGCTGTTAATTAAATAGCATTCAAGAGAGTTCACTTTGAATTGCTATTATATATAGTCATAGTGATAATCATAAATGATTTGACTTTTTCTAGAGTATTAAAGTGTCTTTGTCAAAGAAATCTGCAGGCTAAAGCTGCAAAGCTGTGCTGCTGTTGCTATTGCTGTTGTTGCTGTTGTCGAGCAAGTGCGTCAGCCAGTTAGCCTAGTTTGCTGTTAACTGGTTGCCGTTTGTTAGTTAGCATATATATATATACTTATATATGTAGATAGAGCCAGCTGGCGATAGCAGCCGAAGGTTGCTGCCGTTTAAAGGGAAATACTTCGACGGCGGCAGCAACTGTTGCTGTTGTTGCGCCTTGCCACACTTGCCTGTTGTTGTCGCAAACGCATCGAAGAGCGCTGTATTTGTGTGCCACGTCGCAGAGCTGAGGTGCTGCGGTACGGCGTATTGCTGGCGGATGACGATCCTTGATGCTGCTGCTGTTGCCAGAGTTGTTCGTTGTTCGTTGCATTGCCATTCATATCACAATATTTATTATTAACGTTAATGTTGTGGCTCAAGCTGAAGCCTTGCTGCTCATTTTCCTTTTCAACTAACATTTGTGGCGACTCTTTATTGTTGTTGTTCATAATTTGATTGTTGTTGTTGTTGCACAGCACATTTAATCTATTGGAAACAATTTCAGCTGCTGTTGTCGCTGGCTGTGACTGTTGCTGTTGCTGCTCACCAGCAACATCGCTGTCCACGCTTATGTGCAGCGTCGACAAGACCATTTTCTGCCTCTCTGATCTTTTCTCTCTCTTGATAATGCTTTTTTAATTTACTTGATTTGTCACATTGCCAGCTGTTCTTGCTGCTGCTGTTGCTATTTCAGAAATAGTTTGTACAATTATTTTAAGCTGGCCACGCCCTAAGCAGACATTCCACTCCCCCCCCTTTCGCTACCATGCAAATGCTAATGCTCCACATTGACAGCTGCGACGCATAATTTGAGACTGAACGAAACTCGCTCTGCTTTGCTCTGCTCTGTTTCTGCATTTGTTTAACTCGTAAATGCAACTTAATGCGCATTTAAATGAAGCCTTAACAGCTGCTGTGGCTGGACAACAGAGGCGCACAGACGTCGGGGGAGAGAGCGTGAGTGGGAAAGAGAGAGAAAGCGAAAGTTGCTGGCACTATAATGCCAATAGTTCTATGGCCGTTCTGTCGTCCAGCAGCAACATGAACACCAACACCAACAGCAACAGCAACAGCAACAGCAACATTTTTATAGACTTTCCATTCAACAAGCACTCGCAACGCTCGTGCGATTCACAACTAGTATGAAAAAAGTTTTTACTTTTATGCATTTATTTATTTATTTATTTACATAAATATATGTATATATCTGTTTTGTTTTGTTTTCATTCAATTGTTGCTGTTGCTGCTGTTGCCCTTAACGTGCGGCGCATTGCAAATGAGACGCTGACGTTGCTGTTGCTGCATTTTTTATGTTCACGCTCACAAAAACAAAAAAAAAACAGAAAAAACTAAATATTGAAAAAAAGCCGAAAAAATCCCAAAAAAAACTGTTTACGTTTTACTGTTTACTATGATAATTCATATTTTGTTGTTGCTGCTTCTTTTCGATATTTTTAATGCAAATCGAACGAGGCGTCGTGAGTCAGCGTCTAAGGGCAGTTGCTCCGTCTAGAGAGCTGATTGAATAATCCACTAAACATCTGGTCACACTGAAAACGAAACATTCTGTGCCTCAAAGGACTGATCTAGCTGTGGCGTAGAGCCAACTTCTAACTTGAGTAGAGTGGAGTGACAGTGTTGCCGAGTCTCGCTCAAAGCGATTGTGCTTCTCAGCAAGGGGAGCAGGAGCTGCACAGTGTTGCTGTGCTGCCCTAAGGAGCTGAATGTTGCTGCCGTCGTTGCTCACTCCTAGTGCTATTCGTTCTAGCTGAAAAGGAGTAGGCAACAGTGTTGCAGTGTCTACCTAAAGGCTGAAGCTGTTGTTGCATAAGGAAGTAGCAACTGTTTTTTCTTTTTTTGACTTCGTGCTGTCTTGAGCAACTGCTCGATGAGCTGGCATGCTTTGCTGCTATTGTCCTTTCTCAGCAGCAGATGTTGCATAGTTGCTGCTACTCTTTTTGGCAATACTTTTTTGGCTTTCAACTGTCGAGTTGGCTCGTTGAGCTACTGCTGCTGTTGCTGTTGCTGTTGCTGTTGCTGTTGCATGTAGGCCGTACGCCCATTGCCCATAAATCCATAAATGACATTGTAAATGTTTTTTTACGTTTTTGTAATTTTTTTTTTCTTTGTAATTTTTGTTTTGTTTTTTTTTTATGCGACGTGCTTTCAACACAGTTGCTGTGGGCCGCGCCTAATTCGACTGAAAACTGTTGCCAGCCGGCTCTAAAACTGCAATGGCTCCCAAACTGCACCGAAACGAGGGGTAGATGACACACAACAACTGTTAGTTAACCAACTGCACACACACACACACACACACACACACACACACACACACACACACAAGTCACTTTCAATAAAAAAATATTGCAAAAATATAAAAACCAATTAATTTTATGGCCAACGAAATATGCGACTATATAGCCGATATACTCAAAGTTCATATGACTTATCGCCCCCACACACACACGCACACGCACACGCACACGCACACGCACACGCACACAGAGAAAAGCACACGCACGTTTGCCCGAAGCGCAAAAGCTGAAAATGCGGCCGATCGCAGAACGCGTAGAAAAACAACTAAAAATGCCAACTGAAAAATCATAACAAATGAGCGGTAAAGCGGCCCAAGCACGCTTCCTCTCCCTCTTCCTCTCCCGCTCCCTCGGACACTCTTCCGCAGTCGCTGCTGCTGCTGCTGCTGCCGTCGCTGGCCCCTCGCTCTGCACTCCACAAGCACAAGCAGCGCGCGGCGGGCGCATGAGTAATTGTAAAGTGAGCGCAGGTTTCTGTCTCTGTGTGCGTGCGTGTGTGCGTGTGTGTCTCTGCGAGTGCTTACATGGGTGTGTGTGAGTGTGTGTGTGCTTCTTTATTTTTGAGTGGGATTTTTTAGTCGCTGTGCGAGCGTCTGAGTGTGAGTGTGAGCCAAGTTTGCAGTCGAAGCAACAACAACAGCACCAACAACAACAGCAACAGCAACAGCAACAGCAACAACAACAACAGCAACAGCAGCAAGAGAGCTGGCAATGTGTGAAACAAAATGCGATGACTTTTGCTGCTTATGAGTGTCCACTATGCATGTGTGCATGTTGTTAATACAGCACACACCACACACACACTCAAGCACTGTCAACGTTGCCAATTGTCGTATAAATAAATGAAAAAACAAAATCAGCTTAACTAATTTGCGTAGAAAACGCAATAACAACGCAATGCTGCAAAGTCCCAGAGCAAAGCGTATTCGACAACAACAATATTGACAATCCCCTTTGTTTAACGGTATACCCGGCCCATTTACAGCCAACAACAGGTCAATCCGCAAATGAATACACCCAACATTTAGCAGAAAAACAAATGCAATTGTTTGATTTCCCTTCAACTTCGTTGGCATGGCAGAAAAGTAGAAATAAATAGAATAAAATAATAAAAAACATAAAACTGCAGTTGCATCTACTCAGAATATGACGAGAGAGCGCGAGACAGTGAGAGTCAGAGTGAGAGAGAGAGAGAGAGAGAGAGAGAGAGAGAGACTAGTCAAGTGCTTATGCCTTTTGCTAAAACAGCTGAACTCAACAGGGTATACTGTTTTCTCTGTAAATTGGGCAGCGAATATATAATGAATGATTTGATGAAGTGATGAATGTAGCTGATCAAGAATATATATAATAAATAGACATCTAGTATCGGTAATCTAGTATGACGTGAGAGGAAGAGAGACAAAGATCGCAGCTGTCGAACGTAGTAAAGTACGGGATTTGGGTCATTCAAACGGGACACAGTGTAAAATTATAAGATTTGAAGATTTGAACCAGAAGTTTAGCAATTTTACCCACCCCTAAAATACATATGATTTATATGTCTGTCACGCCTTCATGTCTATTCATGCTCAAGTATTTACATACACTCCAAATCGAGTAGTACTATCAGATTAGGTATATTTAAATTTTACGTTGGTTGCAACAGTAGATTTTGTACAACTAAAAGTAGTTTGAATTTGTTAGGGATATTTGACGGGTTGTCATATAACGTAGAGCTTGTATTCACTCCGTTTACAAACAAAATTCTATTATGCTAAGTTTGAATCGCACTTCGAGCTATATTAAGTCTAGTTTCGTTCCTCAATTGGCCAAGTGACAATCTGCAGATCGACAGATCGGCATAGCAAAGTCGAAATTTATGAAATATATTTCTGTTCTCTTTAGAGTGGGTCGAGATGCAGAGTATCTCGATCGTAGCTCCACGAATGATTTAAATATCTGCTGAGCAATGTTTTTTTGTAAGATCTTTGCCCCCTATTATGCCTCCATCATACATATACATGATGATGAATGGAAGCTATAAGAGTTGGTCGTAAAATATAGTTTAAGGTAATATGTTTTCTTAGTTTATCCCAAAATACTTAAAAATATGTGAGAGTCGATAGTTCAGATCGTCGGATGACCTAACAGCGACATTAATACGTCCAGTCATATCTCAATGAACTTGCTTCAAACTCGTAAAGATATCTGATAAACTGTCGGGTTACGAAGAATATATAGCCGCTAGTTCAATAAAAAGCTTTCCCTAGGAATTTTCTATAATTTCAGTCAAGTGCTCAGAGCAATTGAGTTAGTTGCTTCATCTATCGCTGATTAAGCCAAGTTCTAGCTCTAGGGTAATGCCAAGTCAGGAAAAATTCAGGTAGACTTCATGCATCGTAAATAATAATTCATATATGGGTCAGCCATATGTATTATATAGCTTAGAAATCCAGATCTCTCCCTCCCTCCCTCTATTTATTTCTCTCTCTCTCTCTCCCTCTCTCTCTCGCTCTCTATCTCCATCTATCTCTTTCTCTCTGTGTAAGCCCATTAACAGTACATTTTGAGCTGCTCGCTGCGCTTCAGTGGCTCTTTAGTTGTTTGCCTATTTCGTTTTTGCTCTTTAATTAATTATACTTTTGGCTTTACCTTTCCGACTAGCTGTTGTTTAACAAGTCAACTGTGGAGCTGTTCTCTCTTTCTCTCTCTTTCTCGCTCTCTCTCTCTCTCTCTAACCCGCACCGTGCACCTGCGCCAGCAGTTGCCCCCTCCCACACCCCACACACATCGATTAAAACTTTGCATAATTAATTACTGCAAATTTCCTCCGTTCAGCGGCCTTTTGAGTAATGTCTTACCTGCCTCTGCCCTTGCACCTGCCCCTGCCCCAGCTTCCGCCCTTCACATCGCCGCCCCCACGCACACTCCACATTGAAGCCGAAATAACGCCCACGCATTTAACTACTTGTTATTGTTTGACGCTGTCTCTACAGACCTCCCGCTTACCCCTGACCGACGGACCCCCCTCCCCCATCTCTCTGCCATCCCTTTTCGCATTTAGTTAAAAGTGCGGCGCACAGAAAAAGTTGTTCAGCAACTTTTATTCACGTTTCTCCCCGTTTCCCATTTACCATTCCCCATTATCCAAACCTCCCTACCTCCCGTCGCCTGGCCCACCCCCGCTTTCCAGTGACCAGGCGCGCGCGCTGCCTCGTTTGCATTGTCTTTGTGCGGTAAACTTTGTAATTGTTTTACTGGCTAAGAGCAGCGGCAGTTCCTGCTACGCAGATGGTTGAGTTTGTCTACTCAACAGTTTGAGAGCAACGGCTGCTTTGGTTTGCCATGCACTGGGCGCCAATTGGTCAATGGCTAGTGGCACAAGAACAGCAACTCAAATCAAGCAGCAGCACCAACACCAGAAGCAGAATGTCGAACCGGAAGCGTTGCCATAGCTGCCGTCAACAGCGTCGTTCATTGTCGTCGAAGCAAACAAAGCCGCTGTCGCAGTGGGCGGGGCAGCGGCAGCGGCATACGGCCTGCGGCATGCGGCATGCGGCATGCGGAACTGTTGCCACTTGCTGTGCATGTTAAATGACGCTCTGCACTCGACTGTGACGACGCGTCGCCTCGTTCAATGTTTCCCAATTGCTGTTGCTTGTTCTGCATATGCGCACAGTTTGACAGCCATTGGGCGTGTGCGTTCTCAGTGGAAAACTTTTACCATTTTCGATCGCTTCAATGGAAGTGCGGTAGTTAAACGGAAAAGTGGAAAACTTCGAGTGCACATTGAGAGAGCTGAGCAGACGCGCGTGCTTGCTAGGGTATATCTGTTCGTATACGAAATATGTACATGAATACACACATTGGTGTGCACACAAACATGCACACACAGCAAGTACTGCATTTACAATATAATACGGGTATACATATCACATACACCCTATTATACGTATTCTAGCTGTGATTTATTTGTCCAACCTAAGCTATCCAGCTAGTATTTCAATAAATGCATCTCTCGCATGCAACACTGACTGGATTATTCCAAACAATTTTTGAGGCACATTCTTTGCTCCAAGTTTAGCGTAAAACAACACTCCTATTTTCATGAACAAAACTGTATATGGTTTACTTAATGGTCTTTAAAAGAATTCTTGACTAGAATATTCCATTCCGTATTAGAATTCGCTTTCTTTCATAATCGATATTTACCGATCTATCGAATATGGAGACTTGATGAACACATGCTTATCTCTGTCTTGTGTATAAATACTAACCATCTTTACTTTTATATCCGGGCTACCAAGATATGCGAGAGCATAATCGACCGACAAAAATTTACTATGCTCAATTTTCGTTGTTGATCTCTCTCTCTCTGTCTCTCTCTGTGTTTTATGGTTAGTGGTATAAGCTCTATAAATAATATAAACGTCAATCTATAGAATGGGCATTTCATATTCATGAGATTAGATTATAGGCAGCATAAGACTCTGTGATATAAAACTGCAAATAATGGAAATTATTTACTCAGGGAAAAATATGCTCGGTGAATTAAAATTCACCCTTTTACAGATTATATTTGGCATAAGCCATTATAGAAATCGTTTCAAATCAGGTTTATTAATGTTTGTTAAAAAAAATGATTTGTTGCTTTTCCCCTACGCTACGATCAAAAGAACACGTATACAGTTTGGCAGCCACTGAACGAGGCTGGCCAGTCTTGCATTGCAGTTTTGCATAGCCTAACGGCAGGCGCAAAGCGAAAATGAATTTCAAATTTTCATGTTGCATACACAGAATAAATCTATATACATATTTAGAACTATATATTTATATATTTAAATATATATATGTATATATATTTTTACACTCATATTCATTGATTTCTTTCATTCTTTCACTCACCTGATATTTTCTAATGCTGTCCAATTGCTCAAGCGTTGGCGCCACAACTTGAGCTATTTGCTGTTGTTGCGGTTGTTGTTGTTGTTGTTGTTGCTGGTGCTGATGCTGAATGGCGCTGCCATTGCCGGGTATTCGTCGGTCGGGTAGCTGTGGCGCTGGGGCGCAGTTAATGAGACGTCCATCCTTCTCGATGCGCAGATGATCACGAGGCGGTGGCAAAGGCTTGGAGTTGCCATTAAGCTACACAGAGCGAGAGAGAGAGAGACAGAGAAGAGTTGGGAAAGAGCAAAATGAAACAAAAATGCATTAGTTTGCAATTACAAATTGTTTTTTGTTGCTTTTGTGACTATGTAAACGCATGCATGAATGACTGTGTGGCTCTGTGTCTGTATATGTGTGTATGTGTGTGTGACAAAGAGAGAGAGAGATAGCGAGAGTAATGCCCTTGTATGGATGTTGTTGATTTTGTTGCTGCTGCTGCTGCTGCTGCTGCTGCTGGGTAACACTCCATTTAATTAGAACTTGCATCGTAAGTTGCAGCCTTTGACGCCCCCAAGTGCACGCACTCCTTGTCTTCTTCTTCTTATTACATAAACATTACCAAATACCGATTTTCGATTTACTTGATTTCACCTTTGTCCCTTTCAGCAATGCAATTTATCAACTGCCCCTTCTATTATCAATAAATTGTGTTTAAATTGTATAGATACATACGCACACACACACACACACACACACATGAATTTTGATAAACAAATATATACATGGACACCACTGCAGTTGGCAGGGCGTGGCACTGGCAGAGCTTAGGATTATATTACTAACGAATACAGTGCTCCAGCGGCTGATAACCAAGGAAATCAGGCCAGACGCAGAGACGTTGCTAACGAATGCCAAAGGGCGTAAGCGGAGCCTCACTTAGGAAGGAATTAAATTAAAAAGCCATAAAAGAAGCAACACAGAGAAATACAGCCGTGGGGAGAGAGGGAGAGCGGGGTAGAGGGTGGCACATAGAGTTGGGTGAATGACTTGGAGACCGTACACTAGATGATAGGCCATAATAAGCAGGAGCTCATAATTAGTAATAGTCCAAAAGTGGCGTGGAGAGAGAGAGAGAGAGAGACAGAGACAGAGACAGAGAGAGAGAGAAAGGGGGGTGGAGGGGTAGGGATAGGGAAAGAAACAGAACAACAAATTTGCAGGAAACTATGACCAGAGTAAATAGAGCTCCTGATCCTGAATGAATATATATATATATATATATATATATATATATATATATATATATATCAGTCATTAAATGGCACATCAGTTCATACGTATAACAGGGAAAGAAGCAGATGAATCGCTTTGAGACAATTAACACTAATTGAGCCGATTGCAATGAAACGAGTTAACTTTGGGCATATATACATACATACATACACATACACGAGTACTGTATACTATATATCCGAGCTACTATTGCATTTAATTATTAAATAGTATAATCTAGTAATTGACTTAAAGCTTTCGCAATTGGATTGTTTTACACTCAAATTGCGCAATGAAAAGTTGCAAATTATAAAGGAAAAGGATTGTATAACCCACTAGATATAATATATATGTATTACGAATCAACTTTTGTGGGAGTTCGCACATTGAAGAGCTATTTGGAGACGAACGAAAAGCGAAGGCGAAATTCTTCAAGCTGCACGGAACAAATTATGAAGAGGGATTAAGAACAGGGAAAAAGAGAATAGCTTGCGGAAATTGCAGCGGTAAACGTGGCCGTTGCTGTTGCTGCTGCTGCTGCTGCTGTAGCTAGAGCAACTGTTGCTACGCTATGTGTGAGAAACGACGGGGCGCAGTTGCAATGCAGCGGAAATGCTGATGAAATGCAAATTGCAGCTGATTTATGTCATGAAATGGCAGCGAATGACGCGCGAAAGCCAACTGATGTGACACAGAGAGACATAGAGAGCGAAAGAGAGGGAGAGAGCGAGCGAGAGAGAGAGAGAGAGAGACAGAGGTAGATAGAGAAAAGGAAAAGAAAACTGTGCTGCTTTAAAGGGGGCTAATCGAGTGCTTTGTAAGGAATGTCGGTCATGTTGCTGCTGTACACGGCAATTGCTGCTGCCAGCCAACTGGGCAAATTACGTGTGGTCAAACTTAAACTAGGACAGAGCTGGACAGTCAGAGACAGGCAGACAGAGAAAGAGAGATAGAGAGAGAGAGAGAGAGCAGGCGAAGTGCGGCGCGGAAATTGAAAAGGTTACTAAATTGGAAATACTATTGTGGTTGTTGATATACCTCATCAGCAATACGCTTGCCATCGCCAGAAATGGCGGCAAGGGCACCAGCAGCAGCAACGACAGCTGGCGCAGCAGCAGCCGCGCCCAGCGAGGAGAGCGTCGTCTGCGCCGTGGATGCGTTCGAGGAGCTGGCATTCGAGAGCAGCGAGCCGCGCGACGATAGATGCGCTGGCGGCGGATAACGCGGCGGCGCCTTGACCATCTCAATGAAACTATCCGGCACGTCGACGGGCAGCTCGCGATGCTTGGCCTGCGGCAACAGCAATTGATTGCCGGCTGGCTCATAGCCAGGCGGCGCCATGCTCAAATCATCCGGCATCGTTGAGCTGCTCGCTGTGGATGTTGCAGCGCTGTTGATGTTGCTGCTGTGGCTGTTGCTGTTGCTGTTGCAGTTGCTGCTGTTGTGCATGGAGCTGTTGCTGCTACTTCGTGTGCTGTTCAAGGAGTTGCTATTGCTATTGGGCGTCGCTGTTGCGCTGTGGTTGTTGTTGTTATTGTTATTGGTGTTGCTGTTGCTGTTGCTGTTGCTGTTGCTGCTACTGAGGCGATTAGTCGTCGTCATTTGCTGCTGCTGCTGCAAGTGACGATAGGCAATTGTCTCAAACGTTTCCAGCGTCTGCTTGCTCAGCATATCATCGAAACTGCTCGACGATGGCGAGCTGTCGCCCTTGCAGTAGATCTCATCTACCACGCACAGGAGCTCGACGGCAACATTGTTGTTGCTCTGGCTGTGGCTGTGGTTGTTGCTGTTGCTGTTGTGACTGTTGCTGCAGTCAAATGCGGCTGGCTTCTTGTAGCTGGGCATTTGCTGTTGCGCTGTTTGGGCGCCTGTTGTTGCTGCTGCTGTTGCTGTTGCTGTTGCTGTTGCTGCTGCCAGTTGCTGTTGTTGCTGTTCCGTTTGCAGATCGTTTTCATAGTTTTCGATTTGTTCCAATTTCGTTTGTTGTTTTTGATTGTACAAATTTTGTGTGGCCACATCGAGTGCAATTGTTGTTGTTGTTGTTGTTGTTTTTGATGAGTGTTGTTGTTGATGATGATGATGTTGTTGTAGTAGTTGTTGTTGTTGTTCATGTTGATGTGAAGAATGATATCCAACAATTAACAATTTGTTAGCATTATCATTTTTAGTTTTAGTTGTGTTCTGGGTGGTGTTGTAGGTGGCATTGTTGGTGGTGCTGGTGGTGGTGGTGATGATGCTGGTGATGGTTGTGTGGTTGGTGTTGTGTTTCTGTGTGGTGGATGGTGCGTGGTGCAGGTGGTACATGTGAGCAATGCAATGTGAAATGAAATGAGAGGTTGTATGATTGTGTGGTTCAGTGGTTCAGTGGTTGAGTGAGCTAGGCGCATGCATTTAGGGTGTACTACGTGTTTATTGTGGTTGTTCTTGTTGTTGTTGTTGTTGTTAGTTGTTGGTGACTATTGTTAGTTGTTGTTAGCGACTGTTGCTTGTGCAGGGCAATGTCTATTGTTTTCTTCTTTTATTTTACGTGGCTGTTAGATCGGGTGGGGCAGCGACTAGTGGGCGGTAGTGGTTGGCTCTGCTTACCTGTGGCGGACGGGGCGGCGGATACCTGGGTGGCGTCTTGTTGCGCGCTATAAACGTGTCAGGACAGTCGACGGCCATCTCGCGATGTGGACCTGCGGGCGGATAAATCAATTTATTATAATTAGCCAGCAATTGGTGTGTGGCATGTGGCATGTGCCATGTGGCAAGTGGTAACTGAGATAGCAGTTAACAGCTATTAGGTGTTGTGGCTTACCGTTATCTTGATTGACCGACAACATGGTCAGCATTTCCTGATCAATCTCCCTAATATCACTTGAGTGCGAGCGATAATGCTGCTGCTGTTGCTGCTGCTGCTGTTGCTGCTGCTGGTGGTGCAAATGATGGTGCTGACCGCTAATGTAATCATCCGGCAGACATGGCTTCAGATCATCGCCATCAATGACCACAATGCTGGAGCCGGAACGTCGACGGGGCCTGCAATGACAGCAAAGCAAGAGAACACAGGTTAGCACGATGGCCTCAGGAAATGCCTACGAAAGCATGTCTCAAATATCTAACTATTGTGTGTTCGCTATATATTATATATTTCACACCACACCCTCCGGGCACTTTTATCTACATAAACATGAGCAACTCCCACAGTGAGTCACCAAATTTAGCAGGTAAACGGCAAAAGACCTTCTGATTCAGCTCGCCCTAAGTTGAAATAAGTTGAAATCGGTACATCGAATTCAACAGTTCGCGCTCAACATTTCAATTCGAACTCCGTTGAACTGCGCAGAGCTCTAATTACTTGATGAGAAGTGCAAGGTTATTAAAGTAATAGTTTCTTAACTATCTTAACTATCTTATTATCATTCCTAATCTATGCAGATGGAATGACAGCTTACTGAAGTCCAGCTGAGCTTGCTGTAAAAAAGGGACTAACCAGAAATAGAGACGCGAGACATGATAAGGACTGATAAGGACAGTGAACTGGCTAGGCAAGGCAAAAAGCCCTATAGGGAGACTGGGTACAACATATTTTTACGGACCGTGCGGAAAAAAGATTCCTAATGGACAAAAAGTACATAAAATAAAAATACATACATACATATTAGACTATGGGATAGAAAATTGTAGTCGGACCCCATAAGAGTAGAAAGAGAGCAGAGGTCGATGCTATCGTTGAGAAGAACAGTAGCCAGAAGGGAGTTTTTGGAGCAAAGCAGATCATCTGGAGCATCAAAGCATCTGTGGCGATGATAGCTGCAGTGATAGCAGTCGACTTACTAATCTTACAGCACGGGCAAATATGGTATATCGGGCGAAATGGACGTATATCCGGTGCAGTCGATGCGAAGATACCAACTGAAGATGATTCGAAGAGCAGATCTCTTGCGATGTGACACCAATGCTCTCTGATCATAGTTACTTTCGAAATTGCCCACGTAAGATTGGGAAAACTGTCGAATCCTGCTGCACTTCCTGCTAAAGCTGTTGGGAACTCTTTGCATAGCTGTAAAAGGCGGTCAAAAGAAGGGACACATCTGGCAGATACAGTCGGAAAAGCTAAAGAAGAAACTACAATAGAGCAATGACGACATCGCCATGGCATGAAGGAGAAGGGCTCCATCTTGAAGCTCGAGTCTCAATAAAGAAGCTAAAAAGCATTATCATTATCATAATCATCATCAGTATGCTCAGCACTGCTAATAATATTATATGATTGCTATCAATATTGTTTGTCTTATTATTGTCCTCACTATGTTTGGCATGATCATTGTCGTCATTACGATCCATAATACGAATTGTTATGTTTGTTAACTTATCCTCGGCAACCAGACAGCTGAAAGCACCTTAGTGTTGCCCAGTTGTGCATTGTATTCATTTGCTCTGCAGCTAATTAATTAATAAGCTAATGAATCTGATTGACGCATATCTCGGGGAACAACTAGGGGTTTATCAATATTTAATAAGGCGTGTGGCTGCCAAGCAAGCCCAAGAGGGATTCCATTTCAATTAAAAGGAAACCTTTAAGCGCCGAGCAGAGGCCAATTCCAGTTGCTAATGGGGAGAAATTTAAGCGTGCTTCATACGTATGAGCCAGGCTGAATAATTCATGCAAATTAGCATAAAACTAAAACATTCCAGATGGAGGCGCTTGACAGGTTGAAGTCGGGCCGCCACTTTGCTCATTGAGGGAGACAAAGAGTTGCTAGCTGAGTTGATGGAGGTGGCGAATATTTCTCTTATTTCTTTAGTGATGAATCTCCTCCAGTCAAATTTGGTATCTTAGCAACACAGTGGATGAGGGATAATAGAGGAAACCTCTTGTCTTTTGCAAAGGGCCGAAGGATGTTTGTGATTCCTGTACGAATTCGGGCTTGAGTTAGTGGTAGGCAATGCGGGGTCAAGTCGAACGGAGGGAAATAAAAGTTAATTTTGATTTGGTCTGCTGGCCACAATCTGAAAAACACTGTCAGCTGGCGAAGTGTCAATTTTCTGGTTGCGGTTCGTCGTCCACCTCGACTTCTATCTCACAAGCTGCAGTCGCTGGAATCGACAGCATCCCCAATGGCAAATCAATCAGCCAAGCGTCTCCAGAGGCACGACTCACAAAACATGCAACACGTTGGCCGATGTTGTGGTAAGGTTTCGGTTTTGGTTTCGGTTTCGGTTTGGGTTTCGGCTTATAGCTCGGCTTTTTCATGCGATGTGGCAGCTGAGGTTGAGCCTGAAGCTGAAGCTGAGGCTGAGGCGCTGTGGCAGCAGCTGACATGCCAGCTATGGCACCTCGCCCCTTCCTCCATTTGGCGGCCAACGATTGGCCAAATATTTGAAATGCAATTGTTGATGGCTGCACAAATTCCTTGCCACATGCACAGTGCAACATGCATCAGCAGATCGCATGTTCCTCCCCAGCTCCTCCTCCCAATATCGAGAATGTTTTTGTTTTTCTCACTTCGTACTGCGTATTTCGTCTGGTTTATGTAATGCATGCTGACATTTGTATGGACGAGCGCACTTCAGGCCACGAAATACACACACACACACACACATATATATATATATATATATATACATATTCATATATGTATATGCATATCTATGTACGTAATACCAGCGTGTTTTGCATACGAAATGCGAATGTCTATCTAACAGATATATGATATGCATAATACATAGACATGTGCACAACAATAGTCGCCGGCAGAAGATGTTTCGATTGCACTGTCCAACACAACTGAGTGAGCAACAAGCGGCACCTCTGCTCAAGGCTGATTCGCATTTGAGTTTGATGTTTAGCATCTGTTTTTGCCAATGACTCAATTTAATCGTATCTTTAATCTCATCTATTATAAATGATGGATGTTTGGTCAGGTAGTTTGAACATTTATATAAGATATGATTAGTTTGAGTCATCTAGGCGAATTAGAGATAAATATAAATAGCCGATAAATGATAAATATCGATTCCGAGACTTGGTTTCACATTAGTTACATATTTAATATATATTCTTATATATATATCGACTAGTAGATACCTGTGTCGGTCTAAAAAAAAAACCTAATTAAAAATCTAATCAAACTGTTTTCACATATCTAGTGGGTCTATTTGACTAACTACATACATATATACATAAAGTGCCTACAAGGTATTTCATACATTTATATACAACATAGAGAATATAATTTAGCATTGAAATTGCAATCGCATTCAGATGCTGTTGCACAGTGTAAAAAGAACGAGAAGACACAGTAAACACCTATGCACAGATTCGATTGTACATAGCGATACATATGTATGCACGGGATAGATACAAATGTATCTTTTGCTTGAAATGCAGTTAGATATTTGGAATCAAGCCGGAAATATGTGTTGGATTGAAAAAGTTCATGAAATCAAATCGAGTCTCCTCTGTCTTCCAATACACTTTCACTCACCATTGCTTCAGGATGCGCATTTTGTTGTTTGTTCTGTGTTTTGTTTCTGTCGTTGTTGTTGCTGTTGTTGCTTGTTGTTTGTGCGTTCGCTATGCTTGTCCTTCTCCTGGACCGTGGCACATTGCAGTTATTTCAATCGCTGTTCAAACAACAAGGCGCACACATAACAAAAAAAAAAAGTAAAACGAAGAAACGTTAACAAAAAAAAAAAAAAAACAAAAAAAATGTTGCTGCGCATGCGCGCAATACGAAACGGGCAACAGGAAAAAATCAACAGAAACAGAAACTATAATATATGTATATATATCGCCGACCAAAAGCAATTGCATTGCGATTGTTGCTTTTGCTGTTGCTGCCGTTGTTGTTTTTGTTGTTATTGACCAAGGTATAAATTACGACAGCAAAAAAAAAAAAAAAAAAAAAAAAAACTGTAAAAAGTTGTTTGACCAATTTCTCAGCACTTTCGAAAGAAATTTTCGCTGTTGTCGTCGTTCGTTGCTTTTACGGCTGCTGCAGTAGTCATTGACGTTGCATGTTGACCACACACACACGCACACACACACACTCACACACACCCATACACACGCACACACACACACACTCACACGCTCACGCATAGCGCATAGTTTTTGCCACCGTTTTTTTCACTTGTTCAAACATTTCAATTTTTTCAAACAGCAACAACAACAAAAGCATGAAAGCATTCAGTGATCTGGCAACGCTGTTGTGTGTAGTACTACAGTGCAACTAAAGCAATTGCAAGGTGCACAAAAAAGAAGAAGACGAAGAAGAAGAAGAGGTAGCAGAGGCAGAAGACGTAGAAGAGGAGCAAGACAAGTTGAGCAAAGTAGACAAACAGATTTTTGTAGCAAACTTTGTTTGACTTGTTCTGCTCAGATAATTTGTTGTTGTTGCTCGTTGTCAGTGGATTTTAATTACAGTTTAATGAGTTCTAAGGAGCCCACACACACACGCACGCACACACACACACACGTGATCAATGCTTGTCAGTTAACGGTGAATCGCAAAACAAAACAACGAATCATTGTTGCTAAAGATTTATCGTGATTTGTTTTCTTTTTTTGTTGTTTGCCGGTCTGCCAACAGTTGGATTTGTTATTAATATTATTGTTGATGTTGTTGTTGCTTGTTGTTTTTAAAGCGCGACGCGTCCACGTACCTCTCTCTGCGAACAAAGTCAGCCATAGACTGAAAAACTAAAACAGCGACAGCGACTGCGACTGCGACTGCGACTGCGACTGCGGCTGCGACTGCGGACTGAGTTGACTGAGCAACGAAACGTTGGCTCAAGCGCAAGCAATCGAGAGAGCGAGCGACGCCAGAGAACACAGAGCAGAGAGCAGAGAGTAGAGAGCGAAGAGCGACTAAGCATGGTGTACCTGTCGGCAGCGCAACGCAACGCAACGCAGCGCAGCGCGGCGCAAGTGCAGCACACTCAAAACGGGAAAGTTTTGCTTTTTTAGTTTTCTGCATTAAAGGATATGTGCATACACACAGACGAGGAGAGACAGATAGAGAGAGAGAGAGAGAGGGGAAGAGAAAGGCATACACAGACAAACGCTCACAAGGGGCGCACGAACAATAGCTTTGGCAAATTGCGCTACCTTGAAGAGTGCACACAAACAGAGAAGTAAAAGGAATAGGAATTTTGAGCAAAAGCAAAACAAGAAAATGGAGATGAGAAGAAGAAGCAGCAAGCAGCGACAGCAGCAACAACAACAAAACGAACAAGCGGAACGTTAAGTAAAGCAATCGAGCAATTGACGCTGACGCCGATGCCGACGCTGACGCGGACGGCAAAGCCAGGTACCATGCTCTTGTGTCTACATGAACACATACATATATACCAACGCACACACACACACATGATAGTGTTGTTTAGCCTGTTGTTAATGCCCTACAGCATACAAAAGAACAAAAGGTGCGCATCAGAGTGTATGTGTGTGTTTGTTTGTGTGTGTCGTGACTCAACAGTCAGCTATGTATGTCTGTATGCTGCGACTGCGGCCGTTGCCCAAAGGAACTACAGCAGCAGCAGCAACAACAAGTGGGGCTTATTGGCGCGCGCAGCTCTAAAGGCGGGGCCTCACAGTGCAAAGCTGTGAGCCAGCAATAAAAGATGCCCAAAACTGATATACACACACACACACATATATGCCAGGAGAGTACATGCATACAGTCAATGCCCCTCTCAATTCTGAGAGAGGGAGAGAGAGAGAGTGTGTGTGTGTGTGTGTCGACGGACGCCGGCACAGGTAAAACAAAATAATTAACGCATTGATGGCTAGAGCATTTCTATGCTGCTAAATCACTTACACTTACGCACGCACACATGCATGATGGCAATCATGCCCATATATTAGTACTTTATTCAGTGTTGCAGATCTGTGACAAGCTCAAAACGTAATTAACTGTCTATTTACGCAGCTGGCTAATCCCTGCACTTGACATGTTGCCGCGCTCTGCCGCCTTCTCTGCTACGCTTGATCCTTGCGTGCGTGATTTGGGCACTTCGGCTGGCTGCAGTTGAAGGTAATTATCTAGCGTCTATGCCAAAAGCGACTAAAAGTACAACAGGTAACGAGGCAGGGCAACAGCAGCAGCAAAGCTAAACAAAACAAAGCGCAACAGAACAAATAAAGCAAGACAAAAGAGAAGCCTCTGTCGCTGTCGTAGTCGCTGTCACCATCCGTCTTCCAGGTATCTTCCAAGCATCCTCTAAAGATACAATCAACAACACGGTACACACTTAAGGTGTGTGTGTGAGTATCGTATATCACATATCCATGTGTTGCCTGTCGGGCATCATTTAGGCCACCTTTACGTGGCTCCCGTAGCAATGTCTGTGACTGCGACTGCGACTGCGACTGCGACTGCAACGGCGGCCCAGTTGCTCAGAGTTATTATAACGGATTTATCTCAAGTTGCAAGAAGCAGCAATGCACACACACACACACACACACACACATGCACATGCCGAGCGACACAAATATGATTTCATTTTACATTCTTGAAACTTTTTGCGCTTTACTTGTTTTTGCTTTTTATTCAGTTTATTCTTTCACAACTTACAAAGTTCACCTCACACACGCTCGTCCCTCCCCACCCCCCCCCCCTCGCGCTCACTCTTTTTGTCTCTCTGCCTCTTCCTCGCTGCACGCTCTCTTCGCTCTACCCTTGCTGCGCTCTATTGCCTTAATGTTTTACGCTGCCTGCATTTGACGTCAACGCCGCCGTCGCCGTCGCCGTCGCAGTCGCAGTCTCAGTCACTGTCGCTGTTACTCCCTCTGCTACTGCTACTGCAAAGGCGTTTGCTGTCTTGTTGCTGTTGCTAGCCTAAAATTTGGGTTTATAACAACAGGAAATTAATATTTTAATTACACTGTCCGCTGCATTTACTTTACGTTTGTCTTTCCTTTTTTTTTTTTTGTTTCCTTTTCCTTTTCTGATTTTTTCTGGTTTTTTGGGGAAGCTAACAAAAATGCCGGCAAACTCTAATTGATTTTTCATGGGTCCATGGGAAAGTGGCCAACACGTATTAGCAGCAATAGCCGCCACAGCAACAACAGCAACAACAGCAACAACAGCCACAGCAGCGCAGCAGTCGCCACCTTAGCGGTCCTACCCCAACGGTTCGCTTTGGGCATCGCCTCAAAAATGCTGCGCTTGCGCGTGCTTCGCATGCCAAGCGGACCTCGAGGCTGGCTTGGGCCTGGACAGTAACATGCTCGAAACATGGCTGGCATGCCAGAGCCATAGACAGAGGCAGACACAAAGCAGAGATAGAGATAGGGGCAGAGAGTGAGCCAGTGCTCAACATGCGCAAAATTCCGAATAGTTGGAGGGGCACAGTTTAAGCGGCACATGTTCGTTGCATATGGCGCAATCCCATTTACACTGAGAGAAAACACACGCAAGTCACGCAATTTGGTATTTTGCGTCTGCGTTTAAATACTCTTACAGTTCCGCCCTTGAATACTAATTACTGTGAATCGTTTTTAAAAATTACATACTTGAACGGATTTCTTGGGCTCCAAAATGGATTATGCAATTTCTAAATATATGACCTGCATTATGAATCGAAAGTGTTTCCCCAAAATCATCTAGAAACAGCTGGCTAAAATGGTGACGGATCTCAAATTCCAAGTTTTTTCTTTTCAAAAATTCTTAAAGTTTCAAAATGATTTAATTTTGCACATTTTCAAAAGTTAAAGGCATTAAACATTTTGGCAGTCTTAAAATATGTTTTCGAATTTTAAAGTTTTCTTATATTTTGGAAAGTAAAAATTTATATTTTAAATGTTTTTGATATTAATTTTATTATTAATTAATATTAAAAGTTTACATTTTAAATGTTTCTAATATTTAAAAAAAAAAATGAATTCAAGGGCTGTTTACGAAAATGGTTAAATTAAAATATATTTTTTATTTTAAAAGCTTTTCTTTGGAAAATTTATATGCGCATAAACTTAATTGACTTTATTTAAAGACCTGCCTTGGAGTTGTCAAGAGTTCTCGTAAGATTACATAAATTCATATTCGCTGAAGAGCCAGGAAGCTAAAATTTTGGAGAGTAGATTCGCGTTGACCACCCAAGATCTGCTTAAGAGCTTGAAACTGCAATTTGGGATAGTTGAGTTACTGGTAACCTCCTCTATCGATGAAAAATAATTTTGGGCCATATCGAAAAATATCCAAATTTTCTAAAGCATTAGAGATAGAAACTCCAAACCTAACGCCTAAATTGTTTTAAGTATGCGCTAAAATATATTAAATAAATAAATATATTTGTTTTAAAAAATATTTCAGTAATATATATTCGGGTTTCTTGCAATATGTCTGATGACATTCTTCCCTCACTCTCTCCCACCTCTGTCGCTTAATTGGTTGCAAACCACATAGCTAAAATCTGAATTGCGAATCGAAATCCCGATCCCAATCCCAATACAAATCCAAATCCAAATCCAAATCCTAAGCCCAAAGACAAATGTCAGCAGCATTGTTGATTGTCATTAGATGTCAATGCCAGGCCAAGCCAAGCCAAGCCAAGCCGGGCCCCAATCCGTTTCTTTCTCCACACGCTCTCCCTAGCTTCTCCCCCTCTCCATCACCCGCCTCCTCGTTTGTTTCTCCAGTGCCGAGGCGCACAGCTGCGCCTGCCAAATGCACAGCAGCAGTCACAGTCAATGCACATTGAACGGCATCATTCGTGGTGGCATCCGAATGACGTTGTCAATTTAGGTTGTTGCTGTTGTTGTTGTAGTTGCAGTGTAGTTGTTGTTGTTGCTGTCATCTTTGTCATTGTCAGTGTCATTATCATCTGCCGCTGATTAGTCAGCAGGTTTTACATTGCGGCACTTGTCGAGCGCCTCAGACATTTGAGTGAAATAATATGCGATATGCCCCAAGGCAGCGAAACATAGATAATGCAGCGGGACACACACAGAGAGAGAGAGAGAGAGAGGGGGGGGGGGGGGGGAAGGTAGATAAAGATAACAGAGAGATAAGCTGAGGAAATAGAACGTTCCCTAATGACTACTCAAGCAATACGCAAATATGAAGAAAGGCAAAAATTAAAAGCAAAAACCACGAAAAATATTGAATCTTGAAATATTGAATATCCCTAGAGGTGATTTACCGAAAATGCATATACAATGCATTATATGCATTCGTATTTTAAGGAAAGACAAAATGTCTCCAGGAACAGCTTCTATATATAGATGATATATGTATATCAAAAACTATTATTTGAAGAAATAATAATTCAAATTTTGTATTTTAATACCATGGCTGATGAATCCATTTTCTAATATTCTTTTGAAATATTTTGATTTGATTTTGCTGCAAAAATACAAGATCATATTAAATATATGTAACATATATTCATATATTCTCGTATCTCTCCGGGCTTTATCTCCACATTTCAATTAGATGGGAGAAGTTTGGGCTTAGCTGACATGAGAGCGAGTTCTGATAAACTGAAAATGTGAGGCTCAGGTGAAAGTGATTAGATTAATTAGAAATAATCGAATGTGGATAAACGCTTGCCATGTCTCAGGCCTCTGCCTAGATCGAGTTTAAATTTAGTTTTCATATATAATGCATTATATACATTTTCTTCTTTCTCTCTGAGCAACAAGTTGAAAATGTGAAGAGCTTTCAAGGAACGAAAATCGATTTAAAAATTTATAAATATTCAGCACTGGGTGTGGTAAATAACTCGTTAATTAATAACGAGCAGAAAATGAGAGCGCGCGTGGCGCTGGGCTCGAGGCAACGGGCAACGGGCAACGGGCAACGGGCATTGGGATTAGGTGGCAGGGTCACCATGGGAGGGTAGCCGGTGGGTTTGCTGGGTTTGCCTGTTGAGGGTTGAATTGTGGTTTGAATAGGTCGATGATGGGCTGCATGCAAGCGAAATCACAACAGAGCCAAAGGCAGACAACAGAACCATGGACAAGGACACCCACACTCAAGCACACATATAAAATATATATATTTGTATATATTGTATATACAATATAACATATATATGGGCAGATACCTGCAGAGAAGCGCTGCGAAAAAATTGTGTGAAAAATATGTGCGTTTGCCAAAGGCGAAACGCGACTGCAGCATGAGAAGAGGAAGAAGTCTGAGAAGCAGGACGATGCTAAGGATGTCGACGAGGACGAGGCCAAAACCAGCCAGCTGGAAAACCCAGAGAAGCAACCAAGTAAATAAATAAGCAGTCATAAAAACAACGCACAGACACATACACACACACACACACACACACGCGCGCGCACACGCACACACACACACGCACACACACACACGCACACATACACACTGATGCAGACACGCTTAAGACATAGACACATGTGCTGGGTTATTTCCATGGCGCACACGATTTCCATTCGAAGAGGTAGAATACGAGGATGCGAATGCGATTGCAGGAAGTTCCGGAGCTGGCGAAACGGTAATAAATGCTTGGCAAATAGAGAAACAAACAAACAAACGTACGCATACACACACACACACACACACACACACACACACACACAGAAAGAGACAGGGAGAGTGAGATAGAGAGCACGAGAAACGCACGGCATACAGCTCGCATATTACGAATGCAGTTTGACAGCCGCTGAGCACGAATAGTTGGCAAGCCACTGAGCTGTGACCACTATGCATGGAGCCAACGTATAGAATTTATATTTATGTTTTTACAATCAAGTGTAAGGCATTGAATAATCTGTGAATAGAGAAGTGAACATCTACGACTTCAGTAGGTATATAAAGATTCTTGATCTGAATCTGCAGTTGAGTTCATTTAGCTCCATATTTACCTGTTCACCTGTACGTACATACATACAGATACTATTTGCTCAAGTGAATAAACACTTTAAAAAAGTTTTTCAATAAAAGTAAATGCAAAATAGTTGCAGATGACAACAAAAACTCAACCTGCATACGGTATATTGGGATATGCATTATATATATTACATAAATATTCGGCTTATGCGTTCATATGGACGGATAGAGGGGTAGACCTCAGAACTCAGAGCTCAGAGCTATGTATACTCAGCTCATCGCCTTGATCAAGTCTATATGTATACTTTATGTGTATTGCCACGCCCCTTCCTGCTTGTTATGCATATTTTAAAAGGAATCCGCATAAATGGAACACTAGTCATATATATGTGATATTAATACACATAAATAAGCCCTAGATGACTTGTAGAAACCCAGAACTGAATTCAGGTGTGGCAGTAGAAGACAAATTTGATGCCTCTGACTTTTGATATTCTCGACTTATGCCCAAAAAAAACAAATTGATGATATGAATAAAAAGATCAAATGTATATACATATTATTTTTAATAAAAATATCTGCTGCTAGGTTCTTGAAAACTACAAAATCCAAACAACTAATTTGCCATATAAATGGAATCTTTAAACGAATTTTGGAATTACTTTGCTCTACTCAATCTCAATCTGAATTACTTTAATTTAAATGCTAATGCCAAGCATTTCATATCTCTTAAAAATTAGTAGAAATTATGTTGTATTGCAAATGTAATGCATACTTCAGAGATAACATCGCTCTGAAGACATTTAGAATGCTGCCTGTAGCATAGGCCACAATTTTTATTAGCTCAGACACAGTGACTGTTCAACTGTATGATAAGACTGATATAATAATGTGAAGATATAATTTGTTATATAGAGATAACAAATTAAGAGGGATATATTGGACAGTGCTCTCTCTCGAGAGAGATAATTACGTAATAATATTGATGGCACGATTAATCCTATGATAGACAATAATCGAATATTTTGCTTTCATTAGCGATTTTATTTGATCGCGAAGCGGGTTTAGATTATTTGAAACCATATTCGATTATTCTGCAAAATAATCGTGTCGGTCTCTCAAGAATTTTCGCGGAAAAGCAGCAGGCTCTTCTCTAAATCGAGTGCTACTGTTACCAGACTAACCAGGGCACATCTGCCGAAGTTATTGCTTCTGAATTCTAGACCTAATCAATAATTATGTACGTATATTTTTGGAGTATTTCATAAATTTGTTTACAATACAATATCTTTAAAATATATTCAAAAAAATATCCTTTAATTAATAATTCTTCGATTATTTTACGTCGATAATTTTGTTTGGCATCACTATGCAAGATTTTAAATAAGAAATATAGAATATAGTAAAATATGTGTGAGTCGGAAACGATTTTATTATTCTTCACAGTTTTCAAATTAGGTTCTCCAAACACATAGATCACATATGTATATATGCATAGTATGAGCACTTGGGCCTATCAAACTTGACGATGTCACTGTTTTTCCAGTATATCTCATTAATTTTAGGAACTGTGTAGAATATTTTCAGTCCCCAGCATCTGACTGCAATGTTTTAATTGACTTGGGATTTATTATCTCTCGATCTTTTGACTGCTTAGCATAGTTTTCATGCAAGTAATTGATGTCAACTGAAAATACAAAAACCGAAAACACCTTTCTTCTCTAGTATTTCGATCTCCTCGGTCTTTCACTTAAATGAAATCAAGTTTTAGCTTAATTGTTCTTGAACCAGTTGTTGATTGCTACAAGTTCGTGCTACTTTGCTTAAAAGGATTTGTCTACTTTGAGCCGCTAAACTTATGAACTAGCGCTAAATATCGTAGTAAGCAGTTCTTCTTAAGAAATCTTTATTCATTTTTGACTATATAAACATAGCATAGAATAGTTCCCTTCCCTTGTCCTTATTGCTGTACGTTCTCCGAGCCTCGTGGCTCTCTGGAACTAGTTCTTTGTGACTGAGCCAAAGCTCTGACTTGGACTTACCGTGATTCCTGTCGCAGCAGTTGGTCGCCAAGTAAGAGTTCAGTTCTTCCTTTTGATATGCTACTTGTGGGACTATTTGGCTGCTGTTGTTGCGGGTCGAAGGGCAACTGTTGCTGGCTGCAGCTGCTGCTGCTGCTGATGCCAGCTATTGGCAGCGCTGCAGTTGTATTGTACGGCTGGCCAAGGCAATCGCTGGACTGATGCACAGTGATGTCATCATTAAGCGTAGTTAGTAACTAAAAGAGAGAGCGAGAGAGGGGCAGGAAGGGGAGAATCGAGAGAGATTGTATTAGATAACGAGTAAAACACACGAGGCAATCAAATCAAAGCAAAGCAAATCAAATCAAATCAAATCATAATGAAGACAAGACAGGAGACATGCAACAGCTGCAACTTGAGCAACAGCAACAGTTGCTGTCGCTCGCTCACCTCTCGTCGCGGTGGATACAAATTATTCGATATTAGTAGATCACAATTTTTTATAGCGGACACTCCGATGTTGCTGCTGCCGCAGCTGCTGATGTTGCCTGATGTGATGCAATTATTGCTATTATTGTTGTTGCTTAAAAGTAAATGTTGTTGCTGCTGCTGCTGCAGTTGGCTGGCGATGTTGTTGTTGTTGTTACTCGTGTTGCTGCTGTGCTGCTGCAAGTCAGCGAACGCCTGCTGCAGCTGTCCACTGGATATGGCCGTCGAGTACTCCGTTTTGGGCGTTGTCGTCCCATGCACATGGTTCTTGCCCATCCCTGTGCCATGTCCCGGTCCCTGTCCTTGTCCCTGTCCCTGTCCCTGTCCCTGTCCCTGGCCTTGCACCTTCCCTTGCCCCTGCCCCTGCCCCTGCCCCTGCCCCTGTCCCTGCCCCTGACCGTGTGCTGGCAAGGCAATCTCGGCCGCCGTCACGATGCTCGTTCCGCCAGTTGCCAGCGGCGATGTTGAGGTCTGGGCATCGACGAAGTGGGCACCACCAGCACCGCCAGCACCGCCAGCAGCGGCACCAGCAACAGCATCGCTGCCCAGCTGCAGCGGCGACGGCCTGTTCGCTTGCTGGAGCTGTGCCTTCGTCTGCGCTTTCCGCTGCTGATGGATCGCCGCTGTGGTCGACAGCGTTGCGGCCGCAGCGGGCAGCGTTGTTGTTGCTGGCAGCGTTGTTGTCGGCAGCTGGGCGTGCTTGTTGTTGTAGCTGATGTAGGTGATGCCGCAGTAGTTGGCACCATCCACATCATCGTCGTCGTCATCCATGTCCTCGTCGTCCACCTCCTCGGCCAGGTGCTGCAGGCTGCTGGCGAGCAGCGATTTCGCCTGCAACGGCTTCCCAGTGGCAGCAGCCGCTGCCAGTTGCTGTTGCAACTGCTGCAATTGCTGCTGCTGCGCCTGGCTGGTCTGGTAGATGTGGCCAGTCGCGCTGCTCGTCTTGTTGCCCGCCGGCGGCTGCTTGAGCGCTGCAGCCGCCGCAGCCGCTGTGGCCCCCACAATCGCCGCCGTCGTCGAGCTGCGCTCAGCACTGCGTTCGGTGTTTGCTGCTGCTGTGGCGGCAGCAGCTGCTGCCGCTGTCGCTGCTGCCACGGCGGCACTCATCAGCGCCGCCGATGGCGCTGCCGTTGGAGTCGCTGTCGTCGCCGTCGCCGTGGTCGGCGCCAACGAGGGCGCGCTGATGGGGCCGCCAGCTGTGGCCGTCGTCATCGTGGCGCTGCTGCAGGTGATTTGATTGCTGCTAAAGGACGTCACATAGATGGGCGTGGTTTCGTTCAGGAAGCTGAGATCCTGCTTTTGGCTGGTCGTGGTGCCGCTTTTCGTTTGCTGCAGCTGCGTGTGCGAGGCCAAAGTGGGCGTACCATGGTGGAAATCAATCACAAATTGAGAGAGTAAAGAGATTTGAACGAGTTATGTGTATGAACAATGAAAAGAGAGAGAGAGAGAGAGAGAGAGAGAGAATGGAGTAAAAGAGTTAAGGAAGAGAGAAAGGGCAAAGAGAGAGAGAGAGAGAGAGAAGAAAGAGAGAGAGTGAATGAGAGAGATAGTAAGTGAAAGAGAGAGATAGAGAGAGAGAGAGAGAGAGAGAGAGAGAGAAGACATGGAGTAAAAGAATTTAAGGAAGAGAGAAAGAGTAAGGAGAGATAAAGAGAGATAGTGTGGGAGAAAGGGTAACGGAGAGAGAGTTTTTGAGAGAGAGAGAAAGTGTTGGAGAAAGAGCAAGCGAGAGAGAGTAAGTGAGAGAGAATCGAGATATAGAGTAAAATTAATAAAGGAGGAGAGAAAGGGTATAGAGAGAGAGCGAAAGTAAATGAGAGTGACAGAGCGAGAAAGAGACAGAGTAAGTGAGAGAGAGAGAGAGAGAGAGAGAGATAGAGAGAGTAAATGAAAGAGATGAAGAAGAAACATGGAGTAAAAAAAATCAAGGAGGATAGAAAGAAAATGAGAAAGAGAGAAAAAAACATGAACGACAGAGACAGAGGGAGTGAAGATAAGATATATTAAGAGATATGGTTAAGGAAAAAGAGAGCAAGACAGGAAAATAGACGAATTTAAAGAGAAAAAAAAAACAGATGGGGAAAAGTTTAATATGAGAGAGAGCTAAGGAATAATCACATTATTGACTTAAATAATATATAACAGAATATTTACTGACTAAGCATAATTTTAAAAGATTTTTGTGGAAATGTATTAAAGCTAAAAGAAAAAATCAATAGAAAAGCAAGCAAATGTTAAGGTACAACAATCCAACGGCTCTTTATATATCGATTTATACATTTACCCATGTATATTGAATTTGATATCAGAAATAATAGGCATAGCTTGGCTTTTCCCAAGTCGTTTGCAAACAAACCGATAAATATCGATTTAACGCATTTCATGTGAATTGCGCACAAATGTTTGTCAAAGTCAATTACCTAACCTTGACGGCGCAAGTATGGGAGATATTCTAGGCACGCCGTCTCCTGTGATGAATTTCCGTTCCATAGACGATAAAAGCGCCCATGTGGCGTTACGTACATATATTTAGGCGCACACATAAATATATTAAACGCTGCTGTGATCCTTTATTCGCAAATGCAAATCAATCAACATTTCATTAAAATGAAACCAGCGAATATAATCCAAAAGGCAAAAATGCCGGGGCCCAAACGTTGGCTTTTGCTTTTGCTCTTGCTTTGGCTTTTGCTTTGGCTTTGTGTACGTCACAGAGCTCTAAATTTAATATGCATTAATAATGTACGCCTACAGTGAGCCCCTGCGAAAACGTCAGCAAATTCTCAATGTATAAGCTCTGCATAAAGAAAAGAGTCTGTGCGAATGATTTAATATCATTCGATAATGATCGATAACTGGTATATCGACACTCTTGTTTTGAGTGCGATACCAATATATATGTAAAGTTTACTTAAAATTGCTCTCTAATCGAATGAAGTGCCATGGAACGAAATGGAATAAAACAGAATAAAAAAACAGAAAGCCAGCGAAATGTAGTGAAACACTTTAGCTCCTTCTGAAACATTTCATTACTTGCTTGAAATACTACTCAATGGAATGACACATCTTGGTCTCTTCCACATATATTTTATTAAATACTCTCACAGCCTCAATAGTTGATGCAACAAATGGAATGGAGCACGCTTAGCTCCTATACATCAAGTGAAATCGAAACACGTTCAGCAGTAGATGGAATGAAATGGCATGAAACAGCAATGGCAGTGGCACACAGCTCAGTCTGGAGCTCTTTGTGCGTTGCTTTTGTCACATATTGGTGAGTGTTTACTGTAGCATTTAGAGGCTTTTGTTTGCATGTGTCACAGGCGTAGGTGTGCCTTGGCAGCGCTGTCTGCCTTGCCTGCGTGGGCCGGCAACAAAAGGCGTCCACAGAGCCAGACATTGGCCGCACCCCGGCGCATTGCAGAATGGCTGAGCAATTAGCCTGCGCCCACACAGTTCCTGTCAAACTGTATGCCAGAGACAGCCGACAAAGTCCCCAAGCGGGCAATTGAACGAGCCTGCGAATCAAAGGCCTTGAGCTGGCATCAGAGCTAGCTAGCGTGCTTGCGTTCATCTGATGAGTGTCAACATCAATAGCATTACCGTTCCCCATTGGAATTCCCAGTTCCGTTCCCTATACCAATGCCCGACTTCACATTTGGCACTTCCGCTGCTCCGCATCCGCCGCAGCAACAGGTGGGGCAGCAGCTGCCAAACTGTGAAGCTGCCCAGCCACGCGGATGCAAAATACATATATGTGTACCAACTAGATATGGTATATGTATATGGTACACCAATGTACATATGTATGCTATGCATACATACACACACACATATATACAAATATACACGTATATAGCTATGTATACCTACTCTAATCTGTATTGTGACCGTTGCCGTCAACAAAATGCTTCACGCTTCGTGCACATTCCACTTGTGCGTTCAATTGCTGCGACTCTCATACCAATCCATTCGTTAGCCCTGCCCACAAAGCTCAAGCCAACTCTGTTAACTTCAAAATCTACCCGCTGTACCCCAAACCCAACCACCCCTCGCCCTCTCCTAGTGCTCGTCTATTCAGCTCTGTCATCAACGTTGCCGTTTCATTCATTCACTCCATTTTTTTGCTCTCATCCACATTTTATCGGATTATTGACATCAAGACGAGCTGTTGGCTCCATATGCGTAGGACTCTCTCTTTCTCTCTCTATCTCTATCTCTCTCTGGATGCGTGTGTGCGTGTGTGGAGGGGCACGCCGCTCATCAGTTGGCAGCAGACCACGTCCTGGCCACTGGAGCCCGGTCGATCCGCCCGAGAAGAGGCTGCACTTAAACACTTATCGCATTTCAATCGATTCGCTTGGGCTCCGTTCAGTTGGCCTGGCAATAACCTATTGACGAGACAACATTTCGTCGGCTGCAGTCAGCGTAATCTGTCCCCAAATATATCAAACCCTGGCGAGCATCGAGCATACCCGAATCACCACTTAAGAAATAGCACTCAAAGCCCCTTGCATCGAGCCCAGCCAACCAAACGAACGAAAGCTGATAGATACAGACAGCATCTACTTTGTATGATTGATGATTGATTCAACTCGATTCAATCAGAATCTGACTTTGCCCCATCTGAAACCAGAAACGACTGCGTAGTTTAACAAACGAATTACGAAATGGATTTTCAGAAACCAATTTGTAGTCCTATTGTATTTCCAAGGACTTCGAGCAAGACATTGTGGTCTTAGGATCAGATTTGAAAATGAGTCGAGCTGTTTCAGTCTGTTTCTTGACCACGGAATGCCTTTGGTCTGCTTTCTGTTTTGAAAACAACTGACAGTGTTGCATAATGCTCGAATTGTACAAGCAAGTTGATAAGAAAACACTTTGTACAAGTGTTATATCATTGCAAAGAAGTGTGCAATCTATCTATGACTTATAATATGTTAACAATCAAGCAAAATTTGTAAAGCTCATATGTTTGAATAGTACGGAATTAAGAATTAATGAAGAGTGCTTAACATCGTCCCAATTACCATAAATTATAATTAAATATTTTCATTTAAAATATTAAGAAAGAAATTTGAAATTAAGAGTTTTTTTAATAATATATATTGTGACTTAATAATAAATAAATGAAATCAGGTACAAAATATTAAAAAAACAAAAACAACTTTCAGAATATATCACGAAATATACATCGACATATTTTAAAATTGAAATAAATTAAACTCAGCATTATTATTATTTTTACAAAACTATTTACAGATGATTAAATGTGAGATAATTATGTAAAATAAACTAAGTAATTCTTTCTTACAAATATATGCTATAAGATATTTATTTATATAAGTAACATATGTAACTTCTTTAGTTATATATGAACAAAGTTGATTTCTCATTTCCAATTTCAATCTCAAGTATTTGACATTGCAAGCAATTGAAATTTCCATTTGGGGAATACCTTTAATGTGCATTTTGCACTCAAGAAATGCAGATTCATTGGTAAGCATTATTTTATGACAGCGTAAATTATAAACAGTAAATGACATGCAATTACTGTCAAACTGTTAACTGATAATTTGTCGACTTGAAGAGCTGCCTGCCATAAGAGGGGCATGGCCAAATAAATGCAAAAGGATATAAATGGAAAACAAATGAAAAGCAGAAACGAGAAATAGGAAAACGCACAGACAGAGATTGCCTCAAATCAATATATTCCTTTTCATTTTGCAAAACGAGCATACAAACTTTTCTCATGCGAAAGCTGAGATACAAACACATGCACGAGCTTCAATTGCAGCTGTCAAATGCATTTCAATACTGTCACTCTCTGCACACACTTACACACACACTCACACTCACACACACACACACACTGATATTGTAGTGAGGTTTATTCAATTAGCCAAACAACGGGAATTTGATTTATAGTTACAATATTCATTGTTAATATGCCATACCCTGTAATCCAGCAATGAAACATTAATTAGAGGGTATAGCTGGTTGGTATACGTAATATGTGTACATATGAAAATGCTAAGCAACCAATCGGAGTAGAGTTTCCCTTAGGATATCGATTCTCTATGAAGTGCGGCGTATCTTATATACCACTGAGATGTAATTTGTTCATATTCAGAGCTTTACTAATTTCAATTGGAGAAGCTATGCAGAAAAGGGGCGCCATGCACTGGCTACCAGGTATTCTCTAGTCGAGCTCCTCTTTTATATTACAAAACGTAGTTGTTGCATTGCCTTGCTTACAGATAGTGCCCTCCCACATCCCCCCCCCCTCTCTCTCTCTCTCTCACTCTCTCTCTCTCTATCTCTCGTTTTCTCTCCGTTTTCCATTTGAGTAAAACAATATAAATTGTGTAGTTGCACGCAGTATTCGCTGAAAGATACCTCTTATTTGAAGATAATCTCCATAAATATTTACTATATTTAAATCAAAATATTATTTATAAATAAAGTAAGTTAACTCCCTAAAACCCTCAGAGCTGCAATATAATTCGAATCTCTCAACAATTTACCAAATGACTAATGCTTATCGCTTTGCAAATGCTTATAGGGTATCTGCTGTGTTGGCGACTCGAAACTGTCTCCTGTGCTATTTCGTTAGTAATTCGCTTTATTTTACCTTCAGTTGTTCCTTTCATTATGTTTCTCTCCCTCTCTCTCTCTCGCTCTCATTCTGTATGACTTTTGTATTTGTATTTGTTTTTGTTTGATAAATTTTTAATTGAATTGACGACGTTTTTGCTTTCTTCAACCAAAGCTCAGTCAAGTGCAGCTGAAATGGTCAGTCGCATTGCCTGCGGTGCAATATCTCGTTCTGCTCTTGAAGGCAGGAGGAGCTACAGCTGCTTGCACTCAAAGCCATTTTCCATAGGTGTGTAGGTGAACGGTATCTCTCTCTGTGTGTGTGTGTGCTATGAAATTGCAACAGAAATTTAATTCCAATTTAAAATATTTCCTCGCTGTGTATAACTTTTTCCCTTTAATGGTCTGGCAAGCGACATTCAACAGGAATTCACAACTTTCTTTATGCCATAGAAATATAGTTTATATATGTGTATATATAATGATAATATATATACAATCAATATTGGATATACATAGGCCTGCATATATATGACATCTTTATAGCATTTGGAAATACATTTCTTTAATTTAGATTTCCTAGATAACTAAGGTCACAAATGTGATATATAACTATGCAGATATACCATTTCCGAAAACTTTATTCGATATCTTTTATTTTTGGAGAAATTTAAATATAACTAAAGCGATCAATTCAGACATAAGTCATATCAATATACCGATAATGTGGAAATCATAAGGGATTTCGGAGGGAAAAGTGAAACTTTTAAAACTGTCTATGATATTAAAACAGCTTTTAATTTTCTTCCTTTAATCTTCGCCATTCTTCACAAAATAAGACACATGCTCAATTCGGAAGGTAAACTACTTTACTCCAAAGTTGAACTTTCCAGATGCAATCGATACGCACTTCACATATAGATGTAATATCACAGATAATATCGATATATCCTGAACATTGAGACGTTAGAATATACAGTTTGAGATCTTTAGCTTCTATATGCTATATACCATTGAATGGAAGAAGAAATCTTCTTAGTCAGATATGTAATACCCTATGCATATTTTTGCTCCTAAAGCTACCCATTGTTAATGGAAGTAAAATAAAAGTGAATTAAATATATATTCAAGATGGGACTCTTTTCAATCCATGTCAACCAACTTGAAGAAGTTGTATTGGAAAGATATCTATAGCTCTTATTCAAGTTTGATCTCAAGCTCGTTTATTATATATCCAAATTTTATAGATTCAAATTTCCAACATTTCTTATATCTTATTTTTTTTCGCTCTTTATTTTTATATTTCTGTTTCATTTGCTTAATTTGGTGTGATCCCAATTGTCAATATGAGCTGCTGAAAAAAGCTTGCACTTTCAAGCAGGCAGTTGATTCTGCTGGTTGTGCGACAATTTGATGCATACTAAGTGTGCAGGTCTTACTGGGCGTGATTATGACAAGATTATGTCTACGGCCAAAATTGGTAATGGGGGCGTACGCTGGTCTTGTCCGAGTTGCTTGGATAAACAAATAAACTTTACTAAAATGTATAGTGCTGTGAGGGCTCAATTTTTAAAACTTAAGAAGATTTCTAATCTGCTATCCAGTGATTTGGCTGCTGCTGAAGAAATATTAAATCTGTATAGTTTTGAAAATCGTCCACCTCAATCTGAAGCCCCTTTATTGTTGGTACCTTCTCCTGTAGTAACATCATCACCTAATTCGCTGGCTCCTCCCTCACCTTGTGCTTCTGTACTGCTACTAATTCACCTGCACTTATATCACCCGGTCCTGAATCTATTGTTTTTCCTGTCGATGCTGCTATTGAAACTCATGTCCCTGTTCAAAAGTGGATTCTTCTCCAAACGTTGTTCAAACAATGGGTAACAATAAGACAGACACTGTCGGCATTACCTTATCTGTTGTCTCTCCTCGAAAGCAAGTTTTCTTATCCAGGCTTTCATCTGATACGACGTGTGAGGCAGTATCTGCTTTTATATCAAGTAAGATTTCAGCCAATGTTTTTATATCGAAGTTTAGTTTCGCAACTCCGCGATAAATTGCTTCATTTAAGATCAATGTACCTGTCGAATACTTTACAACTATATGTGATCCTAAATTCTGGCCACCTCATGTAGTTGTCCATGAATTCAAACCTAAGAATCGCAACATCCTATTTCTTTGAATCTACCTTCGGTGCAATCAACATCAAACCCTATACCAAAAAACTAAATATCATGCAATCTTCTTCTCAGCTGTCCTTGATCTATCATTCTAAACTTAAACATCTATTTTTGCAAAGTTTTAGTATACAATATGACATTATCGCTTTTACCGAAACATGGTTAAGTCATAATATTCATAATAGTGAGATTCTTTCAAGTAATTTCACTACTTATACACTTGACCGTTTGATGCATAAAGGAGGTGGGGTGTTAATTGCTGTTAAATCCAATATCCTCTCCGAATTATTTACTTCTTATACCCTGATCCCATTAAAAATGGGAAATCAGGGTATAATGGTTTTGTGAAAAGTATGTAACAGGCAGAAGGAGGCGTGGCAGACCCCATAAAGTATATATATTCTTGATCAGGGCGATGAGCTGAGTCGATAAAGCCCTGTCCGTCCGTCCGTCCGTCCGTATGAACGCCTAGATCTCAGAAGATATAAGAGCTAGAGACTTCAAATTTTGTATGCATACTCATGAATACCATACGCAGTACAAGTTTATCTTTTTTTTTCGATAACTCGTCCGATTACTTTTTTATTCACCGTAATTTCAATACTTTTAGACCTGGAGACTTCAGATTTGATCTGTATATACATCTGATCAATACGCAGATTTTGTCTTTTACAGATTTTGGATACCACGCCCCCTTCGCCCCCAATTTGCAAAAAACGTATTTAAAGTACTAGAGACTTGTGCTTCAGAATGTACACACATTTGCACATTGTGATCACGTTCTGAAAGTTTCATGAAGATAGTCCTACTACAGGAGGAATTATTCAGCAACAAAATTCTCATAGTATTACCCACACTGCAGTGCAGCCCAAGCGCAGTCGCTGCTTACTGCGCAGTTAGCAGAGCGCGTGCTTATGCGTGCGTGAATATCAGCTCTTTGTAGGGAGCAGGGTATCTCCTAGTCGAGCAGTCTCGACTAGAGCTTCCTTACTTGTTTTATAATACCCTAAGCTCTATTCTGGATGTGTGCGTTCCTCTCTGTCGTATTTCGCCCATTTCAAATAAACCGCCTTGGTTCAGACTCTTTTGACTTTAAGAAATATTAAAACTAAATGTTTCAAAAAGTATAAAAAGTCTGGCTCAAGTGTTGACTGGTCCAAATATTCCATAGTCAAGTCAAACTTCAATCTCTTAAATTCTCGTTGTTATGAGAATTACCTTATACGTTGCAAACGTCAGTTTGCTCGGGATCCTAAACAATTTTACTCATTTGTTGGCTTGAAGCGTAAATCTTCAGGTTTGCCGTCCTCATTTGTCCTTGGTGCTGAGAAAACTTGTAATGACCAGGATTCCTCTGATCTATTTGAAGATTTTTTTCAATCCACGTACTCTTCTGTTGATCTCTATAACAATATGGGTCTATTAATGTTCCTAAAGTCACTGCAGCCTCTTTAGCTGCTGCCATTAGGACGATGAAATCATCTTTTTCTCCAGGTGCTGACAATATTCCAAGTTGTGTGATTAAAGAGTGTAGTGTTTCTCTTCAGTAACCATTACTAAAATTGTTTAATTTATCTTTGGAAACCTCTGTGTTCCCTTCAGTTTGGAAAGAATCTTTCATCATTCCGTTATATAAAAAAGGGTGGAAGATCTGATATCTCAAATTATAGAGGTATTGCGAAATTATCTGCTATTCCGAAGTTATTTGAAAAAATCATAACATCGGGTTGCAACATTTTTGCAAATCGATTATTCAACCATCCCAACATGGTTTTGTTCAGAATCGATCAACGTCCTCTAATTTACTTGAATTTACGTCGCTTATTAATGACAGTTTTTCTAAAAAAATGCAGACTGATGTTATTTATACTGACTTCAGTAAAGCCTTTGACTCAGTCCACCACCAGATTCTAATTCTAAAGCTTGAACGCTTAGGATTTTCCACTAAGCTTGTGTCTTGGATTTCGTCCTATTTAAAGGGTAACACCCAAAGAGTCTTACTGAGAACAGCTATTTCTAAACTTATCTTTGTTTCGTCCGGTGTACCTCAGGGTAGCCATTTGGGACCATTACTCTCTTCACTTTTCATAAATGACCTTCCCAGCTGTATCTCTTATTCCACTATATTTATGTATGCGGATGATATAAAACTTTGCCTCCCATACTCCAGTGCAAATGGGCTTCTTCAACTTCAAGATGACCTAAATGCATTTCAACGAATCAGTTGCACCTAAATTGCTCAAAGTGTATGACAATGACATTCAGTCGTACCGTTCCTTATATTGTTGACTATAAAATTAGTAACATTACCTTGCAACGCATCTTTACAGTCAAATATCTTGGTGTTCTCTTTGACTGTAAGCTTAATTTCAATCTTCATATTTCTACCATCGTAAATGAAGCCAAAAGTATGCTTGGCTTTATTAAACGTTGGGCTAAGGAATTTAAAGATCCTTTTACTACCAGGCAACTATTTATTTCGCTTGTGCGTCCTATCCTTGAGTATGGCCCAGTTGTATGGTCTCCTCAACATAAACTATATCAGAATCGTATTGAATCGGTCCAGAAACAGTTTCTTCTCTTTGCCTTAAGGGATCTTAACTGGGACAGTAACTTACGGTTACCGTCTTACCTTAGTAGGCTTCAACTTATTGATCTTCCATCGTTAATCAATCGCAGAACAATTTTAGGAATTGTTTTCCTGCATAAATTGATTAACGGTAATATTGATTCCTCCTCATTGTTGATGGGTCTTAATTTTTCGGTTCCGTCCCGATCAACTAGACACTATCGTCCTCTAGTCCTCTCTACCTTCCGTGTTGTACTACGGATTATTCCTTGCATAGTGCGTTTCATGTACTATGTTTACATTATAATAAATATCATCACATTTTTCACTTAGAGCTCTCTCTTCCCAATATAAAATCCTTGCTTCTATCTTACCTTAGGGAAATCACTCGCAATGCCTAGATATATGCATTGGTAACATTCTGCTGCCAATGTTTTTGCAGTGATTTCTCTATCCTATTCTATATTTCTATTTTAGCACTTCTTTTTTCTTTCAATTTCTTATATATTTTCTGTAACTATCTTGCCTATTTTGTTTTTAACACCTTCCTATTTAATTACTAATTGTTATCTTAAAATTATATTAATTATATTTAAGTTCTTTTAACCTTTAGTTAAAGTTTTCATGTTAACACTCTCTTTGCTTAGCTCAATAGTATCACTGACCATATTTGGCTGTGAATTGGGGCATAGCTGGCCGGACTGGCAAATAAAATACCCCCATCGGGCTGGTGATACTTTTGTAATAATTTTCTGTACTTTTTTAGGCTTTACATGTATAGTTTTAGTTTTTTCACCTAAGTTGACTTGTGAATTGTCAATATATTTTAATTAAATAAATAAATAAATATAAGCTAACCAATATGATTGCTAAAGAATATGTCACTATGATATGGAAGACATTGTTAAATTCTGAACTCGTTCTTATGTTTATCCAAAGCTTTTATTAAAAGGCAAAAATATTTGTGCACGAGGTCTAAGATGTTGTTTTTTTTCTTTTGTTTTTAATTATGTTTGGAATACATGACCAACATTTGAGATTTTATAAAAAAATATAAGTTCAAGACATTCTTAAATATGAAAAAATAGTCATAGAAAGATAATAAAAAATAACTTTATTGCATATTAAAGTAAATATTTTAAATTATACAAAATATCTATATATATTAAACCAAAGATTAAATAAATATTTAAAAGAGTTTGTAGAAAAAAGTTGGAATTAAATTCATTAACATAAATATTTCAACAAACTTTACATGAAAACACGTTTGGGCTTTAATGGAATTAGGGCCCTGTTATCTGATTACTAGATGAAATGTATACCTTTCTCAGGTGGCTAAATATATATATGTATATTAGGGTCTTACCTTTTTGGAGAGCTGAGTTATATCCACGGGCGTGACACGATTTAAGGCAGCCAAACGCTGTAGACGCTCCCTCGCGTGCTCCTCGACGGCAATGACAAACGCGTCCTGCACGGAGTTTCCAATATCCCACGCTAAAGACGACCGAGAGAAGGAAGAAAGAGAGAGAGAGAGAGAGAGAGAGAGAGTGAGTGAGTGGATAAAAATACAGCTAAAATGATTTATGAGGCAAATGGTTGGAGCTGCTGTCACAGCCAGACAACAAAACCCGCCAACCACGAACCACCAACCAGCAAAAACAACAACAACAACAACAACAGTGTTCTGGGAGTGTGCCACGAGCAACAACAACAACCAAATATATTTGCAGTGAAACCCCAAAATATGCGGCACTATTTAAATTCTTATGGCATTATGCGGCACAATGAGGGTATTCCAGCTTAAGCCGCAGTAATACGCACAATATTAGAGGCATTTCCGCACTTTTCTCCAATGTAATATATTCTATATAAGTATCTCACACTCCACATTTAGGGAACTATGATATTTGCGCTATTAATCAATCATTTTAAAATATATTAAAAACATTATCAGAAGCATTATCTGAGATATTACTAAATTGTTTTAAGTGCGTACATATTTATGTTTATGCATATATTGTTTATAGAAAATGTGTTCCACAAAAGGGGTATTCCATTAGAAAGCGTACTATTCGAGTTATTTCAATATTTTCATTAGATTCTACATATATATATTAAATGTATCCATAATATGGGAAACGTCTTTGCTAACATACAAATTGAAGGTATTCTCGCATTTTTCAGATCAAAATATCTTACAAGTACATTTACTTTGCATCGCCATAAAGGTATTCTATCCACAGCATGCTATTATACACATTTGTTGGGGTATTCCCGCATTTCTGCATGCTTTACACAAAATGTATGCAACTAGGGATATTTCAGCAGAAAGCAATATTAGTGATATCTACGTGTTTTCACTGTGATAAATTGCCTTGAAAGAGTATCACGCAGTCGAAAACAGCCGATTGTGAGCAGCGTAATTGCTATTATTTTCGTTTGCCTCGCAACTTTTTAACGAACTGCGAAACTGTAATCGTAACGGAAACCCATTCGTATTGCAATCACATCAAACGCCAAAGTGAAATGACTGTAATAAAGTTTGACAGGAATTGGACAGCCGAGTGGCCAACGGCAAACGGCAAAAGGAAACCTAAAATTCAAATAAAACTTAACGAGATGCGCGATATGCGATAAGTATTAAAAATTTTGTTTTCCATCGAATTATAAATAGTTATAAAGACGTAAAATGAAAATTAAAAGTCACAAAGTTATGAGAGAAATATGTTGTCTAGATGGGAACAGAGTTGTGGATCTATGAGTTTATATACATATAAATATCATTATATGATCTGAATTCGACTTTTTTATGTAATACTCGTGCATACTGCAAGCTGGTGTATGCAATATTTTGGCCATTACTGTGCGCGTCTTGAACCACTGTAGGCAATACAAACTGCGTCTGTCTCTCTCTCTGAATGCGTGTGTATGGAACAGAGAGGGAGAGAGATAGAGTGAGAGAGAGTGAGAGAGAGAGAGAGTGAGTGCGTGGGTGAATATGCGGCGAAACATGTTCATTAATAAAGCATTTCCGCTTGACGTTCGGCATACGAGTCGAACAAATCGAACAATACAAATTGCTAGATGATATTATATATTCCCTCTCTCACACACACTCACGCATGCACAGAACCACACATACACACACACACACACACACACATACACACACACACACACATACATACATACATACACAGTTACTCAGAAGTCAGTAGAATATTATTTATATGGTAATCTCATGAGTATGCCAATGTGGGCGAATAATGCACTTTGAAGTCGATTGGGCGGATGGGCGAGTGGGCGTATGGGCGTGGCAGAGTCAATATCATCTATATATGTATTTATTTTGCATGCCAGCTGATTGAGTGGAAATGGATATGCATAGCCAAAATGGGAGGCTGAATGCGAGGCTGGCGGTGGACAGTGACAAGGACTGGGGAAGGGGACGGGAACGGGGACCAGCACGGGGCAACTGGGCTGTTCCCTTGGGCAAATCCCTGTCATTTGCATAGTTAAATGCGTTACTCTTGATTTAACCAGCTGGAAAATCAAATGTCGCACACATCTCATTGGATAAAAACCTAATTTGAGCTCGTTCTGCCAGCCACCTGGCAGAACTGCCAATAACTTATCTAAGCTACGGATGAAACTGATTTTCCCTCAGCTAAGCAAATGCTACAAGCGCTGACAGCATCTTGAAACGCCTTAATGATGCAATGGAGTACAATCGATAAGCAAAACAATGGATAGGTTTCTTTATATCCGATTAAATATTCAAGTGAAAAATTAAATCTAGCCAAAACTGAATTTATCGCGACAGCGACTCCGCAATACTCTTTCACGTTCCTTAGTTTAGTCTAAAGACCGGAGTTTAGTTTTACATCTTAATGAAGCATTTATAATAAATCAGTAGAGGAGCTCAATACAAAACAAGTAAGAACGGGCGTTACCGACTGCTAAATACTCATTCACATCCCATTTCCCGATTTGCCAATAGAGGATACGTAAAGCAATTTAGGCGTTAAATTTTGAGTTTCTAGCTCTAATAATGTAGGAAATTTGACGATTTGCCATGCCCCCAGTGGGCGTTGACACATAATTGTTCTTAGAACGAGCCAAAGGTAACGTTACTGTCAAATTTGGATGCTAACCCTCCAGAGTATTTTTCGAAATGCCCCACAATTATTATTGGGTTATCGATAGAGAAGTTTACCAGTAACTCAACAATCCCATTTTGAAGCTCTTAGCTCATAACCTGCTCTTGGGTGATCAACGCGAATCTACTTCCCAAATTCAGCTTCCGGGTTCCTCAAATAATATGATCTCTGGCATATCGGAAAATGCTTTTTTCGATTGGCGGATCGGGAAAATTTCAACACTTTATAAATTGAGGGTATACACGAGAATATGTTCCAAATTTTAATTCTCTAGCTTCAATAGCGCCGATAAAAATGGCGTTCGTACGGACAGGTAGATGGACAGCAAAACGGATATTGCGTAAAACTAAAATACTCATTTCGCTTTCGGGAATGAGTATAATTAAAAAACAAATTGAAAATAAATAATTTGAGCCTCAATAGAAATGTTTCAGAATCAATAGAAGAGATTCATATTGGAAAACTCTATACAGGATCTATATCTAAACATATGAAAACTCATTTGCTTGATGCGAGCTCTGTGTTCGCTCTGCGAGTTCATTGTGAATTACTTAGGAGTGTTTCATGCGAATTGAGCTCCATTAGTTGAGCTGATGATGCGTATGAGAAATGCATAAGATACTGAGCTTTGTTGCGGCAAAGGACCTGGACACTTTGCTTTCATGGATTGATTTCTCTCCTCTTTAAATCACCAGAAGTTTGCCGAGCAAATGACAAAGGAATTTTTCCAACTATTGTGTGGAAGAGGAAAAGTTTTACTTTTAAAATTCGGTTTGGTGTTGTCAGCACCAGCGCCTCTGCCAGAGCCTCGAAAGAGTCCAGCCACCCAGCCATCCAACCACACAATCACCCCACCACCCAACCACCCAGCCACCCACCATCCGAGCATCCAAGCATCGTCGTCGGCAAGCATTACTTTAGCTGTCACTTTTATTGCTTTTCAGCTGCAGCTTGGCACGCCCACATACCCCAGCGCCTAAACGCCCTTGCGCCATACGCCCACGCGCCCTTCAACACGTCGTCAGCGCAGCCTCGGCTTTAATTTCATTTTGACGCCCTTGCATTTTGCATACCCTGTAACTCAGGGCAAAGACATTGCGGTATGCATAACGTCATTTATACAAAAAGTTATCGAAAACTGTTCGATAGGTTTTCAACAGAAATTTGTTGGATATTTGTGCAGCATATTGCTCATAATAATTGCTGAACAAAAATTGCACTTTAATGGAGAACTATATGTATATATCAATATATCGATAACTAAATGAATATCTTGTGGTACTTACAGTGAGATATAAAATCAGAATTACAGGTATTTAGTTGATATAGAATACAAATTTCAAATAATAATTCTAAGACCATAGTGATACTTATCGATAACTGAGGAAATATATTTCTTGTATGCATTCGGCGATAGGTTATCGATAACATCCCATTTAGTGGGTATGTCTTAGCGGCTAATATCAGCGTCTAAGTCGAGCGTGCAGCTCTTGTCGGTTGTGTGTGATGAATGGAGCGGGTATCGCACAGTCGAGCCGTTTTTGGGCTATTTTTTGTTTAGTTAAGGATTTTTGGGCTGTTGATTGCATCAAAGGGCGGCCAGCATGGCGGATGCAGCGCCCAGAGCATGACGCAGCCATGTGGCAGTAGTTGCTCAATCTTGGCTCTAGGTCGTGCTCCCTGCCATGCCACGCCCCACATCCCCGTCCATGCGCCGACGCGCTGCGGCCACTCGCAGTTGCAAATCCAATTAGGCGCCGCTGCGTCATGTGTCGTTGAACCTCCACAGGCGCAGCTGGCACTGGCAGCCATGCTTTGACTTTTAATCTCATTTGCTTGTCTGTATGTGCGTGTGTGTGTGTGTCTTTTAGTGGGTGTATGGGTGGGTGGGTGCGTGTGCGTATGCATATTGCGAAGCATGCCAGCTCGCATGACGCGTGTTGTCAGCTGCAAGGCGATTGAGTTCATGTCCATGTCCATGTCCACGTCCACGTCCATGTCGAGTGCATCTGGGGACGCGCTGAGCATGCAACTGTTTAACTTGGCCAGTTAAAGCTGTTGACTCTCTGCGCTCCGCGTCTGCCCATTGTCAGCCATTGGCCATTGGTGCCAGGTTATTAACCTTAATTAGCAATTAATGGCGCTAAAGGGCCACATCGACTGCTCTCCACATAAATTGGATAGCTCATCGTCATTGTCATCACTGTCATTACGGACAGTCCATTGATGCGTGTGTCAATGGCTATCCACGGCTGCGCCCGCTTGTGTGTACTGAGTGTTACACACACACACACCCACACACACACACCCACACACACACGTTTGCATCTGTGAACCGGGCTGAAATCAAAACGCGAACAGCTGCAGCGCTTTAATTGGCGCAACAAATCGATAAACAATAAACTAAAGTGCTCTCTAATTGCAACTGCATAAACACACCTAAACAAACAACAATAATGAGAACAACATCCACAGTTAAACACAACTACTACTACTGACTACAACAGCTACTACTATTGCTACTAGTGCTACTACTATGGCTACTACTGCTACTACTATTGCTACTACTGCTACTACTATTGCTACTACTATTGCTACTACTGCTACTACTATTGCTACTACTATTGCTACTACTACTGCTACTACTATTGCTACTACTACTACTAGTGTTACTGCTACTGCTTCTATTGACCACTACTAGTGTTACAGCTACTTTATTGACTACTACTACTACTACTATTGCTACTGCTACTACTACTACTATTGCTACTACAACTGCTACTATTATTGCTACTAGTGCTACTACTATTGCTACTACTGCTACTACTATTGCTACTAGTGCTACTACTATTGCTACTAGTGCTACTACTATGGCTACTACCGCTACTACTATTGCTACTACTATTCCTACTACTGCTACTACTATTGCTACTACTATTGCTACTAGTGCTACTACTATGGCTACTACTGCTACTACTACTGCTACTACTATTGCTACTACTACTCCTACTACTATTGCTACTACTATTGCTGCTATTATTGCTTCTACTACTGCTACTACTACCATTGCTACTACATACTACTTCTTCTAATATTAAATACTACTACTACTACTACTGCTACTACTAATATTAATTACTACTGTTACTACTATTACTACTACTACTACTACTACTACTACTACTAATTATATTAATTACTACTGTTACTACTTCTACTACACTTCTACTATATACTCATTTAAGTAGTCGAATTTATACGGTATTTAAGCACTTCTATATCATCTATATATTATTATACCATATTTATCTCCTCTCAAACAGTCGCAATTGAGAGCAATTTTATTTACTTAATTTACCAAATCTCAATTGCATTTATTATTTGTATTTATTGGTGTTGAATCGTGTGATTTTTACTATTTATTTATTATACCCTGCATTCATTGAATTCACAAGAGAGGCATATCGGTTATTGGGCAAGGCTATTGTGAATATGATCTATATATTGATGATGAATATAAAAGTATGAATACTACAAATATTCTATTAATATACGTCATAAAAGAAATATATAGCAAACTAGAATATCTCTGGAAGAATGTATGTTTTTTATGTAGAGTCTACTAAGGCCCTTATAGAATATATACTCGTAATTATGCGAGATACATCACATTTAGAGCCTAGCTTAAATTCGCTCTTCAAATCTAGTAAAGAAAATGATGAGAACCGATTTGATCAGGGTATCTATAAGTCAGAACTTTTGCGGATCGCATTCAGTGCTGGCCTTTAATCAGCAATCGGCTTCAATTGTCATTTGCAATTAAAATTTAATTATAATGAAATAATGATGCGTCTGTCGTGTGCTCAATGTAAATATGTGAATCTCTTTCGCTTCATTTCTCTGTTTGTGTCCCCCTGTCTGTGTCTGTGTCTGTGTCGGTGTCGCTGTCCGTGTCGGTGTGTTTATATTTTGTATATAATTACTCGTGTTTATTTCCCTATTTGCCCCCAGCTGGACTTGCCTATACTTGCGCCAGCGTCAGCGCCAACGCCCACGCCCACGCCCACGACCACGACATCGGCCCGCCGCCGACCTCAGTGTCTGCACCCCCAGCGCGGCTGACACGTCGTATACGTGATACCTGAGCTTTGTGTCTGGCCCGCATCAACCTTTTTAATATGTTGCGAACCCGCTTCGACTTGCGCTCACACATTAATTGCTCATTAAAATATTAATATTATAATGCTAACGAATTCTACATATACATACATGCATACATATATGTGTATATACATATATATATACATATATATATATATATACATATGTATGTTCAAAATTTTCGCGCATGACATCAAATGCGAATTCGTCGACATGGAATTCTTTCGATTCTATTCACTTTAATTTCGACTACCTGGTTGATAAAATAGTTTCGTCTGTTTTTTACGATCACGTGTTTTACGTGTCAAAACTTTGAATTATTTCTGCCATTGTTTTCAATTGTTCTTGCTGTTTTCCCATCGGTAGAGCGTAAATATATTCTCAATCTTATTCCGTTGTCTCTTACAATTTTACCCATTTACATAAGTCTTAACATCAGTAACAACGCCAGGCTATTGATTTATGCATAAATATATAGAGAGAAATACTCAACTATAGATATAGAGACATATAAAGTAGAATATTTGCAGTACATGCCGTAGTACATAGTTTAGAATTAATTATAAAATGATGATTTTAATCCATATACAATATAGATCTTTCTAGATCTTTGATCGAAACTTATTTTTCTGCAGCTGACACAAACGAAATGCCACATTAGAAGCAATAACTTCGCTTCCACAAACGAGATGGACATTTTAGGTAGGATCTAACTGTATAATGCACTATCTTATCCTCAGATGGCGCCGCCAACAGATGGCGCACCGTATATATTTGTTATCTCACTGGACTTTTCTCTTTGAATAGTTTTTCTTTTTTAAGTTTACAAGAGTAAAGAGATAAATGTTTTGCCCAAACTCTCAGATATCTAACCTTCAAGTTTATTTTTTACAACAACACATCTTTTACAACTTCCCACTCGTCTAAAGTAGTATTTGATCATTTACGGACATTCACATTTATATATATATATATATATATATATATATATATATATATATATATATATATATATATATATATATATATATATATATATATATCATTTTTAGATCTGTTAGTATTTTCAGTTCACCACTATCATTTTTATTGTTACTTATAGTATACAATATTGAATGTACAATATTTAATTTGAAAACTTTCTAATCTGTGCAAATTGTCTCTCTTTTGATAGTTGATCCGTCATGTATTTAGTATATATATAATTTAAATATGTATGGTTTAACTACCACTCAATGTTAGCACACCTAGTAAGCAATTCGATATCTTAGGATATCACAGGACATATAAATACGAGTCGATGCCCACTAAATAGTTTCTTAAAGTTTTCATTCTGCCCATTTTGAAAATTCATATTAAGGAAAGAATGTTGATTAATGTAACTCTATTACTTCTTTTCCTCTCGTACTAATTCTCTGCCTTCATCTCTTCATCTCTATTTCTCTTAGCCTCATTCTCATCTGGCGATCTCTCCTGCGTGTTCTCTGTTTCTCGACTTCTCGCTCGCTATATCTGCTGATCTCTATCTGCCATCCCTTTTTTCTCTCTTTCTATTTATCTACCTGTCCCTTTCCCTCTCTTCTCCATCTATCCCTATCTCCATCTCTATACTGAATCCATGTCTCTCTTTCTTGTTGTCTACGTACAAACCTTTCGAGCTCATACGCTCTACTTGTCTTAATCTGCTTCCGTGTCTATATTGGCCTCTCTAACTCTAACTCTTTCTCTCTCTTTCTCTATTTCTCCTTCTTCCCATCTATCTCTCGTTATATTACTCTCTCTTCCATCCTTGCTATAGTTTTCTAGTACCTCTTTCTATCTTTATTATCTTTTCTCTTTCACTTTACCACTCGCTTCCTTCTCATTGCTGCCTATGTCTCTTACCTTAAGCTCTGCAGGTTCCTCTATCTCGCTCTCTTTCTCTCTCTATTTATATATATATATATATATATACATGTATATATTTCGCTCTGCCGCAATAGATCCCAATTTATATGGATGTATATATGTACATATCTCTATCGTTATCCTCTCCATAATCCCTCTTTCTCTCTCTCTATCTTTCTCCTGTACTTCCATTCAATCCCCTGTCTCTCTCACTCTTAACCTTTAAACAACCCTCGCTCTATGCCGCTACTTCTAGCATATTCTTGCTTATACTATAATATACACTATTAAATGCACACACACCCACACAGACGTGCACATAATATTTGTAGTTATTTGTGTGTATGTGTGCGTGTGTGTGTGAGTATCATTATTTTAACATTCTTTTCTCAGCTTTATAGCTGTTGCTGTTCTGCTGCTGCTGCTGCGGTTCTCTTCTTCTTCCTCCTCTTCTTCTGATGTTGCTGTAACTGTTTTTGTTGTTATTATTATTATTGCTGTTGTATTTGTTGTTGTTGCTGCTGTTGCTGTTAGCCATTTTTCAGCATCGCTTTTGTTGCTGTTTTGTGAAACTCGTTTGGTGCACAAGATTTCGTTTTTATACTCGTACTTTGCTTTATCTGCGGCTCTTCCAATTCTTTGTTTTTTTTCTTTCTTGATTTTTTTTTTTTTTTTTTTTTGCCTATGCTTTGTTTTTTTTTTCGCTCTTTCGATTTTTTGTTATGCTTCTTCTATATTTTATCTACGTAGCATGTGCGCGGGTTATGTAACCGCAAAATGATGTATCGCATTTCCGAGGCTGCTGGCAGGCTACTCTATAGGACGGTGTGGGCGTGGCTGGGTGGCCAGTCTGGGCTGCTGCCCATGACCAGCGCTGGGCCGTGAACTTTTTGCAGCAGCCAGCGCTTGCCGGCCACAGAGAGAGAGAGAGAGAGAGAGAGAGAGAGAGAGAGAGAGAACAGAAATTGTTACTGGGAACAGTTAGCGCGGCTGCATTTCTGTTCTCCATGTGTGTGAACAGTTAATGATAACACATATATCGCACATTTTTCAGCTTTTTCTGTGTGTGTGCGTGTGTCGAAAATGGAAAGTAATATGGAAATTTTGGTCTGTTATGCATTGACTTTCGTTTGCCATAAGAAAGTCGACAAAAATTAGTTTCGTTTTATGTCTCACGTAATCCACATTAAATGCTTTTCTCACTCTCTATCTTTGTCTGTCCTTGCGCCTGTTTCTCTAAGCTTTTTTATCTTTTTGACAGATTTATTTGTTTTTACTGTTTACGCATAGATAAGAAATGGCAAACATATAAATTTGCTTTACTGTCCCTCTCTATGTACGTCTGTTTCGCTCGTTCACTACCTTAGCGCTATCTCTCTCCCCTCCTCGTTTATGCTTTATATAAGTTAAGGTAACTTTTGATATTATTTCAGTATCTTTGAGCTCTACTTTAATTATACGAAATTCATATATTGACAAAATATTTTATGAATTGATATCAAGCAACGCTTCCAATGATAACACTAGCGATATATGGTCACTGAGCGTTTTGTACTATCTATCTATCTATCTCTATCTCTACATAAGTTTCTATTTCTTAAATGACAGCATCACTTTTATCTCAGAGATAAGATGGGATGCTTGTTTTTTATTCCTTTTTTTTTGCAGTAAGTTTTCTTAAATATTTGCTTAATTTGGCATTCTAAATAATGTTATACTTGCAGGTATATATATATATATATATATATATATATATATATATTACTATATTAATTGGATTTAAATAAATTTTTTACAGATTTTCCATTATTTAATAAAATGGAATATACATATATTCTCTCAAGTTTTCTATCACAAACAATTCCTTCATATTATAAGTAACATATTTGTAGTTTTTGGACTACAATCCGCATCTTAAATATTTCAATTTCAAACTAACTTAAACTCACGTATCAAACGCATTTTCTTATTGGAAAATGGAAAACGGAAAAAAGTTGAAGCCAAAGTTTTTCGTTCATTTGAGTCGCTCGAGAATCGCTGGAGCACGTTCTTGTTCTTTTACGTTTCTTGTTTTTTTTTAGTGAGGAACTTTTGAAATGAGCCTGACAGTCGAAAGCCAAACTCCCTGCTAGAGCTGCAAAGCCAACTTTAAAGGATCAGATCTTAAAGCAGGCACTCAATCAACCACTCAACTTATTGCAAACAAACCCAAATAAAGCTTAAATTGAAAATTTATTTTTTTATTTATGCTCTTAACTCGTGTTATTTGAATTTACTATTCACAATACTTTGTGCTATTAGCTAAATAAACAGACAAAAATAATAATATTTATTTGAAATATTCATATTATATTTATATATTTAATTGCTCATAATAATTATAATTTATTCTCTACTTTGCTTTTGTTTAGTTTTAATTGAATGCTCTTCGGCGTATTTGCTTAACCTACTTTCCGCATTGGCCTAACCCGAATGAATTGTGTCAAAGCGCCCTCTAGCGAGAATCGTCAGAGTTTGTTTGGCTTGACTAATTGATGCAGTGTTTAAAAAGGGAATAAGAAGAAAACGAAAAATATGTCAACTGGCCCCAATATCTGGCTCACCTGCTCATCCTCAAGCCAGGTGCGCATATCAATGTGTGCTAAACAGATTTGACTGTTTGATAGCCCCCAACGAACTTTACCTGTGCGCCTCATGCACTCATACACACACACACACGTAGAGATATATGCAAGTGCGTGTCGAGGCGAGTGCCTCTTATCAGTTCGCTTATCAGCCAGCAGCAGCACAACACAAACAAGAAATTGTTTAATTGTTAGCATTGCCATTGGCTCTGTGACACGACAATGGGGCGCGGGGCACAGGTAAACTGGGTTGGTGTGTGTTTGTTGGAGAGGGAATGGAGAAGGCAGTAGGAAGGGTATGGGGCGGCCGTTAGCTGATGGACGGTCGCAGTATTAAATGCCTTTATTATGCCACGAAACAGAGTATGAGAGCGAGTGCCATGCTAGCTAGATGAAGCCAAACAGTGTGAGGGCAGAGAGCGAGGAAGGGTGCACTTCTCTCTCCCTCTCTGCCTCTCTGCCTCTCTGCCTCTCTGCCTCTCTCCCTCTCTCCCTCTTGTTCAATGTCCATGTCTGTGTGTGTGTTTACCTTTTAAGCACTTTCAACTTTTTAAATTGAATTCATTTCGAGTTGATGATGACGACCCTGATGATTGTCAGCGTTGTTGGCATTTTCAGTTTCAGTTGTTCAGAGTTGTTCTTTTGCTAAGTCCCCCCACCCCGTCCGAGCCGGCCGTCGCTTTCCTCGTTCGCTCGCTCGTTCTCGTTCTTCTCGTTTTGCTTATAGCTTCGTTTTTGTTGTTTTCTTTTCTTTCTGTAGCTGTCATTGTTGTCGTGGTTCTCATTGCTGCTGTTATTGCTCAGGTGCGCATTGTCTCACGTTTGTTTATTTATTTGCTCGCTTGATTGCCTCACACTTGCTTTTCTTTGCTGCTCTTTAGTTATTCGAGTGACGTCTTTCAATTGCATTCGCCTCTTTACACACACGCGCCCGCCCACCCACTGCCAGCCCAGCCCCAACCCTTGCCCACATAACTCTTTTTAGTTTTTCAAAGTGGTTCCCTCTCCTGTGCTCCACTTTCATTATCGAATTCGCGTTTGCCGCCCATTTACTTCCGTTTCCCACAATCTGAAAACGTTTCCGACTTCGACTACAACAACAACAACAACAACACGTTCCCTCTAGCCAGAAAATTGGCTTCAAAATGATCCAGCCACAGCCAATTATCATAAAAATTGCGCGTTTCTAGCGCTCAATCAACAAGCGAAAAAAAAGAGCTTAAAACAAGTAAGTGTGCTCCAGTCGGGAGTGCTCGACTAGGAGATACCCTGAGCCCTGCAAAGAACTGATATTCCATACTGATATTCGACACTTCCTTCTGCCCGTTACATACTTTTCACAAAACCATTATACCCTGATTTCCCATTTTCAATGGGGCTAGAAGAGCGTAATGAATATTGAAATCCAAAATGAGGCTCATTAAATTTGGTCAATTCAAGCTGGTCGACTGCTAAATACCCTGTAAGTTCTTTTGTTTTGCTATGCTTTTAGAATCATCTCTCTAGTAAAATATATATATTTATTAAATTATATTCAAATTATATTCATCCGCAGATGATTAACGGGAATTAGCAAAAACAAAGCATTCGACTGAAATAAATGGCATTGTCAATGCCCGATTTTAACGATGTAATAAAACCCCCAACTTTCATAAATCTATTTATTGCCAGTGAACAAATGAAGCTGTCTGCTGCACACGCTGGACAGTTGCACAGTTGCACAGTTGTTATTCGGTCATTCAGCGCCCCTCGCGGGGCTTTTGCAGGGTAGCTTACAAAATGCGCTTGCATGCGGAGAACGGTAAATGGCCCGAAATGAGAGCGGCAGAGAGAGGAGAGGCAGCTTAAGAGCGCGCAAAGAGAGAGCGCAAAGAACCAACAGCAGGTAGAACGACAGCAACAACAACTGCAGCAACAACAACAACTGCAGCTAGCAGCAGATACAAAAAAGGGAAAAAGAAGAACAAATGAAAACAAAACAACTCGAAAAAAAAAAAACAAGTTGAAGCAATTGCGGAAGCACAAGAAATTGCATTGTATTCGAATCGTTTAAGGTGTACGACGTAGATGGGTAAGGGGGGGAAGGGGTTGAGTAGTGCTCAGCGAGAGGAATGAAAAGGGCAGCAAAGAGCCAGAGAGGTTGCATTCGCATATTCAATGTATGTAAATATACATATTTACATACATATGCATGTATATAAAGTTAAGTAAAGCGCATTTAATGCTTTGCATTAACTAAATCGGCAAGCAACAAATACTACATAAGTCTTATATTATATAAATATATTCCATAATAATTTAACCTTTTCAGTTGACCTATTTTCTTCATATCATATTTGATCTACTTTCTTTCTTTAACGTTTTATCAATGCTCTATGATATATCGTATATGTATATGTGATTAAGAGATCTTAATGAGTTATATTTTTTGTAATCTCTGTATTATTCTATTGTATTTTTCTTAAAAATGCTTACCATATATGTACATATATGCTTATTTAAATATATATTATGTATACATACATGATATTCTGGTTCACATAAGAATAAGAAATGTGTTTAACTGCGAGACTTGAAGCTTGATTTGAGCTAATGCGAGAATCATATCTCCCAAAGTATATTTGAGTTGGATAACTAGACAAATATTATTATATATATATTAAAGTATTATTATATTAAAGAATGCAAAATTTACACATAATTTAGGGGCTTTTAGAGGGCAAGGCAAAACTATTTGTGTATTGCTATGCTTTAGCCTTGAAATGAACAGATGAAAACGTGTCATATGTAGGAAATATAAAAATAAATATAGTATAGTTATAGTATACATATAAATACATATTAACTTCCTCATAAATCCGCTTATGGACAATATAAAATTGTTAGATTAGAGCGCTTCTCTTAGAGCAATTTCAAAATTGAAATAAAATATATATATACAACAAGCTGTTGAAGTATTTCATAATATTCGCCATTTGATTGTGAAGCTTTTATCAAAACTTCATTGGGAAGTCATTGGAGGCTGTAAGAGTTACAATATTTGTCAAAGGAATCTACTAAGATCTCTAAGAGAACTTCATGTTTTTAAAGTTAACAAGCTCAGAGCTTTGGTAGAGCAGCGCACATTGATGTGAATCATACAAAATGTGTGCATCGTATGACCTTGTCAATGACACAATAAACCAGACATGTAATATTAGAATTAGGGTTTTGTTTAATATAAATTGGTTTAGCTGTAGTTTCGATTGGGTCTGTCTGCCTGGTCAGAGAGCTCTTAAGAAACGACAGATTTCAGCTTGAAAAGGTTCTGTATTGTTATGTAGTCAAACACTTTTGGGAATTAAAGGGTATTTCGTATTCGTGGATAGTTTCCAAGTTAAATTGTCGATTAATTTTATGCCGTTTCAGTTAAAAGAGAACAGAGGAAACAAATTCATAACTTCAGGTGATGTTTAATTAATAGAACTATATAGTTCCAGGTAGTCGTTGCATCAGGTGTCAACAACCGAAGATAAACTTTTATTCCTTCCTTTCTTTCTCTCCCTCTCTCTCTCTCTCTCTCTCTCTCTCTCGCTCTCTGCCTTTCTCTCCCACTTTTCATACAAATGTTAACTTGGGATGATATTCGAGGCGAAAGTTGAATCCAAAAACTTTGTTATTTTGTTTGTTGAAATTGCGTTTGTTTTGAGTTTCGGTTGCGTGTTCGAGCCAGCCAGAAGGGGTATATGCGGTTGCTTGGCGTAGTTGTAAATATGTATACATACGTATATATGTATATAGACATACAAATATATTTTTGTAGAAACACAAAAAGCTTAAATCAAGCCGAGTTTTTGTGATACTTGAAGTGCGCGCGAGTATGAAGCAGTTGGTAGCATAGCGCCGCTACTTTCATTTACCTGTCCACCCAGCCCGCCCACTGGGCACGCCCCCAAGTACAAGCATTCACATCTTGTAGCTTATCAGCTGTTGCCGCAGCAGCAGCAGCAGCAGCAGCAGCAGCAGCAGCAGCAGCAGCTGCGGTTGGACTTTGGGGTCAAGCTAAGAGCTCTTAGAGCTGCATATGCAGCAGCCAACCACGCCCCCTCTTCCCACAGCCTCCTTTCTCGCGCTCTGTCTGTCTCTTGGTGTTGCCCTTCAGCTCTGTGTGTGTGTGTGTGTGTGGCAATGCAATTTTATGGGCAACTGAAGAACACTTCGGTTTGCTTTTGAGGCAATGACTTTTACACATCGCAGCACATGGCTGCCCAGCTACGTGTGAGTGTGTGTGCGTGTGAGTGTGTGTGTGTGTAAGCGCTCAATTGTAGCCAGCATCAGTGAGCGCGTGTAAAATCGTAAAGCAACTCACACAATTGACTCGCAACTCGACGTCAAGAAACTTGCCTTACCGGATTTCGGATGCTGACCCAGCTAGCAAACAGACAGCCGCCAACCGACCCCTCACCCCTCGCCTTCTCTTACCGCACACCTACCCCGCCCCCTCCCCCCTCCATGCGCCCATAACCCACACGCCTACGCTCACACCTGGCATGTGGACTGTGGGCAATAGACAAGCACAGCTTTGCTCTCGCTCTCTGCCCCTCTCTCTCTCTCTCTCTCTCTCTCTTTCTCTCTGTCTGTCTCTCTCCCACTCCGTCTCTCGTTCTCTTTTACACTTTGCCTAGCGTTTTGTGCTCTCCTCTTTGTATTGATTTCGTTTTATACAACAAATTCATGGCTTTGGAATGTTGGCGTTTGGCTCTCTCAATGTATGTATGTGTGCGTGTGTGTGTGCATATGTATGTGTGCGTGTGTTAGCAAACAAGTAATAAGTAACTTCTTTTTCGGCTTTAAGAAGAAAACTGGAAATTCTGGCGCCCATTTTGCTGGATTCTGTGACCCAAAAAAAAGATGAGAGAACAAAAATAGGGAAAAAGCCAAAGAGAGGGCTGGGGCAGGATGGGGGCTAAGAGTATATATGTATCAATACACACATACACACAGATGCACAAAATAAAATTATGACAATGTGTCGATGTGGCAGCAGCCGAAAGAAAGCTATTAGAGAAGAGACGAAACAGTCTAGGTGAACAAAGGTAAGACGAAAAAATGCAGGTATAATAAATTCATAGAACGACTAAGCCTGGCTTAAGCTCGAGCTAAATGTGTGAACAAAATCTCTACTTCTATTTATAGTTGAGAAACAAAATAAAAGCAACCGTTTTCAGCTATAAAGTGGAAATTCATAGGTGAAAAAAGAGTGTAATTTGAGAGGGCGAAAAGGTGATTTTTAAAAGGAATTTTTAGCTTTATTAAATAGTTTTCTAGACAATTACGATCTAATTATAAAGGGAGGAAAATAGGTAAGCCTGAATAGTTTCGAGAAAATTAGTGGAACTTTATAGAGGTTTACGATTGCCTAAAGCTCCAGCATAGACCTCACGTCTTGTATATAGAGTTATCAAGTCAACACATATATAAAACTTAACTCGGATTCGTGAAACTAGTATGGATGCGGAACCAGTATATCTGGGCATTAAAAACATCCAATAAAAAATATACATATGCATACAAAAATGTATGGAAAAAAAGCACATTCCATGTGTTTATTTATACATATTTCAGCTTGATCTCGAATTCTCTCTTATCCGTTTCGCCAGAAATCGAATTGTTGGTAAACATAAAGTTAGTTCAATTATTTTTTACGGGGAAAGGCAGCTTTCCAGTGATTTAGCTGGAAGCGAAGAGACGCTTCCATTGCTGGAAATGAAATGAAAACGTTTATAGCGTGAAGAAAATTCAGCTTTCGGCTAAATTTGAGTTGCAAGACATACATTGTACAGCTGCATGTGCCGATTCCATTTCGTTTCTTTGATAAAGATGCGTACGCCCTCAATTGATGGCCCCATGTGAGGAGCCGCCCCCTAAAAAATTCTTGTCTGCTGCAGTTGTACAGGCACTGTGGCTACTCAAACTGTGCGCATTCTGTGGCTCGTTTGGTCATTCGACTGTTGCCACACAATGAAACGCGTTTCGTTTTCTGGTTTATTTCGAAACTGCCGTTATAGACTCAAAGGCGCTCAAACTGTAGACAGTTGTTATTCATATATACATATGTTAAAAATTCGATGAAAACTATGAATAATATTCATTTAATTTCGCGCAAGACTTTTGGCTATTCGTCATTCCATGACTTTCTCTCTCTCTCTCTCTCTCTCATTATGCTATTTTGTTTATCAGGTCAGGTAGTGTAATGACGTTAACGAAATGCATCGAAACACGTCAAAAGTGACATCTTTATTAATGCCTGTCCAAAGTCTGAAGTAACACACACACACACACACACACACACACACACACACGTACACACACAATTGCATTACCGGCAACACAATTTATTAATAATATAAATGTGATATGTATATATGTAAGTATGTTAAAAATGTTGCTGTGCTGTTCTACAAATGTATCTTAGCGTTGCGCTTATTGCATAAATGCTCTGCTCAGCTGCTCGGCTGCACACCTGCCCTTCGTCCCCAACAACAAAACAACAAAAACAGCGAATAAAAACAAAAGCAGAAACAGACACGAAAACGCAACGTTGACGAAGCCAACGTCGCGACGCGTCGCTGCCGCTGCCGCTGCCTCTGCCGCTGATTCATGGCTTGTGTTTGGCTCCCAGCTGAGCAGCTGTGGCCGACATGGGGGCAAACAGAGGTGCGAGCAGAGTGGAGAACAGGCTCACACAGTTTGGCAGCCATTGCATGTAGTTTACACTTACTTCAGTTCAACGCCAGCGTCGCACATACACGTACGCGTTTGTATGTGAGCGTGTAAACAAATCAAATTTTGTATAAGAAACCCGAAAAAAATAGGAAAAAATAAAGATGCACAAGCACAGAACAACACAAGGAACGAAAAAAAAAATAAAATGCGCGTTAGAACGAAACAAACCGGCAATGAAACACTGGCGCAGCCGCAGCAGCAGCCAGCGCAGACGTCAACGCACGCGCGCGCGCTCACAGCCAGGCCAGAAAGCGGCACCAAATATATGGAATATGTGGGATGCGCGGGTAGGGTGCAAGGCGAAAAGGCAGCCGGCACGAGACGACAGAAAACGGCACGGCGCGGTACTGCACGACACAACCCGAATGAAAACGAATCGAATTGCAGCAGAACGAACAAGCGATGCTCTTGAGACGACGCTACGACAAACGGCGACTGTTGCCACACAACTGATGCGATTAGTTGGCGCTGCACAGCGCCAAAGCCGCAGTTAGCCCCAAATGAGCAGCGAGCAGCGAACAGCGAGCAGCGAGTGGTGAGCGGTGAGCGACGATGCGGCGGCCAGAGCGGGAGCGCAAAGCGTTTGAAGCTGACCACAAAACGATTGCAGAAAAACAAAAGCGTCACAAAACAAAAGCTGCGCGCGATGCCCAATCCAGCTTAAGAGAGCCGGAGAGAGAGCGAGCGCGCAAGTGAATGAACGAGTGAGAGTAACAATAAGAGAGACCGTAAAGAGGTGCCTACAGTTGAGCAGCCACTGGTATTTGGTAAGCCAAACAGCTGATAGCAGCAGCACTGCCCATAACAGAATGTCAAAATAACAGAATGCTATATGCACCCAAGTAGTTAACATTAACAGCGCAGTTTTAGCATCACTTTGATTTGATAAACTTCAAATTCAATTTAATTAAGTACGGAACTTACCCAATCTGGAATCATTTTTCTTGCGCACACGCAAACAAATTGTGCAGGACTTGATGCACTGTAAAGAAGATTAAGTAATCAGTTGATTTACGTTCGCTCTAGATCATAAACAAGATTGCAGATTGCTTACATCGTGGATATGGCGTATGGCTTCCGTGCGTGATATATTATCCAGGCTGAGTCCATTGACCTCGAGTATCTCATCGCCCACTTCCAGATTATTGCGATCGGACGGTGAGCCGTATAATTTAATTTTACCCTCCGCATTCTCAACAAGTATGATAACATAGCCCGATAGTTCGACAACTTGTTGCTGTGAAAGAAAGAGAGAGAGAGAGAGAGAGAGAGAGAGAGAGAGAGAGAGAGAGAGACGGAATGAGTCAGTGTGGGCGAGAGAAGCAGAGAGTGTGAGGGAGTGAGGCGAGTGTGAATATAATTATATTATGCTCGTCTAGAAAATGTTGTCCTTGTGCTCGAGTTTTCAATGTCGTCTCATAAAGCCATTTGCATAAATGCTACAAAATGCTCCGGCCATGGGCCCCAGGTGAGGAGCTGACCCCAAAAAAAAAAAAGAAAAATATAAAAAAAAAGAAAATAAATTAATTATACACAAAATGCGGGCCACATTGACTAACTCAGCTCAGCCAAGCTCAACACCTACAGCGCCTCCTGCTCGCCTTCTACTCCTGCTCCTCCTACGCATTTGCCACAGCAGGAATCGTAATTTCTGCTTCTATTCCTGCAGCGTAGGCGTTCAATTTGTCCGTGTGCGTGTGTGTGAAGTTTTTAGACCATTATTGCTTGGGCTGGCTCGTTATGTTAATTACAACAAATTATGCTCGTGTGGCAACGCGTGAGACTAGCCCCAACCCCACCAGCAGCCTCAAGCAGCTGCCCCAAACCCCAAGCACAAACATTCGAGAATGCTTAATAACTGTGTCTGTGTCCCTCTCCGTGTGTGTGTCCATGTGTGTGTGTGTCCGTGTCTGTGTTTCATTTCTCAAGCTTGAGTTACGCTCGGGCATCTGCGTTGGGCAAACATGTTGTTCATTTGTTTGTTTTGTTGCTTTCTTGTATAGCCAAATATTAGAGTTGGAGAGGCATTGCTTGGCTAACAGTTGAGACTGCACTATAGTTGGCTGCATTTGAGTTCGATTGTCAATCGAATTTTATATATTCATAAAAAAGAGTGAGAGGGATATATGTATGTATGTGTTCATATTCCCAATAAGAATTCTCTTGATAGAAATACCCTCAAGACGCTTTATTCTATTCTCAATGAAATATACATAACTATACATTGCTTATACATATGCATACATCCATCTCATTTGCCATACAGAACATTCGCCTAAATATCCCATTCATAGAGTATTCATGTTATTTTTACCTGCCTCATTTCTCACTGGAATCTTGGAAACTTTTATCAAAGTTTTTCAACCGAGAAAAATGAACTGACATAACATCAATTCAAAGTTTCTTCAACTTTTTATGCTGTGTTTATATACTCGTTCGCTGTGCCTAAAGGGAGTATATTGGCTTTTCACAATTGATTTAGAATTAGATCCATTAGCTATATTCAAATCAAAAGGCATTTCTCATACGTAGAATGAGTCATCTATCCACATTTGCTCACTTTAAACTTTAAACTTTAAACTCTCCAAGAACCTTTGGGCTTAATGCGTTTAAGCATACTCTCTATCAATTTTTCAATATATGCATGCGGTGTCCGTCTACACTCCGCCCGTACCCAACACCAAAGCTCAAACATTGCTCTCGGTCGTCTATCATACTTGGACAGCTTTTTATCAACCGAAGCCTATGAGATTTCTATGGGATTTGGGTCTGGACTTCGTACAGGCCTCTACATTATCAAAATTTTGGATGGTCCAGACAATTCTTGACGACTTTCGGTTCTTGCTTGGCCAAGAAACTTCTTATCTTACAAATTTTCAGCCTTCCTTCTCATTAATTCCGTTGATCTTAATCAATTATGTTGTTCAAATTGACTGTGTATGACTTTTTTGTTTTGCAAACAGTTAATGGACATTCTGTGCATGCGTTGAGAGTCCCAGATCAGGAAAATTTATCTTCTATAACATAAGAGGCTGAGAATTGAAAGATGAAGCAAATATCAATTAGGAAATAGTTGCCAATACAAATCTACATAGCTATGGAGCTATGGAGATTATTCTCCTACTGCGTTTTTAATTTTTGAATTTGAATTAGATAAACTCGTCTAGAAAATTCTGGAAAATCTGAAGTGACTGTACTTTCGACAGTTTTAGTAAATTGCTTTCAATTTGGACTCTTTATAGACTAGCAAAATGTTCCAGCTTGCTAAGCGGTATTTTTGAAATACATCGATCTATCTATCTATCTATCTGACATTGTTATACCCTCAATCCATTGAAAACTGGAAGTCGGGCTATGATGTCTTTTCGAAATGTATGTAACAGACAGAAGGAAACGAGGCAGAACCTATAATTATATACTAATATATTAATTTATTGATATGTTGATATATTGATTCATTTATACTGATGTTTTCATGTATTTGTGTATTGCTATATTGCTCTATATAATGCTTTAATGTTATCCATTAAATCATTTATCGAAAATCAGTAAATGAATTATAAATATAGACCTTTGTGTATTTTACAGAACTTCGATTTGTTATATATTTTAGATAAAGGCCCTAAATTCCCTCCTTGCAAAGTTGAAAAAAAAAAAATGATATCAATGAAGGTAGTCCATCTACAAGAAGAGTTATTCGACGATTATCGAAGTGTTCAGGGTATCTCGTAGTCGAGCAGTCTCGAGTACAGCTTTCCTACCTGTTAATATGGAATGAACCTGGCTCCACATTCGCATTCTGTCTGTACTTCTGACTGTCGAGACTTTGCATTTGAAGGCATGAATATTACTATTTAGGAGTTAGAGACTTGAACTGTGGGGAATTACGGGTAGGTCTGTTAGTGTAGAGAGACCCAAACGAAAAACCGGAATATATTGATTTTTGATAGAGATGTATGGCAGGAGAGTGAGGCAGAGAGACGGTGCACGCTGCGTTTAAGTGCGAATGGCAAATGTCAGTGGGCGTCATGAAATGGGGCGTGGCCCAGAGGTCGCTGCGGCAATTGCGGCCAAATGCGCTGCGCTCGATGCACAATACAAAGAGGCGGCGATTGGGCGTGGTGCGCGAGTGCAATTGTTATCGGACACAGGAGCTCGACAACATGCAACAGCAACAACAACAGCAACACAACAGCAACAACAACAACAGCCAACAAACAATTGAACAGACAAACAAACTGCGCAAAGCCGGCGCGAGGTGAACACTAGTCGAGTTGAGTTGGCAAACAGCCAAAGAGCAGGGCACAGGACAATGCCACAAAGCAAATGGGCGCTAAAGTTGCAGGTGCAACAGCAGCAGTAGCAGCAACAGTGGCAGCAGCAACAAAAATTGTTGACAACTTGACATTTGATAGTCGCTGCCAAAAAAACTTTTTATATTCTTTTTTTGTTTTCTCGCGCTTAATGCGATTAGGCAACAACAACAATAACAACACCAACAACAACAACTATAACCTACAACAAAAGTCGGCCAATTGCTGCTGCAGCAGGCCGCCAGGGGGCGCTAAAGTCAACGACGAAAGTAAGAGCTAGGCAACAAGAAAACAAATCCAAAACAATTCCAGTGCCGTCGAATCGGGCGTGACCGACTAGCAAATACCCAGCGTTGTTGTTCCAATAGTGGAAGAAAGCTGCGCTTCAACATTAGAATAGGGCATCCAAAGGACCTGAAAGACATGACAAATCCATTCCGAAGGGGGAGTAGAACTGAAATATTTGATTTAGAATTTACTGCAACATATCGATTATTATCGATAACAAGGAAAAGAGATCGATAGCCGAGTAACAATGATTAGCTCTACTGCGTGGGGCCATCAAATTGTGATGTGTTTAGCTTCTGCGAGTTTGCTGAGCTTATGCTGAAAGATAGGCGGACAGATGGAGAGTCCACGCCCACTTCTTCATGTAGCATCCCTTTATAGGCAATCCATATACCCTGTATTAACGTTTTCAATGGGCTTAGAGTACAGAAAAAATCCGGCGGCATAATTATTGACGCTTCAGCGCCGGATGCGGGCACTCAACACCCCTCTCCTCCTGCCTCCCCTCTCAGCACACACACACATGCGCATCACCCACACTCAACACACACACACACACACACACACACACACACACACACAGAGGCACACAGTCACAGATATAGAGCAAACATGTAACACATGACATACTCTGGGGGCCATGCGTGGAGGACAATCGGCGACGAGGACTCGGAACTGGAGCAGCCTCCATCGCAGTCGCAATCGCAATCGCAGTCGCAGTCGCAGTCGCAGTCGCACCCACATGACAACAACCTGCCAAAACCCACTCAGCATCCAAGTCACCCACCCACCCCCTGCTGCCGCCTCTGCACCACTCGAATGAAAAATGACAGCAATTACGCTTAAATTATGCGTTTGTTTTCATATGAGCGTCCTTGTCAGTTGTTTTGCTGCTGTTGTACTTGAAGCTCATTTCACACATTGACAGCGGCATGGAGATAGACAGAGAGAGCGAGAGAGAGAGAGAGAGAGAGAGAGAAAGAGAGGGAGAGAGCGAGAGAGAAGTTACTTTAAACAAAAAAATGCTCTAAACTCAACAATTAATGGGCAGCTTCTTAGTGGAGCTTGGCGTTGATGTTGCGGATGCTGCGGATGTTGCATGTGGTCAGAGCGACTGAGAATAAATGAAGCAAAGTAGAAGGAGAAGATGGGGAAGAGGAAGAGCAAGCAGACAGAGCACAAACATACTTAGTGCAAAATGTAGCTCTTAAAAACTCAAGGGAAAAGCACTTTGTTAAAAGTTCAAACATTCATTTTGCCTTCCTTTTCTTTCGTCTCTCTTCGCTTTGCTCTGTTTCCTCTAAACTAAAAAATATTCTGATTTATCTGGATAATTCTGGCATAATAAAAGTAAATTTGTCCATTTCAAATGCCATTTCGAAGGAAAACGAAAGGTAAGTAAAGCCAGCGGCTCAGAGCTGCTCGACTAACGGATACCCTAAGCCCCCAATCCAAAATACTAATTTAAACTGTGTTGAGCCGAAAATGTTAGTCAAGAGCTCAAATTGCTTCATATTTCGGTATACTTGAGGCCAATCGAAACAAAAGTTGATCGAACTAGAGCTAGGTAGATAATTCTCTATATTGAAAATCACAGATTCAGTTCCAGTTCCGAGAACGAGTCGGTTGAAACGACAAATTCTACGTAGATGTTGGTAATAATCTAGCTTATAAAGTCTTTATGGTATCTGCTACACCTCCCTATATAATATATATATACAGGATTAGGTACTCGGGGTCGTCGATTGGGGATCTGAAAGCTCGAAGATCGATATTATTGGACCTGGTGCCAAAGGAAATCTATTACATCATCTGGAATGTGCTCTGAAGGCCGTGAGTAGACTGAGATTGATGGATGGATGAACAAGAATTACAAAGTTCGAGTAGGCGAAGAATGGTTCCAAGACCGAGTTCCATTTGCACCAGACAATGGCGAGTCCATCAGATGTGAATCCGATGGATTATTCTCTCTGGGATATTTTGGAGAGCTAGATCCGAAGTAAACCTTACTCAAGACTCGAAGTGCTGCAGCAATACATTACGAACTAGTGGGCCAAGATTCCGGGCAGCTTGCCAATCGTTTCGATTTCGCTGGGCTCAAGTTAATTTCTTTACATTATTCAATATTTCCCAACATGCCCGACTTTACAACAAATCAAAATCAATTTCCAAACCTTTCCAGAATGCCGAGCTCTGTAGATATTAGGAATACAAAGTTTAGGGAATACCGAAATATGAAATTTCCATTTTAATATATGAGATTTCTATATATTCTTAGCTTAAAATAGCTCAATTTTGATAGTAGATAGAATTTTGATAATATATCTATTATAAATTCTAAAGAAAAACTCCTCTCAATCAGTTGAGCTTAAGCTGAATCCAACTAAACTAGAAATATATAAATTTAATGAAGAGACTAACTTGAAACTCTATAGAAAACTTAAAAATAGACCTAAAGAATTTGAAACTTTAATGAACTGACTCAAGTGAGCCGCATGAACTGCAAAGCGTGAACTGAACTCCTAGCTAAGGCGCTTAGCTGTCTTGGTATTCCTTCCACACGTTTTTTCAGTTTTTTTATTTTTATTTTTTGTTTTGGGTGTGTGGCTAAAACTGATTTGGCCATATCATGCCGCAGAGGAATAAAATCGCATAAGACATTCCAAGCGAATCTCTTGACAATTTTCACAGATATTTTGACTATGCCGCAACGAAAATGTTGCCAAGGGAGCGTACAGAAATGTTGCTCCGGCTTTGTTGCTAATCAAACAGAGCAGCAGACGAGGATGGTGAAGAGAAAGAGACAAATGAAGAAGCAGAAGCAGCCGAAGGACAAGCAGCAGCAGCACGACGACAACAACAGCTCTGACAATGACTTGACTTGTTATATTTAACATATAAATGGCGCAACAAATCTCTGGATATTGTTTTAAATTATGCGCACACACACACACACACACACACACACACACACACACACACACACACGCATACACAGCCACACACAAAGGAAAACAGCGACGACGGCTGCGACGCGTACCGCGACGCTTTGGCTAATCAGTCAAACGATTAGGCAAAAGAGAATGAAAGAACACGCTCGAGAGCGAGAGTGAAAGCGACAGAGAGAGCGAGCGAGTCAAAATGCTAAGCCGGCTTGCGGCTGTTTTTATTATTCACTTTTTTTGCGCTGTGTTTTGTGTAGAGTTGCCAGATTATTGTGTAGACTTAAACACATGATTTCCAAAGCAAGCATACGCGAAAGTTGTTTTTGTTGCTGCTGCGCCGCTGCGTCTGCTGCTGCTCCAAACAGCCTTTGCCAGCTGCTTGCAAATAATTTGTTGCTGCGTTTCTTCATATATATGTATATATATTTTTTTTGTGCTTTGTAGACTTTCAGCGAGTTCAGCTTTGCTTCGATTCTGCCTGCCAGCAATTGCACATGCGCAATGCGTGGACCTCACACACACACACACACACATACACACCCGCACGCATTGAGCACATGTGCGTCGCTGCCAGCGTCGACGTCACCGCTGGCGTTCTCATGCGGCTGTCTTTTGTGAATTAAACGCACACACACATGCACACATGCATACACGCACACACATATACGCAGGCGGCCTGGCTGGCAGGCACACAAGCACACTTAGTCTTAATGAAGCAAATGTTCCGTTACTCGTTTAGGTTTTTTACGGTGTGTTGTTCGCTGCGTGCTGCAAGCGCGAGCGGTAGCAACAGCAGCAGAGAAGCAGCAGCAGCAGCAGCGACAGCAACAACAACAACAACGAGAGCAGCGAAAACTTTTCGTATTTCATGGCAATAGTTGCAAAGTTTTGACAACTTGGCGTCGCAAAAATGTGGGCGGGGCTGGCTGTGAAAAGTGCGCGCCGTGTCAAAGGGCGCCTCAAGCGTAATTTACACTTTGACACCTACAAAGGCAAACACACACACACACACACACACACACACACACACATCCACTCACATGCACCTGCAAGCAACACTCGAACCATTTGATGCATTCTTTTGTCCCTCAAAAATAAGGTGAATACCTCGAAGTGCATTCGCAGCTTGAAAACCAATAAGCAATGTGTTCTTCACTGGGAGTTTGCGCGTTGTATCGTTAGTAATGTTATCGTTATCGATCTTTGGCAGGAGTCAGTATGAGATGTTTAATATTGCTTTGGAAATAAGTAAAACAATTGCACAAGTTGCATCACTTGAGTTAACATACATGACTTGACAACAGCTATCGATTTTAAGCAATAGATCAGACTTAGTTGATTGCTACACCGCTATGTTATCGTAATCGATATCAAGCTATGAACAGCAACAGAGTTTTTAATCTAGTTTGATACATGATTTGAAGTAATGAATAAGATTCCAGCTTCAATAGCAAAAAAAAAAGGATTATGAGAAAATAAATATATCATATCGATCTTTATTTATAAAACACATATGTGAAATGGGACGTAAAAGTAACTTGATTTGCATCGATAGCCAAATCCATATACTTTTTGTGTCTTTAAATCGATAACTATCAATTTAATATTTTATTTATTAGGGTTTTCCTTTATCTTAAAGCTTCAATATAAACATTTAATATATTTTAATATTAATTTTTAATTTAATTTAATATTTAATATATTTAATAATCCATAGCTTTGCTATATATGGACTGGAAATATATCATGAAAAGGCTATCTTATTTTTGTCCAATTTCTTGAGAGCAGAAATATAGATATATTCTATATATATATATATATATATATATATATATATATATATATATATATATATATATATATATATTTGTCTTCAAATAAGGAAAAAACTATATCTTTAAATAATTTAGAGCTGAAAACTAAAAATAAAAACGAAGCTACAAAATCTGTACCTTTTATAGACTTCCCGAAAGTCTTTGTTCAGCTCTAATGCAATACTCTGTAAATTCAGCTATATATTATAAATTCCGACAACAATAAATATAGTTGCTTTTCAGATTACTCGCTTAAATTTTAGTTTAAAAAAATAGATAGTCGACTAATTTTTCGTTTTATTTAATAGCTGCAACAAAAACCAGGAAGAGCATTGCAGTCGGGCGTTACCAACTGCGGAATACTCATTCACAGTTCGTATGCATGATATTATGTTCCCATAGGACCATTTATTAAATTTAAAAATTTATCTTAAATCATACTTTGGCTTTCCTTTGCTATATTGCGTCCTAACAGTAATGTAATTTCGTTTTAATTACTATTGCTTGAGCGAAGCGGTGGCGCAGTAGGCAGAGGCGCAGACTGTCTTTACTTTAGTTATTTTGGTTGTGCTGCGAGCTCAAATCCCGCTGAAAACTTTTTTTTAATTTAAATTTTTTGTTATTATAATTTCGTTTATATTTTTCAAGTTCCATAAAAATGTTTCCTTCCGTGTTATCCATGCCTATAAAACCATTTATATACATAGATGACTCACGCATATAAATACCTCACATAAATACCTCACCTAACTGCAAAATTTGAATGCTTACGCTCAAAAAATGTGCAAAATTACAGTGTATTTTTCGATATACCACGCCCCTAAAGAGGCGTAAAAATTATTTTTTGGGTCATCGATAGGGGATGTTACAAGTAATTTAACTATCTAAATTTTAAATTTAACTATTTAAATCTAGCTCTTAAACTGTAGGAGATATAAACTTTTGCGGTTTGCCACGCCCCTGTGGGCGTAGCCATAGCTTTTTGGCCTTGGGTGGCCAACACGAATCTACATTCTAAATTTCAGTATTCTTCAGTATTCGGAAAATGCATTTTCTGATTTGCCACACCCCTAGTGGACGCATCGGGAAAATTTGGACACTTTATAAATCGGAGATTATTCCGAATTTCAAGTCTCTAGCTTCCATAGCGCCGAAAAAAACTGCGTTCATACGGATAAACGGACGGACAGACGAACGGACAGCAAGACGGGCATGCACAAAACCCATATACTCATCTCACTTTCGTGAATGAGTATAATAACAAGAAATAATGCAGTAATCATACAAAAGGCACAATTAATAATTCTCGCACCTTGTGTGAATTGTTAAACAATATGATAATTGACTTAAAAACGATGTAAAACATGCTAAACAATAACACAACTAGTTTTAACAAGCACTTTGACAGCCAGTTGCTAGCACAAATAACGACTGATTGCAAACTGCAAACTGCTTTCCCATGCGCCAGATTCTTTTCCCCACATAATTATAATGCGCTCAGCATAAATAAAAGGGACGAAGGGAGCGTGGAGCGAGGAGTGAGGAGTGAGGAGCGAAGGGAAAAAGTGGACAAATGCTACATTTTGCAATCGGAATTCAATTTGCATTTAAGTAGCAAACAATAAGAACAACAACAACTGCTAAGCGCATTTGCATGCTGACTGACTGCGAGCAAAAAGAAGAAGAGCAAAACGTGGCACACAATACAGTTATAAGCATAACTGCTGCTGCTGCTGCTGTAGCTGCTAGCGTCCTCTGTCGCCCAATATGCGCACTATCTGGCTGGCAGAGCAGTGCAGCTGCCAAGTGAAGCAACAAAAAGTGTTGCCTACTTTTTTGGTGCAGCAGCTCAAGTGATGCGAAGACGTGCATATGTGGGTGTGTAAGGGTGTGTGTATTTGTTGTTGCTGTCGTTGCTGTCGTTGCTGCTGCTGCTGCTGATGACAATATGTAATGACAAACGGAGATTTTTACTGGCTTTTTATGACTTATTCACACGCTCGCTCACGCACACACCCCAACGCCCACCCAGCCCTCGCAATCGCAATCACACACACACTCAGGCAGGCAGGCGGGCGAAGGGACATACTCGTCGTCAACTCGACTTCAAATTGTGACGGGCAAGGCCAACAGCAGCTGGCAGCCAAAGCTTAACACCCACTCACAGCATCGCTCTGCTAGTCCCAAATTGTGCCTGCCTAGCACTTGCCGGGGCTCTTCGCAAGCACACACACACACATGCACACGCACACGCTGCCCCTCCACCTCTCTCTGTCTTTCGCCTTGGCGCTGTCGTTCTTATACTGCCATACGCTCGTTGTCTCGCTCGCACTACTGTGGGCAAAGCAAGGCAGCTAGCCTTGCCTGGCTCTGCTGAAATGTTCTTCATGTTGTTCAGCTTACAGCCAAAAAGGAACACCTTTATCTGTGTGCGTGTGTGTGTGTGTGTGCGTGTGTGCGTGCGTTTGTATTAAGTGCATGTCTCACAAAAACGGCAATGTTTAATTAAAAGTGATAGCAACGCATGAAAGTCACCATCAGAATCGAGTCAAAATGCAACAAAGTTGCAAAGTGCAACAATCTCATGTTCATTCTCTCCCTCTCCCTCTCCCTCCTCCTCTCCCTCTCTCTTTTTCTCTTACTCTTACTCTGCTTAAATCAAACTCAATTTAACCCAAGCCCCTCCCACATGGGCGAGCGCTTGAAGGGCTTCTCAATTTCACAGAATTGAATTCAATATGTTGTTCATTAGCCGAATTTCGGAATCTGGTAAAGGCACAATTATTATATCATGCCCAGAGGCGGTTTGACAATAACCAAATATTCCAATTAGCAAAAGCTAAAGTGCAGCACAAATTCCATTTCGATTGTAAATGCATTTTGTGTGCTCTGTGAATTAATTAAATTCTGAATATTTATATGCATATAAATAAATAAATATATATATATATATATATATATATATATATATATATATATATATATATATATATATATATATATATATATATATATATGTGTGTGTGTGTGTATGTGTGTGTGCGTGTGTGTGTCATCAGTATGGGCATTATAGGTTACAAGCAATCAACTTAAAAATAGCTTCAGCAAATATGGCCCCTGGCTACGATAATGCTTCAGCCAAACATTTGCGTCGCATTCAATATCCAGTTAAGCAATATACCTATATATATATATATATATATATATATATATATATATATATATATATATGTCTTTATATGTACATATATAGGAAGCAGATACATCTAATTAGTGCAACGAGCGTGATGTTTTTATATTTATACAGTGTTCTCCATATTCGAGTGACCCATTTGGCAATCCTACAAAACCTTGTAGGCAACCGCCCATATTCGACGGACCCATGTCGTTTTTTAATCAATGAAAAAGTGAAAAATAGAATTTTTTAGATGTTGCTGATAATAATCATATTACTTGGTTCAAGTAGACTTGTTGACATCACTCTTTGAATATGATATCTGTCAAATGGCCGCCTTGAGCCTCTACGGCGTATGGTGCTCGTATTTGTCAAAAGGTACAGGTCTGCCAGATGGGTCACTCGAATATGGAGAGCCCTGTATATACCTATATAAAACCTGCTAAGCTCTTCAAGCAAACTGGGAACTGGAACTGGCCTTTGCCCTTACGCAGTAAGTTCAGCGATTTCCACTGATAGATTTTTGGCCAGCTTTGAAGTTAGATTTGACTTTACTAAATTAAAACTCCGGAGGCTGCGCACCACTAGTTCAATTCAATGAAAAGTTTAATTGGTATTTTTTTCGCATTTTCATCAGTTGAACTAGTTCAATTAGTGAATGTTTTCTATTTCATTCAAGTTCAATTTTTTGCCTATCGTTTATTCACTATTCAACAATTCAGAGTGGGAGCTATCCAAGTTCAGCTCTATGAACTATCTTAACTGTCTTAAGTCATGAACTATTTCGGTAATCCACTATTCATTTGAGTTGATTATAGTAGCTAAATATATTCAGCTCAATTGTTCATTTTCCAGTAATTAATTAAATACAAAATTTAATATTTGCTCACTTTGTTCACCTTGAAACTTATTCTAGTTCAATGTGCTAAATACTCTCAACAGTTCATTTTCAAAAATTCACTAGTTCAGCTAGTTCAGAGCGAACTTGCTCAGCTGCGTCAGCTTTAGGGTCGGCAAATCCTGTTCCATTTTATAAAGAGCTTTACTTGTTTATGTTATTGACTATTCGTAATTTCAACTTCAATGAATAAATTCTTGTTTCTGAACTATATTCAGTTCACTTGGCTCAGCTTTAGAGAGCTTGTAGTCCATTTTCCGGAAATACATACCCAATTGTCAGAGGATATGAGCGATAACAGATTAGTTCCATATATAAAATGAACACTGCTCTCTTACTGTGGAGCAGGTCGTTTTAATGAGTTAATTCCCAATATTTGGCCATTAGTTTTACTCATATTCCAGAAAGTTTTACTGAACAAATGTCGAACTCAAGTGTTGAGTTGAATAAACGACCATGAAAAGAGCTGTTATCTTCAATTACAACAAGCAAAGCAACAATAAAAAGTTTTTGAATAACAGCAAACAAATATATTGAAGTGGAATATTTGAGAACAAAGCTGGGGCTTATAGCACAAGCGGACTGATGTAAAATAGAGACGGACTGGTCTGATAAACAAGATTGCCTAGTCCGTTTTGAAGTTGAAACAAAGGCAACGGTAGTCAATAGCTTGGAAGCGATCCGAACTGGAAATACTCTTTTCTGCCCACGTGGCGAAGGAGCAGCTGGTTCCGATTCAATTTATGTTCTTGTTTTTTAAGCAAAAGCTGACATGGCTGGAGCTCTGTCGTTCATTCATTGGCTCGAATTCAGCTAATTAAGTTTGAAAGCTGGGATTACTTGTGTAAGCAAAGTAATGAACTAGCTCAGTTCATTGGCGAGTCGTGAACCATATCGCACATTCACTATGCTCAGCTAATTGTAATTAGTTGATCAGTTTGATGAGTACGGTTCGTTCATTATCGAAAAGGGAGCTAGTATAGAGTCTATTTATGCACTAGATTTACTAAAGCTCTACCTTATTTCCTATCTAAGCCCTGTCTCAATGACTTTCCAAAGTTTCGCGAGTCAAACGTGACAGAGATAAGCAAAATATTTTTAATTGCCGACAAATTTTATTGACGGAGACTATTGCAATGGAAAGGGTATTCAACGGTCTGGGCGGGCAGGGACTGGCTAGTTTATGAATTGGCTATTTGGTAAACGGTATGCGTGAAGTACTTGTTGGCGTTCAAGGTGCTTTTTGGGGACCGTTGCTAATGCTCGCCAGCTCACAAAGGACAAAGGACAAAGGGATGGCCAGCCCATAAAGGGGAAGGCGAATGGGAAGGGCTGGAAGAAGAGAAGGGGATGGGAATGAACCAAGTGAGGACGAGGCGGCACAAAAAGCAAAACCAAACGCCGAAACCTCGCCTCTTCTTTTTTTTATAGGTAGGCGGCAGGCGGGCAGCTCCTTGGGGATCAAAATCGAAGTAGATGAGCTCCATTGTTGTTGCTGCCATTTGCCGGCCTCTGTTTGTGTGTATGTGTGTGTGTGTGTGTGGGTGTGTGTGTGTGTGTGGGTGTGTGTGGGTGGTTGGGATTGATTGGGGGCGGTGTTGGTTGGGCCGTGCAAGTGCAGTGCCACTCTCTGCGGCCCATTGTCATCATGGACAGAGCTTCACCAGAGAATGTAAGCAGTCACTCCATGATTGCGGCTCACTTACCTTGCCCTGTGACGAGGATATCGTTGAGGCCGACGGTGTGCCGGAGGATTGTGCGCTTAATGTGGATCGGTTGCTGTTCGCTTGCATTGCACAGCTCCTTGGGCTCCCTTGGCACCACTGGCGCCACTGACAGCCCTAGCTGCGTTCGCTCCTTTGGCTCCTTTGGCTCGTTTGGCTGTCCGGCGTAATCAACTCGTCTCCGCTGCAATTCCCGCTGCTATTGTTGTAAACATGCTTGCAATACAATTGCTACTCGGCTAAGTCAGTGTGCAGCTCTTTTCTATTTCATATCAATTACGCTTCATCTGCTTATTCTATTCCTCTTGCGAGCTGGCCGGGAGCTTATGAGCAGCTTCCACTGATTCCACTGTACTATTCTATTCTCTGTATTGGAGCGGAGCTAAGCTGAAAGTACGGAACAAGCAAAAAAATACGAAAAATTGTTCAGCTAAAAGGAATTTATAAATTAATGGGGTGCAGTCTAGTCGGCAGTGACCGACTAGCAAATACCCTCATATAGAGTTTTCTGTTTCAATAGTAAGAGACTCTCCAGACATACATGCAAGTAGGGGAACATAAGTCTATTGGTCCCAAGATGTAGAATTTAGGGATCTAAAGCCTAGCGGGCAGCACACTTATAAATAAAATCAGGAATAAAGAAGAAGAGATCCCCTGAACCCTTCAGTAATCTGATATTTCAGTGATTTCTCGCTTCTCTTTTGTATACACAAGTAACATCACATGCACATACACAAACACACACACACGCACGTACTATCGGAACTTAATTGTTTAATAAGATCTTTGTAGATGACTACCTTCATAGAACTTTCAGATCGTGATAAAAACATTGAAATGTGAGCATTTGATAAGGCACAAGTCTCTAGAAAATTAAATACGCGTTTTACTAGTTTAAGGGGAAGAGCTTGGAGCTTGGTTGTTCGGGGATTGACTATAATAATAATCGAAATTCCATAAATTAGACATGAATATAAAAAAAAAAATTTGGAGACTCTAGCTTAAAAGATGGAGATATAATTCTAGACCTTATTTTCGATACGCTTTTTAATCGATAAAAGACCTAACGGGAGTAGTTATAGATTTTTTGAAACAAACTCAATATGTCCGTTATATAAATTAACCTAACAAAATAATTCAAATCTCTAATCTTCGAGTCGACACGCTCATATATACGGACGGACGCACAAACAGACCGGAATAAATCGACTCAGCTCATCGCCCTCATCAAGAATATATATACTTTTTGGGGTCTTCAAAGCCTCCTTCTGCCTGTTACATACATTTAACAAAAGCATTATAGCCGATCTCCCATTTTTAATGAGTTAGGGTATAAAAATATAAATGCTTATATGTATGTGGGTCATGAGCCATGACTGCTCCATTTGGCGTGGATTTTAGTTTGACCTAGGTGATATTGGGGAAAGGTATTGGAAATATCGGTACCGGCTATTATCGATTATTTAGATATGGCATACATTATCTAGTAATAAAGATGACATCGTTTGTAAAGTTTTTAGCATTAATAATATGTTTATATAATATATTTTTAAAGCTGTAATTTCCAATTCATGATATGGACAGGTTAAAATAAATAACAATAAAATTATTTATTTGAAAATAAGTCAATCAGTTTTGTTTTACTAACTACTAATTACTAACTGCTCACAATATATTTGAATTTTATTAAAAAATATTAAAAATTAACTACGTCGGCTGATATAAAGTTGAAATATTTAAAACAAAACCCCTTCATGAAAAGTTTGTTTTCCTTTTACGCCAGGTCATTTTGTTTTAAATATTTAAATATATTTTGTTTTAAATTTTTAATATTGCAGGCTTGTTTTTTCCCTTCATTTATGTTTTTTGCTTTAAACATTTAAATTTTACTTATTAATCAGCCCACATTGTTAATAAATAAAAAAAATTAAATGTAAATAAATAAATTAAATTCAAATATTTCAGACCAAAAACTTAACTTGAAAATGTATTTCAAAATGCCTCATTATATCTTAACTATTTAATAAATACATTGGAAAATGCATAACAAAAAAACAAAAAATAAACAAAATAAATAAAAATACCCTTTCAATTGGGTATGACCGACTGCGTACTAGTTCAAGACTTAGGTTACCAAAATTGTTTTTAAAAATCTGTATCTGCAGAAGTGAATATTTCGAAAATATTTTTATATATTCAAAATTTCAAGTATAGATTTGAATTTGACGTATACAAAAATACTATTTAAAAACTGCATAAGCTTGAAACAAAATTTAATTTATATTAATTTTGAAATAAACAAAATATATATATGTACATAAATAATATAATATATGCATAATAAATATTAGATCTCTGAATACGACCAATCCATTTTAAATCTTTGCTTTATTATGAAACACTCACAGGCAGTCACAGTCTGACAAAAGGATAGAATTAACCAACACAAAACTAAACGAAACACAACAAGGCAAGGCAAGTCAAGACTAGATGACTAAAAGACCATGTCAAATTTGACATGCAGTTCAAGGCAAGGTGCTCTCTGGCCAACAAAGAGCTGACATATTATATAGGAATGTTACGGAAATTGAACACTTTTGAGTACAATGACCTTCATCCAGTGAAGAATAGAGAGAGAGAGAGAGAGAGAGAGAGAGAGAGGGCTCTTAGCCAACGTACAATTGAACGCTTAAGCTTTAGTTTGGTTTTAGTTGCTGACAAACGAATGATAAAATCGAAATTTAAGGCTGTCGACTATCTGCTAAATAAGTGTGACCCATTATTGTCTCGATTGTGTAGAGTTCCGCTTGGCCGGGTCTCGAGTGCCTGTCAGCCTGTCAGCCTGCAGGGTATGCAACACTTTTTTCGGCAATCTAAAGGAAACGAAAAACGTTCATAAAATGTGCAAAGGAAGCAATAAAAAACACATATATATATATATATATATATAAAGATATATATATATATATATATATATATATATATATATATATATATATATATATATATATATATATATATATATATATATATATATATATATATATATATATATATAAAGATATATATATAGACAGAGAAAAGGGCTGGCGCTACGAACAGCGACCGCATCCTTCGAGCACAAATCAAAAGAAAATGTCACAATCGCCGTCGCCGCAAATGCCGCCAAGCGCAGCTACTGCGCAGCAACTGCGGGCCAAGCAGTTGACTCTCAGCGGACAAAGCGTAATGCCTAGAAATAGGGCTAGGTCATTTATGGAGCCCAAAACTTTGTGAATGTGTGTGTATGCGTGTGAGTGTGGTAGCTGCTAACAAGAACATGCCCACCAGCACACATACTAACACAAATACACACATACACACTCACATACTTACTAATGCAAAGAGACAAGCAGCTCTATTCTGTTAAAGGATGCTGCTGCAGCGACAAAAGCATCGCGTTTTGCTTGTCATACTGCTGGCACGCCCAGCTAAGCAGGGCTAAGCAGCCGTTGCTGGCGTCGCTGCTTGCTGCTCGCGTCACCATCACAGTCGCAGCAGCTCCGAATTTTATGCCAAGGGCAGCAGCAACCCAAAGCACGTTTTGCGGCGCAGACATAACCTCAACTTCTTGCGCGCTGCTTACCACGCTGCCAGCGTCAACAGCGCTGCTTCTACCATTAGGGCAGCCATTTTATAGGCCAGGCAACAGCTATTTGTGTGGATTTATGCGCACACACACACACACACACACACACACATTCATGTTTATAATCGTACGCGTTTAATGCATTGGTATATTAATACTGCAAATTTTGACATCTCTCACAAAATAAAAACAAATACATAAATTAAGAACAGTTAAATTTATATATAAATGTAGAGCTTAAATACATTAACATGTTTAATACATGAATATCTATATATACATGTATATATGTATATATATATTATAATATATATATGTTTATTTAATTGGGTTACCCTAAACTTGGATGCTGCGTTCGTTATGTTGTTTTGTTTTTGAAAATTTAACGTTACGTTTCGTTCCGTTAGCTTTGTGCGTTTCGTTTTGATGCTTGGCTTCGCCGTCTTCCTCATCCATCGACTTAGACTAAATATATTGGCTGGCTGACTGAAGATTGAGCTTAACGAGCTAATCGTGAACTCTTTTGAGTTGTGCGTTTTCGTTTTATTATTATTTGATTGCAATTTGTTTTATTTGTTGCGATTTTCTAGCTATTTTAACATGACGCTTTTATGGACATGGCTTTTTGTGTGGCATACGAGCAGAGTAAAAAAAAAAATTATATATATCACTCTTTCGTATACGCGTGCACACACACACTCAGTGAAGCAGACACACACACGCACGCACACTTAAAGACACGCACGCACGCAGCGAGAAAAAAATCTAGTGGCGGCGGCTGCGATGGAAACGCGTTTAGCACAAAAAAAAAAATATATATATAAAAGCGTTGCAAATGTGCGTACTATTTTTTTTTTTTTTTTTTTTTTTTTTTAAGCGAATTAAGTTTGTCGTAACGATGGGTTATAAAAACGGACTTCAGCAGAAGTTATAAAAAAAAGAGACAAACAAAAAAAAAAAAAACAAAAAAAATTAAAGCGGTTGACAATTATTTGAATAGCAGAACCAACTCAGACAAGAAGTTCCGTTTCCGTTTCTGTTACTGATTGGGATTCTTGCCGTGCAATTTTGCTGCGCACGCCCGCTTTAACCGCGTCCGCCGCTCTAAAGTGTGCTACAATTTATGTTGAAATCTTGCGCGTAACTGAACTGAGCGTTGCGAATCGTTTGTACAGCAGCCGCCGTTGGCGTGGCCCGTGCACTGGCGCTGGCTCCGTTTCTGTTTCTGGTTTACGGACTGTGGCTCAGCTGTCAATGCCGCAGCAATGGCACCAACAGCAGCAGTAGTAGCAACAGCAGTGCCAGCAGCCGAGGATGCTAATGCTAATGCCGACGCTGGACCAGCCGAGCCAGTGACAAAGTTAACTACGGCAACGGGTCAAGAGAGACACGAGAGAGAGAGAGAGAGAGAGAGAGGCAAAAAGAAGAATAGCGTATGCGCGCGTGCAGTATTGCCGGGATACACAGCACAGCCAGCAGCTGCTGACTACACCTGGCTAAGTAGCATCGCTTTGGCCAATGAATAACATATTTTATATTCCTTTAGCTATTAATTTTAAATAGGTTCCGTAATGCCGCATTTTCGCTGAACGCGACGGTTGAACAGTTTTGAGTTGCCAGCATATTTGAGAAATGGAGAGTTGCCAGATAGAACGAGTTGCGACCCATTAAAATAAGTAAGAAGCTGAAGCTGTCTGTTATTTTGTATGTTGCAGCTAAAGCTGCGTTTTATTTGTTTACCTTTCTTTGGCTTTTTCTAAAATATTCAATGTATATTATATTTTATAAATACTTTCAAATATGCATCCTGCTTAACAGTTTGTGTAACATATAGCAATATAGCAATTTATATGTAAGTAATAATCTTACAAAAAACACATGGCACATATGTATGTACATATGTTGTTCAGTGCTATAACGAATGTACGGTATCACTTTTTTTTACAAGTCTGTCGTTAACAGTAAACGCAAAATTGAGACATAGAGACGCACATATGAGCGATACATTATGTTAATGCAACTCAGCGCTGTCTTACGCACTTTACGTATCAGTGCCAGCATATCGACCGACCGCCATTATTATTAGTTGTGTGTCGGCCGTCTATCGCCCGTCGAAATATTTCTATCTGCAAGTTTTTCTCAACATAAGTTTTTATTATGTTTAAGAAACATTCACGAAAGCAGAAATCAATACGCTGCTAAACTCAAAAGTTAAGCAAACGAAATCGAGGCAAGCATATTGCAGCACCAAAACGACGTTACGTTAACGAAACAGCCAACGAGCACCAAACAGCAGACATAAAGACTCACATACACTCACGCACGTAAACGATAAAAACGAAAAACAAAAACGTCAACTATTTGTAGGAAAGACGTGCAGGACCAATTCGAAGCTGATCAAACATATTAAAGTCATCATTGAGCTGGTTTTAGCTTTAAAAAATAAAATCCGAAGACAGCGAGCTGTGCTATTGCCTATAGCATTGGAGTAGTGTACTTGTGTATGTGCGTGCGCGTTCATATATGTGTGTGTGTTGTCTCTGATTGTTTTCTATTGTGTGCGCAGTGCGTGCGTTCGTTTGGCTGAGGGGGCGGGTGGGACAAGTGCAAGTGCCAGCAGCAGCAGCAGCAGCTAAAGGAGTGAAATCTGTGCAGCCAAATCGGCAAAACAGAACTGTGTAAGTAGCAACAAAATGCGCGCATGCTGCCAAGTGGGTGTGGTGGCGGCTGTTGTAGTGGGGGGCTTGGTTGGGGTAGAGGGGATATGCAGCGCATTGTTGACTGCCTTCGTGTTATTATTTTTGTGCTTTTGTTTTTGGTTTTAGCTTTTTCCATTTTCCATTTGCTTATCAAGATTTTGCGTCATTGCAGTTGAACGGGCTCGAGTTTCTTAAAAGAAGCGCGTGTCCATGTTTGAGCTTTTAATGCTAGCTGAGAACAGACGACGGCAACTCGTTTAACAACAGCGCAACAAGGAGCAGCAGCACTGGCCATGCTCCCCATCAGCGAGGAGCAGCACGTGGACAACAGCAGCAGCAATCAGCAAGATGCGAATGTCTCAGATGAAGCCGCTGCGGCCGCGAATGGCCTGGCCGATGATAAGGCAGCTCTGGCCGCTGATGCGAGCCTGTGGACGGCACTATATGACTACGATGCACAGGGCGAAGATGAGCTGACACTGCGACGGGGACAGATCGTTGTTGTGCTCTCCACGGACAGCGAGGTCTCCGGCGACGTGGGCTGGTGGACGGGCAAAATCGGTGATAAGGTAAATGTGCAAAATTAATAGTTCAAAGGAATTAGTTACTCATCAGTGCTTATTCATTCGCCAGGTTGGTGTTTTTCCACGCAACTTTGTGACAGACGCGGATCCACTAGAATTGCCGCACGAAATCGACGAGTCGGAGCTGGACATCAAAGAGGTGATTGGCTCCGGCGGCTTTTGTAAAGTTCATCGCGGCTATTACGACAACGAGGAGGTCGCCATAAAGATAGCCCATCAGACTGGCGATGATGATATGCAGCGGATGCGTGACAATGTCCTGCAGGAGGCCAAGCTCTTCTGGCCGCTAAAGCACCGCAACATCGCGGCGCTGCGTGGAGTTTGCCTGAAGACGAAGCTGTGCCTGGTCATGGAATATGCACGAGGCGGCAGCCTAAATCGCATACTCGCTGGCAAAATACCGCCCGATGTTCTTGTCGATTGGGCGATACAAATCGCCTGCGGCATGAACTATCTGCACAGCGAGGCGCCCATGTCGATAATACATCGCGACCTTAAGTCCTCCAATGTACTCATCTATGAGGCCATCGAGGGCAGCGATCTTCATAATAAAACGCTCAAAATAACCGACTTTGGCCTCGCACGCGAAATGTATAACACGCAGTGCATGAGCGCCGCTGGCACCTACGCCTGGATGCCGCCCGAGGTCATTAGCCGCAGCATGTACTCTAAGTAAGTGGACGCAATGTGGAATGTGACAACATTCAAAGTCAATTTATCAAATACATATTCCATTGCAGATCGTCGGATGTGTGGAGCTATGGTGTGCTACTCTGGGAGCTGATCACGGGCGAAACGCCCTACAAAGGTTTCGATCCGCTTTCCGTTGCATATGGCGTCGCCGTCAATACGCTAACGTTGCCGATACCAAAAACCTGCCCCGAAACGTGGGGCGCTCTTATGAAGAGTGAGTGCAATGCGAATTATTAACAGAAGATCGATGCTAATATTTAATGCTTTGCAGGCTGCTGGGAAAGCGATCCGCACAGACGGCCTGATTTCAAGAAGATAATCGAACAGCTAGAGAGTAGCGCGTGCTCGAAATTTACGTTAACGCCACAGGAATCCTTTCATCATCTGCAGGAACTGTGGAAGAAGGAAATCGCCGAAGTGCTGCACGATCTGCGCGAAAAAGAAAAGGTATCCACTGAATACTCAATATGCAGCGATATCGTTGTATATTCTCTATTTGGGGTCCCGTATAGGATTCTTTCTCTCTATTTATCTTCAGTTCTGTATCTCGACAAAAACATTTATCTTTCTTAAGCTCTCAAACGAAATTGTCTAATCATTTGATTTAACCGCCTTTTTTCTATCAAATTTTTCCGTCAATATTTGTTACCCAACTCCAAACCATGTTAAGCGTTTCCAAACTATCGAAGAGGTAAGCGCGCCTTGTTCCAAAAAAGGGCAAAACATTTTTGCTGCTCGATTTTGTTTCCGTTTAATTTCGAATTCGCTTCGTTTCTGTTGATGTGTTTTTCGATTTATTTTGGTCATTGCTATTCGAGTCTTGTCTGCTTTAAGTTTGTCCCCCCACCAGCCACGCACCCCCTATCTTCTGTAATTGCATGGATTTGCCAGAAATTTGCGAGTTTTGAGTCCGAGCGCCCCTGCACTGAAATCCCCCATTTTCGAGTTAATCCAAATGTGTTCGACCCTACCCCATAGGAACTGCGCAACAAGGAGGAGCAGCTGAAGCTGATGCAAAAGAAGCAACTGGAGAAGGCCAATAAGCTTCACGAGCTGGAGGAGCAGCTGCGCCAACGCGAAATCAATATACTAGGACGCGAGCTAATGATGCAACCAGTGACTATGCCCGTGCCGGTGCCATCGAAACGGAAGCCCAAAAAGAGTAAAAAGGTATTGTACAAATTCAATTGAACCCTTTCACTCTCTCCATTCAATATATTTACGGATATATATGATATATATTTGCAGAAACCGCTGCAGATATCACTGCCAACGGAATTCCGGCACACGATTACGGCCGTTTGCGACAAGGTGGAGCCACCCGGATCGCCCTCTCTCTCCAGACTGCGAATTGTTACACGTAAGTTAGAAAGAAGTTCGAGCAAAACTGTTTGGAAATATCCCAAAAGGCTGTTCCAGTTTCATATATGTAATCAATTTGATTGTGAGTGAAAATCAAGTGTAATACAAAATGGACAGGAACATTAATATTACAAGAGATCAGATCGAAACCCACTATGAGTGGTAATTAAATTGAGCATAAATGTTTTTCTTTCTTTTTTTTTTCAATTCAACAAACTGAATTTGAGTGAAATACACAGGCAAATGAAATGATTTATTGAATATGAACTGAGATATATGTAGATGTTTTTCTATAGTACCTAAAATCTCTGACTGTTAAAAGACTCCAACTCCATACGCTCCACATGTAATTTTCAGTTTTTCCACTGTTTCTCTTTAAAAATATTTGATTGCATGAACCAAAATTTGTAGTTTACTAAAGTTGATTTATTTAATTAATTATTGATTTGTAAATATTGTTTTATTTATCGTTTATTTTCTTCTTTTTTTGTTTTTGGTTTGTATTCGCTTTGTTTTGTTGGGCGCGTGGCTCGCAGTGACCGATGGGCACAAGAACAAGACCTGGGGTCCGTCGACAATGCACCAGCGCGAACGATCGCTGCTGCCGTCGCAGCTGGGCGGCCAGCCCGAATGGCCAGCACAGAGCTCGACGCACTCATCGTTCAGCAAGAGTGCGCCCAATCTGGACAAGAAGCTGCTGAATGCTGCAGCGGCGGCGGCGGCAGCTGCTGCGACGGCTGGCACAGGTGGCGCCACACCGACGCCTGCAACGGCAGCGATGGCGACCCAGTTGCTGGGCAGCTCCAATGTGGGCAGCATTGCCGGCGGCTCAACGCCCACGTCGCCCATTTACTTGGGCGGCAGTGTGGCGGCGATTGGTGCGGTTGGCGCTGGTGTGGCTACAGGTATGCCATATTTAATACTGCGTACCAATACCAACAACAACAGCAACAACAACAACAACAACAACAACAGTAGTCACATATATAACAACAACAACCACAACCACAAAACTAATACAAACAGCATCATGTCATCCAATGCCTCGCCTCGATTAAACGGCAATCACAACAACAACAACAACATGAGCAGCAGCAGCAGCAGCAACAACAACCACAACAACAGTAATAAGAATATAGCAAATCGTTCGCCTGCCACCAACATTTTTAGTCGCGCCCGTAGCCAGGACTATGGCCTAGATCTGCCGCACAGTGGCAACAACAATGTGAACCATTTGCTGCCAGACGAGAGCTCCGAAACGGACACCCTGACGCCCACAACGGGCTGCTTCCACTTCCTCAAGTCGAGCGCCTCCACAGTGGCAATGGCGCCCGTTGTGTGCGGATCGCCATATGGCGGCAGCCTCGGCAACAGTCCCGCCGTGGGCCGCAAGAAGCTATTGCTGGACAGTCAGTTCGTGCAGCCCTGCGGCATGCAGCTGCAGTCGACAATGGCGGCTATGTCACCGCTGGTGGCGCCGCCGACGCTGGAGCGGGGCGATAATAATACGTACGATCGGGCCTTCTATCGGGGCTTGGAGAAGAAGATATTGGCCAGCAGCGATCGCGTGAACTCCAAGTCGAGCGGCGACCTCACCATGTACAACTCCGCCACGCGGCTCGCAGAGGCGCGAGCCGAAATGGCAGAGGATGCGCTGGAGAGTCGCTTTCAGCGTAACGCGTCCGGCTCACAGTTTCCGCGGCATTGCTTCTTTCGGCAGCAGCCGAATAGCAATGAGTGCGACAACGACATCGATGACAACGACGACGATGACGAAGACAACGAGGAGGTACAGCATCACGACTGGGACCGGGACCGGGACCGGGACCGGGACCGGGACCAGGACCAGTATGATCGGGATGCGGAAGATGAGCAGCGCAATATTCACTCACATTGCTCCTCGGAGCACTCGTCCTCAACCGTTGACACCTCAGCAAGCCAGACGCGTACCAACTGCCCCACGTCGCGCAAGAGCTCCGTGACGTTTCAGATGAACTCTCCCTCACTGGAGACGGCGCCCGCAGCCACAGCAACTGCCATAGCAGTGAGCGATGTTCAGACGTCGATAGCATCGATCAGTTTCGGCACCAACTATAGCTCTAGCGATAACGAGAACGATAACGATAACGACAACGATGAAGACGGCTGGAACGATCTGTTGAGCCGCGCCTATAACGACAACGACACGAGCGATTTATCACAGAACGGGGCTCGAGTACACGAGAGCTGCATACTGCAGACGCGCCGCATGAAAGACATTCAGCCCCACCCGGACGTGGTCAAGATGAAGGAGTGTCTGCTGGCCGAGCAACAGCGGCAAGATACCAAGCATACAAAGAAGCAGAAACAGAAGCTGCGCTGCATCACCAAATCGAAGTCGGTCGAAGCGACGGACACTGTCGCCGCCAATAGCCAGCAGCAACAGGCGCAACAACAAATACAACAACAACAACAGCAGCAGCAGCAGCACTCGTCAAGCGGCAAAATCAAGTCATTAATCAACCTGTTCACGCGCGGCTCCAAGAAAAAATACACCAAACTGTCCGATCAGCAACTGGGCCCAGCCGGCAGCAGAAGCGGCAGCATTGCCGAGTTCGGAGCCATCGATCCATATGAGGCGGAACTGCCCCTAGCCTCTGGCAACTCCACGACGAGGCGCTCTGCGAAACGCAAAAGCAAAAAGCCCCAAACGCAATCCTGCGAGCAGCTGGAACGTGTCTGATTCTCTTCGCCTGCCTCCCACTGTGTGTGCGTGTGTGTACGTGTGTGTGTGGGTGTGTGCATAGGCCTTATCCAACTGTGCTATTTGTTGTGTTAGTTGTTGTGGTCAAAGCCGTGCATCGTCGCAGTCCTGCATCGATCAATCAAATACCTGCCTATATATACATCTATCCAGCTACATATAGATGATGTATATATGTGCAGTCAACTATGAGCCCATTGTTTTATATTAAAACCATAGACTAAGTCGAAGTAACCTACACACACACCCAAACACACAAACACACACACTAGCTCCTTACTGCATGCATACATCTAACCATAACAATAACAAGGAAATTACCGTATGTTCATTTGATCTTTTTTGTTTTTATTTACTAACGCTCCACATATGTGTAAGCAAAGATCGCTAAAGTCTAGACAAAAACAAATAGTGTTTCAACTGGAAATGAATGTACGATGAGTGTGTTGTGTAGTCAAAGAGAATTCGACTCGAATAACAAACAAAAAACAGAGAGTAGTGTTGAAAAGCGGAAAGATAATGACTCAGCCTGAATAGAGAGCGTGGGAGAATAATACGAGAGAGTGGGCAGCGAAGAGAAAGAGGGCGATAATACAGAAAACTTAGAAAAGAAGAGAGCATGGAAAGGATAGAGGAAATCTTAGAATGAGAGAGGGAAGAGCAAGAGAGAGAGAGAGAGAGAATGAGTGAGGGTATGTTTGCAATTTGAAATTGAAAGATTCATCTTAAAGAAGAATCTATTTATATATATATATATATATATATATATATATATATATATATATATGTACTATTAGAGAGTTTTCGTGAAAGCCCTAAGAAATATGTCAGAGCTACTATAGCTGCTGGAGGGAAATACCTAGAACCAAGCGAATATAAAGTCTAACCGTGAAATCGAATGGCATTCATAGATAAAATAATATAGATATAAAGTTGAAACTCAGGTATAAAGCGCCAAGATTATCAGCAAATTATCAGAACGAAATTTTGCTATTTGCATAGGTAAAGCGACCAGTGAAAGAAACTTAAGCAAATGAAAGCGGACTAGATAAAAACGAGTCATACGATATGGACATATATCTGGTTCCATAAGAGATATATATAGCTTTTGTCTGTTCGGTGCTTACACAATGTGGAGCGTGGAGATATCGGAGAATTGTTCGCCACAATATAAAATATTTATAAAAAGCTATCAACATTGAAGTAAATGATTTATTTGTATCACTCTATACATATCTGATATTTGATATACATATAAACAATACACATGCATATATATACATATATATGAGAAACGCATATTTACAACAACAAAACAGAGAAGGAAAAATTGTAGTTGAGCTTAGCTTTAGTCGTACAGCATATTTTGTTTGTGTTTTTTTTTTCTTACTTCTGATTGGAGGAGCCAGATTGAAGATTCTCTCTGCTTCTTTTGGTTCCGCTCTCTGATCAATCTTAAAATTGTAATCTTTCAATTTTCTTCTTTTGGTATTCTTGTGCAGTTTTATTTACATAGATTTTAATTGAATTGCAATTGGCTTTTATTTATTTGTAGTATTTGATTTATACAAAAAATATATATATTAAAAAGAAAACAGAAAAAAAACTGTGATGAAAAATGATTAGAAACCAAACATCAAGAAAAAAAAATAATAATAAGAAAGAAAAAAGAAATTTGTTTTATGTATTATTGTATGCAAGCTTTTATTTTTCAAAATTACCCTGTAAACATTGAGAATGGCAAGCTTGAAGAGCTAGATTTCTGCCCATGTAAAGCGATTCCGTCAGCATATATATTTATAATATATAAACTATCTATATGTCTGTCTGTTAAGAATGTTTCGATCTCAGATTTTACACGTTTGAAAACTCCTATGTGTACAGGGTACAGGCTAGTCGAGCAACGGCGACTAGAGCACTCTTGTTTTTCTATTCCTTTAGTCTATTCGTTTGTTTTTCTTACGTTTTACCTTGAATGTAATCTGTATACCTATGTATTTTTTAATTTGGAAAGTCCAAACAACAAGAAAACGAGATAATAAAAAAGAAACGAAGAACAACTGCAACTACAACAACAACAAGAACAAGCATACACATTAAAGTAAACGGACAATAAATCATTAAAAATAATATGAAGAGAACAAAAAGAAAAGCGAAATTGAATTTAGTACGAGCTTTTAGCGATCTCTCATTGGTGTAGGTTGGCTCTTGCCTGTGGTGAACCCTGCCCCCTGGCCTTGGCCCCAGTCCTTTACTTGACCCACTCTCGAGCTACTTACCAACACCCACACCCGAAGTAACAGTAACCGTTTAGCCACACGTTTCTCAACACTGTTTCGTCAACTGTTCACGCTGCCGCATTGTGGGCCCGCCCCAACAGGCTACCAGGGCAACAGCAAGGAGGACTGGCGCTCGGGACCAGCGGACATGCCCATCATGTCGCCATCTCCGTATCTGCTCAGCCGCTTCACCAGCAACGTGCCGCTGCCGACGCTCTACGCCGGCGACGCGGCCCGCAAGCCGAAGCTCTCCGTGATCGAGCTGCTGCTCTACAACATGGCATCGCTGCTAGCCGGCGTCGCTGCCGGCTACGATGTGCGCATGTCCAATGTGTCGCCGGTGCACCCGACGCTGCTCAGCGAGCTGCCCGCGCTGAAGGCAGTGCCGAGGGCGACAAACGTGGAGGAGCAGGAGCAGCTGCCGGGTCAAGTCGATCAAAGCGAGCATCAACTGGAGGCCACGCGTCACTTGGGGGCCAAGCGGAACTCTGTGAGGTAAGTGCTTGTCAAACATGGCACAAATTCGACAATCTGACAAACACTTCGCTTAACCTGCTGTTAAGTTTAAGCTCATGTTTAATATTTGGAAGCAGATTTTGCAAACACCATCTAATTCTAGTTTTAAGTTATGTTATTTATTTCTTTATTTATCGTCAAGTTGGTTATTTGACATGATGTTTAAGTGTTAGTAATTACTGCTATTATGCACCTAATATATATTCTATATTTCTGTTAAATATTTAATAATTAGTTAGTTTGACCACAGGCCTTAACATCGTGTTAAAACCTATTGACCCACATCGTCAATAGGTAGTTTTTTTTTTCATATTTAATAGACTACCAAGTCAAAATGCTTAACAATCTTGCTAATGTGCCTGTCAAAACTAACTTGAGTGATTTAATTATTTGATAACATGAATGTTAAACATTTAAGATTTAAAGCGATGTTATTTTCGCTAAATGTTAAATATATAACAATAAATAATAGTGGCTGTCAATTTAAACATCACGTTAAACTTGCAATCAATTTAATGCCATGCCATTTTCGCTTCTTCTCTTGTTAAATGTGATTGATCTACATATGGGTGTTTGTTAAAAAAATTATAGTCAAGTTTAACATGATGTTTACATTCTGCCAACTGGTCTAGCTGGTAGTTAAATACTTGACATTGATGCCTATGATTGTTAAATATTTGACATGGACTATGAACCTATGCCCCAATCTTTCACCCACGCAGCTACTCAGCCTTGGATGGACTCACAGGCGCGCCGATGGCCACGCCCAAGCCTCAATCAGTGGCACAGCGACGCGTGGGCGGCAGCCAAACGTATTACACGCCCGTGCAGCGCACGCCCCAGCATCAGCTGCATCAGGCAGCGGCTGTGGCGACAGCAACTGTCCCACCATCTCAGCCACAGCCTCACCCACAGCCGCAGCCGCAGCCGCAGCCGCAACCACAGCCACAAAATCAGGCCGTAGCGCTGCTCTATGCCGGCTCCCAGCCGCCGACGCCCTCGCCGCGCCGCAAGCTGAGCAGCAGCAGCTGCAACAACGCCGATGGCTTCGAGGAGTTCCGCGTGGGCGGCGGCATTGGACCGCCGCCGCTCTATGCGCCCGCCGACTACCTGCGCAACGGGCCGAGCTACTCCAACGACGGCGGCGCCTATCGCAACGGCTATTTTGGTAAGCTGGCACCTGGGTGCAGGCAGCATAGATTACTAATCCGTCTCCATGTTGCAGGCTCCAACTATTTTCCGTATCGGCCAGAGCTGAATTTTGCATATGAGCGAGACTGCAAGTCGTATCCGGACTACTCCTACGATTACAATCATCGCCTGCCCGACTACTACGACTACCAGTATGAGCCGCCCGTGCAGGCAGTGCAACCGGTGCAGGCGGTGCAGGTGGCTGCGGTGGCAGCGCTGCCGCCGCTGCAAACGCGTACACCGCCCCCGCGCGTTCCACAGATGGGCGTCAGTGCGGGCGGGCATCGGCGTACACCCTCAACGGTGTCGAGTAACTCGAATGTGCTGCTGGAGCACGAGGAGCTGCTCTACGATTACAACAATCTCAACCTGAACATGAACCTGAACGTGGACTACGAGTGCGAACCGGCGCCGGCGCTAACGACGGCGTCGCAGCAGCAGCCGCCGCCGCCTGCCGGCCAGCAGGAGCTCTATGCCGGCTCGCCCAAGCTAATCAATCGGATGCTGCACAGTCCGTTGGCCGGCAGCAAGTATGCGCCTGTCGCACGTCCTGCAAGCCTGCCCTTCGAGCAGCACACGCTCAGCTACCAGCTGCAGCAGCAGCAGCAGCAGCAGCAACAGCAACATCAGCTACAGCAGCAACAGCTGGCACTGCAGCAGGCGGGGATTAGCCAGGGCAAGCTGCGCAGCTCGCTAAAGAAGTACAACAGCAATACGCTCAATGGCAGCATTTCGTCGCAGCAGGGCACGCCCACGAATCCAACGCCGCCCGACTCGCTGACCAGCGATGACAGCTCCTACTTGAGCGCCAAGGAGGGCTCCATTGGATCGCAGCATAGTCGGGTGCGCTTCAGTCCGGAGGCCTATCTGGATGCCAGCAATTTGCCCGCGGGTGTCTTGGGCAGACGCATGACATCGCCGGGTCTCCAGCTGCCCACGCAGCAGCAGCAACAACAGCAGCAGCAACAGCAACGTAGGCATCGACATACCTCCAGCGCTAGCACCCCATCGCCATCGGCCTCATCCTCCTCCTAGCAGGCGCGCCTGGCGCTGACTTTGCAGTTAGCGCGCAGTCCCGGCGCGGACATTGGCAGCGCCGGAGGCGCCTCCGGCTTGGCCCTAGGCCTGGCCTTGCACCAGCAGCGGGTGCCGTATCGCTGGTATTCCGGTGCGCGGCGTTCTCGCTCTGCTCACTACGAATATCGACTCTGAGAACCGACAAGAGACAGAGATAGCAACAGCGAGTGTGAGTGCGAGTGCGAGTGCGAGTGCGAGTGGGATAGCAAACAGTTTATAAATACATTGATACCTCAAGCATGCGTACATTAGAGCGAGAGCGCAAACCCACACACACACAGATAGAGATAGAGACAGACACACGGACTACAGCCTGGTAGCAGATCCATGTTATACTAGCCAGATCTGTTGCTGTTTATAACCCCGATATATAACCTCTTGACTTGAGCGATTTGCCTTAAATATATATAGCATGAATATAGAGATTCGAATTCCGAAGAAGCTGCTTTAGACCACAAGCTCATGTTAAGTTAAAGCTTATGAATACCTTGATATATATGTAAATATATATATATATATATATATATATATATATATATATATATATATATATATATATATATATATATATATATATATATATATATATATATATATATATATATATATATATATATATATATATATGAAAGCATATAGGCGACTGTCTTCAATTACGTTCTTTGATTAGATGCCACGCCTTATGCCACGCCCCCAAATACAATAAGAGCTAACGAGTATAACACTAATTGCAATTCGAAACTAACTAAACTAAATACACCAATAACAACTCCATTTTTAAGTCTGAAGAAAACGTTTATACATACATACATCTAAATATAATATATATACACACATATACATACATACATACATACATATATAACTTGATATGTAACCCGATATAAAGACGTTGCTAAATCATTAGCTTTAGTTCCAAGATACAATTTGATCGATTTATAAACTCAAATTATATACATATATACATACAAATATATATATAGACGTAAATATATATATATATAATATAGGATTTAATATATATTAACAAATTGTGCATACATATAAACTGTATATATGTATGTGTGCAGCAGCAAATTGTACGTTTTGAAGCCAACAGCAAGTAATACGCCTGACTATATCAACAGATTTATATACACATACATATATAAACATTCTAATGTAATTCAATGTGGATCGCTTATTAAAATCGATCGATGCGGGCTTAGCGACATCTAGCGGCAGCCGTGGCTACGTAGAAAGCTAAACTCATCTCTCTCTCTCTCCATCTCCTTCTCGATCGGCCGCTGGCAAAGCTCACGTTCGTGTAATGCGTGCGTGCGACGGACGTTAGATGGCGCTATCTTGCTTATCGAAAATTATGAACTTAATTTAAATGCTTGTTCGAATTGTGTTTGTTAAATGAATTGTTTGCAATCAATAGCCTCTGTAGACTGCGATTAACGTTTTATACCTTAATGACATTTAATACTATTATTTAGATAAATTGTTGTTCATGCTCACAAGAAACTACAAAAAGAACAAAGAAACAAAGCAATATTTCAAAAACAGAAACTTGGAATTCAGCTAATTTTATGTAAGAGAATATAATAACTAATTAAATTTTCCTGAGAATTAATACAACACTAAATATGCAAATCAAATCAAATCAAATGAAATCAAATCAGAGAAGCCCTGTTAACCAATATCACTATCATTATCATTATCATTACTATGAAAAGTCGTAGCGTAAATGCCTTCTGTTGCACGATTCATTGATTGTTGCTAGTTTTCCGGCTACCGCAGCCCTTAAATATGCAATAATAAATGCAGCTTGTGACTTATTTTTATGTACAAATTAGCTATTAATAATTAACAATTCATTTCATCATTATCAGAGACCAAAAAAACCAAAACCAAAACAAAAGACGAAGTAAAAGAAAAAAACAAAAAAAATTTTAAATAAACAAAAACTATTTTTATACAAAAATATATTTTATCACTTCTTTTTTTATGATCCAATAAGTACAATATTTTTTATTGTTCGCAATTTAACTTAACTTTTATCTAGCGTATTCTTAGTACATTTTCTAACGGGCATCATCTAGTGCATGTTTGTATTGGAATATATGGGACAATGTTTCATCGATCGTTAGGTCTATCCATCAAATAGTTATCTATCTATATTTACAAATTATGATATGGAAATCAATTCAAAGTGCACATGAGCTATGTATATAGTCGATCATTAGATTCCAAAGACCGTATGGATTATAATTTTAATATACAAAATTAAAAAATAAGAATTATTTTTTGAGTTTTTATTTATTTGATAAAAATAAAAAATAATCATTAGACATCAATTTTTATATCAAAGTCAAATAATAACTTTTATTTTAAAAATTAAAAATAAGATTTATGGCTTAAATTGTACCATAAAAATTGAAAATAAACATCGAATTGAAATATCTTTTGAAGCAAAGGAGCTAGATCATATATAGCAAGTGTAGCAATTATATACATATGTACACACACATATACATGTTTATATCAACTGAAAGGAACTAATACGTAGATCACATTTATAGGTCTATATATGATCTAGCTCCTTTGCTTCAAGAGATATTTCAATTCGATTTTTGAAAATTGAAAATAAAACTTATATTTTTATATTGATATAATAATGGATGTCTAATAATTATTTATTACTTTTACCTTATAAATTAATTTTAATAATTAATTAATAAAAAATTACAAACAAAAGTTTTTCCTGCCCTTGAATTTGACGTAAAAAATAACTCATGTCTGTTTTCTCCACTCATTTTGGAGTTTTTCGTGCCCCAATTTTTGTAGATTCATAACTTTTATTTGCAGTCCCTGGTAGATCCTAAAGAAAATATCATCATCTCTCTTGCTATTATCATCTTAATGCCCATTTTCAATGGATATCTATTGGGTATTATATTATTGACATTTCCATTCTAATCAAGTACTTCTAGTTCTCGTTCTCGAAAAACTAGAAGCCTGAAAATTAAATCATATAGTTTTATAAGATATATATGCATTTTTTTGTACTCATTCCGCTTAATTTGTAAGTCAAAGTCTAAATCCTTACGTAAATATCACATACATACATTATACAACTTTTCCCAAATTTTAATTATTTACATTTAAATATATTTGCACATGATTCTTATAAGAGCCTTACAGAAAGCACAAGTATCCAAATATTATCATTCCAGCTATAATTGGCACTAAATAGTGAAAGCATATATATGACACAGATTGGATATATTCTACTTGTGTTCTAGCTAGGAATTTGGCTACAGTTTTCACTGAGAGTCAGCGGAGAATCCAGTGCATTCCCTTTCTCTGGCAGGCGACTGGCAGTTAGTGTCTGCTGCGACTAGTCAAACCACCTGATGCACCCCCAAGCAGCATCTTCAGGTTGATCTCCATTTGCTTGGCCAGGTGCCCCAATTGATTCCAGCTTTGTATTTTACCGTTGCCTTTGCCAAAGTCGAAAAAGTGGAATGGAAAGGCAACTGGTCGCTTGGTCGCTTGGTCGCTTGGTTCGCACACCTGGCTCACCTGTTCTAGCTCGAGCTCGGACGACCAAATGTTCCTCTGCTTTCGAGCTGACAAGTTCAGTGCCGGCCATCAGTCGCAGACACTCGCATCGCGATAGACTCGCAGAAACGATTTCGGTCTTACAACTTGGATCTTGTGCTCTGTTTTTGTTTGTTGTTTTCATTGGTGAAGCTGTGAAACACTGTGTTTATGCTGTTCATGCTGTGTGTCGCGTGTTGTTTACGTGTTTCAGTGAATCTGTTAAACATTGCTTAGAGCTCGATATGGACAGTGAATGTGGTAAGTGCCCAAGGTCTTTCCCTACCAAATAAGCCATGCGTGTACCCGAAGGCGACTCCAAGTTCAAGACCCACTCAGATCCAGTTTGTGGTTTGCATTTCCGTCTCGCTCAAGCTTGGCCTTCGCCTATTTTACAGCTGCACTTGCCGCCGAAAAGTACAAGAAAAGCTAAAAAACCTGTTGGCGTGTGCCACTTACACAGTGCAAAATGTAAGCCACTAAAATCAGAACACACAAAAGAATCTGGCTTGGAGCACGACACTCAGAATGAGGTTGAGGCTGGTTATCTCCATATGACTGTAATGTTTTAGCCATAGTACGCTTAAGCTTTCCGTATCTCAACTCATATTACTCTTAATCGATGCTTATCTCTTTACGTATATCTATATATAAATATGTATTTGTATCTCTTATATTTCTTTTCTATATAATATCGCTTCCAAATCTCCCTCACAGTTTTATATCGAAAAAGGTATTTAGTACATCTTAAAATCCTTAAGAATTTTATTAAAAAATCGAGCACTAAAAACACGAAGTCATATATATCAAATATTTTCATTCAGCTAGAGAAAATAATCAAAACAAAAGAAGCTTAGAGTGGACGTGAGAAGGATGATGAGATCGGCTTATAAATACATCATTTGTGGTCAGATAAACGGAGATACAATCGGATATGGGCTTCATACTTCACGGAAGTAGTTTCATCTTCAGCTTTGCATAAATATTATCTACAGCTTAAATGAAATTTCAAAATTTGTATTTGTTGTTATACGTTGAGCTGATTGAAAATGGGAAATCAGATTATATTGGTTTTGCTGAAAGGTATGTAACCGGCAATAAAGTATATATACTCTTGATCTGAGTCGATTTAGCTGAACAATGCATTAAATAAGCATAAAATACCGTATCAGGGCTCAGGGGATCTCTCAGTCGAGCAGTCTCGACGCACTCTTATTTGTTCTTCAACTTTTTATTTGTTTTTGTATGTTATTATGGATTATATTTATGTAAAAATGTAACTTAATTTTCATTTTACTTATTCATTTATTTTTTTATTCATTCAATTAAATAAAAATATATTATTTCAAAACCCAGATCGGGCGACTTCAGGGTCGATCTCTTAGCTGTTGGTTTTCCAATTTGTGTTTCATCCAAATGACAAATGAGAAATAGAGATTTAGATCTACTGAATTTGAAACCAAGCATGTCATGTTAATGACTTCCCAATGCATTTGACAAATGTATGTTCAGTTCTCATTGGGGCATCTGTTGGTGCTGTGTTAAGAGCTTAACTTCGAACATGTTTTGAAGTCTGAAAAAAAACAGCAACTAGTATAAATATATCACAAAAATTTCCAGCAATTCCTCGAGAAAGTCTGAATTTACTGCGTTCCTCAGAGCGCCAGCCAAATTACGTTTGTGTTGCGTTTCAAAATTATTGGTTAAACTGATAAATATTATCCATCCATCTAACCATTCGATTAAGCTATGTTACGGTCAGGCCGCGGTCACCAGGACGGCTCAAATGAGGAGCGCATGTGCTGGATCTGCTTGAATACAGACGGGGGGAATATGCGCCAGGACTGGCTGAAGCCGTGCCGTTGCCGTGGCACTAACAAGTGGGTGCACGAGGCTTGCCTCAGCCGCTGGATTGATGAAAAGCAGCAAGTCAACCCGGACGCTCCGGTGGCTTGTCCCCAATGCTATACCGAGTACATTATTGTGATGCCTCCAGTTTGCCGTTTTGATGCAATGCTCGAGCGTGTGGAGAGTACATACTGTCTGCTCTGTCCAAGCATTCTGATGGGTATGCTGGCCACTGTTGTGTATATGGCAACGATCTCCTATGGAGCGCTTACGCTGCACCAAATAGCTGGCTACGATACGAGCATTCAGCTGATGAAAGAGGATCCCACTTTTCTGTTGATTGTGCTGCCATCGGTGCCATGTGTCTTGCTGCTGCTGCGCCGCTTTGACTGGGATAATTGGATGGTGCGCTGGCTGCGCCGTCAGCACCGTCAGTCTGTGGGATTGGAGCATTATGATGAGCAGGGCGATCTGCTGCCTGGCGCTCCGCTAACCGATGAATATTTTGACAGGCTGGAGCCGATGGATCAGGATGAAATATTTGAGACCGCTGCTATGAATTCGGGGAATATTGAGCGAGCCACATGCCGTGTCTGCACGGCCCTTAGTCTGCCTACCTTTTCAGTACTTATTGGGCAGACTCTGTATAGTAATGTGAACAGCAAATTGCTAAGCATAGTGTTGGGAGCCTTCACCTTTGAGGCTATTAAGGGGTTGATCAGTGTCTATTTGCGCCAATGCCAGTATTATCGCCGACGTTATCGTAGTGTACTAGACTACACCACGGAGAACGTCCAGCTGGCCGGCAGGACCATCTAGTTTCTCTACAAATTAAATACTTCATGTTGTTAATTTTGGTGTTTAAAATAAAAATTATAATTCCAACGGAAAATATCGCTACCACAAACTCTCTTTATCGATTACTATCATCGATTGCACACACTGCCGCTGACCAAAGTAAATTGCAATGTGCAGCTTCCTACTCGATAGTTTGGAACGTTTGCCAACACAATAAAGAGCAGCTGCACCTGTGACGTGAACCGCTTTCTCGATCATTCGGATCGTTTGGCAGCACCATTGAAAATCACGTTATAATTTTAAATTTTAATTTAAATCAAAAACCAAAGATTGACTATGGTATGGACATTAGGCTTAAATTATTTGTAGAGTGGGGATTGACGTTGAACTAATTTTAGGGCGCGTTTCTTCAACCAACGGGCTATTCGAAAAAGCCTGCGGATATTGCCAATACTCATTGTCATTCCCTTGCTTTCCATGCCGCTGTTGCTATAGTCTATGCGGCTGGCGAAGTTGAGGGGCAATCCAAAATGTTTTTTAACACCAGAATAGAATAGTAAATAGCACACCCGCACGCAGGACGGATCGTGGACGACAAACTCCGGCTGCCCGCGCTCCAATCGTATTTCATAATGATCCAACAGCTGACAGACAATCAGACAACGTGGGGTACGACCGAAACGCGAATACATCCAGCCATTGCAATTCGTGTCGGTGCACTGAGCGGATGCCATTTCTGGCAACTCGTACAGATGCATCGGCCTGGGCGTGTCGCGCATTATAAGCAATCGATAAAGAAAGTGCAGCGGACACCCAAAGTAGGCATAAGGGCTGTGCGATTTTAAATTGCAGCGCGGCTCGTCCTTGTATGTTACTTGCAGAATGTAGCCAGGATTGAGCAGCGGACGCTTTAGATTCATTTTTTTGCACAGCCGTCGCAATTGTCCGCCGTCCACGCGCCGCAAATTCGGATACGCCTGCCACACAAGAATCCAATGGAGCAGGTGGATGTAGCCGATGCCCGTCTCGGCCAAGTGATTGAATCGGTCGTTGCAACTCAGGCTTTGCAGCAAGTGGTGACAGCTGGGCCAAGAAGAGATAATGCGACGCAATCCTTCGATATCGTAGAACGCATCTCCCATAAAAATTGATGGCACAGGCACCAAGTTGCTGCGATACCCATCGCTGTGGGCTGCCGCTGCAAACATCAACAGCTTGGCATCACTGGCACAGGCCTGGTACTCCAAGACATTGGTGAGGGCATCAAAAACTCGCAGCGTGGCCATGCTTTGCATGCCGTAGTAGTGACGCGTGTGCGTAAGCTGGTTGTCGGCGCTCAGCGTTAAGTTGCTTGAGGCAATCCTGCTTGTGGGATCAATAGTTAGATGAATGGATTTATGTGTGTGAGACAATACCCTATATCTAGTTCAGTAGGCGAATCGTCGTCCTCTTCTATACTGTCGCCATCACTGTCAGTGTCGATGAGCGTTTTCCCGGAGAGGCTCTGGCTATCAAAGATATCAGCGAGGCTGTGCACTGCATGTTGTTGCTCCATAATTTTTCACACAAATGCAATTTTGTTTTGTTAACTAGCTCTGTTATAATTGTAAATATTGAAGACTTATCTTAACATATGAGCTGGCAAGCGAAAGGCTGCTTTGTTCATATTTCAGAGCCGAAAATCAACGCTTGTATGTGTGTGAGTTGTGTAATGTGCGCTATAGTAGGACTCATTACATTGTTGACCTTTAGACAACGCAGCGATATTTATAAATAGGAATAACAAGCATCACACGTCACCGGCCTCTCGGATTACAACTGTCTGTTATCAGCAAAACGTTTGTTTACAAAATAGACGCAAGCACAGTGTACGCGGTGCTGTAATATCAGGAAGTATCTGGAAAGTGGAACAACAACAGACACACCCCCTTCACACGGACGCACACCTGCAACGGCCAATGGTAAATAGCGGTTGGTCTTGACCTCGAATTCGAATTCGAAATCGCATTCGAGTCTGTAACGGGCTGTTTGACAGGATGCCAGTGCATTGTTATCGATATGCCGATAGGCAGTAGCTCCTCGTCGCTATGACGTGCGAGGATGTTTTGCCTAAAGTGCTGAAAATCCCGCATCCATCATGACGCATCTTCGCCTAAACAGCAACATGTAAACAAAATATGCATAGAAACTGCCGAGAATAACGGAGAAATGCGTTGGGTATGATCAACAGGGGTTGCTGTCAAAGGGTCATCAGCAACAACTACGTCAATGAGACTGAAAGCAGAGACAAGACCCATCAATTAATATACCATCCTCCGACACATGCACACAGGCACACACACACATGCACACGGTGAGTGTGTGTGTATGATTGTACGTAGTACCTTCGAGACCTGATAACATTCGTCCCGAGTGTAAAGTACAAAATTCCAAAGCATTCATTTTTGATTGATACAACATTTCGTAGAATTTTATTTAATCACTTTCATTTTTATTGTTGCTTTCGTATTTCCGAACTTAACGCTAATTACAATAGATTAAAAGTGTACGTAAAGTAAAGCATAATTGAAATCAAGGCAAAACCGAGTCGTCTGCCTCAACATTTAATAATAAATTAGTGTCATTAGGTGAACAATTTAGTTATCATTTTCAGTATTTATAAACTACGCATATTTAGTGATGCGTACTACTGGCTAGACCAACTACTTTATCTATAAACTATTTAAAACTTTGTTTTACAGGCAGCCTATGTATGTTTGTATGCTTAAGCTACGACTACGAAAGTTAAGTTAAGCAGTTAATATGTATGTATATATGTATGTATATGTATATAGAGTAGAGAGCTTAATGTAGAATAGAATAGAGTTTAGTGATAATGTATATCTTTCGTAAGTACGAGTTTTAAGTGTAGCAAGTGTTCAAGTTGTTTTGTTCATCTAAGCATTGAGATTAGTTTGCAATTAGGTTTCAAACCTAATGTCAAATGTCAATTTTGTTTTTGATTTTAATTGCTTGCTGACGCATTTGGCAGGTTCAATTCAACTGGCTGTGGCTTCGTAGGCATTCCCAGCTGTAGAATAATAACATATTGATGTAATATGATCTGACTGCTATGAACATTTGCGAACTAACCTGCACCTAAAACTTTTTGTTGTCTCTGAGGTAGGCCTTGTGGCGCACGGTTTCCCTCAAGCATTTGTCCGACTCGCTGCCTGTGCCCCGCTGCTGGCACAGAGTTTCCGTTTTGAGGACGAAACACTGCGTCTGCACCATGTTGAAGAAGAGCTTGCCAATGGTGTTGGCGTCCTCGTCGTTGGCCATTTTAAGACAAGTGCGGAAGCGCCGATCGCAGCTGCAGTGCGACAGCGTGTACGGGCGATAGTTGAACAGATCGTACCGATTGGACATGGCCGGTATGTACATTTTGCAGTGATCGTGCTTCCGACAGCACTTGTCAGCCATCGATGCGCCGCCCAAGTGATTGTACGTTCCATTTGCCAAATTTCCACGCCCACACCAGCGTGTGTTGGGCGCTATGAACCAATCAGACACTTGTCGACGTCGGCGTGCGGGCGCAGGGGGCAATGCGCCTGCAATTGTGTCGTCATCTTTATCGTACGACTCGTGACGTAGTTGCTGTCGACCGCTATTGTTACTACTGGGGCTCTCTTTGTGTATTGGTGTTGACGTTGGCTTTGTTGCTGTTGTTGTTGTTGTTGCAGCGGCAACGGCAGCCGCAGCTACATTGGCGGGCAATGGCAGCTGCTTGGCAGCGCACATCTGCCAAGCGAACACAATTAAGCATAGCAAATAAATATAATTGCAGTTCAATGCGATTGCGGTTGCCATTCTGTCAATGTGTCAGTCTGTCAAAATCTTGTTTTCATTCAGCGTTGTAACGTATTCTCTTCTAAGGCTTCGCGCTACGTTTTCGGCACGCTTCTCACACTAAAATGTCGCTCCGACTGCCAAACGCTGGCGTTTTATGGGCTCGCACGCTGCAGCTTGACTGGCGACTGGCTATTGGCAATTTCGCCGTGCGCGTGTGTATTAAGGGTCTGTGCAGGTGAATCGCCTGTCGTTCGCCCAGAGCAGTGCTGTGCAGTGAAACACATGTTCGGCTGTCAGTGTTGCAAAACTGTGCGAAAGCTCGCTGGCTGCAGTCGACACTGCCATTTTGAGTGTTTCTTTTGCGTGAATGAATACATAAATGTGTATTATTATTAAGTATGAATTTGTTCATATAGCCACTGTGAATACAAAACTGTAGCTACTATTGTACTGTTAGTGATGTGACTTAATCCAGCGCAAAAATGTACATAATCTATTGGGAACAGGTTGCCTCTCAGCTGTTAAGGGGTTTTAATATTTTGCAACACTTGTCCACAAGTAGCATCAATATTTTTGTGTGTGGTCAGGTGGATCGAATTTAAAAAAAAGAGTACAGGGCTAGCCTAGACTGCGCGGCGCGACGCATGCATTTACGCACTAATGCAATGCAGCGAACTCAACAGGAGCAAAAGCAGTTGAAGCTGCAGCAGCAGCAACAGCACACAGAAGACATACAGCAGCATCATCACCAACAACAGCAGCAACAACAACAGCATAACAGTAATATTAACAGCAATGGGACGCACATTGCTGGCTGCAGCAATGCCACGCCCACAACGGCTGCAACAACGAATGCAGCTGCTGGCGCCGCAGGAGTGACGCCGCCTCGTACCTGGGCACTGAACCAAAACTATGCAGCCTCAGACACATCCGGGGAGCACGATGGGGACACGGACCACCCGGACTCGCGGTATGAGTGCGCCATTTGCTTAGACTGGCTATACGAGCCGGTGCTGACGTCATGCGGCCATCGCTTCTGTAAGAGCTGCCTCAGTAATTGGCTGCAGAACCACAACCAGTGCTGCCCACTCGACAACAAGCAGTTGTCCGCCGAGCTGGATATTTTTCCCGACAATTATACGCGTCGCGAGATTGATCAAATCAAGCACAAGTGCCGCAATTCGCCACGTGGCTGTGCCGTGGTGGCCTCGCCCATCGAGCTGCATCGGCATTTACCCAGCTGCCCGTACCGCAGACAGCAGCAACAGCAGCCGCTCGAGGAGAAGTGTCCCTTTGCCAGCATCAAATGCGATTTTGTGGGTCGCCCCGAGACCAATCAGTTGGAGGAGCATCTCAAAACGGACATGCCGCACCACATGCAACTCATGCTGCAGGCTTTCCAACAAACTGCCATCGAGACTTGGCAGCCACACAAACCCAGCTCCAGCTCCGCGCTGGAGAACGGCCACAAGGCGGGACAACTGCCACCGCCGCCGCAGTACGCGAACGGCGTCGACGAGCAAATCGTCCAGACCATGTACCAGCGCATCGTCGTGCTTGAGCAGCGCACACGAGAGCAGGAGACACGCATCGAGAATCTCAACAAGCAGCTGCGACGCCAGCAGCCGATCGATGCCCGCTACAGCAACGGCACCATCGTCTGGCAGATCGAGCAGCTAAGCACCTTGATAGAGCACCTGCGTGCCAATGCGAATAACCAGGTGTACTCGCACGAGTGCTATACGTCGCCGTACGGCTACAAGTTCTGCGCCCGTCTCAACATACAGCCGCGGAAGCCGCACGTACTCAGTCTGCACGTGCATCTGATGCAGTCGGACAACGACTTCCACTTGGACTGGCCATTCAAGGGTCGCATCAAGCTCTGCATGGTGCACCCGGGCGATGCAAGTCTGTCGCAGCACGACACCATCATGACCAAGCCAGAGATACTCGCCTTCCACCAGCCGCGCGAGGCCATCAGCACACGTGGCTTCGGATTTCTCGAGTACGCCAACATATCCAATATCATGCAACTGGGCTTCTGTGCCGACAATCGGCTCCTGATCAAAATTGAGATTAACATTGTGTGAATTGAATCGCCCAGGACTAACTACTAGCCATGTGCTCAATATACACTAGATGCTTATATATACATACGAACAATAGGCGCTGAAATACGTATATTTTATATAGACCTTATACGATCTACGATTATTAGTCAAAACGGAGAAAAAACATCACAGCGAAGCAATTTTTATACCATAGTTTAGAAGCGACTTTATCAGATATATAAATATATATATAGTATGTCATATAGCATACATGTAGTATGGTAGCAGTTCGAATAGGCCAAACTTTTGTATACGTTTACATGCATTCTATTGTTTAATAATGCTAGGAGAAAAGAACAGACGTAAATCGGATTAGACCCATTCCAAGTTGTGATTTTGTTTGTTAGCAGATTCCAATAAGATTTAAGTGACAGCTTGTGTTTGTGATTGGCCGGTTAATAGTATCCAGTCATTCAAATCTATTCTCATTCCGCCCTTATTCTAATATGCTTTATATTGTGATTACAGTGATTCACATTTGTACTTAATTCAATGTTCTCTTTTAAAGTTAGTTTTTAATTTCGGAACTTTGTTTTTAAAACGCTTCCAGTCAGTGGTTGATTTTATCAATTGTAAACACAGAAAAAAATAGTCCATTATGTTAAACAATTATTCCTAGGTGATTTTTTGTTAAGTCTTAGATATGTTAGATATTGATGGCAGCAGCATACATACATATATACTACAAATATTCATATTTATATACATACATAATATTGAAATGGATTGAAGCAAGTGGGCAATATATACACATACATGTTGGGTAAGCATATTCATAATTGTGCAGTAATCAATTAGCGAGAACAACGGCACAACAACAGCAACAACAAATAATAATAAACGACCCTTTTGTACCAACAAATTACCGAGTTATTATTTTGCGAAATGTACGAATGTTTAAGCCAGAGAGGCGGTGCCTGCTCTTTGGGGAATGCAAGTGTATTTGAATCGAAAACAATTTGAGTTATATTTTGATTTGTTTTTAATATTCAATATTTACATTTTACATTAGGCCCTAACGGCGGCCTCATACTATATATATTAGACTATATAAATTCCCATGTTTACGTTACATGCCAGCTGCCCGCAGCTGCAACGGCAACAACCTCTACATGGGATGCGTGCTGTCCCTGAAGCAACTCAATGGTGACTGCCTCCTCCAGCAGTTGGTCGGTATTGTCGGCTTCCTCTACTTCAACTTCGACATCGTCTTGAGATGTCTTTGCCTTGGCTTTGGCTCTGGCGCGTGCCGATTCATGAGTGCGCATGTGGGCATTGAGGCCGCCAGACTGGGCAAACATTTTGTTGCATAGCTTGCACGAGTATTTGCGCTTCTCCGAGTGCAGGAGCTTGTGGAGGCGTAGAGCTTTCTTGCGCTGGAACGTGGAGCCGCACACATCACAGACGAAGGGCCGCAGATTCGTATGCGAGACGGCGTGCACGTTGAGATCGTGGAAGCTGTAAAACGCCTTGCCACAAACCTCGCACTTGGCAGGCCGTTCACCCGTGTGGCGCCGCATGTGGGCAGTGAGCACGCCCCGATCGCGGCAGGGACGACCGCACACCTCGCATATGCATGGCATGCGGCCGGTATGGCATATATTGTGCGACGTCAACTCCTTCTGTGTGTAGAAGGTGGCTTCGCAGTCTGGCTGCTGGCACTTATACGGCTTGATTCCGCTGTGCCGTTGGCGATGTCGCATCATATTGCCGGACTGCGTGAACGGCTTGCCACATATGTCGCAGAAGATGCCCGTGTGCTTCCAACGATGGCCACGCAAGTCACGCTCCGTGCGGAAGGTCTGATTGCACTCAGGCTCGTCGCATTTGTAGATCTTGGCGGGATCCTTGCGCGGTTTTTTGCGGACGCTTCCAGCGGTGGCTGTCGCCATGGCATCACCTGCAGCTATCCTGTGCGGCTTTGGCGGTTTGCGGAAATTGTGCTTGCTGCGTTTGTGGCTTTGAAGGCTGCGTTTAGTGTTGTAGGCGCGATCACATTGGTCACAATGGAAGAGCATGTCTCTGGTGTCGTCCTCTTCCTCATCATTGTGATCGGAGCCTGAGTTCTCATTGCGCTCAAGGCGAGCCTCGCTATTGTTGCCATCCCCCACCATCCACTCTACATGCGTGTCCATTGTCGTGTCATTTTCCGACTGTTGCACCAGAATATTCTTGAGTGTTGCTTCGCGTCGCTGGCGCCTGGTTGCAATTGAGCCATTCTGTTCTTCAGATGCAGTGGCATTTGCATCTTTATCAGTCTCGTGTTCCCGGTCAAGCAGCGCTATCTGGGCCAAGTCCACATTCACATTGTCATTGGTCGCGTGCGTCTCATCATGGGCAATTGGGTCGTCCTCGGATTTAATGGCCAACGCTCCGACATCCACCTCCACCGGCGCATCCAGATGCTGCTCCACGGCATGTGTTGCGAACAGCTTGCATTCTTCAGTCTCCGTCTCCATCTCCATATCTACCTCTGACCCTGTCAGATGCTTGAGTTGAAAATGTTGAAGAAATCCTTCATATGGCACTTGCTGGCTGCAGAGAGCGCAGCAAACATCGTAGCTCGTTGGGCTGACGCAGAGTACCTCACCGCAACGAAAATTAAAATATGAACGATCAAAATCTGGTTGCAATTTAATCATCCTGTGGAAAACTGATTACAGCAGCGATGCTCTAAAATAGTGTCCATTTAACTTTGGCGTCGTATCAGACTCCAAATCAAAGCCGCCGTCGGGCCAAACACTGGACAGCTGTGAATCGATGAAATACTCGATTATAGATGTTTACCGATTACCAGGCTATCGATGTTTTTTTGTAATGCATACCAATAATTAAATCAAATGTTGAGTAAATAATTAAGGAGTTGGATATGCAACCAAGAAATATAAAATTAGTATTTTGATGTTAAAATGATGGAAAGTAGTAGTGCCGCGTAATTCCGAAGTATCGATACTCAATCAACGGCAAGTGCTTGAATTCAAAACAATTGTTTATTTCATCGCTGTCAGTGTTGTATTACAGCTGATAAATTGCAATTCTCGAATTGTGCACACTGGTAGCTGCCGCCCGTTGTGTATTCGTGTATACACTTTTTTTTCTAACTGCAATCAGCATATTGATTTTTCGCCCCCGCTTTTCCATTGAAGTCTACAGCACGGGCAGGGCATAAACATAAGAATCAATTGTAAAAATGTCGGAGTGCGCCGCTTCAGCCAGCAATGTGAATGCCAATGAAAAGATGGCCAGCTTGCTGAAGGAGGCGGAAAATTTGAAAGCCAAATTAGAAGAGGAGCGCCAAAAGCTAAACGATGTCAGCCTCTCAACTATTGCTGAAAGGCTGGAGCAGATAGCCTTCGTAAACATAAAGCCACGTAAGGTGCTGAAAGGTCACCAGGCGAAAGTGCTGTGCACCGACTGGAGCCCCGATAAGCGGCACATTATCTCATCATCTCAGGACGGGCGCCTCATAATCTGGGATGCATTTACCACAAACAAAGAGCACGCTGTGACAATGCCAACCACTTGGATAATGGCATGTGCGTATGCGCCATCCGGCAACTATGTGGCCTGTGGTGGCCTGGACAATAAAGTAACTGTATATCCGATTACCTCCGATGAGGAAATGGCTGCCAAGAAGCGCACTGTGGGCACGCACACCAGCTACATGTCGTGCTGCATCTATCCCAATTCAGATCAACAGATACTCACAGGAAGCGGCGACTCCACATGTGCTCTGTGGGACGTCGAATCTGGGCAACTGCTGCAAAGTTTCCATGGCCACTCCGGTGACGTGATGGCCATCGACTTGGCGCCAAATGAGACGGGCAACACCTTCGTCTCTGGCAGCTGCGATCGCATGGCCTTTATTTGGGACATGCGGTCTGGCCACGTGGTGCAGTCCTTCGAGGGCCATCAGTCGGACGTGAACAGTGTCAAGTTCCATCCATGCGGCGACGCCATCGCCACGGGCTCCGACGACAGCAGCTGTCGTCTGTTCGATATGCGCGCAGACCGCGAAGTGGCCGTCTTTGCCAAGGAGAGCATTATCTTTGGCGTCAACTCGGTGGACTTCTCAGTCAGTGGGCGACTCCTCTTCGCCGGCTACAATGACTACACCGTCAACCTGTGGGACACCCTCAAATCGGAGCGCGTCTGCCTGCTGTACGGCCACGAGAACAAGGTCTCCTGCGTGCAAGTCTCTCCCGACGGCACAGCGCTGTCCACTGGCAGCTGGGACTACACCATCCGAGTGTGGGCCTAAGCCATAAAACCATTAAAAATATATGTGTGTGTATTATACGAATGTGCATATGCATATATATGTAAATTGAATCTGTTGAGCACGCTCCTGCTGTTGTTTGTCAGCTTTCAGCTTTTTTTTTTCTGTCTGTGTGTTACACCAAATACTATATACTTTAAGTATGATGCAAAGGAGGCGAAGTGCACGCAACCAATCCAAAGAGAAGGAGCTCGTGTATATCTATGTAAACATATTATGCGCTAGTTCTAAGTTCCTGTTCGAAATAAATGTTGAAGCGAAAACAAATTCTCCAAGCTTTTCATTCATAAACTCTAGCGATATTTATAAAACTTCTTTATCATATAATATATGATATATACATATGTGTATACACACGTACAGTCGAGTAGCGATCGCTTTTCTCTCGCTAAGTTTTAAAAACTTCCTAGTTAAAACGAAATAATTTTACACGCAAATAATAATTCATCTCTTATAAATTCAAATCTTATTTTGGAACCTGTTGCAATTTGTAATTCGAAGTTTTTCAAAACCTGTCGGTTAAGCTTGGGCTTGCTCTGGGAACTTAATAACAATTGCCAGAGCTTAAGTCTACTAAACTCGTATATCTGAGAAAACTCGATTTGCAAATTCGAAATTCCTTTCGAGTGTGGATTTTGGACCGGTATCTAAAATCGAAAGTCCATTAAATTCACATACATCTATATTTGGAGACCCTAGCTCTAAAGATGCACAAGATAGAGATTTAAAACTGATTTTTTTTGATAAGGTTTTAATCGATAAAAATAACTATATATGCATATACTATGGACATACACAAGGCTAAAAATTTAATCGAAGAACTACTCTGATATAAATCATATTTATATTGTATTTATATATATGGCATTAGTTAAATATATAGCATACCCATGATATATACCTTATTAAATTAGAGCTGTCGTTATGCTATGCTTTAAAGGATTCTATTGATGTTTAATGATCAATCATCATATTTTCTTTTGGAACAATTTTTATTATGACACCCAATAGCGAATGATAATTATACATACATTATAACTAGCGTATTATAGTTCTTTATATGCTCGCGAACTTATTTTCTTTTGGAACAACTAATAATATGATATATGTACAATAACTAACAATATTATGTATGTATAATAACCAACGTATTACAGTTAAAGAGAGCTATTAACGTATTACAGCTATGTTATAAGGTTCTCTTTACATATTTCCTTTCGAAACAATTTCGTTTATGACATACAATATAATAATAATAATGATAGTAATACATACGTATATAATAACTAACATATGATAGATAAATAGAGCTATCTAAGTGCATTATTTCACAAGATTCTGTAGCATATTGTTATACAATGCTGGACAAAAGTATTTTGACAACGCATGTTAAAAACTTTAGCCGCATATTTCTGCATACTTAGAGAAGGATCGATATGCAACTAATTTTTATACCTTGTGATCCCATGAAAAATGGGAAATCAGGGTATAATGATTTTGTGAAAAATATGTAACAAGCAGAAGGAAGCATCGCAGATCCCATAAAGTATATATATTCTTGATAAGGGCGACGAGCTGAGTCGATATATATAGATCTCAGAAGATATAAGAGCTAGAGACTTCAAATTTTGTATGCATACTCATGTATACCATACGCAGTACAAGTTTATCTTTTTTTCAATAACTTATCCGATTTTTTATCGAGAATAATCGATAAATTGACATTGTTTATTCAGCGTAATTTTAATACTTTTAGACGTATAGTCTTCAGCTTTAGTGTGTACATACATCTGATCAATACAAAGATTTTGTAATTTACAGATTTTGGATACCACGCCTCTTTCGCCCCCACTTTGTAAATTTTAAGTACTAGAGACTTGTGCTTTGGAATGTATACACATTTGCACATTATGATCGCGTTCTGAAAGTTTCATGAAGATAGTCTGACTACAAGAGAAATTATTCAGCAAAAAAGTTCTCATAGTATTGCGCACACTGAAGCGCAGCCCAAGCGCAGTCGCTGCTTACTGCGCGTAAATATCAGCGCCATGTAGAGATCAGGGTATCTCCTAGTCGAGCAATCTCGACTAGAGTTTTCTTACTTGTTCTTTTTGAAAGATTACATTACTAGTTCTAGGAGAATTATACATACAGTTCAAAGACAGTGCAAACAGAATTAAATAATAATAGTGCGCCAGGAAAAAAAAATTTTGTGTTCAGTTGTCACTAAAGGTGGGCATGGGTCAATATTTTGCGAATCGGCCCGCCCAACCCATGGGCAGAAGAGCAAAACTTTACCCGCACCCAATTGCAACAAAAACAATTCAAACCCGAAATCCAATCCGCCCGCGCGAAACAATTTTTCAAAAAATTGTTAAGAACATTATTTATGTTTTATATAGAAAAGGAGCATAGGAAAATGCTTTACGATACTCAACGTTTGTTGCACGTGCAGTGCTATTTGGCTTAATAAATGTTGAAATACTTAACGAAACTTCATGAAATTATGAATATTATGTACAAGCCCCAACCACTATTAATTCGAACATATTTTTTTTGCATTAGCAATGCTAATAAAGATAACGCATCCAATGTGTTTTGTCTTAAAGAGAATTCTGTTCTCTTAACGATGAAAAAAAAGTTTTCTTCTATTTCCAACAATGAGTAATTTACGGTAGACTACCGTTAAAAAAAAAAATAAATAAATTCGAACGCTGCACTGTTGTCCAGATTAAGGTTTTTTTGGCATAAGCAAAACGAAACCTTTTTGGTTAATTTTAAAGTGATTTATTATTAGACGAGCTACAAGATAGAAAAATCGGCCTTCTTTAGCCGTCTTTTTCTGTTTTTCTACCTATTGATATTTGATGATTGTTTTTGAGTTCGGTCGAAACTGTTTTTGGCAAAATCCGCATCTTAGCATCAATATATGCGGTCTCAACCAATTAATTTTGAATTTTGAAAACTTCACTTATTTCACGTGTTTTGCCTATAATTTATCAAAAACTACGATCAAACAGTGCTCCTTATTAAGCAAGGCACGAAAAATAGCTTTAAAGATTAATATATTCATGTATTTACCGGAAATGAATATGAAAAGGACTGTCAAAATACTTTTTTCCAGCCAAAAGAACGATAAGCTTTTACAATGCGTTGTGAAAATACTTTTGTTCACCATTGTATTAAGATACACAATGTCTAATGATAATAATACATACATTATAGCCTAAGTAGCATAAGTATAGCTGTGCATATTTGTTATATTTAAAAGTGACTGTACAATTAGCTTAGCGCGGGGATGCTCAAAGATGGGGTGGGCAGGCTATAGCTGAGCCGCTATCAACAATGCCATTGATGGCCTGCGCTTTGTGGCCACGCATATGGGCTGAGAGCCCCGCTGCCTGGGCGTAAGCATTGCCACAGATCTTGCACTTGAACTTCTTGATGCCTAAATGCAGATGCTTGTGATGGTAGAGAGCTTTGGGGCGTGAGAAGGCGGCATCGCAGTTGTCGCACTTGTACGGCCGCTCCGTGGAGTGCATGGCCTGATGCTCGTTGAGCAGCGATTTCGAAGCGAAACAGCGTGCGCAGGTCTGACACTTGAACGGCTTCTCGCCTGTGTGCGTGCGCCGATGCACAATGAGTGCATCGCGGTAGCGCGAGCGGTAGCCGCATAGCTCACACACGTAGTTGCGCTCTGTGCTGTGGACGCGACGATGCGACGTCAAATTGTGCTGGCTAACAAAGGACTTGCCGCAGCTCTCATGCTCGCATTTGAATTGCCGCAGACCGGAGTGGGCTTGCACATGGCGTAGAAGAGTTCGTGAGCTTTTGTACACCTTGCCGCACATGTTGCACGGAAACTCGGTGTGTTCCTTGCGCCGATGCGATAACATGGCACGTTGCACGTCAAAGGTGGCATCGCAATCGGTGCATTTGAAGCCGTTCGGGTGCGGATGCCTTACCTTAACATGCATATTTAGGTACTTCTGAGTCGTGTATTTGCCCCTGCAGTATTTGCATGGGTACTCCTTGGGTTCGCGATGTTTCTGCAAATCATATTGAGCATATTATCCACAAAATAGCGATTATAACTCACCTTAAACACAGATTGCGTTTCCTTTTCGCTATCAGCTGTCTCCTCATCATCATCGGCATCACTGAAGCTCGGGCCACCTGCTGTGGGTGCATCCAGTTCGTCTGCACTATGGCAGCTGTCCTCGGTCCGTTCATTTTTATCGTCTTTCAATTGCACAGTTTCCAGCTTGACTTCGTCGAACGAACATACTCGCAATGCATCGTCGTCAATGTCATCCTCATCTGATCTCTCGTTGCGTTCGTCGTCGCCTACATATGCTGTTGCATTTAAAGGGGGCAACTGTTGACATGCGTCATTTCTATCGGCCCTGACCTGCGTACGCGGTTTGCCTTGCTTGTCGAAATGTACGTTGCGTATGTGCATCGAGAAGTCATCAAACGCAAAATGTTTCATTTCGCAGAGACAGCAAACCAGCTGGAAACTGCAGAATTCGTTTTCGCTTTCGTAGAATATTTCGCCACATTTTGGGCGCAGCTGCTGATTAACATGCAGACGCGAGAAGTCCACATTGACTAGACACTGCTTTAACATGCTGCGAATTCGTTTATTTTAACATTTGCCATAAAAACAAATATAAACAAATTGATACTCGCCCACACAGCTACCAAAACAATGCATCGATAGCATCGATTTCCATAACAATAGCAATGCTATCGAAATGACGTAGTGTTGATAAATGTCTGCGCGGGCTAATTTAAAATCTTTTCGATTGTGTCAGGTACTTTTAAATTGGTTATGGCCGTTGCTCGCTCGTTGCGTTGGCGATGCCACCGCTTGTGCTGCGCATATCCTGCTGCCTGCGCATAGGACTTCTCACATATGCCACATTTATACTGCTTCACCTGAGCATGGAGCGGCCTATGGTGATAAAGCGCGCGTGCACTAAGGAAGCCTACATTGCACTCCCTGCACATGTAACGATTGCGTCGCTGATCTGTGTCCATATGGCGCTCAGTGTGTGTGGTCAATTGGTAGCGTGCCACGAATGATGCATTGCATATGTTACAGCAGAAAGGTTTTTCGCCAGTGTGACGGCGCTTATGCACCTTCAAATTTCCAGATGTGCGAGTTCTATATCCGCACTGCTCGCACATATGACGCAGTAGATCGTTATCAGTGTTCTGGGATTGATCTGATTTTTTAGAACATTTTAAGTCATACTTGTGTTTCGCATTTGTCTTGCCCGTTAACTTAAGTAAAATTTCGTAATTAATATACGGAAAAGTTTGCAATCAAACGTTGCACTTACCAGAACCTCATCGGCCATTGTCACGTAGTGCATGCTAAATTTAATCGTTGGCATTATGTTAAACGCGCGATTTGGCATTTGGGACTCGATTAATTGTTGTCAAAAGGAGCTAAATTTAAAATACAAAACATACAACCTCTCACTTCCCCTCTATCAGTTACAGCAGCCTTAAGAAAATCGAATGTACTTTCTTAGACAATCGATAGCATTCTTCCGATTGAATTTCGAATTGTTTTCAGCGCCTAAATCGAGCTCACATCGATCGACGATCGGTCATAATATTTCGATTAAATTTTAAATGCAAATTAACAACGATCAGATAAGAATTTTAATAGCTTAGAATATGTAAATATATATGTACACATATGTATGTCAATGTACTCTGTACATGCATATAGCATGTATGTATTTCGCCTAATCTATGCCTGAGTGCTTATCAATAAAAACATAACGAGTAAATATAGCAAACATACTACATAATGGAAGATAATGGATTACAGATCATTCAGCCATTGAGCTCATCGTTGCGATGCTTTCGCATATGTCCCGCCAGACCCGCTGCCTGAGCATACTCATTGCCACACAGTTTACATACGAACTGTTTCGTGGCAGCGTGTAGGAATTTGTGGTGGTAGAGTCCCTTCTGGCGGGAGAACGTGGCCCCGCATACCTTGCACACGTGCGGCCTCTCCGTCGAGTGCATGGCCATATGCTCGCGCAGACCCGAGTGGGAGGGAAACCGCTTATCACACACCTTGCACCCGAACGGACGCTCGCCCGTGTGGCTGCGTAAGTGGACTCGCAGCGTCTCCTTGTTGCGGCAGCTGTAGCCGCAGCTTTCGCACACGAAATTCTTCTGCTCCGAATGCACCTTGCTGTGGTTCCGCATGTGGCGCGTGGTAAAGAAACGCTTCTCGCAGCCCGGATGGCTGCATGGCACATCCCGCTCATTTGTATGCTTCAACTGATGGCGCTTCAGCTCGTGGCGCGTCTTGTAGCGCCGATTGCATATCACACAGGGCGCGCCGCCGTGCACCTTCACCACATGCTCGTCCAGCAGGCGCAGCCGTGGCAGCTGCGCATTGCACTCCAGGCAAACAAAGGCGTCGCTCAGGCTAATGTCATGGTCCCGCTTCACATGCTGCCGCAGCGTGTACTTACCGTGATAGACCTTGTCACAGTGCTCGCATTTATATTTGGCGGATGGCTTGGGTGCGTGCACCTTGGGCGGTTTGTAGTCTGCGTCGATGTCCACATCCACGTCGTCCTCTGAGATGGCGTTGGCATACTTGTGCTGGCGTTCGACGTGGCGCTGCAGCGACTTCTTGCTCCGATACGTCTTGTTGCAGTGTATGCAGGCCAGCTGCTCCTTTTTGGCCCTGAGTGGTGCCCCCTGCTGCTGGCCTATGGCATCTGAATTGTCAGCATCTGATCCTATGCCATCATTGTAGAGGCGCTCCGTCGACACATCCCATTTCATAATGCCAACGGGATCCTCTAATTCATCCTCCTCCTCATCATCGTCGTTGTCCACCAGCTGCCTAGTCTCGCCCAGAAACTCAGTCCCGTTGTTGGCAGCCAAGTCGTATTCATTGGTCGTCACTTCATACCAGGAAAACAGATTCGTTTGGATTGTCGTGGACCTGGTGTCCATGTCCTCCTGTTTCGGCAGCATCACCTCCGCCTTGAGAAGCCCATCCTCAAAGTGCTCGTTCTGAATGTGAAGCAGAAAGTCGGCAAACACAAAGCACTTCATGTGGCAGAAGGCGCAGTCAATACGATAACTGTTTAGACTTTGGAAATACACTTCTCCACACTTAGCATTGGCAATGCCGGCAAATGTGTCCGGCTTGAGTGCCTTCAGCATTCTTATTCGATTCAATTTCTTATTCGATCGGCTTCCGCTAACTAATAAGCATTTGTATTAGATTTTCAGATTCTGATTAGACTGCAACAAGCAACGCAAACAAACCGTGTTGTCGTTTCAATTCTGACTGAATGGCCTAACAGCTGTTTTGCTTTGTCATTTTACAGCACTGTATTTTGCAAGGATGCAGCAGGTCTTATTCACTCAATTGGCTGGCGCCATAAAATTCTACCCCGTCTTTTTTAAATTTATTACATTTATTCTGCGCGAACTCTTGTTGAATTGAAAGATTACATCGACAGACTGAACTCTGCTGCATTAGACGACTAAATAAAGATCTTAGGATAAATACTTATGTATGTATATTTTGCCTTTCTTGGAATTGGGTGGTATAGGTCCTGGCTACTATTTGGTTAATAGATACAGGACCTACATATATATAATATTATATTAACTATTTATTGTAGCTTCGGGCTTCACATGAATAAACTGGTGCTGCCTCAGGTGATTGGCGTCCACAAACTTTTTGTCGCACAGATCGCAGCTGTATTTGGCCAAGCGATAATGTTTCTTCAGTTTGTGGGTGCTCAGCGTGGAGGCACTTCGATAACTATTGCCGCATAGTTCACAAGCAAACGGCAATAGGGATGCGCTTAGTTCAACGTTGTCTGCCTGATCCTGGCCTTTGTGTGTGCTGGCAGTCGCATGCATCTTCCGCTTATGGGTGTCCATTTGATTACGGGTGTAGAAGCTCTTGTCGCAGCTGTTGCAAGCCCAACGACGCACTTGAGTGTGCCGCAGCTCGTGGCTGAGCAAAGCGCTTCGATGGGTAAATAGCTTATCGCAGTGCTGGCACTGGAGCTCCTTACGCTCTTCATGCGTGCGCAAGTGACGTGTCAGCGTGGAGACGGCTCGGAACTGCTTGCCACACATGTCGCACTGATGGGGCTTGCTGCCAGTGTGGATATTCAGATGGGTGTCCAGCAAATATCGGCGTCGAAATGTCCGCCCACAATATGCGCACGAGTTTGGTCCATTGCGTCGCTTATCAGGACGGCGTTTAGGTTGCTTCGGCGATGATTCATTGTTCCACTTGGAATCGACAAGCGTAAAGACATCATATCCCGTTTCTATTACCTTTGGCAACTCCGCCAACGATGGTAGCTCAACAAAAGGCTCATTTAAACAGTTAATAGGTGCCCCAGTGATCTCTTCCCTTACGTTGTGAAGCTCTGGCTGAAAATGGTCACTAATAAAGTGCTGTTGGAATTCGACGTAGTCCAATAAAGTGCTGCCGCAAATACATTTTATCAGAAAGTTTGCTTCTACTGAAGTGTCGCAATGAATTTCGGCGCATTTTGTGTTTATGTTTATGTTTACAACTTCGACCATTTCCCAATTACGATAAATCAAAACAAACACTAAAGGTTCATTAGTATTTTTCAACACTCTTCGTGCAATACATCGCAGTGAAATTTTCAATGGTATCGGTATTTTTAATGCCTATCGACAGCTGCAACACGCGATTTGTAATTGGAAGATTGCGTTTGCAATTTCGTATACGTCTTCAGTTATCGGTGTATTAAATTGAATTAGGGGATTAGCAAACGAAGATACGGCTGACAACATGCATCCCGATCTCACCGAGCGCATCCTACAACATTTGGAGACAGTCGACAAAGTGGATACTCTAGAACTTGCCACGCAATTCAGTGTTGACCATCAGAAGGTTGTCGGCGCCTTAAAGAGCATACAGGCACATGGCGATCTAGTCATCGCTGAGACAGCCACACAGAAAAACTTGGAACTAACCGATGAAGGCCAGTCCGTGGTCGAGAAGGGCAGCCATGAGGCCATCGTCTATTCTTTGGTGCCCCCGGAGGGTATAGCTCAAGCAGCTCTGATGTCTGTCGGAGGACCCAATGCTAAAGTAGGCTTCAGCAAAGCCATGTCCCAGGGTTGGATACTGTTGGATAAGAGTGTGAATCCGCCGCTGGTTAGGCGAAAGGTGGACCAAATTGTCGACAATGTGAAAGAGCAGCTGGTGCTTGTGGCCAGTGGCAAGTCGCAGTTGACTACCAAAGATGTAGCCGATTACAAAAAGCGGAAACTACTGCAAGAGACTACTATAAAGAGTTTTATTTTGAGCAAAGGGCCGGAGTTTACCACGACGCTGACTAAGCTGGAAACGGACCTTACCATGGACATGCTGACCAGTGGCTTGTGGCAGCGGCTGAAATTTAAGTCATATAACTTTGATGCGTTGGGCGCGGCACCGACGCGTGGCCATTTGCATCCGCTACTCAAGGTGCGCACTGAGTTTCGCCAAATTTTTCTGGAGATGGGATTCTCAGAAATGCCCACCAACAATTACGTGGAGTCATCGTTCTGGAACTTCGATGCACTGTTCCAGCCGCAACAGCATCCAGCACGCGATGCGCACGATACATTCTTCATCAACCACCCGGCGCAGAGTCACAAGTTTCCCCAGGAGTACCTCCAGCGGGTCAAGGCCGTGCACTCTAAGGGTGGCTACGGATCGCTCGGATATGGATACGACTGGAAGCTGTCGGATGCGCAAAAGAATCTGCTGCGTACCCATACAACAGCTGTGAGCGCGCGCATGCTTTTCAAGCTGGCCAACCAGGAGGGTGGCTTCAAGCCGGCCAAATACTTTAGCATAGATAAGGTATTCCGGAATGAGACGCTAGATGCTACCCATTTAGCGGAGTTCCATCAGGTGGAAGGCGTTATTGCAGATGTAGGTCTAACACTGGGAGATCTGATTGGCACGCTTTATGAATTCTTCCGGAAATTGGGTATTACTCAGCTGGAGTTCAAACCGGCATATAATCCATATACGGAGCCCAGTATGGAGATATTCTGCTATCATCCGGGTCTGGCCAAATGGATTGAAGTGGGCAATTCAGGCCTTTTCCGCCCGGAGATGCTCCGACCCATGGGCTTGCCAGAGAACGTTAATGTTATTGCTTGGGGCCTATCGCTGGAAAGGCCCACGATGATAAAATACGGCATTAACAATATTCGGGACTTAGTCGGCCCGAGAGTCGATCTGAAAATGGTTGAGGACGGCCCTATTTGCCGATTGGATCATGTCTAGGCTTGTATTTGCTATTTTAATCATAATTTCCCAGATACACATATTTGAAAATTTAAATGTTCCCGCATTTCAAACCTGCACTCAATAAATCAACACTGTTTTGCATCATCGATAAACTTGGAAACGTAATATTACTCTCATTGGGCTATCGGAATAATTATCAAATAAAAATATCAGTAAACGAAATATCGAAACTAACGTTTAGTTTTGTCGTTTTGTTTCTTGAATATAATTAAAATTTTGTTTTGCAACATCGCCACAGTAGATTATGGCTAACGCAGATCCTGAACTGAACAAGGAGAATACACGATCACTGCAGCAAGCCATTCATCAGACGCTGGGCAGCCAAAATGCTAGTGAACCAACAAAATCGCACATTTCAATTGGGACAAAATTTGTTATTCCACAACTTTTACCTCCGAGAAACACAAGCAACTCAGCCAGTGCCGAACAGGTGGAACACAATCGCGCTGCGGCTGCCCACAACGAGAAACTCCTTAATGCAATTAGAATTAAGCAAAGTGAAGCTAGCGATCAATCAGGCTCAACTAAAAACACCACCATGCATCAATTGATCATACCCAATCTATTCACAGCTTCGGGCGCGACTCATGAAGATACTCATCGTCAAATACCGTTAAGTAAGCTGATTAAGGGGGTGATCAATCTGAATATCAACGGTTGTGACGAAGCTGATGAAACTACCAAACTGGGGACCATACAGGAAAATCCACCACAATTACAATCACCGAAAACAATTGATCTAACCTCAACTCTAATTGCCAGACAGAAAGATGCCGCACCCCGTGAAGCGGCAAGCAAGGTGCGCCATAAGCAGGCATCTTCCGTTGTGGAGCACTTTGATATTCCATTTATCAGCTGCGACCGCCCCCCTATTGGCTTGTTGTACGAGAAAAACCTGATCCGTATGTCAGGCAATACGGACCCAATTGCTTCGAGAATTATGGAGAAATCCAGTGCTGTTGGGAGTATGATGGATGCAACCGTAGGCTATCCAAGACCACGAAAGCCGCAGCTTAAGTATGCGGCATCACCATTCGAATTGCAAAATCTAAAGTTGTATAAAAGGGACGATTATGGTGCGAATATTAAACGATTTCGCTTTGATACTCCATCGCCCGATGAAATTGTTAAAGCGGCTCTGCAGAAATCCCTTCGCATATCGCGCACATAGTCTTAGAATTATTTATAGTTAGTTAATGCCTAAGAGTATAAGTTGACATTAAAAGTTATTTACGATGAATTCTCATCGACATCGCACAACTTTTGTTTTACAAATGTTTGCCTAATCGATAAAATAGATAACTATCGATAAGCAAAAATACATCGCTCTCGCTGAATACATAATTTCAGACAAAAGAACATACACATTCACGCGCACACATATCTACACAGCAGTAGACATAGGCATAGTGGAAAGAAGCACAAGCAGAGGAGAATGCGAATAAGAACTGCGTATATGTATGTGGAAATACAAAACAGTAGACAACGAACGGTGTGCTTTCGGCATAGATCTCAGGCCTCAGACGCATTAAATTTATTAAATTAAAACGCACAACCTTATAAAAATAACGTCGATAAACAATCTGTTGGTATAAATTGTGAGCAAACAGCTGTGAAAGTGGAAAGGGCACTAGAAAAGTAATCATACAGTGCGAAAGGTCAGCAGCAGCAGCAGGAACATTTCACTGTATATAAAACTGTAATGCGTGTGTGTCTGTGTTGCATGTGTATGTGTTTCTGTGTCTAGCTGTCACTTTCTTGCGCGCGCATAAGACATACACAAATTTAAATCAGCGACCACCCCTCCCCCATAATCCAGCCAAAGACAAGACTTGACGTACGCGCCCGGTACCGGTGCAATCGTGCCACCAACGTTGGTCAGTTACCCGTCCTTAGACCCGCCAACAGCACAGCACAACACGGTTGCAATTTCATACATATACAACATATAAAAAAGGAATATACAATAAAAAAAAGTGGAAGTGGAAGTGCGCGTTGCTATTGTTGCATTTCCTCTTTAGTTCTGCTGCTCCATCAACAAGATTTATCATCCATTCAGCTCCAGGCATTTAATACAGGTGCCGGTGTCAACTTTGCCGTCGTGCTGCTGTTTACATGTGGAAGTTGTTGTACAGGTAATGTTCGTTTCATATATACATACATAAATACATACAATATGTAGTTACACTTTTTGCATGCGTTTGCCTCTATATGTGTGTTTGTGTGCGTGTGAGTGTCTGTGTGTACTGCTTCTTTTTCAACTTCATTCCATGCTTGTGATTAACAGCTAATGAGCTGCAGCCAATATATTCCAGATGCCAGTGACTGGGCACACCTAAATAATGAGCTTTTCATCTCTCTATTGGCATAAAACTACAGTTTAATATGTGACCAAGGTGCTGTTAATTTCGCTGCGTATACGCACTTTTCTTTTTCTCAGTGAATAGTCTGTTCATTCACATACAGCACTAATTAATGGAATTTGCAATATCAAGCGGAAAAGTCTGCATTGTCTGCATCATTTGTGTGTTGTGTCTGTGTGTGTGGATATACATGTATGTGTATTGATTTAGTGCTGTAATTGTAATGAAATTGAATAGTGTTGCTTGTCATAGGGATTTTATGTTTTATATCTGGCTTGGAGCTACCTACACACGTATGTATTTGCATGTGTGTGTTTATGTGCTGCGTCTGCCTTTGCAGACAACTGACCTTGGCATAAAACGCCCCCGTGAAATGCTTTGCACAGAGCTTTACACACACCTTAGGCAGGCACCTATCTCGCACAGCTACATCGTTGTCAGCTGCTCTAGTTGTTATTGATAAAGAACAAACAGGAATTGTCGGATTGATTATACACGAGTATACCCTTTGCACGTATGTATGTATGCATATTCATATACACATAGTGTGTGTACATACATATATAGTAACAGCTATAGCTATAGCTCTGTCTTTTACACATACTCGAACAGATGCGTAATTATCACAAACATCATCATATGGGTTCATGATTTTTTTCTTTTTATCAAGCTTACTGTGGAGAAGTCATAGTAGACAAAATCGCACACACACATACACATGCATGCAAATTATCAACTTTTAATTATTTTAGCAGCACGCAAACTCACACACAGACATACATACGCATAGATCTATAGAGAGAGGGAGATAGAGAGAAAGAAAACTAACTGTTATAAACTCTTTTTTTTAGAAACGCTGACAACAAACAACAAGAATAAAAACAACTATAAAGCGACGCTGCAAAGAATCCAGAACAGCTAAACAAATCGTCAGACATCAGAATATTACCAGTGTTGACAAACGTTAATTGTTGGACGTATCAATTGCAACTGTAAATTGTAAACAGTGCAGCGACAATAGAAGGAGCAGACGGAAAAAGCACTGGAATATAAAAGCTAAAAAGTAGCTGTTGGAACCGAGGAGGTGTGGTGGCAGGTGCTCGTATTCAGCGTTAAGCCGGCTTTGTGTGTTGTACGCGTGTGCGGGGGAGGGGGGCGCGGTTGAGTGTCCACTATTCGTGAGATGTTGTCATTCACTCCGCAAGTGGTTAAACGTTTGTTAGCACTCAAAAAGGGCAACGAGGACAATAGCGTCGAGGGCAAGTGGTCCGAGAAGGCCGTCCGGAACTTGGTGAAAAAGATAAAAAAGAATTCACAAATTGAGGAACTAGAACGAGCCATATCTACGCAGAATTGCAACACTCGGTGTGTGACTGTGCCGCGCAGCAAACCCGCTGCCACTGGCGAGAGCCTACGCAAGGGTTTACCGCACGTCATATATTGCCGATTGTGGCGCTGGCCCGATCTCCAATCGCAGAATGAACTAAAGCCGCTCGAGCACTGTGAATACGCGTTCCATTTGCGAAAGGACGATATCTGCATCAATCCGTATCACTATAAGAAGATCGAGCTGTCAATATTGGTGCCCAAATCGCTGCCAACGCCCCCCGACTCCATCGTCGACTACCCATTGGACAATCACACACATCAAATACCAAATAATACGGAGTACAATGCTGCAATAATACGCAGTGCCTCGCTCAGTCCGCCACAGTATATGGAATTGGGTGGCAGCAGCAGCAACAGCAGCAGCAATACCACTATCAACTCAGCTGCAACGGGAGCCGGTGGCTATCAGCAACAGCCGCAGCAGCAACAGCAGCATCAGCAACTGCAACAGCAACACTCGCCATTATCCTTTGGCAGCGTGGTAGGAGTCGGCCAGAACTTGCCGCCGGGCAGCTGCAACATGGACTCGCAATCCAGCGTTCTTAGCGTGGGCAGCAGCATACCCAATACGGGCACCCCACCGCCGGGCTATATGAGCGAAGATGGCGATCCAATTGATCCCAATGATAATATGAATATGTCGCGGCTAACACCGCCCGCCGATGCGGCACCAGTGATGTACCATGAGCCGGCCTTCTGGTGCTCCATATCCTACTATGAGCTAAATACCCGAGTGGGCGAAACCTTTCACGCCTCACAGCCATCAATAACGGTGGACGGCTTCACCGATCCATCCAATTCGGAGCGCTTCTGTTTGGGCCTACTCTCGAACGTGAATCGCAACGAGGTTGTTGAGCAAACGCGTCGCCATATTGGCAAAGGTGTTCGCCTCTATTACATTGGTGGCGAAGTCTTTGCCGAATGCCTGAGCGATTCATCAATATTCGTTCAGAGTCCCAATTGCAATCAGCGCTACGGCTGGCATCCGGCAACTGTCTGCAAAATACCGCCCGGCTGCAATCTAAAGATCTTCAATAATCAAGAGTTTGCCGCTTTGCTATCCCAATCGGTGTCGCAGGGATTCGAGGCCGTTTATCAGCTAACGCGCATGTGCACCATTCGCATGTCCTTCGTCAAGGGCTGGGGAGCCGAATATCGCCGGCAGACGGTCACCTCCACGCCCTGCTGGATCGAGCTCCATTTGAATGGACCACTCCAATGGCTCGATCGTGTACTCACCCAAATGGGATCACCTCGATTGCCCTGCAGCTCCATGTCCTAAGTGTGGCAACAAATTCAAAAAAAGCAAAAAGCTCTTCGATTTATGTACATGCAACCCAGATATATATAGATGCCTATATATATATATACCATTTTTTTTTTAATATTTTAGAAAGCAGAGCAATTGTAACACAAGAAGTGAGAACGATAATTGATTGTAAAAGCGACACAAAAAGTAAAGAAGCAGTCGGTTGCTACCGACTGCCAGATACTCTGTTCCCGGCATCTGGAAAATGGACGTTGCCAAAATCTATATCTTTATCTATATTTAGCATGTAGCTACACCGAAAGTCCACGTTATTTCTTCTTCAAAATTGAAAATTGTAATACTTGTACCTAAACTGAACATATAGAAACAGTAGGAACAGAGTACAAACCCAAATTTTCAATATACAACGTGTGGCTCATGCAGTTAAAAGAGAACTTTTATATTCTATCTACATATACAACAATCGCGATCATGTATTTTTTTTTTTTGCGTTACGAGCTAGGGTTTTAGTGTGTAGGAATAGGCAGAGTGGGATGAGATGAGAAGAGACGCTGAGACATGTAAGCAACATTTTTCGATAAGAATGTGCGACTCTAAGTTTTAAATGAGAAATCACATTTTATACACAGTTTCTAGACATAGGGAAGAAAGCGATGAAGATAAAACTAAAAGAAAACAAGAAAAATAAGCACAGAAATTATATGATCCTGTTTAACAGTGTTGGTTAACGCGCATCGCCGACAAAGCGAGAGATTCAAAATTCTTTTTGAAAGAACAAAAACAAAACGGTGATTTGGGAAACGTTTTTCTAAGATTGGGCAAAGCAAGTGAAAAAGAAAACAGCGGAAACTGGGATTTTCAAGCTTAAAGCTTACACACACATACAGATATAAATACATTAGTATATATGTATATATATTAATGTATTTATACATGAACTATCTTAACACATCTATATAAAAAATAAATTTATATAAAGAGAATTAAAATATGTCATTGGATATTATTCAAACGAATCGATTTTCGCTTATTCATATGTGTGTGTGTTTAATTCTTCAATTAACACAAATCTAGCAAAAGCGCAAGAAACGCGTTTTTTTTTTCGTTTTAGTCGTGAAAAAAATAAGCACGCAGAAAAAAATTTTCCAGAATAAAATTTGTGCATAGCCAAAAAAAAAAAAAGAAAAGAATAATAAAAAAAAAAAACAAGTTCAATTCATAAATAGATATGTATATTCAGTTCTAATACGAAAAGCAATTGTAAAAAGAGTTGAAATGTATCTGTAAACTGGATTTTGTTTCTGTATGCATGCTTGGAATGTTAAGTTAAACTACTTGCTTTGTGTTCATGTTGCATATGTCATAGAACACTAAATTTGTATTTAAGTTACCTTTTAAATTTCGATTTTTCTTCTGTTTGCGTAACTGCAATTTTCTTCACTCTCATTTCAAATGCAATCGCAAATCACAATTGTGTTAATGTGGCCATGTTGGCTGCAGTACAAAAATGCAAATTATGCAAAAATCATTTTCGAATTAATGGTGCATTTTGTTGTTGCTGTAGGCTGGTTACATTAGAATTTGTTTGTTTTATTTTTATTTTTGGTCGAAGCTGTGCTCTGACACTTAGCGGAGTGGGAGAGCGGGTGATGAGAGTGTCAGTGGCCAGACCTAGGAAGAAGTTCGCTTACATACATAAATTGATGCATGCAAACATGCTTATACATACATATGTGTGTGTGCATATTTTTGCTAAAACAAATGTTATATTTAAGATCAACTAAGACGAACACATATGAGAAGTAATAGAAAACAAAAAATAAGTCAACTGACGCTGAAACTGTAACTGGAAAACTGAGAAACTTAGTAATCGATATACGCAAATGCAAAAAAGCGAGCAACCAATTACCAATACATATTAAAAAAAGAAAAATAAATAAATATATATACATATATGTATACATATATATAATATACATAATTGCAAGAAGATAGATACATACATACATACATACATATATATTTCAAACAGAACAAATGCAAACAAAACCGAAACCATTCAAACAAAACAAACAATTCTATGTATAAATCGTATATTTAAATAAACCTTACATATATTTTAAAACACATTCAATCGCAGTGAATCTTCAAATGTTGCTTGTAATTCGATTTGCGCAGAAAGCACGAGCCGCACAGCGAGCATCGAAACGGACGAAGTCGCGTGTGCGCAATCTGATGATGGTTCAGCTCCGAGGAGCTAAAGAAGCGCTTGCCACAGCCCGGATGCAGGCAGGCGAAATCGCGCTGGTTATAGTGGCGCTTCAAATGCGTATTCAAATAGCATTGGTCCGTTAGCACGCGCCCGCAAATGGGACAGGTGAAGCTCAGCGATGCTGTCGAATCAACTTGATCAACGGTCTGGTTTTCCGCTTCCACAGTCTTGCTGCCGAAGCTGCCGCTGGCATGCTGCAGCTTCATGTGCATGCGTCGGGCATGTATGGAGTGAAAGGACATGCCGCAGCTGGGCTCGCTGCAGCCGTAGGGTTTTTCGCCTGTGTGCAATCGCCGATGCACTGCTAAATAGTTGGCGAAGCGGAATCCCTTGCCGCAAATATCGCACTCGTGCGGCCGCTTGTCCGTGTGCGTGACCGAATGGATGCGCAGCTTGTTCAGCTGCCGGAATCCCTTGCCGCACACCTCGCACACGTGCGGCCGCTCGTCCGTGTGCGTCATGCGGTGAATGCGTAAGCCGTACGCATCGCTGAAGCTGCGCCCGCACAGATCACAAATGTTGTTCGCCTCTCGCTTTGTGGGCGTGGCACGTTTCGGCTTTGACTTAATCGGCTGCGGTGGCGGCTGCAAAGAGTCGCCGTGTGTGAGAGTCGGTTGCAATGCAGCATCGTTAGCTCCACCGACCAGCTGCAGCAGGTCCAGCTCGGCTGCTGAGGGCAGCAGCAGCAGCGCGCGGCTGGCATCCAGGTCGTCCAGTTGCCCGAACAGATGCACGTCTTCGGTCAGACAGGAGTCGTATCTGTCATCTGGCTCCAGCTCCCGGTCCAACTGCTGTTCCGGCTGTCGCATGTTTACCAAGTGGTGTGGCCACCGAGCTGCTCGACCCGTCGAGCGACGAGCGTTGCTTCCTATTACGTTATGTCTTCAGGCCCGATAAGATTACGTTTAACTGGTTTGACTACAATAAATGCAGAGGAAACAACAGCAAAGTACAACCTGTTGCCGCTTGTACTTGGGCATAAGCGTCGTGTCGGCTCCGGCTGTCGCTTCTTTTTCTATTATATTATTTAATGTTTATCGTAGTGCTCCCAGCAAACCAGCAAACCAAAGCAAAAACAAAAATCCAAACAGCAACAGCAAAGAGCCGGCCTCTAAAAGCAACTGTTGATGTATTCCGATTCCGTTTGCACTTTAAACATTTGCTCGCTGCCGCGCACTTTGAACCACTCCGGACTACCTGGGCCGAGCAGTTGCGCCTGGCCGCCACTCAGTTTACGCCCTCATGAAGTATTGCGCGAGTACATACATTGTATTTGTACATATAAATAATATTGGTAATACAGGTCTTCAGTTGACGGCTGTCCCGCCCCACCCCACCTCCTCCGACTAAACAGAACTTTATCGACATGTGCACGGCTCACGGTCGCAGATAACACTATGCAACAGAACTTTGAACATGGATAATATCGACATACAAATGTATGTAAATACATATGTACGTACATACATACAAGATTTGATTTGTGTGGCTATGAGGCAATTAGTCATGGTCTTGTATCAACAGTTTGTATATTGCGATCGGAATTTGTTGACCTCGACATTAGGCTAAATTAGTTTATCAATTTTTATGGTCGTTTACATAATTCGAATTAAAAATGCAATTCTTGCTTTTCCATAATCAATTGCAAAATATGTAAGGGTTGATCCTAAGCAAAGTTGAATCAATATTCTATCTTCATAATTAAAAACTTTTTTCTATCACATATGAAAAATAAATTTGAAGAGTACGGTCATAGAAGGCAGTTTACAGTCTAGAAAAAACTGCATTTGAATTTGATGTAATTTTAGAAAATATTAATATTATAAATGGTTTCTAATCAAAATTAAAGGACAAACAAGTAAGAGTCGAGACTGCTCGACTAGGAGATACCCTGAGCCTACAATGAGCTGATATTCACTCACGCGCTCTGCTAACTGCGCAGTCAACAGCAGCTGAGCTTGCTTGCTGAATAATTTCTCTTGTAGAGGGACTATTTTCATCAAAATTTCAGAGCATGAACATAATGTTCAAATGTGCTCAAAGGCACAAGTTTCTAGTACTTAAATTGGAGGCGTGTTATTGAAAATTTGCACGTATTGAAAATACACAGTAAAAGTATTAAAATTACACTCAATAAACAAGATTAATTTAAAAAAAAATACGGGATTAGTTATCGGTTTTTGCAATAAGCTCGATATGCGCGCTATATATACGGACTTTCAAAAAATTCAATTCTCTAGCTCTTATATTTTCTGAGATCGACACGTTCATACATACGGACAGACGGACAAGGCTAAATCGACTCAGCTCGTCGCCCTGATCAAGAATAAATATACTTCATTGGGTGTGCCACGCCTGCTTCTGCCTGTTACATACACTTTAACAAAACCATTATGCCCTAATTTCCCATTTTCAATGGGTTCAGGGTATACAAAGAAATAAAAAGAAGTTACCCAGATTCGAGTCATATCGAGTCAAAGCTGGGCTTAAACTACTTTAAGTGTATGTTCAATTGAGTATTCAATTAAGAGTTTTCTTCAAGTAAACCTGAATTGAAAGAATGATTTTTTCGATCTGAGTCATAATGCATCAAAAACAAGATTTAAGTTAGCTTAAATGTTTTTATATTCAATTCAAACATCAGGTTTTCTTTGTTGCACAGTGTATTTGGAGTAAAGGTGACATTGAAGTAGTCCATCCAACCCCCCAAGCACAATTAGGGCTGCTTGCAATGCAGCTGCGTGCGGACCGACAGGCAGCATGATCTAAAGCGAGCTAGCAACACACGCTCTCTAGCAAAATCGCCCTTTCTCTCATTTATTAACGTTCGATCGAGCACCTAGCATAATTTAAAGCACTTTCGTTTCACGCGGCTTCCGTGTTAAAATGTGCGCTCTCCACAAGCATGACAGCCAGCAGCTCTTAAGCTCTATTGCGATCGAAAGAGATAGATATGTATCTTATAATGGTTTTGTCAGCGAATCAACGAGCAACGATCGAGAGAAATGGTCACCCTTCTTATCAGTTTTAACAAGGTTATATGTATTTATTGTTGTGCTATGAATTGAGTTTGTAAATGTTCATATGTTGCATACATACACTTATGAGAACAGTTGCATACATATGCATGTATTTACATAGATTTGAGAGAACAGTTGCATACACGCATATTAATTTTAGAGAACAGTTGTCAATACATAATTTAAAAGTAAATATACATACATGTGTATGTGTATGCATGTATGTATGTATATTGAAATTGTTAAGGGCTTGGCCGCACTTCCATAAAATGTGAAGTTGTGCATCAGTTCTTTCTGCGAAGCATGCATTGTCCGTCCATGCGACATAATTGGCAGCAAATGATAGGCAAAAGATTGATTTTGATTTTTCATACAACTGAATTTTATGGCCGCTCTGGCAAAAGGTTAAATATAATTAATACATAGTCGACATACATATATCGTAAGGAATTACGGCTAGACTTTGAACTTCTGTAACAGATGGCGCAACTCGCGATTCTGGCGACGCAGGAAGACCACCTCGGCATCGTACTGGACGCGCATCTTGAGCACCTCGACATAGTGATTGAGTCCGTGCTCCAGTGTCTTCCAGAGATGGGTCTTTGAGTCGGGAAAGATGTTGGTGAACTGTCGCCAAAAGGATTGGATTTCCTTGTCATTGAATCGAATCAACTCTGCCTCCAGACTGCTCTCCGAGGAGCTTCCATAGATCTGCTTGTGCTTTTGCTTAGTGAACAGATTCATGGCGTGCAGCACAAGGGCTGGCTCCATGACAAGATAATGGTTTGGGCAAGTGTCCTTATGGCCATGGCCCTTCACTAGAAATGACTTGTTATCGTGTCTGCCCTTCAAGAGTGCCTGATCCGGAAGGTTGACATCGCCCAGCTTGAGCGAACGCGACTCCTTCTGATCCTTCAGAAACACCTCTGCACACTTCGTCGGACTAAGACCCGCCGGCTGACAGGTGGGACAATACGTGTATGGTTCAAAGACCTTGGTCAGCTCCAGAACGTGATCCAAGTTGCGAATACGCAGCGCCGCAAAGATGTTGTCGACGCGCACCATGGTCTGCTCCTTCTCCGAATAGGGCTTGAGTATCTTTAGCAAGCGCTCCTCGATCAGAAAGCCGCCGCGATCGGCCAGTTTACGCAGTATGTTGCGCATGAGACGCGCCGACTCGGGCGGCAGCTCCTTCATGGGGCCGCGATGCTTCTCTTCATCCTCGGCGGCCTCATAGCCAGAGCCGCCGTACTGTTTGGGCAGCTTGCCAAAGCGACGCTCGATGCGATCCATGGCGTTGAAAGCGCGCTTCTCAACTGGCTTGTTAATGTTGTCGATGTGGATGTTGGGCCGCTTCCACGGCATCACCAGCTGCTGCTCGTGCAGTATGCGGTCGATCTCAAAGATGCGTGTGAGCAGTCCGGTGATCTCGTCGTAGTTGATGTTCCACACGCGATTGAATTTCTCCCGGTTAATGTTGCGTGTGTGCATGGCCTTCGCTTCCATCTCGCTGATGCTGCCGTGCAGCTGCTGGATCTCAGTGGTCAGCTTCATGATGGTGCGCCGACCGCTGTGATAGACCTGCTTGTAGTTGCGCCTGGTGCGCGCCACCGCCTCGTAAAGGCGCGCCACTCGACGCTTCTGCTGATTTGTGATGATTGTGTTCTCGTCGTTGCGCCGTTGCAGTACCTGGTAGTTGTAGTCCAATTTTTCGGAGTTCATTAGCACGTTGTCGCGCGTACGTCGCAGCTCCAGCTCGAGCCGTTCGCACTCCTTCTCGAGGCGCACGCGCGTCTGCTTCGTGAGCTCATCTTGCGAGTCCTGCAACAGCTGCAGCTGCAGCGTGTAGAACTGTTCACGCACGCGCACCAGCTTCGACTTCTCCTCGAAGTTGGTGTTCAGAGCGTTGAAGAAGGTGCGCCACTTCTCGTCGGCCGTCAGTGAGAAGGCGTGACGCTCATCCTCGACGGTGTTGCGCAACATCTCCAAATGATGTTTGTACGACTCCTTCAGCGTCTCCACCTGGTTGTCGATGCGCTCGACCAGGCAGCAGAGATCCGCCGCCTGGCGTTGTCTGTCGAATTCATATTTGGTGTTCATGCGATCGATTTCTTGCTGGCAGGCTGCTATCATCTGATCCTTGCGGTCCATTATGGCGCCGATGCGCTTCTTTTGCTCCTCGATCTTGTCCCAGAGCAGCATCGGCTCGTTGATCTCGTTCAGCTCGGTCCAGCGCGCTTTGATATTATCAAACTTGGCCATCGCCTCGATATTCTCGCCATCCAACATCCTCTTCATATCCTTTTGCTGCGAGGCCTCGTATAAGCGACGATTCAACTCGCGTCTTTCGTTCGCCACACGGATATTGGTCACCAGCTCGTTTCCAAAACGCACTAGCTGACCCAGGCGGGTGCTCGACAGCTCCAGCTGTTGATCGATTTTGCTCATCTGGCTCATGGCGCGTTCTGAGAATCCTTTTGGCATATCGCGCTGGACCTGGCGGACGCGCTGCACTATATTTTGCCTACGCTCATCCAGTAAGCGGATCGGCTTGTCGCACTTCTCATTGACCACGAGCGAATCGATGTGGGCCTGAAAGGATTCCCAGCTGTCAACCTCAACGAGCTCAGCAGCTTCCGGCTCCGACTCCGGCTCTTCCTCGACATCCGCATCGGCATCTGCATCAGTGTTTGCGTTTTCCTGTTCGACATCCTCTTCGTTATCCATGTTCTAAATATATAAATATATATATTTATTTATTTATTGGAACGTGTGTACGGGGCAAACAAATTTCGGCAGGTAGCTGCTGCTGCTGTTGGAAAACCAAATTTCAATAAAATTTCAAACGAGTGTTTTGAAACCTGAATTGTTGCCTGGGCCGGCTGCTATGATGACGGCTTGATCGATATGGTTGCCACGTAACGTCATTGTGATTGACATTTCCAACAATTTGTTTTCCAAGTTTAAGCATTTTGATATGAATAAGAAAGTTTACGCAAGAAATAATCAGGTAAACACAAAAATGTAATCACAGTTTGTTTGCGTGCGGCCTGCGTTCGATGCCAGTTGCTGGAATTAGGGTGACCATTCGTTCGATACCAATTAGAATGGGAACAGTTGTCGACACATGCTGTCTCGCTCACTCGAGCACGCCCAAATACATTTTAATGAATGTTGATGTCATCCCCACGCTTTACATATATATGTATGTATATACTGCGTATTTATTTGAAATAATTAATCTGCAACCAATATGAGAAATATCCGGATCATCACTAACTGCCAATAACGACAATCGACTATCAATCACAATCGAGCCTGACATTTGATGGCTGCAAATACACCTCTGTGCGCCCTGGGTTGCATTTGTTTTTTGCTTTTTTTTTCATTTGTTCATCTCCCCACTAAAAATATGTTTGAAATTTTGAAAAACTAGCAAGCAATTGCGCTTTATTGGATCATAATACACAATCATAATTGTGGAATTGTTAAAAGTACACACACACGCACAAACTTACACTCACATGTACGTATGAATGTGTCTATTTTTATCTATATTTACAATTTGGTTTCCCAAGGATCTGTCCCTCTGCGGACGCGGAGAGAGGAGAACGAATCTGGCCGCCTGACTGGCTCGCAAGCTCAGGGTCGTTCAGTTGTCCTCAGTCTCCAAAGTGATTTCATAAATTAGCTCGTCCTCGTTGTACTCGTGGCCAGCCTGTTGCTGGTGCTGCTGCTGCGTCTGATGATCGAGAGCTGGATCCAAGTACTCCTCATCATCGTTGAGAATCTCCTCAGAGTGATCTTCCTCATCGTCGGCCACCTGCTCGACCAGTAAGCCATCATCGTCGTAGCTACTTGGATCATACTGCTGCGCATATGGCTGTTCGTCCTCCACCTCGCCGTGCAGAAAGTTGCCGTTGACCGTTTCGTAAATGGTTTCGTCATCCCGGGTCTGATCTTCATCTGCCACTGCATCGCCAATGGCGCCATCCACGCCGCTTGCCTCATTGGGCTCAATGAGCAGACCGGCATCCTCATCATATTCCTCCTCCAGCATGCCCGCCAGTTCATTGCAGTCGTCCATGATGTCGCCGTCATTGTTGGATTTTCGACCCTCAACCTGGTTGACGAGTCGTCGGGTATTGCTGCGGCACTGTATAGAGCGCTTGTGCGCGTCGAAGTAGTTGATGTCGGTGAACTCCTCCTGGCACAAATGACACACATACGTGTCCTGGTTGAGATGCATCTCCTTGCGGTGCCGCGCCATCTTGTGCGCATCCCGGCACTGCATGCCGCAGAAGGGACACTTGAGCATCCGCCGTTTGCCCATGTGCACGTTGCGTATGTGCTCCTGCAGCGAGAAGTTCTTATAGTAGGCCTTCTGGCAATGCTCGCACTGAAACCGCCGCTTTTTCTCGTGCGTCGCTTCTCGGTGCCGCTTTAGCTGGGTGTTCTGGGCGAAGGTCTTGCCGCACATCTCGCAGATATGCTCCTTTTTCAGGTGCCGCCGCTGGTTGTGCACATGCAGATCTTGCTTAGTGGAGAAATACAGCTTGCAGGGCTCGCACACGTACGGCCGGATGCCCATGTGGCGTCGGGCATGGCCAGCCAAGTATTTGCAATCGCGATAGGTCTCGGTACAGTAGATGCAGGCGTAGCGATTGGTACCGGGCACCATGTGCGTCTTCTGATGCTTGGACAGCTTGGATTTGTGCATGACGTCGGGGCAGATGCCGCATTCTACCGGCAGCTTTTCGTCGTGTGCACTGCCAATCATCGAAAACTCCACAATGGGCGTGCCATCCTCGTCGAAGTCAACGATGGTGGCAATCAGCTCGTCGAACAGCATGTACCGCCGGGGTCCCTTGAACTGATCCAGCATCTTTTCACTGGGCTTTGCCAATGGTGCTGGCTCCTCGACTTCCTGTACATCGACTGCATGTGCTAGTTCCTCGAAGAAGGCATCGTTAGCCACATGATTTCGCGCGGAATTATGAGTACTTGACTTCGATTTACTGCGGCTTGGAGTTGGGGAGGGTGCCGTCGTCGTTGTTGTGGCGGAGCTCGTCGTCGTTGTTGTTGTCGTCATCGTCGTCGTCATCGAGTCCAGCTTCATTACCACAGATTCCGATAGGGGTGAGGGTGTATGCACGTAGTTCCACCCGAAGTTCTGTTGATCCTGTATGTGCACGTCGTCCTCGTATTGTTCATATTGTTCGTACTGCTCCTCCACGGGCACTTGCCCATCGTCTTCCTCCTCTTCTTCCTCCTCGACCAGATCTTCCACATCCTCTGGCAATTGTTCCTCCCCCATATACTGTATATCGTCGAATTGGTCGTCTCTTGGCTCGCGCAGGAGATCCGCACAATTGACCAGCTGTTGATGCAAGTGCGCATTGTCAAGTAACAATTGGCCCCCCGTGCCATCATCATTGACCAAAAGGAATTCCTCGGTTTTAAAATCTCGTCCCACATCCACGGAATCCAAAACCACATAGTGATTGCCGTCGGCATCAGTATCGTCGTCGTCGCAGCCACCGCCGTCATTCTGTTCAGAGTACTCAGATTTTATTGGCAATACAAATTCAATAGTCTCTGACATATCGATGTTTAGGTTCATCGGACTCTGATTACAACTTTTTATTTCGACAATTTTTTTTTTTTTTTGTTCTCTATTAACTTATTTAGCCGCTTCGCTTTTATTTATCGCGTAGCATTAGTGATTAGTGATGAAAAAATGCTGGTGTGACATCTGGCGATGTGTTGTGGAGGCCGGAAGATTGGTATTTATGCGATACTTGTCAGCTGCTATCGTATAGCAGTAAATACTGGTTCATTTTGATTAGTAAAAGAAGCAATAAATCTTAAAGAAAACTTAACGATTATAACATTTAAATTGTCGACATTTTAAGTTTTACATAAATATATCTATTATAGCTGCATTAAGAAAATCGAAAAAATGTTTCTTTGACACCGCCTATATCGATATATTTTCAACTTCTTCGAATTTTGTTTCCGCGAGTTGGCAGCCTAAACCATTTAACAATCGATATGTCTGTTTGGCGCCATAATCATTGCGCTTGCGTACCGACGACGGTTACGACCGCTTCTTCTTCTTCACAGCTTTGTCTTCACTTTGCGGTTAGCCAACGTCTTGGCCTCCCAATTTCACACATACGCTGCATTTCGTTGGCGCTTGGGGCTTATTTGATTTGCACACTTGGTGGCGTGCGTTTGTGCCAGAGCTTGGTAGTTGCTGTTGCTGCCAGTCGTGTATTTTGTTTTGTTTTTGTTTTCGTCGTGTGAGCGCGCACATGCGTTGTTTACCGTTAGCTAAATATTTTTTAATTTTTTTTATAAACTTGCGGTTTTTGTGCAGTGCTCATACAGAAATTTTGTAATTGTGTAAGCATTATAAAATTTGTGATGAATGTATATTTCTAATAATTTTGATGTTTTGCTGTGAAAATTTGCTTTAATGCTTCGATCAAATATATTTCATAAACATATTTGGAAACTTGCGACTGTAAAAGTATAAAGTGCTCACAAAAAGGATATGCACAAAGCATTTGATATATTTGACATTTATTTCTCTGTGCTGTGCTTACTGTGTTGGTCAAGGTAAAGCGAAGGGCTTGCAGACCTTTTACCAAAAATATGCATTTTTTTTTTACTTTCAAACTTGGCTAGTTAATTGTGAAGATTACAAGCAGCAGCAATAGGGGCAACATAATATGGCACAGCAAATAAATAAGTAAACAAAGCAAGATCATCAACAACAACAACAAAAGCAACAACAACAACAACAACAACAACAACAGCAATAACAAGATGAACAACTAAAATCAAATAGGATTACGCAAAGGTTGATGTTGATGTTGATTTAAGCTTTTATTTGGCTATTTTAACGTATTTATTTAGTGGCTGCCGCAATCGCTGGACATATTATTTGATTTGTTTTGTTTAGTTTTGACTTGATTTGATTTGATTTGATTTGATTTGATTTGAATGCAAACTTGACCCACTTACGAATTGGCCAATTGGCCACAGTTGAGCATCTCTCTGCACTCGCGACGGGTGTGTGTGTACATATGGGTGTGCGTGTGTGTGTGTGTGTGCGTTGGCCTTAATTTGCTGCCGTCTTCTGTCTTAGTAATGCATAGGAATTTTCATTTTCAGTTGCTTAGGCCTGATCGCCAGGTCGGTGGACTCGATTCTCGCGACGGGGCCAATTAGAAGAAGAGGCGGCTAGCTGCAAGCAGCCAGCAGTCGACAACTATCAACTATCAACCGGCAGGTGCAACTACAGGTGTTGTGTGTTTGGCCAACGGCAAGCGGCGAACGCCAGACGCGACCAAGTGGCATCATTTGCGGTTGCAGTTGCCCGCGCCGGGCGCAACGGGAAATTGGAAAATCGGAAACATGTTCTTGCGGCGTCGCCAGCTGCAACCACTGCCACAGCCACAACTGAAGCCGCAGTTGCTTTCCTCTCTTATCTGGCAGATGCATCGACAAGTGCACTTAGTGTGTCATGCTGGTTGGGCAACCAGAACGGCAATTGCACTGGGCGTGTTTCTCTTGGCAGTCGCAACACCTGTCGCTGCTGCAGTCGCCACTTCAGGTGATGCCGCCTCCGCCTCCGCCTCCGCCGCTTCCTCCACCCCCACTTCTATGCAAATCCAGACATTGCAGGTGAATTGCACGCGTGAGCTGCTGGAGATGCAGCTCACATTAAGCCGGACGTTCCGTGGCCTGCTCTACGCCAAGGACTTCCCGTTGGAGTGTCGGTCGCGCGGTCAGGACGCCACGCACATCGCTCTACGGCTGCCCACCTCGGGCTGTGGCGTGCGTGCCGAGCCGCTGCCCGACGGCGGCATGGAGTACACCGTGCGGATCATGCTCCAGACGGAGCAGAAGCTACGCCAGAGCACGGACATCCTGCGCACAGTGCGCTGCCAACTGCCGGCGAAGGCGATGGGCATGCCGCTGCCGCTGCACGTCCGAGATAGGTAGGCGGGCGGGCACAACTCAATTGGAAACCAAATTCCCAACTGCTCATCCCCCCTCTTCTGCTCTCCCCCTCTCTTGCAGGAATGCACGGATGCGCGCCCTGGCCATAGCTGCATCGTCGGCCGCAGCACAGACGCACCTCATGGACACGCCGCGCGTGCGCATCTGGCTAGAGCTGGGCGGTCCCAATGGCTCGGGCTCTGTGGAGGTGGGCATGGCCACCACCCTGACCGTGCGCGCGATTGTGCCGGGCACGATTGGAGTGCGCGTCGTTGACTGCGCTGCTCTCGATGGCCTGGGTGAGTCGACGCAGCAGCTGCTCGACGCCCGCGGCTGTCCCATCGACGAACAGGTGAGACGACAATTAATTAATTAATCATAATTTTAAATGCTTTCATTGCCGTTGTTGTTGCTGTTGTCTATTTTCGTGTATGCGATTAATTTCTGCTGCTCATCGATTTGATTGACTAACTTTCATTTCTGCGAAAGTGATTCGGGCTTTGATATTTCTGATTAGACTGGCGTCGCCACTGCCACGGAAATCGCCCGCTCCAGCTCCAGTGTTGTGCAATTGGCTTCTTTGGTGGCGTGCATCATTAAATGTAACGGTTATTACAGCACACCGTCGGCAGCAGCGACGTCGGCAGCAGCCAGTCAAAAATGTAAACTGTTAGACATAATTACGCGCGCATCGTTAGAACAGTTTGCGTTCGCGCTTGCCCAGCCAAGCAGCTTAGCGGCCATTAAGCAGGCAGCTGCTGCTCTGCCCACGAAACAGTTCTTCAGTTCTTCTTGAGTAAATTAGGAGGTCACAACAATTAGCCAACAGTTGTGGATTGTATACACATACATACATATATATCTATTTTGACATGGCTTCTGCCTGGGCAGTAGCCGAGCCGCGGCAGTAGCAATGCCACAGCTAAAAGCATTTGCATTTGATCGCTGGCGTCGTCGCAGCTTTGTGCACATGTCATGCCATTAAATGGGTCAAACAAATCTTCTGCCAGTGCCACCATTGGCACCACTGGCACCACTGCTGCTGCTGCTGTTGGCCATTGTGTGCGGTGCTGGCAAGAAAAATCTCACGGCTTAATTTTTATTTTTATTTTTATTTTAACGGACAGGGGCAAAGCCAACAGACAAAAAACAAAAAAAAAAAAAAACATTTGCATTTTATGTTTGTTTTATTGTTCCGTCACAATGCTAAAAAACATCAGTCCCCCACCTGCCGCCCCTGCCCCGCTTAGAGCTATGCGTTCGTTGTCTTCCGTTTTAGCAGATTTTCATTTTCTTTCACATTTAGTTGCTTTTCTTCTTCTTCATCTTCTTACGTCTGTGTGTGTGTGTGTGTCTGCAAATAATTTATGCACCCGCCCAGCTCTGTCTTGGATTATTTATTTGACTCACAAATGTCTTCTAGGTCGCGCAAAGCTACGCTAAAAAGTGAAATAGAACAGTTTCTGATCAGAATCTGACCTACTTAATAAATATGCATTGTGGTGTGTGTGTGTGTGTGTGTGTGTGTGAACTCACAGAAGGAGTGCATTTGGCCTAAAAGTGCTTCGCAAATTATTTTGAAGCAAAGCTCATCATTCTTTGTTAGTGATTAGACATATTTTGTATATTTTCCTTTTGATTCAGTTTCACTGTCATGATTAAATATCATTAGAACAACTGTTATACGCTGATAAACAGCAGCAGTCTATTCAAAGGCCAATAATCATTAATCATAATCATTATTTATAAAAATAGTAGTACTTATTAAATTACTTATTTCAGCGAACACTGGTAAAACACATCATTTTAATTCAATTTCAGATGCATTAGATAACGATGACAGAATTTAGAATTACATACATATGTATATCAAATTAGCTTTCGATATTTTTACATCAGAAATATAAGAGCATACTGAAACGTCAAAAATACAATTATATTGAAAAGTAATTGAAGCTCTTCTATTTATGCAGTTGTTATTGTTGTCTTATTCACTGGATATAGGTGCTGGCTACTAACGATTGCAATGATAATATAAGACATCTAAATACATATGCGCACATTGAAGCTCTTATTTTGTGTATAAGACGGCGAAAATATGCGAACATATTGAAAAGTGATTGAAGCTCGCACCAGTTCTGTAGGTTGATACGTTTACTGTTGTTTTAGTCTCATTCACGCATTTACATTAGCGGCAGCAATGGCAATATGAGACATTGAAGTATGCGCATTTGAAAGCTCTTATATTTCTGTTAAGACTAACTGCGCCAGTCCTGTGAGCGGCTATATAAGATGCTCAAATGGGCGAGCATTTTGAAAAGCAATTTCAGATTAAGCTGGCAACGCCAGTACTGCAAGAAGTTGTTGGCTTAGTGATGACACAACAAATTTAAATATGCGGCCATGCTGTAAGCTCTTCTATTGTTGATTATAAGACAGCCTAATAGGCGATAATAGCGAACAGCTACTCAAGCTCTTATATTTATGATTATGCTGGCAGCGCCAGATCCCTGATCAGCAGCTGATGCAGCAATTGTTTCTCTCATTAAATATGTAATATGTAAATATGTATATGTACTTGTGATTTATATAAGACATCTGAATATGCGGACATATGTATGTCCTGCAGCGCGCTTAATAGATTCATGGTTGAACTCATTTGAACTTCCGTTGCAAACAGAGTTTTTATTTGTTTGTTTATTGTTGTAATTGTTTCAAGTTTCTCTCATAGACAGACACACGCACGAGGGAGCACACGTGCTTGAGGTATGTAAATTGAAATGAGATAGCGGCGCTCTGTGCATGTGTGTGTGTTGGTGTGTGCTGCAAGTACAAGTGGCAGTGCAACAACAATGGCAATGGCGTAAATCACATGAGTCTGTAATTTCAGACACTCATCGACACACACACACATACATGCATGTATGTATATACATATGCTGCAATATGGCTAATAAACACACACACATACACTGCGAGCTGTAGAGCATTGTTGTTGTCCGTGAACTTGGCTTATGGCTTTTGTTACCGTTGCTCGCAACGGAAGTGGCCAAATACTGCACGTCTCAGAGAAAGAGAGAGAGAGAGAGAGAGAGGGAGCGAGGGATTGAGGGATTGAGGTGTCACTGCCATTGCCAGTGATGTGTGTTCGTGTCGCCAACAAGACAACAATTGTATAAGAGCCGGCCATAAACAGAGCTCGCACTTGAACCGAGGTCAATCAGAACTGGTTCGGTTTGCTGACAGTTATGCATTATCTAAGTGCTTACTTCTAATTCCCGGATGATACTTTCAATTTCAGCAGTTACCTCATAGTATATACAGCAGCCAACAAGTAGCCGGCTAATACACCGGGTCAACGCACCCAAAGAATTCTTGGCGATGCGTTTTTCTTTGAACTGAACGCATTGTTAGTGGCATTAACATTGGCGTCTGGCTTAATGCGAACAAATGTTAATGTAATTTAAATTCACGTTATTATAATCCAGACAGTTAGCATAGTTTTGGTTTTGCATATTTTGGCATCAGCTGAACTCACTTTGAGGCTAACGGTATATTGAAAATACTATTTATTCTTAGTACATGCGAGTCGGCCCGACTTGCCCATACTCTGCCTTTGATACTATTTTGACATTCCGTTGTTAAATCAATCGTAACTTGGCTTAGCTCAGCGTCCAGCGCAATGCAATGCGGCATAAACTTTGACTTAAGGCTAAAGCAATTTTCGAATTTAGTGGGCGTGACTCTCAACTTGTTGTTGAACTATGAACAAATGGAGGAACCAACACAGTTCACGTTTTCAGCCATTTCAATTGCAATTTCGCTCCTTTCTTGTGACACACTCAGAATGCATTTGTTGTTTTCAGCAAGTCACATAAAAACAAAACAACGAAAGACTTAAACAACACAATAAATCATTAACAACAGTTACATTTAAAGAAATATATATATAAACAAAAAAAGAAAGAAATGAATTGAATAAGTCTTAAATAGAGCAAATCAATAACGAAAATTATTGCTTCAACAAAAAAAATATCTATTGAAATTATTTGATAAATATTCCAAAAAAATAAAAACATTATCAGCGTAAAAAAAAAAAAATGCATTAAGAAAAATAATTAAAACCATCTATCGTGAGGTAAAAAATAAAAAAAGAAAATAGATGAGCAACGATTAAAAATATTTAAATAAATATTTAGGAAATACGTTTAAAATACTTTAACGGTATTTAAAATAGAATAAACCGCTGTAATAATGAAAAAAAAAGAAATATAAATACTATATAATATAATATAATAATATATACTACTACTGCTATATTTACTAAACACACACATATTGATTATTTTCGTATTTGTATAGGTAATGCCCGCATTGCATACGAGCTTGAAGCCCGCCGAGGAGGGCTGGTCCAAGCAGCATGAGGAAGATCTGGTCGAGCGCACGTTTATGGCCACATTCGCCGCCTTTAAGTTTCCCGATCGCGAGCGACTGCACGTGAGCTGTGGCGTGCAGCTCTGCAGAGGGAAGTGCCCAAATGTGAGTAAAGCAGAAACAATATGTATGCACGTATGTCCATCCGTACAATATATAGAGGTATTTGTATAGCATAGCTATGCAAAATTAGCCAAGGCAACAAACAAGGCATTTCAAATGCATTTGAATTAATTGCAATGAAAACGAAAGTGTTGCCGTTGCCGTTGCTGCTGCTGCTGCTGCTGCTGTTGCTCACGATTTTCCTTGTCTTGCTGGGCTCTGTGTGCAGCGGAGCGTATACTTAATGTGTGTAAGGCGCCAGTAATTAATGTGGTTATTGCACCGAAATGCACTGAACTGCAGCACGCAGTAGGAATCAACAGCAGCTAGCACCAAGCACTAAGCAGCAGCAACAGCAACAGCCACGCAGCAATTGCCCAAAAATAATGTCCACGTCAACTGAAATGAAATCTTTCAACAGCTGAATTGTCGCCTCGCCGAGCAGCAACTGCAGCTGAACGGAGATCAGCACCTGGCGCGCATCGAGGTGTTCAACTCGCTGGCCGTGACAGCGCCGCAGATCGAAGTGGATCGCCTGCGCTACGACCGTCGCTACAACATGAGTGGTGAGTGCCATCCGAATCGAGACTGATTGATGCTGATGTGAAATGTCTTTGCAGTGGAGGACTACGTGCCGCACGTGCGTCCTCTGGTGGGCGAGGGCACGCTCTGCCTATCCATTTCGAAGCTGGCCATCTCGTTCTGCATACTGGGCACCATATTTCTGATCGCCGTGATTGTGGCCATCTTCTCGCTGATCCGCTCACGGCGACGCCAGCAGGGGCGTGGCTCGAGCCTGGGCCTGGGCATGGGTTTGTCCGGCGCAGGAACAGCGACTGGCAGCACCTCAAACAACAGCAGCAGCCGGCTGCATCGCGCCGAAATATGCACTTCCATGTTCTCCTCCAGCAGCGAATCGGCCCAGTCCGGTCCACGATTTGGCGGCAAGTTTCTGATGCCCTTGCCGTACTATCCAACCACTCTGCCCTATGGCCGTGTCTATTGAGTGTGTGAGAATGTTTACATTCATTTGAATCGTTTATCTATCTCTATTCGGGCGTATTTTGGTACAACAATTCTATAGACTGATGTGGCTTCAATCTCAAATATTCAATTCGTTTAACGAATTCTCAACGAAAATACCAAAATAATTTATAACGGCACACATAACTACATATATACATACTTATATATATATATATTTAGTAGAAAGCGCCTTGAAAGCATTTTACATTGAAATGCTAAAATGCATTTTGATGCGCTTTCATTATATTAATTGTATTAATAATTACAAATTTCTTTAACTTTTATTTTTTTTTTATTTATCAGTGCAATTATAATAAAAATTTAAATTTAAAAACCTATCGATTGTTTCTTTTTCTATTGTGTGTTCGATATGGCCACCTTTTTTTGACAAGTTGGCAGTCTTCACTGACAGAATTTCGATAATGATAACAACAGTGGCAACCTTCAACAGCACGAGCACGTTGCTGTGTGCGGCGTACTTTGAAAGAGTGTGTTTGAATTATACAATATTGGGAGAACCTAAAGCAAGATGACAAAGACAGCGCCAAAGGGGCGCAAGAAGCCGGCAGCTCGCTATTTTGAGACGGCAGCAACAGTCAAAACCGAAGATGGAGAGCAGAAACCATCGAAACCAAAACGCAGACATCAAAAAAGTTTTACAGGTGATTTTCTCAGAATTCAGTCGCAGGAGAAAAGGAAATCATTAAAGCATAAGCGCCTTGAAGCAACTGAGAAGCCCAAGAAACAAAAAATTCCACAGGAAGTCCTGGAAAAATATTCACGTGGCGAAGCCGTCGACGCGAGTGGTGTCAAGACGCGTCACTTCAAGGAGAAGCAAAAGCGCAAGGAGATCTACGTGGAATATGCCACAGAGCAGGCAGCTCGTACAGAGCTCTTGCTGCAGGAGACACCTGGACAGCTGGAGGCTGATGAGGAGGAAACCACAGCAGAATATCGCCAAGCGGAGATTGTGGCCAATGTGGATCTGCAGTCGGCAGCGAAGCATTTCTCCCTCAAGCTCGACTTCGGGCCCTACACCATGCGCTACACAAAGAACGGACGGCATTTGCTGCTGGGCGGGCGACGTGGCCATGTGGCTGCATTTGACTGGGTAACCAAGAAGCTGCACTGTGAATTCAATGTGATGGAGACCGTGGCCGATGTGCAGTGGCTTCACGTGCCCACCATGTACGCGGTTGCTCAGAAAGAATGGGTATATTTCTACGACAAGCAGGGCACAGAGCTGCACTGCGTCAAGCGACTGACGCGTGTCAACCGGATGGACTTCTTGCCCTATCACTTCCTGCTGGCAGCCGGCAACAGTGCTGGCTATGCATCCTGGCTGGATGTCTCGATTGGTGAGCTGGTGGGCAACTTCAACACGGGCCTGGGCGACATACGGCATATGCGACACAATCCGGGCAACGGCGTCCTGTGCATTGGTGGCGGCAAGGGCGTCGTATCCATGTGGTCACCCAAGGTGCGCGAACCACTGGCAAAGCTGCTCTGCCATCCCACAGCAATAACAGCGCTGACAGTCGATCCAAAGGGCATGCACCTGGTCACCGCCGGCCTGGACCGGATGGTCAAGGTGTGGGACGTGAGGCAGCTGAACGACAAGCCGCTGGCCATCTTTAACCTCCGTCTGCCGGCCAATGAGCTGGAGGTATCGCAGCGCGGCATGTTGGCGCTCTCGCAGGGTACCTACCTGGAGACCTACACGGATGTGCTCACAGGCGGCGGCACTGGCCGCAAGGACAAGCTGCCCTACTTGCGGCAGCGCTGCGACGCCTTCGTGCATGGGATGCGCTTCTGTCCGTACGAAGATATACTAGGCGTGGCCACGGCAAATGGCTTCCAGTCGCTGCTGGTGCCGGGCTGCGGCGAGCCCAACTACGATGCGCTCGAGGACAATCCATATGAAACGAGCAAGCAGCGGCGAGAGCACGAGGTGCACGCGCTGCTGGAGAAGATACCGCCAGAGCTGATAACACTGGATCCACACGAGATAACCGGAGTAGATGCGCCCACGCTGCAGGAGAAGGTCGATGCCAAGCGTCAGCTCTTCCACCTGAAGCCGCCGCGCATCAACATGAATCCGCGCCACAAGATGAAGGGGCGTGGCGGTAGCGCCAAGGCAGCACGCAACAAGCAAATAGTCAAGGATCAACAACGAAAGGTGCGACAACTTCGAATATTTCTTCATAAAGTTTTGATACTAAAATTATTTTTATTTCCGGCCCAACAGGAGTTCATTGCCGAGGTGAGAAAGGCCAAAAAGGACGTCATTGCCAACCACGCTGAGGGCGGCGAGCAGACGACGGGCGAAAAGGTCAAGAAGCGAAAGGTTGTGCGCTCCGTTCTGGATCGGTTTAAGCCCAAGCCTCAGAAGAAACAGAAGACCACAAACTGAATAGCAGCTTAGTTGTTTTTGCTTTTATATAGTAATTATATAGCTAATAATTTGAAATAACGAAATTCTAATACTAAGAATATTCAGACTACATATGCGAATAAGTCTTAAATGTATATATAGACATATGCGAATGATATGTACCGTACATAGCTAAGGAATAATTCGACCTATTTGAATCTAACTGAAGAAAGAGCTATTGTCTTGATGTGTCAATAATATACATACAAATATATTTAGTCTGGGCTGTAAATGATATAACTAGAATACATATATTAAATGTATTTGATTTAATGTAATGTCCATAGGAAAACAGTCTTTTAGAGACTTGTTGAACTGAAGCAGTCAGCGTTAGGTCATCCAACGATAGCTTGATCAAGTCGTCAGTAGGTTCAGTCGAAGCTAGTTCATCGGGTCTATTCATAGCTGAAAATGGACTTCAAGTAGCTGGCGATGCTCTCAGATGAATTCTTCTCAACTTGCTTGAGCGTGGCCTGTAGCTGGTTAACATCGCCGCAATTGCGCGCATAATAGAATAGATTCAAGATGCGCTTCTGGTTCTCGAAGCGGCTCTCCTCCGAGCAGGAGTCGCCCGTCACAAGCAGCCGCTCGAGGTTAGCGAACACCTCGTATGCGCTCTCCACGAGTGCCGTCATGAAGACGACGTTTTGCTGGCGGCAGAGCGTGGACATCGCCGTCAAGGTGACATCGGCCACGTTCGGCTTGAGCAGCAGCTGCGGCAGATAGCTGAGAAACTTGGCGAACTGCTCCTCGCCACCGTAGCCCTGGTAAAGGTCAACGCGCTGCACGATCTGACACAAGAGGTTCAGCACTTTGGTACTGATGCCCTCGCGAGTTGTGTATTGCTGGTCCACGTAGGCGTCGATGCAGGTCTGCATCACAGTGCCCATCCGATGGGCCTGCAGCTGCAACAGTGCTGCCCCATTGTCCAGCAGTAGGGCGTGCAGTGCCGCTACTAGACGCAGCTGTTCGTCTGTTGACAACGTGGCCAAGCGGCGCAGGCATTGATGGATGTAGTACAGGAGGGTGCCATAGTCCTCGCTCTGCTCGTCGTCCGGCTGTGGCCAGAAGTGGCAGACGAGCTGGACCAGCGTCAAGTTCTGAGCAGTGCACAATTCACCGCCAGCCGCTGGTGTCTTCAGTTTCTTGGCCTTCTTGCCGCTCATACTTTGCGCGCTGACTGCCAGCGGCATTTGCTGGTAAGGATAGTTGCAGTCCTGTAGAAAGATGCGCATGAAGTTGGCTGCATAGGCCCGTCGCATCCAGTCACTAAGCTCGTGAGTCCTGTCTTGCTGCGTGGCTTCGTACTGGAGTACCAGTTGCCACAGCTGCGCCATGATGTCCAGGATGACGTGCAGACTGGCTGCCGCGTCAGCATTGAGTAGCTGGTTGAGTTGCTGCTGCTGCTGCTGCTGCGGGCGCACTTCGATCCAATTGTCGTGGAGCAGCGGCAACAATTGCTCCACATAGCCGAGCAGCTGCTCGTTCTCGGCCTTGCGCGTTCGCTCACCCACAATGCTGTACAGGTCCCGCAGGTCCAGTGGCTGAGGGCGCAGCACATTGTAGTGTTGCACCTTTCTGGCATCGTAATGTATGACGCGTTTCGCTGTGCTGGCTCTGCTGTTAGTTTGGCTGTTCTGCTGCAGCAGCGTGCTGAGGATTTGTTGCAGGCGCAGCAGCACTTTGGTGCGCCACTTGATCGTTGTCAGCTGGCCCTGGCCCAGGCGCACGGTGAGCAATCGATTCGTGTGCTGTGTGTCGTGGCGTGTGCGCGATATCATGTCAATGAAGTTGCTTATGATGGTGCTTGCGCTGCGCTCGGCCAGCAGGCGCGAGGGAACACGCTGGAGCAGCACATCCAAGAGCAATAGCGAGTCCTCCTGTACAGATGGCTGGACATGCGTCATGGCACAGCGCAAATAGGCGGCAATGATGTGGAAGAAGGGCACAACAGCCTCAACGGGCAGTGCTTCGAGCAGCACATCGAGCGTTTTGAACGATTCGCGTCGCACCTCCTGCTCGATGTCTAAGGCGCCGGCTGCGATGCCCTGCAGCAGCTCATTGAGATGGCCAATTAGGTGACCGGCCTGGCCAGCTTTGACGGCATCACGCACATTGCGTAATGCGTCCGTGCGAAACTTAAGATTGTGATGTTTCAGTCGGGACAGAGCCTCTTTCAAGTTGAGTTGGCGCTGGCCGTTATTTGCCGATATAATAGATTCTTTCAGTTGGGTGCGTATTTCAATTTTGCGCACCTTAAAGTCTGTCTTGGTCACATTGAGACCCTTGGGTAGCTTGGCGCCCTTCAACTTCACTTTGGCCTTTTCGGCACGCAGATTCTTCTTATGATGTCCGCCCATGTCAACTAATTGAAATTTTAAATCGAAACATGTGCTGCTCGGTATGTGAACTACCGCATATCAATTGATCGAACTATCGATAATTCTCACAGCTGCTGTGAGAAAGTCCAACAGGGCTGTCACCTACATATGCAATATTGCCACCTTTTATACGGCTAGCGCGCGCCATTTGAATGAATCTGATGTTGGCATGCAAAATGGATGCAGCAAATGGTGAAATTTGTGTCTTTTTCTTTGCAATCATTTGTACGATTTATGGCTCTGTACTTTGCACGACTCATTGCTGCACCCCGTATAGAACTGGTTTAATCAGATTTAAGTAGTTCTGTTAATTGAAGGGTGTGTCTCTAACGACTCTGACAGGCGATGGCAATTATATAATGTATCGTTGTCCAGATAGCACATCCTGTGAGCTCACTAATTGTTTACGCCTTACGACCTTTTTGTCAATCAATTAATCAGGGCGTGCTTTTAAAACTTCTTATTGTGTTGTTTGTTTTACTTTTGTAATTAGCTTAAAACGATACCAAATATCAGCTTAGCTCAGATAATTTCAGCCGACAAGCGCTTTGATTTCAAGGTGAACTGGTTGCTTACTTGGTTGGCTATCTTCTCAGAATGCCGGGCGGGTTCAAAGTGTGTTTATTAATAATTGCAAAGCAAACATATGCATCACGCCCACAGATCTTGTCCGCAAATCACATTCCGAGTATAAATTAAAAAGTGCAGTGAGCACATATATATATTATTGTTGGCGTTATTAGTTTTAGTGTTTGGGTAAATGCACATTAAATGTGCAAAAGGGTAACGTGAAGAGACAGCTGCACACATTTATCATAGTTGATGGCACATTAGGCATTTGGCGACATTGGATCGATGCATTTTTTATAAAATGCAAATGATTTTCAATAATTGAGAGCCGTGTAATTTAACCCATCGATATAGTGTTAAATAATAGACCCCCGTCTTGAGGGCTGCCAGCTGGACATGTTCACAACGGCTAATCACAATTGTATAAAGGCGTTCGTTCATCGTACCAAGGACGACGTGAGGAAAGTTTCGAAGGTTCTTCATGCACGCCCCATGAAATTGATAACGGCAAGTGACACGTCAGGCGGCTAGAGTTGCACAGATTTCGGCTCCCGACACTTGCCACCAAAAAGGCAAACACAACAACAACAACAACAACAACGAAAACGAAAGCAATAACAACAGCAACAACAAACAATAACTAATAGAAAAGCAAACGGCCGTTAAGTCCGTTAAGATGCGTCGTAATTGCTGGCAACTCTGTGCACTTCGTTTTTGGCGCGCTCTCCACTCGGCGGGTCGCTCGTCGTGACGCGCTGCCTGCCTGCGACAATTCGCCGCATCAGTTGTAATCGAAGTTTGAACCTGTGCGGTCGTGCTTTGCTTTTTCGTTACGGCTGGCTGCCTGCGTCGTCGAGCCGCTGCAAAAAGCGTCCAATTCGTCGTAAGAGTTGCTTTCTAACTGTAAAAGGCCATCGAATTCATTCACTAAGACTTTTTTTTATTATTACTTCTTCTTCTTCTACGACTTGCTCGAACTTTGTTATTGCGTGTGTTTCGGTTAGTTTTTGTTTGCATTTTTTTTTGGTTATTTTGTGTGCCTATTCCCATTGTTTCCAACAATTGTAATTTTTTTTGTGCTGCGGTGCTCAAATTTGTTCCTTCAATGCAGCAACATTTATGTTGGTTTTTGTTTTAACAATAACAATAAAAAGAAAAAGAAAAAGAAAAACAGCCCAACAATAACAATTCGCCAAATTACTTTGTAATACAACAACAACAACAACAACAACAGCAACAATAAAGTGTAAACAAAGCTCAACCTACAGCAGCATCAGTCTACAAAACAGAGGGAGCAAGAGAGAGAGGAGAGCAACAATAGATAACAACGGTGCCTCCGCATGCAACAGTTGCAGCTGTAATGACAACAACAACAACAACAACAACAACAACAACAACGACTATAACAACAGCAGCAGCGGCAATTCTAACAGCCAATCATAGCGGTGTAAAGCCGGCGTTTCGAGCTTCACTTTCGACTAGCCGCTGCACATACACTTCATTTGCGTACGAACTTTTCTCGCAGTGTATTTTTCTGTGAATTTGGTTTCTACTGTGCTGGCAGGTAAGCTTTGTTTCATAATTACCAATAACAACATCAACATAGTCGACATGATCACGTTCAGTGCAATTGGCGCCAAAAGCGCAAAACTTGTGTATGTATGAATGTATGTGTGTATGTTGCATGCATGTGTGTGGCATTTCCGGATGATTTTTTGACAAGACGTAGCAAGAGAGTGGAATAGAGATGCTTAGCTAGAAAAAGCAGCCATTGCGGTTGCTTGCTGATGCAGCGCTTGCAATCAAGTGTGTCTCAACTTGCAACTCGCAGGCCAGATCAGATCTTTCCAAGTTGCCAAAGATTTTCTGTGCTAACACAGCCAACAATTCGTATATGTATGTATGTATATGCAGTACATATTTGGTTACTCTTTTGCTATTATTGTCGTTGTAGCAATTGTGCAGAGTCATGATGTAGCTTAGGCATTTTATCACGAAATCACTGTCGCTTTGTGTGCCACAAATGTTGCAAGCTAAATGTGTCTATAATTGTATGCGATAATCTCATTAAACTTGACCCCCCAATAGCAGTAGCTAAAAGCGACTTGCTTGATTTCGCCTCTGATTCATAATCAACGCGCTTGATTGACAGTTCGCTCTGCCCTTCGATCTCCGACCAATTTGCATGCCACTGAAAACAGAACCAGAAACAGAATATTGCCTAGCGATTTACGTAGACGTCTGTATGTGTGTGTTTGTATGTATACATATGTATGTATACTTCGAGATCACAGCTGAACGCTACAAATGAGTCAGCCTCACGGCATCCAGAGCTAGCCAGCCAGCCTGATTGTTCGTCTCAGTGTTGGAAAAGCTGTTATAAATGTGTCAGAAATTAATATATATATATATATATATATATATATATATATATATATATATATGCACTGAGAACTCTATTTGTGAAACTGCACAGAATCGAACTACTATACTTTTTTTTTCTCTTTTTTGGATCTTGGTAATACTAACGTCACATACTCTTCTTCGAGCATTATTCTGATTACATATGGTCAAGGTTATTCCTTTCCACTATCTCTAGATTTTAGTGCCTATCTCGGGTGGGCGAACCACTTAATCAGTAGCTCCCATTATATATTTTTCGGCTCCTTAGTAGTGCTGTCTAAGACTAGATTCTCCAGCATTCTCTGCTGCAGTAAGAGCTTTAGAGCTATTAGCTTCTCAATGAGAAAATTATGCTGACGTTGGCTGAGAGTTGCCTTTGACAATGATAATATTATTAGAAATGATAATTAATAATAATAATAATAGTAATAATAGATATTTAGATATTTATAGTATTTTTAAATCACCTTCTAAATGCTATTTGTTTTCTTATATGGTATGCGTTTCGCACAGTGTATGTGCCCAATGCTATGAAGCTGTGACAATGAGGCACGTGTTTGTTGTCTGCTTTTCTAGCTCTTCTTGTGAGCTTGCAATAATTTTCGTTGTATCTTTGGTTATATCTTTGTTTGCGTTTTTAGCGGCACATCCAGAACCGGAGATAGAGATAGAGATAATGATAGGGGACTCGAGATAGAGACAGAGACCGAGTCATTGGCGTCCAATTCCAAATGATGTCATGTATAAAAACGAAACGAAAAAGAATTTCGTTCAGCCCCAAAAAAAAGCAAACAACAGAAAGAATTAAAAAAAGGGGGAACAACAAATTTCATAATTATATTATAATAAATAAATTGTCATGCAGAAGTTTTCCGCGTTGGTAAAATTAATTTAATGTTTTGGCTTTTTTGCTTCTTTATCAGTTAACCTCTGACTTTAAATAACAATTAAGCTGCTCCTCATAGACTTGGCTAATTAAAGTTTAGTAATTAGTTTATATGCTCGCACACGAATAAATAAAATATATACATACAAGTACACGTAAATGCATATATTTGTGAACATATTAAAAAACTGTTTGCTGTTGACAAATGTTTCCGTAACGCAGATAAAGCTGCGATAGCCAACGCCAGACAATCCATTCTACATCGTATCTGGAATCACCATACTATATATTGCATGCGTGTGCGTGTATTCGTATAGACTTATCTCGACTCGGTTACTCGAATAGAAAGGTAACTCTCAATATGAGATGCTTAACTAAGACAACAATTTGTTACCATTTGAAATCTATAAATCGGAGATTCAAAGAGCTAATGATTTCAGCCGTTTTTGAGATATGGCTATGGCTTGCTAATACTCTACATATATACAGAGATATATACATACCAATAGAGATACTAAGTGTTAATGGAGATAGAAGATCACGATCAAGAATATTTTAGTCTATCATGCTCGCGGGTAGGCACATAAGCATGTATATACATACATATGTAAGGGGTACATTGTATTCTGGGTATGCCATTTGAAAGATGACTCTGAATAAGAACAAAGCACGTGCTGAATTTTATTTCGTATATATTATATAATGTTCATGCTTTTTTAATAAATGTTTTATGGCTCATTAATGTAAGCGAACTAGTTTAGGGTTAAAACATTCGTGTAATGCGAATGCGACACAATCCAAATCACAGCGCTAGAGCCATCAGATTTTCTTTCTGCTAAAGGACCACCAGTCTCTAACGTGAATAAAACTTTCTTATTTGATAACGAAAGAATCCTCCTCTGATCGATTATATTTCCCCCTCATTGTTCCAGACATTGTTTATTGATTTCCACAGTATAATAGGATTGATAAGGAAATTGTTGGGGTTTCGCACAGTTTTGTGAATTCAGATTCCACACGACACCGACAGAAATGTACCGCCACAAGGAGCTACTTCTATCTATGAAGAAATGTCAGAACTTTAATGAAATTTCTTCATATTTAACATAATATTTTTGACAAGTGCAATACTTCATGATAAGACCTACGACAAACTGTTCTGGAGCTATTTATAATGATTTGTTAAAGAAGTCTGTTGCTTTTTAAAATGCTTAGAAGAAATATTATAGTAATACTACAAATAAATAAATAAATATAGAAATGTTAATAGCTAACGGTTGGTTAACATTGGTTACAAAATATCGCTGTTTCCTACCTGCCTGCTTGGTCTGTAATTTACACAACTTTGTTTGTAAATTAACTTTTGTATAATCAAAAAATTTGTTCATTGCTGACATTTAAACAAACTGCAAATAAATTTAATAAAAAACACTTTTAGAACTTTATAATGAATGATAATGCATTCATATTAGTGCAGAAGTTTTGAGAATACATATTGTTTTAACCATTACGTGGATCTGCACAGTAAATCTTAGACCCTTAGCTATTACGGTGCGTAGATCATAAAATAACCTACATACCTCTAGCTCTGAGATTGACGCTTCCACATTCGGACAGATAGACGATAGATAGAGATTTGGGATAAATCGACTCAGGTCAGGGTATATTGGCTTCGTGAAAATGTAGGTAACAGGCAGAAGTAAGCGTCACAGATTCTATTAGCACATCTTGATCGGGACTACGAGCACCTCTTCTCCGTTTATTTTTGTTCCTCGAGCGTAGCTTGAATGACACAAAAGCTATAATAATATAAATAATATAATTTAGTATTTTGGCCTTTTTCTCTGTTCATTATTTATCCATATGGAATAAGATAATAAGATATATATCTCCCACAGTTGAAGACGATCATAAACGCAACATATAGATCAGCATTATAGGATTACTTTATATATTTATACCCTGAAGCCATTGAAAATGGGAAGTCCGGGTATAATGGTTTTGTTAAATGTATGTAACAGGCAAAAGGAGGCGTTGCAGACCTAATAAAGTATATGTATTCTTGATTAGGTCGACGAGCTGAGTCGATTATGTCCTGTCGATCTGCCTGTTTGCCTGTCCGTTTTTCCGTCCGTCCATATGTATGATCGCGTCGGTCTCAGAAGATATAAGAGATAGAGACTTAAAAGAGAGACTTTACTTAGGTCCGATCTGAAAGTTTCATGACGAAAAGCCACTCACAAGAAAAGTTATTGAGCAACATCACACCTAACATAGTCACCCCACGAAGCATCCCATGTTTGTATATGCGTGCATGCCTATGTGTGTGCGTACCGAAAGACGCAAAGAATTTTTGAAATTTCAGTCCTTCGAAGGATTTGTAGTCGAGTTGTCTTGATTGGAGCTTTCTTACCCACTTAAAACAGTTTTTTACCTTAACTGGATATTCAAACCAATTCTAAGCCATGTAACTTGATCGAATATTAAGCACCTGACTACGCTAGAGTCTATAGAGAAATATATATTTGTATAAATATACATAAAAATATACTTTGCTTATGAGCAATGCGGTGAAAGTAATATGGTGCGTTCCATTTGTAGCTTTTGGTTCTGTTTGCGATCTTTGTTAACGGTTTCAGCCGCTCGCTCCAAGTCTGGCACCAAAAAACAAAGATAAGGCATTCACTAGATAGTTGAGGGAGCTACAACTTCATATTCTGCAACCAAACAATTAGTGAGGTACACACTCATACATAGATCTATATACAATATCTCTTTATCTCCAGATACACACATGCATATGTATATATAAACATATATCTAAGTACAACTCCACTGAGTGCAAACAAATTACAAAACGCAATTTTTACAGTCGAGCAAATTACTCAATAAACAGAAAACTTGACGATGGGTCAATAGCTCTTTCTGAGATTGCGACAGATGCATCCGAAAGTTAAAGGAAACTTAACCTATTTCTGGAGGTTATTTTAAATTTGTCACGGAATAAATATTTACATGCATATTTATTGAGAGATATTTGTATGGGTTATATATATAATCCAAACTTTCAATATATTTATTTATTTACGTGTCAGACGTACTATCCAAATGTTTAATATCAATATTTACAAAATAAAGTATTTATTATGGAATCCATGGAATACAGGAGATGTATAATCCAAAGGTGCAATAAATAAATATATATCTCCATAGAGATATGTTCAGGCCATTCTCTATAATGAAATAAATGCAACATCCAACTAATCTTCTGTTTAGAAATGGTAAAGCTATCGATTATTGGAAGTTGACTTGATCAGTGTGTACAGATGTGGACGTACGTGGAAACCATGCATATACATATACACATGTTGAGTCGCATTAAATTACTCATTCACTGTTAATGGCACATTTTATTTCTACTGGCGCTATGACTCTATTTTGAATGGAAAGCTATTACTCTTTTTTTAACAATTCATGCTCAAATTGTTCATGAATAAGATAAATGAATACGATAATCAATTTTGATGCTGTTTAGTAATCAAGAAAATGATTCTCTTTCGAGATGAATTTCGACAGTATAGTTCGTATCAAGCTCTAAAAGTGTCCAGAGTACATTAATTAACAATTGAAAGCAAAAATAAAACAAACGTTGCTACTTTTCGAGACATTGTCTTTCGGAAAATATCATATGCACGGCTCCATTTGATATGCGATCTAATTGTTTACAGTTCCGTATGCGATTGATAGTAAGACAATGAGAGGCATTGATTGACAGCAGCCGGGCAGACAGTCCAGACACTAGAGACAATGCAGGTTAGTTAAGAGTAGCCAGGCGAAATCACTGCCTAGTCTACTGGCCACGGCCCCCTAGCCGCGGCCAACTGCCCCATTCGCCACGATGGAAAGTGAAAGTAGGGGGAAAGGGGGAAAAAGAACTGTCTCAACAAGGTACGGCGTGCGGCGTACGGCGTACGGCGAATCGCGTACAACGTATGGCGTACAACCTACAATCAGTCAATCGAACAATTGAACAATTGGAGCCCTGTGGACACAGGACAACAGCAAGCAGCGAGTGCACGCCACAACTAGGACACTGACATGAAATTCGATGAGAACGAGGTCCTCTGCGCTTCGGTCAGTGTCAAAGGCAGTGAAACCATTCAGTCAGACTCGACTGTGGACGGGCAGAAGGGGCGGTGGGAACCAATGTCGTGGTCAAGCGGCAAAAAAACAAAAACAATGGAAAACGTGAAATCATTATGTTCCCTTTGTAATGCCGGTTTTTAAATACCCTATATAGGATTTTAGTGATGAAGTGATGATGCAGGAGAATTACGAAAACATTGAATTTTATTTATATTTTCTATAGTAAAGCTTTAGAGTCATGGACTATTTCAAAGATTGTTGTTGTAGTATACATATATAATAATAATACTACTTTAACAATCTTGGAAATCTTGGTTTGATTAAGAGTAATGAAATATCGAAAAATATATATAATAGTTAATTCCATAAGTAATAGATCATATTTTAATTTACTATTGTAATGTAGTAAATAATATATGTTATATTGATGACTTAATGAAAAGGTATGGTGTTTCCCTAGGTTGAGTTTTCATGTGTCAAGACTATTTGAAAATCATTTCGAAGCATTTAGAATTTAATGGAAAGGTAGTTTATAAATATGTATAAGGCATATGTGCTCGTATATTAATCTTTAAATATGAGCTGGGAAAGAAGTGTTTAATGAAATGTGTGGATAGACTAGCATATGCAGCGAGGGGTATGAAAAATCGAATAACTGTCGAGAGCTGGCCAGTGGGCGTTCGTCTCAGAGCCGTTGACGGGTGGTCCGTTATTATTACAGCTATTGCTGGCGTGTCCTGGCGTAGCATGGTATAGCGTGTCCTGGGTCAGTCGACCGACGTTCGCAATGTGTGTTTTCCTAATGGCTCGTGCGCGACTAAATGCTTTGTTGCTTGACCAATTGAGCAAATGACCAATTGATTGACTAAGCAGCCAACCAGCCAACCAGCGAGCCAGCCAGCTAGCCCAGTGGCTAGACGGTCGCTCCAAGCGGCTTCTTGTTTCCAAATTGCATTAGTTGACATTTCTGTACAGTTTAAGCACATACAAATCCTGACCCTGACCATGGCCCTTCTCCATAGCGGAGGCGTCTGGAATTCACGTGCAGCACGAACTGCCTAATTGCAATTTGCAATGCCAAAAAACAAAAAATGCAATGTCCAAATAATCATCTAATATACGAAAGTAAGCGAGCAGTGTTACGTTTTTGAGCTGTTGAGCTCAATCGACTGTTTAATACTCATTGAGATGCCCAAGATTAAGAAGCGTGTGCAACTTAAGCCTATGGGAGATGGGGCTATCCGTGTTTGTAATATTGTTATTAATTATTTTAATGAAAGCTTGGAGTATATGGTCTTCAGCTTGCTTTAATATGTATTCAATGTAAAGGAATGTTTCATGTCAACATAGAATCAGAAATATGAATGGCAATGCGAATACTATTCGTATGAGCAAATTGATAAATCGTAGCTCTAATTGCATTATTGAATACACTTTCACTCTCAGCTCTCTCTTATTTACTCTATATATGCTCTTACTTTCTCTCTCACACTCTCTTTAACTCTCTCTCTCTCTCTCTCTCTCTCTCTTGGTCTGTCTGTCTGTCATTTACTCACACTTAAATACACATTCATAGCGGCTATGTTTACGCCCACATATCCTTACATGTCTATGCATGCATGCATATAACCGCAAGTACATACAGCCTTCTCATAGACACATACACACACACACACACACACACACACACATAAACAAATACACGTAGGTGTCCATTAATATGATGGCCAACTGGCATTTCGTATGGACTGACTTAACTCAAACTATCGCTCGGATGCCATTCACAACAAACATTACCTCAGTTGACATTCAGTCTATGTCGGAAATGGATTGCCCCCAAACAGTTCACAGTGGTGCAAAATGAAATAGTGTTAAAAAAAAAAAACTAAAACTACACCACGAAGTTTACTTATTGGTGAAATTACATTACAATCATCGTTAGCTTTAATTAATTACGATGACATTTGTAGTGCTTGTTAATGCTTGAAGTTACTGAAAGTGTTTCATTCGACAATACCATTTGTTTAATGCTCTTTTTCGATTCTATGGGTGAAATTAGAAGAATTTTATATAATGTTTATTACGTGTATATTATAATTATATATTATTTAAGTATTCTTCATTATGTCTATACATTTGAATCGATATCAAACTTTAGTCAGCTAAGCATATATATAAATTCTACATTTCACTAATTCGTTTAAAATGAGAAAGTAGGGTATCTTCTGGTCGGATACTTTCGGGTAGCAACAATTTTACACGACTTTTCTGATCGGTACTACCAAGTGACTAGGTGGCAATGCTGTAGTTATATAAACAAGTCAAATAGCTTATCCAACTACAAATACTTAGACAATTAGCTCCGATCTAACTCATCCGGCTAAATGTTTTTTGTAACTACATATATTATATTGATATGGATTTGTTATCACAACAGATTGCGCTTGAAATGATCAATTGTAAAAGTAACAAGTAAAAGGATCAATTTTTTTTAATAAGACAATGTACATATCTAAAGTTAGACCTCGTAAATATAAATTTACATTAGAATCAAGTGGAAGTAGTCTTAATCGAAGACTACATTAACTAGTAGTAAAAAATAAATAAATATTCAATAGAAGATGTTAATGCAATGCAAATCGTTGTCTATTATTATTAAGTAGATGTCGGCATACCTTTGACTTTTAGTATTATGGACTCTATTCTGAGCTAGAGCTCAGTGAAACTTGCAATAAACATCTTTGGAAATTAATTGAATTGAATATATCTTTATTTTCTCAACAACATCAAACCAGTGTGCAAGTCAATTAAGGGAATTTGCTAAAGCATTGTCACTGTGCGTAGGTGTCTGTCCTGTATACCCTGTAACAATGTAGGCCAAATTAGATATGGGCAATTTATAAGGGACATTCGACCATATCTGTTATGCAGTTCGCATAGCATGTCCACCTGTTTGTTACCATTTAAGCATTAAAATGCAGAGACAGATGATTCATATTACAATTTGATTGTATTGCATACCCTGTGATCATAACCCTATAATACGTTTGCAGGGTAGCTGTTAGTCGAGCATACCCTCCAGCCCACCTGTTTTGCATAATTTTGTATAGCTTGTATTCATAGGCGTTAGCTTAAAGCATGTGCTTGCAGGGGTAAATTTAAATGCTTACAGGGTATCTGTTGGTCGTGCACTCCCGCCGACTTACTCGTTATTATTTACTTGACTTCATGCCTTTTCCAGCAGTATTTTCGTTTGTTTGTTTGCGCTTTCGGTGCTTTTGGTGTTTTCGCGTGGTTTGTATGTGTCAGGGCTTTCCCCATGGAAACATCCTTTGCTATCAGCTGCTGTGGATCGCAGCGGCCCACCGCGGAGCCGCGGGAGACTACAGCACCGTTAGCTGGTCTCCGTCACTGTCGCTGTCCTAGTGATAGATAGGCAACACGCAACTGTGTGCGGAGCACGCATCACGCAGCTGGGCAACCCAATTTGGACCCATCAGACAATCACTTGACAGTCTGGTATAACTCATTCTGGTTGTCGAGCGACAATTGGTGGCCTACTTTCCCGTTTCCAGCGCTCAACAAGTGGCCACCCATGCAGCTTGACAGGCAAACACCTTGGCCGGCAGTCGTAGGCTAAATGGTTAACGCACCTGTGCGTGTCGCACGGATGAACCCGAGACTCAAACTTCGGCTTTGCCTCACTAGCCGATTAATTTTTAATGAAGGAATCAAAAATATGCTCTATCTATATATATACATACATAATATATGTATGGTTATATGAGGGAATGTTTTTCATTTTAATTACCAAAGCTTTTTTCTCATGTACCAAATGTGGTGCATGTGGTAGCTTCGCCTACCACATGAACCTGCAGGCATCGATACAGTAAATATATGGAATAGCCAGAAATGGAAAGTAATATGCGCACCTTCGGCCGGATTGACGGACGAGGTGACAGTTAACTATGCTGAGACTAAACAGATTTAGTCATCAACTAGATATAGAAAATGTTGGGCTAAAGTCAGAAACTCAAATGAACTCAATTATTGGTCCGTATAAATTATAGTTGTAATGGAAAATCTGTTGATATTATCTACAAATTTCAGTATGCGTTGGGAAACACGTTTTTATAGAATTTCAAAAGAGATTTATATATATTCTATTGTACCCAAAACCGACTACGTAATACCTGTTACGAGCTCTATTGCTCCGATATGCCAATTCAATTACAATTTCAATTTCGATATATATTTAGAGTGGTATAATATCTTTAATATTGGAGTACTACATTTATAAGATTGGGTGAGATATAACTATTTCATTCAATTCAATTTATCATAGGTCGATCAGTCAGAGAAGCTATTTTAATGTCATGATAATTTTATCCTAGTACCGCCTTTTGAGATAAGTTTTTTATACCCTGATCCCATTACAAATGGGAAATCAGGGTATAATGGTTTTGTTAAAAGTATGTAACGTCCGTCCGGCCGTCCGTATGAACGCCTAGATCTCAGAAGATATAAGAGCTAGAGTCTTCAAATTTTGTATGCATACTCGTGTATACCATACACAGTACAAGTTTATCTTTTTTTTCGATAGCTCATCCGATTTCTTTTTTATCGAGAATAATCGATAAATTCATTTTGTTTATTCAGCGTAATTTTGATAATTTAAGTAAGGAAGCTCTAGTCGAGACTGCTCGACTAGGAGATACCCTGATCCCTACAAAGAGCTGATATTCACGCAGATTTAGTGTGTACATAAGTCTGAGCAATACGAAGATTTTGTAATTTATTTATATTTTGGATACCATTAAGTACTAGAGACTTGTGCTTTGCAATATACACATATTTTAACATTATGATCACGTTCTAAAAGTTTCATGAAGATAGTCCCACTACAAGAGAAATTATTCAGCAACAAAATTCTCATAGTATTGCCCACACTGCAGCGCAGCACAAGCGCAGTCGCTGCTTACTGCGCAGTTAGCAGAGCGCGTGCCTATAATCAGGGATCAGGGTATCTCCTAGTCAAGCAGTTTCGACCAGAGCCTTGTTGTTTTAAGTTAGTTTTAATTTTATATTAACAATAACGTCTAATAAATAAATAAACATTTATATATATTTGTAGTCAAATCTGGAATAGAGTCAGTCGATTTGATGATTAAGTAAACTAAATATGATGTTGCTTCTTAACAAATAACAATTAAATTATTAGTCTAACGATTTATTTTCTATATCTGTCAATCTTAGTGTTGGAGTTAGAATGAACAACTTTCGAATCGAGATTCAATTTTCTTTATCGAAAAATAAGAACGGGTATGCAGTTGAGCAAACCACACATACGTAGTAGTTTATACAATAGCTGCATACTTATCGTGCTTTGTTGGAGATGTGTGTGTGTGTGAGTGTGCAAGCTTATGAGCCCTGTCTACCTTACTACAGAAGTAAGGTAAGACCTCTGGAATTCGTATACAAAAAGCAAAGGATTGTCAGCTCGACCCCCACAATTTTCCGATGGTCGACATCATTAAAACATCGGCATTGGCTGCTTGGATACGAGATGATTGTAAATCGATTTCTTAAGTTTCCGGGTAAAGGGAAGCCAAAGGCTAAAGCTTATCAGTCAGAATGTATACTAGAGAGTCATCTTATTTCTTCAGGTATTATTGCATAGCAAATAACAACTTGCACACACACGCCCACTCAAGTATGCTTACTGCACAATAGCTGCGCTTCGGCTGCACTTAAGGGCTTTACCATGGGAATTGCTGAGTAGCTTTTTTGTAGATAGGCGAATTCAGATGTATTAAACAATGCACAATTGGAATAGGTTTTTCGTATTCGCTCATAAAAGTGAAATGAGTATTTGGTGCAGTGTCCGTCTTGCTGTGTTTTTTGGAGCATTTACTCGTGTATAGCCTCGAATTATAAAGTGCCAAAGTTTTCAAGATCCGCCCATGGGGGGCGCGCCAAATCGGACTACAGAATCTGCATAGGTAATTGATTATATCTGCAAATCATATTTTCAATCTTAAAGATTTTCACGTTGACTCAGTCCAAAATCCTAGATATTGATTTCTTCCTCAATGGCAAGTAATTTCTGTAGATATGTGTATTCTGTTTTAGTTGGTCGCTGTCCGAAACTGATCTGGAAACTGAAAGCCCTTTCACAGCTGAGCTCTATGTGCGTAATTACTAAACAAGTAATGGGATCTATCATGGGACTAGCAAGGCATTATTAATGCTTATGGAGCCAAGACAGCCTATATAGGCTATATTTAACGGGCTATTTTTGTGCACACAGGGGGCCTGGTCAATTGGAGCTTTCAACGGTATGTAGATATGTGGGAAACAATGACCTTTGCCGCGCACTTTCAATTCATTCCGCCATTTACCGGGAAAATGTGCGCTAAATTATTTATGCAAGTTTTATGTGTATTCCGATGGCAGCTCCTCTCGGCTGCTCTCTGCTGTGATCAGTTTGCACGTGAGCAGGCACGCGGCTTGGTGCTATTAATCAAACGAAATCAATTGAAATTCAAATGCAAATTGAAATTGAAATCAAAGGCAAATTGAATACATGGCATTCAATTTGATTCGTTCCACTGCATCTACACCCTAGTATGCACAAAGACGTCACTATGCAAGAGAACACAGGTTTCCTTTGTGCCAAGCGATAAACGATATAAATGGCACCTCTTTCAGCGAATGTAGAAATGCTTAAGGTTCGCATATGTATATATTTTATGTAATTCCTATTGAGTCATTCCTAACCCCTTTCTCTTTCAATAAGCTTCGAATTGTCTTTAGAACTGTTGAAATCAGAACAGTCCAAGTCCAAGTCATGCGCAAAGTGTACATAAGTCCAAGTCCAAGTCCATGTCAAGTTCAACTGCAGACAGATGATTGTTTGATCATCCTAGTAATGTTCCTTCTACACACAAATAAACTCAGACACACACACACACAGACAGACACGGGGGTGTACACGCTTACAGCTGCTGTGCTTATTCTACGAACAGACATTCCACCCAAACTTCGAGTTTAGAAGTAATTTTGATATTTAAGCTTGTCTATATATTTATCTTACTAAGAAGACTCAGGTTTCAAGTCTGTTTATAAAAGATTTTCAGTTTTTGTTCAATTTAAATTGATATTTAAAATTCTAAATGCATATAATATATGTGTATCTTATAGAAAAGAAGCGTTAGCTAGAACACTTGTTGCAGCCAGGTATAAGTTTCAATCGGACGAACAGATGGGCAAACAGGTGCTAGGTGGGCTCAGCTCGTTGTCCAGCTCTACTTGCCAAAGACCGATATAGCCAAAACTCTAATTTAAACAGTATGCTAGGGTATAAACAGGTTTTATTCAAAAAGAAGTATTAAAAAAAATTGTAATTCCTATTATTACGAATAGGTATGGATGGAAGAAGGGGTTGGCCCCAGCTGCCTCGTGCCATCAAACCTAATCCCAAACATGGACAGCTAATGATGGAAACTGTTTATTAGAGTCTCCGTCGCAGTGTCGAATTGCGCATACGACGCGTGTAACATGACACAGATATGTTAATATCCATATCTATATCAGATGTTAGCCGCATTATTGGGTAATTAGGCCAAAAATAACGGTTTAATAATAGTAGCATATACGAGTGGGGGAACTCCTTACAACCATGAAGTATCCCACAAGATCCTTAGCCATAAATCTAATAATTTCACGCACTCTGCGTCGCCGGCTTGGGCAAAAGTTAATTAGTTCTAGTTCAATAAAAGTCTGACTAAACACATTTATTTAGCTTTATAGGCAATGGTTGGATTTGATTGCGAGTGCCACAAATGGTCGCCGATTAGCTCGGATGGATTACATATTTATTATAATCACATATAGCCCTCTCTCTCTCGCTCTCTTTCCCTCTCTTAACTTAATCGTTCGCAATTCGATGGACTACTCACACAGAGGCCATGGCTAATATAAAAATAATTCAACAATCGATGCAATGGAATTCACATCATTATTTCAATGTAGTAAAATTGACTGTCGAATTAGAGTTCGAACTTGAAATACCCTATATACCATGTGATGTTAAACTGAATTTAAATTGTTTATTGAACTAAAAGACTACAATATATATACATATATACAAATATTGTATTATAAGATTATAATAGGGTATTTTTTTCAGATGAGAATAACAGAAATTATATACTTACAATCCAGGCCAGTATTTAATTTTGGGTTTTTACAACCTTCTCGGAAAATCCTTTTCCAATACTTATGCGCAAAGTTCTCAATCCCCAATTGTTTACAATATTTAATGATCATTTGAATTCCTTAAAGAATGCTGGCAGCTTCATTATCGAGAAGAATTCTCTCAATCGCTCAACGAAATATTCCAAGCCCCCAAATCTCATATCTAGGTCAGTTTTTAGTTAAGTGCTTGGTTCTCTCAACTAGTCGAATCCATAGAATGATAAAAAATAATGTTTTTTTCTTTAACGTTTGTTATATGCCAGTATATGTTTCTGTAATAAATGAGTCATAATGGAGTATTACTTTCAGTCACTTCTCTGTTCATTCAGTTGTGTGTTTGTACTCTGCACACACACAAAGCACACTCACACACAGCAGTCGCAGACATCTACATATTTGAATAGCGAGTCATTTGCTTACGGATTTTAAGGTTTGCCTCTTTTTGTTTTGTGTTTAATTTTCTTGGGTTTTTACGCATGTAAAATTATATATTACATACATACAAATTTGACGAAGTTACAGGGTATTTCGTGAAAATGTATCAGGGGTACGGTGACTTTAGTTGTACAATGTATGTAATTATGTATCTATTCTATGGACAGAAACTCACTTTGCCCCAATACGAATCTTAATATCCGTCTTCATATTTATGTAGTATATATGTATGTATATACATTAGTATTTAATGCTTTATAATACATATGTACATACATACATACATATATACATTATGCATACTAATCCAATTTTTGCAATATTTTTGCACTTTGCAGTGAAGCGCATTTACCGTTCGACTTCGGAAAATGTCTCGTGCTTTCTAAATCTCTCTCTCTCTCTTTTTTTCTCTCTCCCCCATACGCACTCTCTGTGTGTTGCGGGTGCGCTTGCACTCGCCACGATCTCGCCACCGGCTTTATTATTACCGTTTATTTCGCTTTCGCCTCTTTCCTGGACATTGTTTTACCTTTTGTTTTGATTTACTTTGTGTCTGCTACTCTCTCGCTCGCTCTCACTTGCGGCCACCGGGTGCTTGTCTGACAGATTGTCATTCACATGCTTTGCTGCTGTGTCTCTCATCCATGACGAATCGGTAATCGGTTCAATCGGTCTTACGTACAAAACGCACAACGTTTACATTGTTGCTGCTGTTGTTGTTGCCATTATTAATTCTCCATCAGGTTTTGTTTACGCTTCGCAAATAAATTATGAAATATTACGCGGGCATTTAGTGAAAACGCAGTGCTCAACCCCCCAACCCGGACCCCTCGCCCACGCACTCATTACCATATCCGGCTTGTGCACATACAGACATACACACACACACATACACGCACACATACACACGCGCGCACGCACACTCATTAGGCAAATTTAAACGCCTTCGATTTGCGCTATAGTAATTACACTTGCTCGCCAGCAGTTCAATTGTTATTTAGATGCGGCGCATTCGGACTCCGTAGTCAGTGTTGACTGTGGTCGTGCGAAGAAGCTTGTTTGTGTATTGAAAAAGGCAGAAGGTACAAAGACAAACTGAACGAAAATACTAACGAGGTGACAACATTTTGGCGTCAAACTATAAATTCATCACACTCAGCATTTGATCAATTAATTAAGTACATACCGACCAATTGGAAATTGGCTTGTTCGGAAGAGAACTAGAAATGAAAGAGATTCGATGAAATCGCAGCATAAATAAGTGAGCGAGAGAGAAGAGGTCGTATAAGACAAGGCCAATCATATATATATATATATATATATATATATATATACATATATATATATAGACATATATATACAAGTATATATATAGAAACAAATTTTTATTTATACTAAAAGTTTTTAATGTGAATTTAGATATGTATATCGAGGAGTCTGATAAGATGTAGCTATACAAATCTTATATTTAGGCTTGGTAGATGTAAAAGTATTAGAAAGCGTAGATATATGATTTTGAGTGACTTTAACATGGTTCCGTATATCTTTATTGTTTGATATCCCTGATATAAAATACAAGATAATGCTGACAGGGCTCGTTCTCAATTATATTAGGGATATACATAGCTTATGCCTGATGATTCTTTGTGATTTATGCCTGATGGATTGAATTTTATTTTATACGCGTTGACATAGTGAACAAGTAAGAAAACTCTAGTCGAGACTGCTCGACTAGGAGATACCCTGATCCCTACAAGGCGCTGATATTCACGTACGCATAAGCACGCGCTCTGCTAACTGCGCAGTAAGCAGCGCTTACCTGCGCTTGGGCTGCGCTGCAGTGTGGGCAATACTATGAGAATTTCGTTGCTGAATAATTTCTCTTGTAGTGGGACTATCTTCATGAAACGTGATCACAATGTGCAAATGTGTATACATTCCAAAGTACAAGTCTCTAGTACTTAAAATACGTTTTTTACAAATTGCAGGCGAAGGGGCCGTGGTATCCAAAATCTGTACATGACAAAATTTTCGTATTGATCAGATTTATATACACACTAAATCTGAAGACTATACGTCTAAAAGTATTCAAATTAAGCTGAATAAACCACATCAGTTTATCGATTATTCTCGATAAAAAATCGGATAAGTTATTGAAAAAAAGATAAACTTGTACTGCGTATGGTATACATGAGTATGCATACAAAATTGCAAGTCTGTAGCTCTTATATCTTCTGAGATCTAGGCGTTCATACGGACAGACGGACGGACATGGCTATATCAACTCAGCTCATCGTCCTGATCAAGAATATATGTACTTTATGGGGTCTGCGATGCTTCCTTCTGCCTGCTACATACTTTTCACAAAAGCATTATACCCTGATGTGCCATATTTAATAGGTTATATATGTATATATGTATGTACATATATTTTATTTGTGCCAATCCAATTATTTTAATACTCATACACAAATGTGTATATTGGTTTTGTGTCTGTTCTTATGAACGCAATTTGTTCGAAGCTAGCGACTTTAAATGTGGAACATACATATACTCGTAAACACCATGGAATTATAAAATGCTAAAATTTTCCCGATCTGCCAAGTAGGGGCGTGGCAAATCGGAAAATGTATTTTCCGGTAAATCATATTAGTTGAAGAGCTAGAAAGCTAACCATCTAAGATCAAAAAGCTATAACGAATATATTTACGCCTATTAGGGGCGTGGCAAATCGGGTATAACAGTATCTTCTACAATTTTAAAGCTGGGTCGCTGATATTTTGCACGTGAGCTAATGATCTGATTCGATAGAGATTGATAAATGAAATTATATGTCCGCGCCCGCTAGGGGCATGTGAAACTGTATCTGAACATAATGAGCGTTTTCAAATTCTGCCATATTTGAGACACTATTGATGCTAGACACCTAAAATTTTGTATATATACTCCCCCAAAACCAGCAAGCTATAGCGGATATATCTACGTCCACAGAGGGCGTGGCAAATTGCAAAAGTTTATATCTCTTGCAGTTTGGGAGTTAGCTTTAAATATAGATAGCTGAGTTACTAATAACCTCCTCTATCGATTACCCAAAAATAATATTTACGCCTCTTTGTGGGCGTTGACTAAGTTGCTAAATGTATCCTCTATGGAAGTTAATAGAGAATATACATACATACCAATTTGGGGTGTGGCGAATCAGAAAGAGGCTGTGAATGAGTTTCCTGCAGTCGCCAACGCCCAACAACGTTTTTACTTGTTCTATGTTTATCTATGAAGTCCGCTTAGTAACACAGCACACAGGGAAGAATTGTCAAATAAGTGGCATAAAATCGAAAATTTCATGGTAGAAATTAAAATATTTTTAATATATTCCTATATATGAAAAATTAATAAATGTTTTTGCTTAAAATGCAACCCTCAAAGCAAGCCTCAAAGTCAGGTGATCAGTCAGATAATACTTGAAAATTTTAATTGACTTTGTACGCTTGGTAAATTTACAAATTGCAAAAATTATCTATTGTGTAAAATGGATTTTGAAGGCAATGATATGTAGAGTAAATAACAACAAAAACAATTTGTGTTACAATTTATTATATGTCATATATACCGTGGTTCACAGCTTATTTCAACCAGCACCTCAAAAAAAGTTTGTTGGTCTATAAAATCTAAACTATTGTAGATATCCAAAAAATTTAAACGCAGGTTATTAGTGTGATGTTTAAACTAATACAAAATGTATTTATTTATTTTTTCAATATTTAGTAATGCTTAAAAACTAAAAAATTAGACCAAAACACTTCCACAGCTTATTTCAACCACTTGTGAAATAAAATTATTAAAGCTAAGTGTCTTTTAAATAACAACAAATTAATACTTTGTAATACGACCCTTTTGCTTAACTACCATTTTAAGCCTTTTTGAGATAGATTCCACCAACTTTATGGTGACTTCTGGAGTAATTTTTTCCCATTCCTCAACCAATGCAGCTTTTAGGTCCGAAATGCTCGATATTTTGTGTTTGCGAATGTTTCTTTCCAAAATCGACCACAAATTTTCGATTACATTTCAATCTGGTGACTGGTCTGGTGGTTTTATAACGTTTCAGATCAGCCAGGACATTTCCAGATCAGCCAAGTCTGGACGAATCCCGCAGTGTGTTTCGGGTCATTACTTTGGTCAAAGCTGAAGTCCTCCTTTATGACCAGTTCCTGGGCACTTTGAATTAAATTGGACTTCAAAATATCAAGATATTTGTCTTTATCCATCGTAGTCTCAATGAACTCCAAGTTTCCTACGCCGGCTACTGATATACTGGCCCTAACCATAACGTTTCCTCCGCCATGCTTTACTGTAGCTCTCAAAATTTTTGCGTCAAGGTCTGTATTAGGCTTACGCCACACATATGAGGGCCCATCCGACCCAAAAAAATTAGCTTTGGACTCATGGTAAAATAAAACAGTGTTCCAGAATCCAATGTCCTTGTGCAAGTGCTCCTTGGCAAATTTTAGGCGACACTTCTTGTTTTTGTCGCTTATAAAAAAATTCTTGCGTGGTACTCTGGTATTAAAATCATGTTCCCGAAGCACGCGGCGAATAGTTTCTGGGTGCATGACTTGCCCAACACCTCCTTAACATCACTGACCACTTGTCGAGCCGATATCCTTGGGTTGTCCCGGATTTTTCTCACAATATAGCGCTCGTCCTTGGGATTAAAAATTTTGTTCGCAGCACTTCTACCTTTATCGTGGGTTCTATTTTCACGGACAAATCGGTATCTGATGTTTTGAACTGTAAAATCACTATATCCAGCCATCTCAACAAATTTTTCAACGGGAATGGCCATTTTAAAGGATTTGAGAACATGTTCCCGCTGCTCAATAGTTGTACAAGGTCCCATTTTGCTAAACTCACTTTTCTGCAAGTTAACCTGCGTTTAAATTTTTTGGATATCTACAATACTTTAGATTTTATAGACCAACAAACTTTTTTTGAGGTGCTGGTTGAAATAAGCTGTGAACCACTGTATATATTGTTTTGTATGGTCCAAAAAGATAGAATTCCAGTGAAATATGTTCATCTTCTGTGGAGTAGAACTTTATCTTCTGCGTATTTCTGCGATATGAAATTTATGTTAAAATGAAGTAGAAAGTATGTATAAGAAGTTAATAATAATCTTGTTTGCGCCTTTTTGCGGCTTTTACGCTATTTTGAAATTGTAGATACGCTTGAGTTCTGTCATGAAACGCTGATGGACGTATGAATTGACAGCGGATATGGATTCGAGGATAAAATCATTACATTACACATGTCGCATTACTCTTGGTATGCTATGTCCCCAAATACACTTTTAAAGTGGCATAATTAGCAAATATACCAAGCCCCAGCTCATATCTGCATTATTCGACTTTATGCCACTTTTTTGGCAATTCTGCCCAGTGTGCACAGAGGTCAATTAATTAAACCTTTGACCGATCGGAAAAAGCAAGTGGAAAGTATATGCATTCATTTCTGTTCCGATGAATCGAAATACTTTGAATTATCATTTGCTTGGATTATCCACATTATGTTAGATTTGCTTGGTCGCGCTCGGCCTCACTGGCCGCAATTTTGGTAGAGGTACTGCGCGCTGTCGAGCAATTTTTATACCCTGATCCCATTAAAAATGGGAAATCAGGGTATAATGGTTTTGTGAAAAGTATGTAACAGGCAGAAGGAGGCGTGGCAGACCCCATAAAGTATATATATTCTTGATCAGGGCGACGAGCTGAGTCGATATAGCCCTGTCCGTCTGTCCGTCCGTCCGTCCGTCCGTCCGTCCGTCCGTCCGTCCGTCCGTCCGTCCGTCCGTATGAACGCCTAGATCTCAGAAGATATAAGTGCTAGAGACTTCAAATTTTGTATGCATACTCATGTATACCATACGCAGTACAAGTTTATCTTTTTTTTTCGATAACTCGTCCGATTACTTTTTTATCGCGAATAATCGATAAATTGATTTTGTTTATTCACCGTAATTTTAATACTTTTAGACCTGGAGACTTCAGATTTGGTGTGTATATACATCTGATCAATACGCAGATTTTGCCATTTACAGATTTTGGATACCACGCCCCCTTCGCCCCAAATTTGCAAAAAACGTATTTTAAGTACTAGAGACTTGTGCTTTGGAATGTACACACATTTGCACATTGTGATCACGTTCTGAAAGTTTCATGAAGATAGTCCTACTACAGGAGAAATTATTCAGCAACAAAATTCTCATAGTATTGCCCACACTGCAGCGCAGCCCAAGCGCAGTCGCTGCTTACTGCGCAGTTAGCAGAGCGCGTGCTTATGCGTGCGTGAATAGCTCTTTGTAGGGATCAGGGTATCTCCTAGTCGAGCAGTCTCGACTAGAGCTTCCTTACTTGTTAATTTTTTTCAGCCAGTCAGTCAGTCGATCGATCACTTGATACGGCGCATTAAACTAGTAATGCGGCGTTGCCAGACTGCGTGTAGCTGAGGACCTCGTCTGGCTCAACGCCTCGACAATTCGTCAATTATGAAATGCCAGCAATTTAGTAATTTCGCAATTCGCTGCTGCGTGTGGGAAGAGTTTTCCAGTCGAAAGTTGATTTAGCAAATAAAAGCGAGTGTTTTTTTTTTGCTCAGTTGGGGGCTTAGGTCTTAGGGCGTCTTATGAGCCCGTATGTCATTTGACTGTTGCAGTTGGCTAAAGTGCATTAGCCAAATTACATTGCAACGGGACAGCTGCTGCGAGTCGCACGCAGTCGGCTACTATATTTCGTATTCCGTCGAATCAGTTGGTCAGTCGGTCGGTCGGTCAGTGAGTTGGTCAGTCCGGTGGCTTGCTCGGTTATTTCTGAAGGTAAAGGTAAAGGTAAACTATTGATGACCTACTGCTAGGATTCCCAGAACGGACATCGAAATCGAATTCTAAATTGAAACTAACCTAAATAAAAATAGGGAAAGAAGAGGAAGATAACCGTGTGACAATTACCACAAGTTAATTGTCATAAAAGATTTATGGGCTAATCCGGTCAAGTTTGAATTCAATAACAGCCCGAGACATTGAAAGTTTCCAAGTCTATGGAAACTTGTGCAGCTGTCCAGTCAGCCAGTCGAAGTTTATCCTCATATCATGCCATGTACATGTCAAATGTGTGTGGCGCGTGCCACCAGCTGATGCCGTTGCCACAAGCCGCAACCGCAGCCGCAGCCGCAGCCGCAACCTAAGGCAAAGGCAACGGCAAAGCCAGCAACTCGCATCAATAATTTAAGCGTGAGGAAAAGACAACTTGTTATGCATAAATATATAGATAGATGGTCCGATGTACATATATGATTCATCTTCATAGCTTTTCATTCCTTTTCCAGCTGACCGCGGCACGGCAAGGCCAACACATGGAGTTGACCGTCTATATCTGGCCAACAGCAACAGCAACAGCAACAACAGTGGTGACAACAGCAGCAACAACAACAACGAGAACAACGAAAGCAATTAGTCTAGCGGCGAGCAGCAAGCGTCGAGCTGCAGCGGCCCCATTGAAGTCCAGACCTCCGGGCGGCACAGCCGCAGCTGCCTGAGCACCCACAGACAGAGAGTAAGGGCGAGCGACAGTGGGCGTGGTGCGAATGAGACAGCGAATCGTGCATGAACATTCAGTTGAGTTTCAGCGGATTTCGCATATGCTGTAGCATCTCTTCATAATGGGCACAAAAACTCAGCCACAATTAGCCAAAGGTAAGTTAAGAACATTCAATCATCTAAATATTTCCATAGATCCTATTTATCCATATATGAATTGGGGTGAAACAAAATGATAGCATCACATCTTAATAAAACTTGTATTTCCATACACATTATGAAGCGAAATAAATGATAACACCATTATAAACCTATTTGAATTATAGAAAAATTGAATATATTTTTTCTAAATGTACTTTAAAACAAATAATAGTTTGTATTGAATTTGTGAATTTAATTCTATGTTAAATTAGTTTTTTTCATAATATCATACATAAATAATAAATAAATAATTTCCACTAATACAGATCAGTCCAAATAACCATTACGCTTTTTCGGAAAATTTAATTCAATTCCGAGTTTGTCTCCTCGTCAATTTGGATTATTTCTGAATTTTTAAAATTATATTCATAGATTCCTTAAGTTCCTCAGAGTGTAGTGCTGTTTTATTTTTCGCAACTATACATAGATATAATATATCCGAGTGAATTAAATGAATCTATAAATCATTTTTTCCATTACTTAACTCCTCTTATATAATGCGATTGACTAACAGGAATCAGTGAATCAGTAAAGATGTTTTCTGTAAGTTTAAATGAAAAAGTAAAGCTATAAACAAGACAAACATACGCCGAAATTTCTTGTGAGTGAAATTGTGAAAATCCTAGCATTACATCATAGAGGGCTCTTTCGAGTTTTCCGTTCTGCTTTTGAGTCTGTTATTCACACGTAAGTCAGCTAGGTCATCAATCTGGCAAGCAATAGCTGGTCAGTCAACCAACCGTTGCCAAGTTATCCTGTCAACCAGTTGATCTACCATTTCACAATCAATGTGTCAATAAAGAAAATAAAGCTAATTCATAAGAGATTCAGTCAGTCAATCAACTAGTCAGTCAAACTACTGAAATCGATCAGTCAGCTTATCAATCACAAAATTAATCAACCAGAAAGCAGATGGATTAGTCAATTAATCAACAAGTCATTACTCGATTCATTGAGTCAGTGAATGAAGCAATCAGCTTATGATTTCAGTCTTCTTTATCTTTCAATCAATCAATCAATCAGTCATTTTATTAGTCAATCAGTCATGCAGCTTACGAAGCAGTCAAATAATAAATCAATAAGTCGTTCGATGAATCACTCAAACAATAAGTCAATAAGTAAATCGGTCGATCAATCAATCAGCCCATCAATTATTCAGTCAGTCTTTCAATCATTAGTTTACTTAAACAGTCAACCAGTTAGTTTAGTCAGTCACCCATTCGTGAATCAGGTAAGCATTCAATTGATTTGTCACTCATATGGAAATGCAATTAATTATTGCATCAATCAATTGACCATTTGTAGATCCAACAATCATTTAGGCAAGTAGGCAACTATTGTAACTCAATCAGCTTATCAATTAGTTTAATCAATCAATCCGTTGTTAATAATAATATACCGTCAGTCAATCATTCGATGAATCAATTGATCCAGTAGGGGTAATTGTGTGATTAACAACGTCCCATAGAAGGGTCAAAGTCTTTTTCCAATGCAAAAAGTTGTTTTCTATGTATATATATATGTATATGTATATGTATATGTATATGTATATGTATATGTATATGTATATGTATATGTATATGTATATGTATATGTATATGTATATGTATATGTATATGTATATGTATATGTATATGTATATGTATATGTATATGTATATGTATATGTATATGTATATGTATATGTATATGTATATGTATATGTATATGTATATGTATATGTATATGTATATGTATATGTATGTGTACATGTATGTATATCGTATATGACCTGTCAGGGGTTGACAGTTTATTAATATGTCACACATCTTTCCTCTTGGATAAGCACCGACCTTTGGCGAAAATGTCAATCAATGTCTGCCCCGCCATTCGACGAGGATATATCCCTTTTGGGAAATACTGGGATATACATACATAGGCGAAATGTGTGTGTACCGATTTCAGTTCTGATTTGTGTACAGGTGAAAACATGAGAATTGTGTACAGGTGCCATTATAATTAGTTACGTTTTACTTACCTGACATTGGCCCCGTTTTCTATCAATTGGGAGCCCTGGGCGAGGCTTTCTTAGCTCTCGCTCAATCGACCCTGACACGATTTCGCCACCGAGGGCTGCCAATCATCCCACACGTGTGGGTGTGTGTGTGTGGGTGTGTGTGTGTGTGTGTGTGTGTGTGCGGGAATGAAAGTGGGAGTGGCTGTAACACCTTGGCCCTGGAAGGGGGAATATGCAAAAAAAAAGATAAAAAGAGAAACAAGAGTAACAAATAAAATGAAGCTTAACAAAATTTGTCAAATTCATTGAATGAGTGAATGAACGAACGAGTAAATGAATGAATGAATGAAATGTGCATCTTAGCGAAATTCCAGAGATATCAACAACAACAACAAACTGCTTCAATCTAATGGAATCATTTCCGTTTTGTGTTCGTTATTGGGTCATGATTTGTGACGTTGTCGTTATTGTTATTCTTGTTCTTCTTCTTTTTGTTGTCGTTTGTAGTTTCGCGACTTGTTGTTGTTTAATTTTTCTGATGTAATGTACCCATTGAAAGTGCAACTTCGGGCTGTCTTCGTTTTGTGCCAATGTTTGTAACACTATGAAGGAGATCCTCTGTCTCTCTGTCCGCCGTCTGCTTGAGTACAGTAGTAGAAAACAAGAGCTTAATTTATCATATTTTGTATTTAGCTTGTTATGACTCATATTTTGATTATGAATAAAATGGATTTCTCGTTCCCATTACGAATTTTTTTTTACGGGGTCTATGTCATCCAAATTTAGTATTTGTGTAGGGTATCTCAAAGTCGAACTCTCTCGGCTATGCAGTGCTTCCTATAGTTTTGCTCGTGTTTCAAGCTCTTAAAGTAATTGATATTTGTGTGCGCAATTTATAAGTCATTTAATTGCGTTGATTGCCGCTGGGCTAATGTATAAGGATTTAAGCATCATTATGGAATGTAGAGATGCATATCTTTTGGTAATTGTCTGTGCCTCTTGCTTACATTGATGAATTTCTATGGAAGCCATTAATGTGCTAAGAAATCCCTAAGAGATGTTAGCTTTGACAATATAGTTATATGTATATTCAACTTTTGGAACTCTAGATTAAAATTCATTAATTTTGAAATTATGGACGTATGTCGTTGCACATATTTAATTTTCATGAACACTTCGTGAACTGTAAAAACACATGTGTAGGTAGTTCATTGAATAAGTTCAGTAGTTCATTTGAAAAGAAAGCGACTGCTCTATATCGCGAAAACATTAAATTAAATCCAATTAATGAAGAAAGCTTCTTCTTTGAGAATTTCGTGGTCTGGCACACACGACATATGCGCAATTTGTGAGCACCTGTTGCCCTCAGCAGCTGCCACTGCTTCTTCTACTGCAGCTCAAGTTGAGCTCGCAATTCCATTTGTCGCTCCACTTTCCTTCTTGCCCTTCAAAAAATGTTCGATTATTTTCAAATCAAAGCAGAAAGAAATGTTGTTTGTGTGTGTGTTGCAGGCGTATTGCTGAAATGATTGTTGCACAAACAATGATAGTAGACTTCAAAGCGCAGCGTGAGTAGGTGCGTGACTGTGTGTAGTTTTTTGCCTTTAATTTGAAATTCTGGCTCAAGGGAGCTATAATTACAAGAACAATGGATAAGGAAAGAAAAAAGACAGAAAATACTAACACACGGGGAATGTAGGATTGTGCAATTGCCCATTGCCCATTGCCCAGGTCCCTCTCCCTCTTGCACATACACACACGCATAAAAGGGGTCACCTAAGAGCGACGCACTTAGTTTTCTTTTGGCCTTTCGCTTTTAAATGTTATCTTTTCATAAGCACATTCTCTTGCCCTCAGTTGTTCTTTCTTCCCCTTCCCTTGTTCACCCTCTCACACTCCCAACCTCTCTCTCTCTCTCTCTCTCTCTCTCTGTGGCTTACACTCACTCGCACTCTTTTCCTTCCTCCCTTTCTGCGACCAATATATGCGCTCAGCATTTTGCTCATTTTTCGCTTGACAAGCTTGACAAATTTCAATGTAACAAATGCGACTTGTTAATACCCCTACCGAAATATTGTCGTATTGTTTGCATACAACATTTAGCTATGAAAATAGGAAACTTAGTTTCGCATTAAATAGCTAAAATTAATTTGAAAGTCGAATAGAAAAAATAATTACAAATACAATAATTGAATATTTTTAAACTTTGTATTTTAAACGTTTGATTCTTTTCAAAATTTATTTTTAAGTTGCCAAATTGTTGGTAAATAAATTTCCAAGCCCATGGGTGGTCCATGTTCTATATTGTGTCGTTATATTGATATAGTCGTATATGCAAAGGACTGTAAATAGAGTATTTGAACCTCTTTTGCATTTGTCTATGAACCGATTTTTTTTTTTAATTCAATATGTTTCCTATTTGAGTAAATGTCCTAATTTGATAAAAAATTGTCCTTATATTTAAAGAAAAATCTCGATTCCTGCTCCGTATAAAGATCAATCATAATATCCACTAAATTAATTGTAAAATAGTTATAATAATAATTACTATTTTATTATAACAATATCATACAAATGTCGCACTTTTATTATTTATTGTTACATATTAAGCCCAACGAACATAGGAAGGGTAGCAGATGTTCGATATATTTATAGTTAATTTTCCACCGTCCATTCACGCCGTTGTCCTGGCAATGGCGTCGATGTCAGCGTTTGCGTCAAAGTCAGCGTCGACGTCGGCGGCAGCGTCGTCGTTGTGTGTTGGCTCTCGCGAGTATTCTGGCGACGTTGCTAGGTTGGTGGGGCTGTTCAGTGTAAGTTTGGTTGCTTGGTTGCCATTGCGTCAGCGTCGCTGCTGCTGACGCTGGCGTTGGCGATGCCGCGTCGTCGTCGTCGTCGCTGGCGTGGTTTCGTTTTCGCAGTTCGCTTCTTGGCAGTTGCCCGTTTGCTGTTTACCGTTTGGTCAGCTCTCGTTTCTCGCGTTTTTCGCGTTTTTATTTTTGCGTTTCTCATTGTTATTGCCGTCGTCGTCGTCGTTGTCGTCGTCGTTGTTGTTCTCGTTGTTGTTATTGCTGCTATTGTTGCCTTTCTCGCAAATAATGCTTTCAATTGCACAAAACGCTGTTCAATTTATGATGATATGATATAAGTGCGTACGAATACCAAATGGCCAATCGTGAAAACAACAAATAAATAAACGTTTTGTCAAACACGTTACAACAACAACAGAAACAGCAGCAACAACAAAAGCAACAACAGCAACAAGAGGAAAAGCAAGTGCAAGTGCAATAAGAAATGTGCTAGAAATGTACGCAAATAGCAAATATCGAAAATGCGACAACAACAAATGTTTGTTGTTTTCTCTTGTTATTATGGTCATTCTGCCCATCGCCGTTGCCGTCGTCGTCGTCGTCGTCGTCGTCGTCGTCGTCGTCGTCGTCGTCGTTGTTGTCGCTCTTGCCGATGCGGATGATGCACGGACATCTGCCATTTGGCACCTGGCACCCAGCACTGAGACCCGCCCCTGAACCCGCCCACCGACGCGCGCCAACTTATTTTGCGCTGAGTGCTTGCTAATTTTATTTTGCTGCTGCCTCAGCATAATTATTATTGAGCCTCCATCGATTCGCATTCGACTTGGCATTGTCTATGCTCTCTCGTATTTTTCTTGCACTTGGGTTAATTCTCGTAAACTGGGCAGCACCGCCTCACAACGGCAGTGCCTTTGCCATGGTGACGTATGCGACAACCTACAGAGTGTAATGTAAAAAGAAAACAAAAAGCACGCTACGCCCTGCTCAGCCGAACGGAAAGCGGGCACAGCAAAGGGCGCAAGGAGCAACATTCGTATGCGTGACTCATGCATGTGAAATGGGAAGGAGGAGTGGACACTCACACACGCAAGCACACACACACACACACACACATACACATGGGAGAATAGTTTGTGCCGTTGCCGCTTTGCTAGCTGCTCATTTTGTTGCTCTCTCTTTTATTGTGTCCTCTCGGAGCAGTCTTCAAACAATTGACAAGGATTCAAATGAATGTCAAATTAGAGAGCACAAACAACTACATTTGATTTCTGGTCGCGCTCTTCGCACAGGCCAACTTCGCCTTGTCTGGCAGAGTGAGTGAGGGAGAGAGAGCGAATGAGTCGAGTTAAGGACAGTAGCAACAACAGTAACCATGCTGCTCATGATCATACTGCGAAAGCCCACCTGCACTGCATTAGTCAAACTGTTGCAGCTCATTCGCTAAATGGCTTACTACATTCGGGTAGTAGACGCACGTGTAGTCAAGCGAATTTGCATTGCATTGCCATACCTCTTGTTACCTGTTGCTCTACTGCTCAATTTCGCGGCATCCACAATTGGCGTAGCTCCACCTTCTCCATCGCCACAAAGTGACAGACTCTCAATGACATATTCATATTTGTATAGGCGTTTACATACTCTGCAGCTAATAATATTTTATAAATATAATAATATTATTATAATATTAATATTACAATAATTATACAATTTTCAAAAATGTAATCCCACATATTTTTTACCCTGTAAGATCTATTTTTATATATATACACCCATGTAGTACTATAAAGTTCTTTAAGAACATAAGCAAAAAGAGGAACTTTCTGTTAAGACTTTTACTAAGATTACGGATGTTCATTGAAGATATTTGAGTTATCTATGGTCAAGACAACTTGTTAATGTCTACGACAATGCTGTCTATAGCACCCTGTAACCAAATAATATGCAAGGTATGTGGCCTAATTCTCATTTCGCACTTTTCATGCTCAAATAGCACTTCCAAAAACGCAATGAGAACTAATTAACACACTTGAATCGTAAATGCCAATAGTAATCAGAGAACATTGCCTAACAACAACAAAAACAACAGCTACTATAAATAAAAATAAACAAATAATGGAAATTAATTCAAATTTCATATTTGTTCTTCCATTGTTCACCGAGCACGAAATATTGTTCTAACAAGAATTTTAAATATTTTAAACAGATTTCCGGCGCTTGCCTGTTGTTATTGTTGTCGGAAAAATACTGCAAAGGCAGCTACAGTAGTGACGCCTTACAGGCATTTTCCGAATATTGAATTAAGCCAATTAAGTCCAGTTTTGTAATCCTAATCTAGAATATCTACACCCATTCATATATATCTACAGTCTCAGACAAACGGAACTTCAAATTGATATGAATAATACATATATGGAACGTGACCAACTTTCTATAAGAAGAGAAGCTTTAACGTAAAGGCGTAAAACAAGTGACACGAAGCTCTAAATATCTTCATCTAGAAGTGTATGCCTTACCGTTGTAGCAAGTGTTCACTATACTTCGGGCGCGCTAAATAGCCACCGCTGCTTACAGCTAGTCGGAAGACAAATCCGAAAACCCAAATCAAAGGCAAAAGCGTGTATACTTTATTTATTACTCATGCGCCGCGTGCGACCAATCGTCCAACAAATTGATGAAAAACATTTACGGCCTGCAAAGTTGTTTTTATTATACCCTCAGCCCATTGAAAATGGGAAATCAGGGTATAATAGTTTTGTTGAAATGTATGTAACAGGAAGAAGGAGAAGTATATATATTCTTGATCAGGGCGACGAGCTGAGATTTTTGTTACAATTCGCCCCCGCCCCTATATCCACCCCCTCACCCTTAAATTTGTAAAAGGCGTATTTCAAATGGCAAATGCATGCATTTAAATGTTATATCTCGATCTGAAAGTTTCATGAGGATAGTCCGTCGACAAGAAAAGTGATTAAACAATTAAGTTCCCATAGTAAGCCCACACAGCAGCCTATACGTGTCTATCCGTGCGTGCCTATGTGTGTTTTGTGTATGTGTGTCTGTGTGTTTGTATGTCAGTGTGCTTGTGTTTCTTGTGTAAGCAGAAAGACGCGAAGAATTATTGAAATATTACTTCCTCGAAGGGTTCAGGGGATTTCGTAGTCGAGAAGTCTCGACTAGACTCTTAACTGTTTCTCGTTGTTCTTATTGTTGGTCTTTTCGTTTAATTGTTGTTATTATTGTTAGTTTCACTATGTATTTAGTGTTGGCTGTTCTGTTCTTCATGGCGCGCGATTGCAGTTGACGGGCGTCAAGTCAAGGAATAATAAGAGAGAAGGAAAGAGAATAAGAGAAAGGAAAAGATTTAAAAAAGAAGAGGGAAAGAAGAGACTTGAATTGAAGGATAGACTAGACGAATAGAAGAAGAGAAAAGACAATGTCAATATCAATTTATGTATATATATATATGTATATATATATATATTTATTATTACAGAGAATAAATACGAAATAATAATTTAGTTTTAAGCCAGAGCAACAAATTTACATGTATATATACATATATTTATCAGAAAGATATTAAAAGATGCTATAAGAGATGGGGAGTTGAAAAGGCACCTTACTATATAAAGTCACCGTCATGCCCGGCACCAGAAAATGCTGCGAGACGGGGCAACGTGCGCGCCAAAGACCGGATACACTCGAACTGGGTGTGCTGAGTGCAGATATAAGAGAGCAACAACAACAGCGGGAGCAGGAGCAGGAGTCGAAGCGGGATCAGCAGGAGCCGGACCTAGGTCATTGGTCAGCAGCTGTAACACAGCCGACAGCTGCAAAAACGCGTCGCAGTCGCTGGTTTAACTTTGCCAGTAAATCGCGGCGGCGACGAGTGCTGCGATGTGAGGAGGAGCAAATGCAGTTGGCGGTGGAGCAAGAGCACGAGCACGATCTCGAACAGCAACAGGTGCGCCTAGCCCAGCCGGAGACCACGAACATTGGCAGCTCAACCCTGACAATCGCCTCGCCCGCGGCCACGCAAATCAAGCCGGCAGTGCCATCGTCAGCGACTGCGTCGAGCCACCTGGCCGATAGCTTTTACAGCTTGGCCAATGTGGACGCTGGGGATGAACCCAAGGCGGCCATCGACGTGGAACAGCAGTACAAGGAACAGCCGCCGTCCAAGCCGCGTCTTTCGGTACTACAACGGTTCGCCAGCTGGCGACGCAGTGCGCCCGACAGCCTGCCCAGCCGTCGGCACAGTCGCCTCCAAAGTGGAGATCTCGACTCGCAGCCACAACTCTCGGCCTCGGCGTCGGCTCGTAATCTGCGGCGTCTGCCGCAAATGCGACGGCGCCGCAGCTCGTACTACTTCTCGGGTAAATGGGATCGGGGTCGTAGCAATAGAACTAACTCCAACTTTATTCTTCCCGTAAATTTCTCAACTAATCTATGCTCCTTTCTATCTTTCTCTTGCAGATAATGAACGCAGAATCCGCGCTAACGACAAAGATTTTAACTCTCAGTTTAAGTATCACGTAAGTGCATTTCTCAATCTAAATCTGAGTAGCCCTGTACTTTTTATACCTTTATAAAACGAATTCCGGGTATATTGTTTCCTGCAATTACATGTAACTGACAGAGGTAGGCATGATAGAACCCTTACTTTTCGACCTTGTAGCTGAATTTATGCCATGCCATGCCATACCATCGAAACTGTCAGATACCAAACTGTAGCATATAGCTATTTATGATCGACATACAAGGTGTGAATAATGTAGATTTAGTATACATATTCCCATGATTTTCCAAATTGAATACAGTGCAGAGATTAGTTTAAAAAGTACAGTACAAGGATTCGAGTGTCATATCAAATTTGCTAAGGACTGTTCAATCAGAGCTAACGTTCAAGAAACTTATTTCTCATATTGGGGACTGTGGGAAAAATGATTCGATCAGAAGTTCAGAGGATGTACAGGATTTCTGCTATTTGGGTAGTTCGAGCTTGAGCACCTACTTCAAATTTAAGACTTGTGGGCACGCTCCAATGGGAGTTACTGAAAAATATGCTCTATAACTAGAGCTGACCTACTGAGCCGGCAACTTTATATGCTACTTATCTTTTCAGTGAAATGAGGTTGAGCTATATATAAAAATGTCTTTTATTCCCTTCCCGCACATAGAATAACTACATCAAGACGTCCAAGTATACCCTGTTGACGTTTCTGCCGTTCAATCTGCTGGAACAGTTCCAGCGATTGGCGAACTTTTATTTCCTGTGCTTGCTGGTGCTCCAGCTGATTCCGGCGATATCCTCGCTGACTCCGGTGACGACAGCGATTCCCTTGATCGGAGTGCTGACGCTGACTGCCGTGAAGGATGCCTACGACGATATCGTAAGTATATATACCAATATATAGATATATAGAACTAATGTTTTCCTTTCATTTTCCCGACAGCAACGACATCTGTCCGACTCGCAGGTGAACAACCGCAAGTCGAAGACCCTGCGCAATGGAAAGCTGATAGAGGCCAAGTGGTCAGACGTCCAGGTGGGCGATGTGATTCGCCTTGACAACAATCAGTTTGTGGCCGCCGATATAATGCTGTTGACGACATCGGAGCCGAATGGACTGTGCTTCATTGAAACGGCCGAGCTGGATGGGGAGACGAACCTGAAGGCCAAGCAATGCTTGATCGAGACAACAGAGCTGGGCGAGCAGCACGATCTGCTGTGGAACTTCAACGGCGAGATCATCTGCGAGCGACCCAATAATCTGCTGAACAAGTTCGAGGGCACCCTCATGTGGAAGAATCAGCGCTTCGCTCTCGACAACGACAAGATTCTGCTGCGTGGCTGCGTTCTGCGCAACACGCAGTGGTGCTACGGTGTCGTGGTATTTGCCGGCGTCGACACCAAGCTGATGCAAAATTCAGGCAAAACGCAATTCAAGAGCACCGGAGTCGATCGCCTGCTCAACTTTATCATCATTGGGGTTAGCCACGGATATATATCTCATCAGACTCTCGTCGAATAACGCTTGCTCTTCGTTTCCTGCAGATTGTTCTCTTTCTGGTCTCGATTTGTGCGCTGTTTGCGCTGGGCTGCGCCATCTGGGAAGGCCTGATCGGTCAGCATTTCCAGCTATATCTGCCCTGGGAGCACATCATACCACAGGAGATGGTCGCCTCCGGTGCCACGGTCATTGGGCTGCTCGTTTTCTTCTCGTACGCCATAGTCTTAAACACAGTTGTGCCAATTTCACTCTATGTTTCAGTAGAGGTCAGTGCTTAAATTTGAACTATAAACAATCCATAAATATCTTGAAGGCATCTACGTTGACTTAGGCATCTACGTTGACTTATATCTACGTTGACTTACTGTTAGCTTATCGTAAAAGTTAGAAAGTTTTTAATTTCCTATTTAATTTTAATGTTTTAAATTTCATTCTTAATTATGGAAACTATATCAACATGTCTGCAGAATCCCTTCGTTTATTTATATCCTGGTTGATTTTAAGCTCATTTTGACATAGCTCGCAAATTATTCTTTTTTTTCACTTTAAGTAATATATAATTGGGCAAAAAATAAGAGCTTTAGTTCACTTTGCTAATTTGCCAGAAAATATGCAAACGACTTTCCATTTTATACCATTCCAATAATAAACAAGCGAGTTTTCATGCCTGCTCAAAATGTTATTTGAGACTTAGAGCCCACTTTTTATATATACATACATATATTTTGTTTGTCCATGTGTGATATATGATATTTTGAATTTTTGCTTGTGCAGGTCATACGCTTTGCTCAGTCGTTCCTCATCAATTGGGACGAGGAGATGTATTATGCACGTACTCAAACATATGCCAAAGCACGCACCACCACGCTCAACGAGGAGCTGGGCCAGATACAGTACATCTTCTCGGACAAGACGGGCACCCTCACCCAGAACATAATGACCTTTAACAAGTGCAGCATTAACGGACGAACCTATGGGGATGTCGTTGACCTGCGCACTGGCGAGCTCATTGAAATAACTGAGGTGAGTTAACCCTCTTCCCAGTTCATTTTCCTTTTTTCCCAATTCTGATTTTAACCAATTAAACACAATACTCTAACAATACAATAATATCAATTTTTATACATATGTATGTGTGTCCTCTGTCCGGTCATCGGGCATCGGGTAGCTTTGTGTGTGGGGAACGATGCTTAATTGGGTGCTGGTTCTCTATCTATGTGTGCATCTTGTATGTCTGCGTGAGTGTGCACTGTGCAAGCACCCCAGCCAAGAGACGGATCACAGTTACTGCCTTTCACCTGTACCTTTAAGAACAAACACTATTCAGCAAGTGCAAAGCTTATGTGAAGTAGAAAGGTTTTTCGTACTAAAATTCGGAAACTTTTCTGAAAAGATTTGCAGACGATGCAAATAAGTCGAAGCTGAAATGTTGAAAATTTACCATAGATTAAGTAAAAGTTATTACAAGTTTTAGGACAACTATCGTATAACTTAAATACATCTATTATACACCGACTATATAGATATTAAGATTAACGTCAGCTATATATGACTGTCTTACTGATGTTAAATTGTAGATATAGATATCTTTTACATGAGCTCATAACTATTATACAGACCTGGAAAACTGCTATACAAGTCTTATACTCTAGTTGTACATATGTTGTACAATCCAACTTCAGTAGAGAGTTTACATCGAGTTGATTTTTTAATTAAACAATTTCGATTGAAATCTTTTGGATACAAAATATGAGCTAGTAAATAACTAACATATATTGAAGAGTTGCTCTTTGTAGCCGATTTAGTTTAAATTAAATAACTTGTTAGCGAGTTTACTTATTTGAGCATGGTTTGCGAATAGAATATATATTTCTTGAACGTCGAACTAAGCACGAATAGTGCAAGATGACTGCTTGCATTGACTGGGGCAGCAGAAGTCACTGAGACTGCAACAATTTGCAATGGCAAGAGAGTTGAAGCACCGTAGTCCATAACTCGTAGATATTGTGTGTCTTTCTATATAATTGTGTGCCCAGCAAGCCAACAACTCACATTACTCGTTATAGCAGCAAACACTTTTCCAAACTTGCAACAGCAGCAACAGCAAAAGCAGCAACAACAGCAAAAGCAGCAGCGGCGTCAACAAGCGCAACAGCAGCAGCGCATCGACGGCAGCTACGCCCACGACCCCGCCCACCATACTGGTGCACACAGCCGAGGTGCATGCGAAGAAGAGCGCTCTGCTAGTCACCCAAGACGGTGGCACCAAGCTGGCCAACAGTCCGGAGGAGTTATGTGGCCGGATAGCCAACGAACAGGCGATGCCGGCGATCAGCACAGTGGAGAATCCGCTGGCACGGAAGCAGGTGCACTACCTGTCGCCCAGCCGAAGCGTGGCCAATGAGGACGACGTGGATGATCCCGGCGGGAGCAAGTGTTCCGGCAGTCGCAGTCCCAGTGGCAGTCCCAGCGCCAACAGCGGTTTGGGTGCCTGCTTCACGCGCAGTGGGCAGCGCATGCGGCGTCAGCTCTCCGGCGGGCTCTCCGCGAGCTGCGCCAGTGGTAGCGTCAGCGGCGACAAAGTAATAATCTTGCATGACAATCAACCAGAACACAAGCACCACCACCAACAACAACAGAAACAGCAACACGAACAGCAAACTAACCGCAAGCTGGTCAAATTCAATTTAACGCCATCTGAATGCGAGACATCAGCCATTGACAGCCACAGCGGTTGCTGCGCTCCATTTCGACCGCACCATCACAGCCATAGAAATAGCGAGAGAAACAACAGTAGCCGCAGAAACAGCAACAGCAGCAACTGCAACTGCAACTGCAACTGCAACTGCAACTGCACCACCAACACCAACACCAGCAGCAACACCACTAACGCACACCACCGTTATCTAAGCACACACCGCTTTGCCACTAATTGGAGTTCGTCCCACCAAAAAGTGCACGTATGCATGTTGTCCACTTGTTCGCAAACCAAATCCTGTTTAATTATGTGCATAAATATATAATACGATATGTTGGCTTTCAGTGTAATCCCAACTGCGTGTGTCTGCGTGTGTTTTCGTGGGAAAGTGTGTGCGTGTGTGTGTGTGATAAGACCTCGTATCCAGCTTGATCCAATTGTATTGATTGTTTAGGCTATAAGTTTTTTTTTTTATATATTTCTGTTCTTAACCTAATACATACATACATACACCCATACATACACATACATACATACATCTATATAGAACTGCTTTAGCTGATTAACCCCAGTGTTAATTAATTTATGCATAAATATCATAAACTTATTCGAAATAGATCGTAAAGCTTCTTATTCGTAGTGTTCTGCCAACATCGTTACTTGGCTCCATATCGTATTAGGTAGCAATGTTTGAATTCGATGAATATCGAATGTGAAATAGTATTTATTGCATGACGAATGTCGTATCGCGTATTGATATTACAATATTATATCGTTTATATACCCCTGGATATGTTCTAGTACTGGATTTTTCAAATGCTTGATAGCATTATTGAATATCGTAATCCGTATATCGTATTTGGTATTGAACATATATTGTTGTTAAAGCTATATTTATGTGTAATATTAACACCCTTACCAAAACTAACCACGCAATCAAATTCCCAGCTAAGCTATCGTAAATCTCCTTAACGTATTCTAATTTGAATTTGGTGCCTGCCTCCGCTTTTTATCGAGATTAACTGCTTATCTTACTGAAAAACGCTAACAAGTCACACGAAACGCTCAAAGCTTAATGTTCATATGGAGCAAGTCGAAAATAATTCCATTCAATCCACTTTTAGATGCTCGAACCGGTTGACTTTTCGGCCAATCCGCACCACGAGGTTGACTTTCGCTGGTACGATCGCACATTACTGGACGCGGTGCGGTCCGATGAGGAGCACTCGCAGAACTTTTTCCGACTCCTCGCCCTGTGCCACACAGTCATGGCGGAGACCGTAGATGGTCGTCTGGAGTACCAAGCGCAGAGTCCCGACGAGGCGGCCCTCGTCTCGGCCGCTCGCAACTTTGGCTTCGTGTTTCGTACGCGCACACCGAACAGTATTACCATCGAAGTAATGGGCCGCATAGAGGTAAGTGATGTACTGAGTAATTCCTCGTACCGAATATGGTATATCGAATACTCACAGGAATACGAACTACTGCACATACTCGACTTTAACAATGTGCGCAAGCGTATGTCCGTCATCCTGCGACGTGGCAACTCTGTGGTACTCTATTGCAAGGGCGCAGACAACGTGATATACGACCGCTTGCATAGCGGACAGGAGGATCTTAAGGCACGCACCCAAGATCATCTAAATGTGAGTATTCATTGTGATAAAAGGAATAGTGTTCAACATAGACCTCAAACAGAAATTCGCCGGAGAGGGCCTGCGCACTCTGGTGCTAGCGGAACGCCGCCTGTCAGAACAGTACTACAACGACTGGCGATCGCGACAGCAGGAGGCGGCGCTGTCCATGGACTCACGCGAATCGAAGCTGAATGCAATTTACGAGGAGGTGGAGAGCGGCATGCAGCTGCTGGGAGTGACGGCCATCGAGGACAAGCTGCAGGATGGCGTGCCCAAGTCCATAGCGAATCTACAGAATGCGGGCATTAAGATCTGGGTGCTCACTGGCGACAAGCAAGGTACATTCAATATTAGCTCCAAGCCAATAGACCAATGCGTTCAAACATTTCTATATTCTTGGTAGAGACGGCTATCAACATTGGATACTCCTGTCAGCTGCTCACTGACGAGCTCGTGGATGTCTTTATTGTGGACGGCAGCTCTGTCGAGGAGGTCGAAAAGCAGCTGCGCCAGTTCAAAGAGTCCATCAAAATATTTGATCGTTTCCGGCCAGGCGGTAAGTGCCCCAATTTAGAGTACATGAATCGACTCTAACATGAGCATATTTCGTACAGGTACCGAGACAATGAATCACTTCAACAGCGACAGCAGCATGGACCCGATGAGCGTTGCCATGACGCAGACTTCAGCATTTATGCAGGATGCCAATGGTTCGACCATGCCACCGCCGCCAGCCATATCGGTGGTTACCTTTAGGTGGGATGCCAAAATTAAGGATAATAAGGGCGGACCGGACAGGTAGAGGGCACTCCAAAAAGCAAATTTCCAAATTCTCAATTCAAGCTATAGAATAATTTTAAAAAATGAAGGAAAACCAAAATAATTGATTAAGATTCTAGATGCAGTAAAGCTAAACCAGATATGACACCAAAGCGCAGCTAGAAAGTCACCCTGTATTTACTGCTAACTCTATCAATGTATTTATGTATCCCTCTCTTTTTTTATAGGTTTTATTACCCATTTTTGTTTGTAAACAACATATGATTTTTCTGTTTTTCGCTTACCTTTAAGCTTATCTTCTCGGTTGTCTCTAGACTCCTATTTCTTTCTTTGTTTCTCTCTCTCTCTCTCTTACTAGCAGAGCTACCTTCAAAGTAATTATTTAAAATTTTTTAGTTTATTATCGTATCGTGTACTTTGGTTAGTAGAAAGAACAACACGCAAAAAAGGAGGAAAAGCCAAAATAGATCAAAGCCATTATTACTTAATGTATCTTTTACTAGTAAACCCAAGGATGTTACCCTCTATTGGTACTTGTTCCGCCCGTCAAGTAAACAACTGCAAAAAAACACAACTTTTTATATTACAAATTGTTTTCTTCATGAATATAATTAAAAATTAATGTGCATTGTTTGAGTTCTGTAAATTTTGTCATCACAATCATATTTAATTTACGTACAAGAAAAAAAGTAAATTTGCAAATGTCGTATCAAATCAAAAACTAAACTTACGTTGAAAACAAATTCAAAGCTTAGGCCAAATTAAAACCTACATTTCTCATGCTCAAAATCGAATACAAATCTCGATCCATAGTTTTACTCGTAGTTTTGGTTGTTGTTGTTTTGCGCATATCTAATATCATTTAACTTAATTTGAAATATAGAGCGTATATATATTGTATATGGTATATTGTATAAAATATAGTATACATAAAAATATATGCATCAAGCATCGTATATAGTATATCTTATCGTCTTATACCATGCATCGTATTCGTATATTGTGAATAGTATACCATGTATCCTATGTCGTACATCGTATATTGTATATCATATATAGTCGTATATCATATATCAAATATCGTATCTTGCTCTCCCTCTCTGTCTAACTCTGTAACTTCTTTAACTGTTTTTCACATTTTTGTTGAGTTTTGTCCTTATTTACCAATTTTTGTAATTCATCCAATACAATTCATACTATTTACATTCCACACTTGTAAACACTACCACTTCGTTCGAAACTTTTTGCTAATCTATGCCGTACTTCTCTCACCTCCTAAAACTCACATTCACGAACAGCGCCGAGTGCAATGATATCTTTGGAGATCCTGAGAAAAACTCGGAAGGAAGACGCACTGCACCCTCGGTAATTGTGGACGAGAACACTGGCTTCGCTCTTGTGGTCAATGGTCATTCGCTAGTTCATTGTCTGTCGCCGGAACTGGAGAGCAAGTAAGTGACAATTTTAAAATAGCATCTGGTATACGCGTATTCTATTCATTCAGAAGCTTCTTGCATTACTTCGTCCTGAAACCCACTTGAGCTTTAAGTTGTATTTGATAATTCGATTTAGTGCCTTCTAGAAATGTCTACACTTATTAAAGGATCCATTATCTTGGTTCAATTTGATTTTTATTATGCTGTAGAAAACATATCTAACTTAGCTCCTACTTATAATCAGATCAGTTGTGAGATCTGTTTCAATCTGTCTTCGATAGGGGTTCTTTATAAGTTTCTGTGCAATATGTATTCTATTAGATATATTATGTTTTATTAACACACTGCACTATTGATTGTTCGATTCTAAGTTTCGTTTACTTACTATCTTCTTTTTGACTTTGGAGGATTCTGCAGCCCCACATGTGGCTCATTTTGGAGCTATATAGATTATACTTTTCTCATTCTCTCAACTTTTTCACACAGGTTCCTGGACATTGCGTCGCAGTGCAAAGCGGTGATTTGTTGCCGAGTGACGCCGCTGCAGAAGGCGCTGGTTGTCGAACTCATTAAGCGTGCCAAAAATGCAGTCACACTGGCAATTGGCGATGGTGCCAACGATGTCTCGATGATAAAGGGTAAGTCCACACTCCTATACACACGTACTTATTTATTTATATTTTGTCTTCTCTCCAGCTGCACACATTGGCGTGGGCATCTCGGGCCAGGAGGGCCTCCAAGCAGTCCTCTCCAGCGACTATGCCATTGCCCAGTTCTGCCACCTGGAGCGTCTGCTGCTGGTGCACGGACGTTGGTCCTACTATCGAATGTGCAAGTTTCTACGCTACTTTTTCTACAAGAACTTTGCATTTACGCTGTGCCACTGTTGGTATTCTCTTTTCTGTGGCTTCAGTGCACAGGTGAGCCCCCACCGATTACTGATTTATTAAGTTCACCAACGAGAATGGCATGGATAAATGAACTGGATGTTTAGCTGTCGATTAACACTCTTACGAACTATTAATTAATTTATTATTTATTATTTATTATTTATTATTTATTATTTATTATTTATTATTTATTATTTATTATTTATTATTTATTATTTATTATTTATTATTTATTATTTATTATTTATTATTTATTATTTTTTATTTATTATTTATTATTTATTATTAATAATTCATTTTTGGCAGCATAACTTTGGAAATAATTTAATTTTATATAAGAATGCATCTATGATCTTCCTGGCTAATCGTCTTGACTGCCTCTAAGAGTCGTTGTTTGTATAATCAGCTTAAGCCTAAAGATATGCTTTGGATGTTCTGAAAATGCTAGGATTGGTGTGGTTAGCGCAACAGTCGAATGCTATTGCGTTCCATATCAATACGAGATGGGTGTTGTCTCGGGCAGAGATGAATGTGATTTGATATCTATTAACATTATTCAATTAATTTTAATATACATATCAATATATATACAACTTATATACCTATATCATATTTTTAATATCAAATACATAAATAAATATTAAAAATAATAATAAATTATATAAATATAATATTTTTAACGCTCTCAGACCGTGTTCGATCCCATGTTCATATCGGTGTACAATCTGTTTTATACATCACTGCCGGTCCTAGCACTGGGCGTCTTTGAGCAGGACGTGTCGGATAAGAACAGCGTGGAGTACCCACGGCTATATACGCCGGGCCTGAAGAGCGAACTGTTCAACATACGTGAATTCATCTACAGCGTGCTGCACGGAGCCTTCACGTCACTCATCCTGTTCCTCATACCGTATGGCGTCTACAAGGATGGCGTCTCGCACAATGGGTACATACTGAGCGATCACATGACGCTTGGCGCTGTCGTGGCCACCATACTGATTGTGGACAATACGGCGCAGGTGAGTAGACCCGACTTGCTTAGTGGGATCCATTTTCAAAGGTTCTCTTTTCATTGTCCATTTACCAGATTGCGCTCTATACCTCGTACTGGACTATAGTTAATCACATAACCATATGGGGCAGCCTTATTTGGTATTTCGTGCTGGACTACTTCTACAACTACGTAATTGGCGGACCTTATGTGGGATCCTTGACGCAGGCCATCAAGGACTTAACATTTTGGATGACCATGCTTATCACAGTCGTTATGCTGATGGCACCGGTGCTCGCTTACAAGTTTTACTTGCTCGACGTCCACCCCAGTCTCTCCGACAAGGTAAGCAGCTGCCAGAAGACATGTCTTATTGATTCGCCTGACCCAAATTTGCATTACAGATTCGCCAAAAGTCTCTGAAGAAGGTGCACTCGCGCGTCTCCAGCGATGTGCGCCGCACTCCCTCCTCGCGCCGTGGACGCCGCTCCGTGCGGTCGGGCTACGCATTTGCGCATCAGGTGAGTGGAAATGCGGCTTGATGTAATTTTTGCGGCGCACCTTTACGTATTCCACCTTTTTTTTTTTTTTTTTGCAGGAGGGCTTTGGCCGGCTGATCACGTCGGGTAAGATAATGCACAAGATGCCGCAAGATTTCGCTTTTCCTCTGGGCTTGGGCACCAAGAAATCGCAGACGCTGCACAACAGCGTTGCCGTCTCAGTGGATGGAATGAACAATAAGCAGCAAAACCACACGAACAACAGCGGCGGCACCAAGACCAACGACAACAACAACACGAATCTGCGGCACAATCAAAATAATCAGATCCACTCGTCGATGGCGGACATAAGACACGGCGGACGCGCTAGCGGCGATACGTATCAGGGCAGCGCCAGCACTGACGAGCTCAGCCCACGCGCGCCCTGCCAAGACCTGGATACCATCAATCTCTAAAACTGAACAACGACCACAACAAGAAACAACAAATCAAACACCAAAAATTACTGCGACTTTATTGATTTTAAGCAAAAAACAACACAAAGAAAATCAAAAAACAATTAACTAAATCTACAAATGTTTAAGCTTAGCAACTATATATAATTTACAAACGTGTGTATGTTTCTGTGTGTATGTGTCTGTGTCTGTCCGTTTTATGTTGAGCTTATGAATTTCGATTCTATTCCTCATATTGAATCATTTAATTTATTGAAAAAAAAAAACAAGAAACAAATTAACTACCGAACCTAAGCTTTCAAAGTGATTTTCTGTCCCTTTAAAGATATATTATAACAACTGCTAGAGTATTTTGCATATATATAGATATACTATGTCCATATATATATGCATTTATATGTATAGTATTGTGATTTAATTTGTAAGTTTGCTTTGCTTCTTGGTTCTCTGTCATATTTTCCTGCTAAAAGTATTTCTTTTAATTTGTTTATTATTATATTCTAGCTTAGTCTCAAATATACCAAATACAAACAAAATATAACATTCAGTTTAGTAAACCTCTCAAAAACAAAAAGACAAAAATTATTGTGAATAGTCCAAGCTCCCATGAACTGGACTGCATTTAGTATAAAATTCATGCGAGCTCCAATAGACAGCTCTCTCTCTCTCTCTCACTCACTCAATCTTTGTTTGTGTATGTGTCTTTGTGCGCGTGCTGATTTTAGATTACAAATCGAAACAGAACCATTAAGAAACTGAAAGTGTACTTAAATAACTATTAAATGTTGTGCTGTGTCTTAAACTAGATGACGAACTTGAGTCTTAAATTATAATCTCTGAAAATCTTAACTCTAATCAAATCTGGCCAATTCAATTTATATGGCTATATGGCTATATGTAAACACATATACACACACATAAACAGTCATACACAATAATACACTGCTGTGTTCCTGATTACAGTTCCATTTAGAGCTAGTATACTAATAATTTAGCTGTGCAGTCCCCTAAGTATAAGCTAGTAACTGTCCTTAGCATGCCTCTACAGTAAAAATGTGTAGGTGTGTGTGTGTATGTATAACTTAACTGCTGTTGCATATGAAACGAAAGTTTTTGGATGAGATATTTTAATTATATATGGCATAGAATTTAACTCAATACGAAGCGGGCTGTGGATTAACAATGGGTCGAAGGTGAATAACGCAGGTGTGAAAGTTATCATAGTTTTTTAATATGCAATGTGTACGATATGCGGATCAACAAACGGCTTGGTTGATTGACTCATATCGATCTCTTTTCTAGGCGCTGTCATTTGGAGCATATTATTGCCTGTTATTCAACTATTATTATTATTATTAGCATTAATAGCATAGAGTGTACGAAAGGAAAATAGGAAAACATGTGTGTGTGTCAATTTTTTTTTAATCAAAAAATTTAGGTAACTAAGAAATTATGCTAAGCGAATTTTAAATGATTAATAAATGCGAAATATTTTCAAAAAATGAAGACATTTTATATTGGTGGTTTGTAAGAAGGAGTTTCAGCTACATGTAGTCTGTATGTAACTTTCACTGGGTATGACATGTACATTAATATTAGTTTTGTTATATCTTGAATTAGAAAAGGATTCAGTTCGTCGTTCTGATCAAGAATATATATACTTTTTGAGGCCTGCCACGCTTGCTTCTGCCTGTTACATACATTTAAAAAACCATTATACCCTGATTACCCATTTTCCATGCGGACATGGTAAAAAAACAAAAACAAATATATAACTGAAAGGATAAATAGATGAAAGAGTTGATATTAGAGAGAAACTAAGAGCTCATAATATTCGAGTGAGTTAGTAGTTTAGCATGTGTTTTCACTAAGAGAGAGAACCACTATAGCTCTTGCTAAACATAGTCCCGGTTTTTGTTGTGCAGTGATTTCGATAAGGCAATTAATTAACACAGGCAAAAGGTGTTTTCGCTTTGAATATTCGTTAAAAATAAAACGTACCACAGGGTAGTGTCTTTGGCCCCCTGTTATACTGACTGTACAGCCACGATATGCCGCAGCCTGATAACAGCCTGTATGGAACATCAATGCTGGCCACCTTCGCAGACGACGTATGCATAACTTACAGGTCCCGATGTGAGTACGATGCAGCTGATGGCATTCAAGATTATGCGACAAAATTTTCGGTCTTGGCAAGGCGCTGGAACATTGCCATCAACAGCAGCAAATCGTATAATGTTTGCTATACGCTGAGGCGGAGAACGCCGCCAGCTGTGCTCTTGGAGGGAGATTCAGTACCGCAGGCAAATAATGCCAAATATTTCGGGGTGATACTGGATCGCCGACTCACCTTCTCCACGCATATAACAGCCATCACAATGCGTTTACGTGCGGCTGTCAAAAAGCACTATTGGCTCCTACAATCGCGCAGTAAATTGTCACTCTCCAATGATAATAACAATCTATAAACAGATCATTGCGCCAATATGGAAGTACGGGTGCCAAATTTGGGGTCTGGCTTGTGATAGCCAGCTTCGTAGAGTTCAGGCCACCCAAAATAAAATAATGAAATTGGTCACCGGCATGGTCAAGCATGCTCACAATAAACCGAACTCCTGGGAGGCTCAACCGAAGGCCACGAAAAGACCTAATTCTCCGATCTCTTATTAGGATGGTCAACAGAAGTTGATGCACAGTTTCCATTATGTTATTATTGTATTTTGATATAAATATTGTTGCAGCTTATGTAAGCTGTCCGGCGCGCACAAATGGCAGAATTAATCGATAATAAGCTCACAAAGGGGTTAGTGGAGTACCCCGTATGGCTTTAATAAAATTAAAAAATAATAATAATAATAAAAATAAATAAATAAAACGAGCTGAATTGTCATAATCTGTAGAGGCTTAAGAATGGCCGCTGTATACGTTACGTAGCAGGCTGTGGCCGAGTATTCTAAAAATACAAATGTAGTTGATATTTTATTTGGTGTCACAGAAAAATTTTACAATCAGTGCGGTAATCGTTGGAGCGCAAATAACCAACAATGACATAAACGAATTAGTTTAAATATGATGACATTCTTATTTTTAATATGGTAAGTGGGCAGTTATGAAGACTCTAGACGATCTCATATTCATGAGGGGTTGACTACGAATATTTTCCAAGTGACAATAGTTTGAAATTTTGTGTTTCTCAATTTTTAAATTATTGTATTTGATATAAAAGATATTTCCATTGACTCCACTGGAGTCCACTGTCGGCGGCTGGTGATTATTTTTTTTTTTTTTTTTTTTGTACCGAAATCCACTTTCTTTAAGGTCTGAAGTTTTACTCAAGTTTCTACGACTGCACTATGGGCAGAATTGCCAAAAAAGTGGCATAAAGTCGAATAATGCAGATATCGAGCTGAAACTTGGTATATGTGATAATTATGGCACTTTAAATATGTAAACAATATTTTAAGTTCATTTGACCACGCCTACCCCGTATATGAGAACTAAGCGTATACTTAATCTCAAAAGAAATTGTACATTTTTCAAGAAGCACAATTTTTCTGTATTTCTTGTGTAATAAGCTAGTAAAGGATATCATGTTTTAATTATAATGATACTCAATAACAATAATAATTTATTTATTTGATTTTTAAACTAACTTTAACAAATTATTGTAAAATTACCATTCAGTTGTTTTCTACAGCTAATTCAAACGTATATAGATTAATATCAGCTATGTCTGAATCATCAGAATCATCATTAAAACTAGAATTATTAGTTGCGGGTTTAATACATGAGAGGTTATTAAAATGGGGCGTTTCTAAGGCCTCTATGACACCACGCGGGAAGGTTTTTTTTTTTTATGACGAGCTGCTCTTCTCTGAATAGATATGCTGGAGATGAGGGGATCTGAAGAGTCCATGGATCTGTGGAATACATCCATAATATTATTAATCCGTGAATTATGTCTAGCATGCAGTAACCGATCAGGCTTGTAAAATTTATTTTTTGCTTCCGACGCATTTTCCCCAAGACAGCCTACAAGCATCACTGATGCAGTTATCATCTGTGAGCCATGGACTAAAATCTTATGGAGAGTTGGGGACATAGGATACCAAGAGTAATGCAACATGTATAATTTAATGATTTTATCCGCGAAATTTTTAAATTTTAAAGCGTCGATTGCAAATTTGCAGTTAGTAGCTATTAAAATAGTATGCAGATTCTCAAGTAACTCCAAGTCAAGTTCTAAAATTGATGCGAATAGCTTCGTATTTGAAAAAGCTTTTCTCGCAGTGTTGTCATCATTTGAGTTTCCGTTTCCATTCTGTTTTGACTTATCCACATGCAAACCCATTTCTTGTCACAATCTTCTTTGTATATGAGTTTTTTGGCAATCATTTCTAATTTGTCATTTTCGTTTCTAACTTGCCATTTTTTGAACCCCATTCTGTATGCTATTTTGAGCAGCAGTTCAAAAACGCGTATCCAAGCATGAAGTGGACTTATTCCATATTGAAGATGCTGTGGGTTTCCCTTAAAAGAATTTTTGTCGTAGGTTTCCATAAATTGTTTTGGGCCTGCACCACTCATTAAAAATGGGAAATCAGGGTATAATGGTTTTGTGAAAAGTATGTAACAGGCAGAATGAAGCATCGCAGACCCCATAAAGTATATATATTCTTGATCAGGACGATGAGCTGAGTCGATATAGCCCTGTCCGTCTGTCCGTGATACTAGAGACATGTACATACTTTGGCAAATTCATGCATTTCAATTTTATAATCACGATATAAAAGTTTCGTGAAAATAGTCCATCAACAAGAAAAGTTATTAAACAATTAAGTTCCCATAGTAAGCCCACACTGCAGTTAATCCGTGTTTATGCGTGCGTGCCTCTGTGTGTTTGTGTTTCTTTTGAAACAGAAAAAAGCGAAGAATTCTTTAAATATCAGTTCCTGGAAGGGATCAGGGGATTTCGTAGTCGAGCAGTCTACAGACAAAAGCGCGCCTTCTAGCCTATTCTAGGAATTGCGATTGATTTGTGAATTTTTCAGTCGTTATTTTAGTTTTGTGAGATGACGCTCTAGCACTGAAGTTATATAATTTTTCGCTACTAGATAACCAACCAGAGCAGTGGTGCCGATGATTAAGGCAACGCAAGTCGTGTTAGGTATCGTGGGCTCAAGACCTATTCGATCACATTTTCTTTTTCATAAATTCTATATTTTATTGGGATGGTGCGAGCTTGAATGAATAGCACTTAATATTTTTCATTTTCTTAGTCGAAAATTTTTATAAGTTTAAATTTGTTTCTTCTTACATACAGTATGTCCATTAATTGTTTGCAAAACGAAAAAAGGCATACAAATTCAACTTTAACATCATATTTTATTAGGAAAGGAACATTTTCTCGGAATTTTTTTTTTACATTATTTTTGGTTCATGTATTCTTAACGGTAATCCATAACAAAAACAATAAAAATAGCAACAAAAACACACAAGATAATTCAAAACAAAAAAGAACAGCAAATATCAGCTGTCTATTAATTCTTTGCAAAATGCAAACAATAGTTGAAAGAAGACGGGAAAAAGTTAACGGGACATCCAAATCAAATGCGGCTTGCCGCGTCTGTTTTCACAAGTCTTCCGTGAATACATTCGTTTCAATAAAGTCTTGGAATCACTACCACTTCTCAAAAAAATTGAATTTTTGCAATGCCTGGTAAACGCACTGATGATAATTTGATACAATTAGTATATTTTAATTATAACAAAGGAAAGACCATCAAGGAGTTAGCAGAAATGTTTAATGTTAAGCTTAGAACAGCTTATAATATTATTAATCGGGCAGAAAAAGAAAATAGACTAGAACTTAACAGCTCTAATGGCCGACCAGCAAAGCTCTCTCGACGGGATTGCTCACGAATCCTAAAGACAGTGGAAAACAGACCACAGACAAGCCTCAGAGAGTTGGTGTCGGACCTTAAATTAAATCTTCAAAAGACAGTGTGTCCTGAGACTGTCAGAAAAGTGCTTAATTTGCACAAATACTCCTCACATGTTGCAAGGAAGAAGCCGTTGCTGTCTGCTGTAAATATTGAGAAACGGTTGACCTTCGCAAGACTTAATATTGACTGTCCACCTGACTATTGGAGTAACGTAATCTTTTGCGACGAGACAAAAATAATGTTATTCCATAATGATGGCCCTGGAAAAGTTTGGCGGAAACCAAAAACAGCCCTCCACATCAAAAACATTGTGCCCACTGTGAAGTTTGGCAAGCTTTCAGTTATGGTGTGGGGTTGTATTTCCTCGAAAGGTGTGGGAGAGCTACGAATATTCAATGATATCATGACCAAGGAATTCTATTTGGATATTTTGAAGAAGGAATTGACAGAAAGTGCACACAACTTTGGCTTCATTGATCCAGAAAACCCCAGTAAACTCAAATATAAGCTGTATCAGGACAATGATCCGAAGCACAAGTCGCTGTTGTGTCGCACTTGGCTCCTATATAACTGCAGTAAAGTTATTGACACCCCACCCCAGAGCCCGGATATCAATCCGATTGAGAATTTGTGGGCACTACTAAAGAAAAAAGTAGCCAAACGATGTCCTAAGACAAAAAACGAGCTAATTCGTTGCATACACGAGGAGTGGCGCAAAATACCCCAATACTACGACATAAATGGTCTAATATTGTCGATGTCGCGACGTCTCAGAGATGTAATGGAAGCTATATATATATTATTATATTATTATTAATTATATATTAATTATATTATATTATTATATATTTATATATATATAATAAACAAATTCTTATATATATATATAATAAATAAATTAATTAAATAATTCTAAATTATTTTAAATTTGTAAAAATTGAGAAAAGTGAAAATGCAACATAGCCTTTAATTGAATTTGTAAATTGAAAAAATATAAACGAAATGATAATAACATAAAATTTCAATTTTTAAAAAAGTTTTCTTTCTATATATATATATATATATATATATATATATATATATATATATATATATATATATATATATATATATATGTGTATATCTGTGTTTTACTTCATTTCAATAATTTTTTTTTATTTATTTATTTTTATTTATTTTTTGTTTTTGGCATAAATTCAACATAATTTCATTTTTCTTTTCACTTCATTTTTTTTCCGAAAGCTCAAAATAATTAGATTTCAGATAACTTTATAATTTTTCACCTTCGTCTTGTATTTTTACTGTTTTTTATTTTTACCTACACAGCATTTTAATTTTCTGTATATATTTACACTTCATACCGTCGCACTCCTTGGGCCCAAGATGACGCTGGCATGTTGATTAGGCTGTTAGGATTAAAATTTTATAAATATAAGTAAAATTCTTTATCTAATTATTTCCGCATTTTGTTTGTTTTTTTTTTGTTTTTTGTTTTTTTTTTATTTTTGTTATTTTACTTAGACTCTTCTGCGGTGTGTGTGTATCGCAGAAACACGCAGAAGATAAAGTTCTACTCCACAGAAGATGAACACATTTCACTGGAATTCTATTTTTTGGACAATACGAAAAATAAAAATATTGAGTTATTTATTCTACATACCCTTGCCTTCAAAATCCATTTTACCCAATAGTTAATTTTTTCAATTTGTAAATTTACCAAGCGTACAAAGTCAATTAAAATTTTCCCGCCAATTTGCATTTTAAGCAAAAACATTTATTGATTTTTCATATATAGGGAATCTACTTTGAATATTAAAAAAAAAAAATTTAATTTCTACCATGAAATTTTCGACTATATGCCACTTTTTTTTGGCAATTCTGCCCATAGTGGACTGGCTTTTAACCGAAAAACGATTAAATAGTTGCCAAATTATTATATAGAACTACCTGAAGACAGCTAAAATTTACGACGTGCGAAAACGACTTTTGTATCGCAAAGTCCAAAAGGGTGTAATTAATCGATTATGTAACTCGGATGGAAAAAACACCTGATAAAGTTTACATGTGCTATTAGTTCCTAAGATAACAAGTAAGAAAGCTCTAGTCGAGACTGCTCGACTAGGAGATACCTTGATTCCTACAAGGCGCTGATATTTACGCATGCGCTCTGCTAACTGCGATATCGAGGAGTCTGATAAGATGTAGCTATACAAATCTTATATTTAGGCTTGGTTAATTGAAAAAATATTAGAAAGCGTAGATATATGATTTTGAGTGACTGTAACATGCTTCCGTATATTTTTATTGTTTGATATCCCTGATATAAAATACAAGATAATGCTGAAAGAGCAAGTTCTAAATTATATTGGGGATATACATAGCTTATGCCTGATGACTCTTTGTGATTTATGTCTGATGGATTGAATTTTATTTTATACGCGTTGATATAGTGAACAAGTAAGAAAACTCTAGTCGAGACTGCTCGACTACATTCCAAAGCACAAGTCTCTAGTACTTAAAATACGTTTTTAGAAATTGCAGGCGAAGGGGCCGTGGTATCCAAAATCTGTAAATTACAAAATCTGCGTATTGATCAGAAGTATGTACACAGTAAATGAAGTCTCCAGGTCTAAAAGTATTGAAATTACGCTGAATAAACAAAATCAATTTATCGATTATTCGCGATAAAAATTAAATCGGATGAGTTATCGAACAAATATGAGAAACTTGTACTGCGTATGGTATACATGAGTATGTATACAAAATAGCTCTATATCTTCTGAGATCTAGGCGTTTATACGGACGGACGAACGGACGGACGGACAGACGGACAGGGCTATATCGACTCAGCTCATCGTCCTGATCAAGAATATATATACTTTATGGGGTCTGCGATGCTTCATTCTGCCTGTTACATACTTTTCACAAAACCATTATACCCTGATTTCCAGTTTTAATGGGATCAGGGTATAAAAATAGCACTAACAGTAACGAATAGCAAGGAAAGTGCGACAAACTACATTCATTGTCCAGCAGGGCCAAACTTAACACCCCTCTCCGTGCGCACCACTGCACAAGATGGGCAATAAACGTCGCGCTTATCGGCTCAACAGATCTTTTGCTGCGCAAATAAAGGAAACACTGTCAGTTTATAAGCTCAACTTTAAGTTTAGAGTTGCCAGCAATATTAACCAATTCGCTGTGTGAGTCCTAGGCTAACCTGGGAACTGGCTCGGTCCAATGTTCCCCAGATACTCTCCCCCAATATGCAGTGAATCTCCTAAAATGAACTCTCCTGTACTTAGTGGAGCTGCTACAAAATTGGTGACTTCTCAAAGAAACCTGAGAAATAAAAGGAAGAAGCATTCTCCTCCCTTAAGAGGTAGAGTCACTGATCTGCCCTCATAGTGATCGATTGTGTCACGCTTGCAAAGTCGTATTATCTATTCTGCTTTAGATGTGAATTTTCGTGTGTGCTAAAATAGCACACATCATAAAATTCGGACGCTGATTTGCGCGGTGTCGGCAATTGGAGAAAAACAAAAACACCATGAGAACTGCGGTATAACGGTATTCTCTTGTCCATCTCCCCGCGCACTGTCGCCAAAAAGGGGCAATAAAAACTTGTCTTATCAGTAAAGTTGATATTCTGTGCACTGTTTCAAAGACATTTTGGTGTATAATTTAAATACTGCATACTACGATCCAAGTAATTGTAGTATAAATTAAAACAATGGATGAGAATATTCTCATTGGCTCTCGGTTTAGTAATAAGTCGATTGCTCTTAATAGTGAGAAAACTACCTTCTGTGATTCGATCTGAGTGTTGCTCAGAACTGCAACCATCATCACACATTGTAACCCAGAGTAACTGCACAACAACAACAACTGTACTACAATAAGTAGTAGATGCCATACAATATGTAATAATGACGCTATAGCAAAAACTTCTAACGCTGTCGAAAGATTGTTGAGCCCACAAAATCGGCTATCAAGTAAACGGAAAAATGACAAGCCTATGTCACCTATTTCTAATTTCAAGCGATTCAGTTCTGCTCGAATTCGGCCCTCCTCCCCAATAATTCCTGAATAATTTCTCCTGTAGTGGGACTATCTTCATGAAACTTTCAGAACGTGATCATAACGTGCAAATGTGTATACATTCCAAAGCACAAGTTTGTAGTACTTCAAATACGTTTTTTGCCAATTGGGGGCGAAGGGGGCGTGGTATCTAAAATCTGTAAACGACAAAATTTGCGCATTGATTAGATGTATTTACACACCAAATCTCTAGTCTCTAGGTCTTAAATTTTCAAAATTACGCTGAATAAACAAAATGAATTTATCGATTATTCTCGATAAAAAAGAAATCGGGTGAGTTATCGAAAAAAAGATAAACTTGTACTGCGTATGGTATACACGAGTATGCATACAAAATTTGAAGTCTCTAGCTGTTAGATCTAGGCGTTCATACGGACGGACGGACGGACAGACGGACAGGGCTATATCGATTCAGCTCATCGTCCTGATCAAGAATATATATACTTTATGGAGTCTGCCACGCCTCCTTCTGCCTGTTACATACTTTTCACAAAACCATTATACCCTGATTTCCCGTTTTAATGGGATCAGGGTATAAAAAGCTCTAGTTTAACACACTGCAAAGGTGGAGTTGCTCAGCATCGTTTCCACAATCCTCTAGCGCATCAAACTCCTCAGCAACATGGTTTGATTAATCTGCAACAGAGCACTTATGATTATAAATTTCAACAGCAGCAGGAACAGTTTCAGCAGTCACAACAGCAGCTCCATCGACAACAACAACAACAGTTCCTTGTGTGGTTGCAGCAGTAGCAACACAACAGGCAACATCGTATTGGAAAGCTAGGTGAAACAATAAATATCTATTCAGCTTACAAGCCCTCTACGCACTATCATGGCGTCGGACGAAGGGCGGTATACGTCAGGAGTTCTCTTCGCCATTTTCCACAAAGAATTCTGGAAACGCACTCCATACTAATGTCCACAGTGAAAGTTGCCACAGGTCTTGGAGATATGGTTAGACTTCCAAAAAGGCACTTCTGTCACATACTTGCCTCCTGCGGCCAAAGATATCTGGGTGGTGGAGACTGGAATACGCGACAAGTATGACTCATCCAGGGGTCGAGAGCTAGCCGAAGCTATTTTAGCAAGAAGAGCACTACATTATATGGTTTCAATCCTCTTTCCAAAACAATGATCACCAATTTGGCTTTCGAGAGGGACACAGGACTGTGGAACAGATCCATAGATTGGTAAGCCGCATCATGCAAGCGTATGCCGATCTGAAGTTCTCAAACACTGCCTTCAAGGATATGCAGCAAGCATTTGGAAAGGTATGGAACGATGGTCTGCCTACTAAGGTCATGTTTGGAGGGACAAGAGTTTAAGGTTTAAGGTTTAATGAGAGCAGAAGTGCTATAAGACAGTGTTCTGGGCCCACTGCTCATTTCCTTGTACATATATCTCCAATATACCCAGCCCCACTTCCCAATATATGGGTGATCCGGCCAAGGCTATTATTGCGCCATATGCAGATGACATCGCAGTCATTTACAACTCTGAAAGTTTCGCAGAGGTCAGTACAGGTCTACAAATATATCTTGATACTCTTGCTGCTTGGTGTAAACGGTGGAACCTAAAAAGTAATCCGCTGAAAGCCACAAACCCATGCTCCACCCTTAGAAAAGCAATGCAGCTATAATGAAAGACTGTTGAGCCACCGCAACCTACTCGCAAGACCATTAAGACGACTTACACGGCAAAACTATTGGACATCCATCACATTGACAGCAGCATCACGCCGAAGCAATTCATGAAGGGGCTCTTCAAGAAGCATTTCTTCGGACACTGCTCCATTGTACCACTCGAGGAGTTCAACGAAATAAACCGGCACTCGAGTCGGTACAATGATAGATTGGTGCGGCACAGAAACCGGCTAGCAAGCATGCTCACAATAAACCGAACTCCTAGGAGGCTCAACCGAAGACAACCAAGAGATCTAATGCACCGTGCTCCTGAAGAGCGTGAGTGCCGACGCCGTTGATATGCCGCCGCCCACGCGCCCTCAGAGGCCCCCGCTGCTGTTTGCGCCGCCGTTTCCGCCGCTGTTGCCGCCGCCAACATCGCCGCCGCTTTCCCTGCTGCTGTCGCTGCTGGTGCTGTTGCCGCACAAACTCCGGCCCCGCTGGAGGCGCCGTCGACGTCCGCTGCCGCTGTTGCATCTACCCGCTCCGTTGGTTCGGCGCCGGCTGGAGCTGGTGCCGCGAGCTCCAACTCAATGGCCAAGCGCATGCTGGTCATCGAAAGAGAGCTCCGGAGAGCCGTTGTCGCTGACAACGTGCCGGCTGCAGTCGCACTCAGCGTGCTGGACAGTGCTGCTAAGTATCAGGAGCTGATCTTGGAGATGTTCGGCAAGATGAAGGAGCTGGAGACCCTTGCCAGGACTCGCCCTCAGGCCGCTGCCCTCCCGTCTGCTGCCCCTGCTGCCACTTACGTCTCTGTCACTGCGACAGCCGCTGCTCCTATTGCTGCACCTCGCGGCCGCAAAATTGCGGAAACGTGGTCAGCAATAGTGACGAGCAACAACCCGGAGGAGACGCCCCAGCAAGTTGCTGAGCGTGTCCGAAAGGAGGTTGCGCCCGCCCTTGGTGTGCGAGTTCACGAGGTGCGTCAGCTGAAGCGAGGAGGTGCGATCATTCGCACGCCATCCTCTGGCGAGATTCGGAGGGTTATTGCTAACCCGAAGTTTAAAGAAGTTGGATTGGATGTACAGCAGAACGCGCCGGCCTGGCTCAAGATCAGCATCATCGACGTTGACAGCAGCATTACGCCGAAGCAACTCATGGAGGGGCTGTACAAGAACCACTTCCTCGGGCACTGCACCACTGCAGCATTCGAGAAGTCGGTAAGAATTGCTTCGAAGCCATGGAACAGCGACGCTGGACCCACGGTCAACGTGCAGCTGGAGATGGAGCGTAAGGCCCTGGACATCCTGGAGGAATCAGAGAGAATCTACGTTGAGTGGTTCTCTTTCCGCTGGCGCCCGCTGATTCCAAACTACGCTTGCCACAGGTGCGTCAGTTTTGACCACCGAGTAGCAACGTGTAGGATGAAGGAGCAGGTCTGCAAGCGATGCGGACAATCGGGGCACCGTGCCTCGGGCTGCAGGAATCCTGTGCACTGCAGGAACTGCAGCTTCAAGGCTCTACCCGCAGGGCATCACATGCTCTCGGAGACGTGCCCGATTTACGGACGTGTGCTCGCCAGGGTGGCTTCTAAACACTAATAATGTTTAGAATCATCCAGGCAAACTGCGGTCGCAGTAGAGCTGTCGTTATCGACCTTGGAGTCCGGATGAGGAACTCTGGGGCGATGTTCGCATTGCTACAGGAGCCATACGTTGACCGTATGGCATGCGAGTTTTCTCCGACTGCCGCAACAAGGCCGCGATAGTCGTAGACGACCAGGAGGTCGTCTGCATGCCTGTCTCCTCGCTCATCTCAGAATTTGGCGTATGCGTGAGTGTGTCTGGAAGATTCGGCTTGATCTTCCTCACCTCCGTGTACTGCCAATTCAACGCAGAATTGGGACCGTACCTACTGTACATGGATGCGGTGCTGCTGCTGGCCAGCCGCACGCCTGTCATCTATGGCCTCGACGCGAACGCAGTATCCCCCCTGTGGTTCAGCAAGCTTCCCGAGCGCTCTCGGGGCTACCTGAACAGGCAGCGGGGTGAGCTGCTAGCTGACTGGGTTCAGGGCAGTCGAGCCGGCGTGCCTAATGTCCGCAGTAGAGTATACACGTTTGACAATCGCAGAGCTAGGAGCGATATCGACGTGACCATCGTCAGTGATTCAGCGTCTACGTGGGCCGCGTACGACTGGAGTGTAAGCGAGTGGGATTTAAGTGACCACAACATCATCACCGTTGTGGTGACGCTTGATCCGGAAAGCACAGTTGAGAGCTATGCTCCTGTGCCCTCGTGGAAACTCCAGAATGCTGACTGGCGGCGTTTTGGTGATGAGCTGAGGACTGCATCATTCGATATTCCTCTGGAGGACTTTCGCTTAAGGTCATCGGATGAGCAAGTGGCTGCGCTGCGCTCCCTGGTTCATCAGGTGAGCGACGCTGTGCTTGGGCGTCGACAACTGCGAGCCAGACGTCGTGTGGGCTGGTGGAATGCCGCCCTCATTGACGCACGCCGTGCGCTCAGCAGAGCCCGGCGAAGGCTCCAGCATACGCGCCGTACGCACAGTGATAGCGCAAGCGCCCTAGCCTCGTATTTCAGGATCACCCGAAAGGAATACGAGAGGATGATACTCAAGGCGAAATAAGAGGATTGGAAGCGATATGTCGGCGAGCACCGAGATGACCCCTGGGGGTCAGTCTACAAGATCTGCCGAGGCCGCAAGACGTGCACCGATTTCGGTTGCCTTCGCTGGAACAACGAGCAGTACGTAACCTGGCACGACTGCGCGAATGTCCTGCTCCTGCTTAGATGGCATAACTGGGGGTATGGTCAAAGCGGCCTGGCGCGCCATCCCGGAGCACTTGACAGCGTTGTACTCCCGCTGCCTGGCAGATGGATATTTCCCCTCTGAGTGGAAGCGCCCACGTGTGGTTGCGCTCCTCAAAGGCCTCGACAAGGACAGGAGTGATCCAGCGTCCTATCGAGGAATCTGCTTGCTGCCTGTATTTGGCAAAGTGTTGGAAGGGATCATGGTGGATCGAGTGAAGGAGGTGCTCACGGACGAGAACCGATGGCAATTCGGTTTTCGCCCCGGACGATGCGTCGAGGATGCCTGGAGGCACGTGGTGAGCAGTGTCGAAGCCAGCCCGGCTAGATACGTGCTCGAAATCTTCATTGATTTCAAGGGAGCATTCGACCACGTTGAATGGGACGCAGCGTTACGCCGACTATCGGAGATTGGATGCAGGGAAATTGGGATCTGACGCAGCTTCTTTTCGGACCGAAAGGCAAGCATCGTCAGCAGCTTTGGCGAAGCCAATGTGAATGTCTCACGTGGCTGCCCGCAGGGGTCAGGGGTCATCAGTGGTCCATTTATATGGAACATCTTGATGGATGTACTCCTGCGCCGCCTTGAAGCGCATTGCACTTTCAGTGCATACGCTGATGACTTGCTGCTGCTCGTCGAGGGAAATTCCAGATCCCAATTGGAGCTCACAGGCACCCAACTTATGGAGATTGTTGGAGGATGGGGCATCGAGGTAGGCGTCTCAGTCTCGGCAACGAAGACTGTGACGATGCTCCTTAAGGGAAGGCCGTCATCTGACAGGCATCCCGCTGTAAGCTTTGCTGGAGCAAACTTGCGGTATGTGACGCAATATCGTTACCTTGGCATCACGGCTGGCGAGTGGTTGAGTTTTCTCCCGTACATCGCGTTTTTACGCGACTTCCTGGCCGGAGGCGTCGGAGCCCTGACCCGTGTGCTACGCGTTGACTGGGGACTCAGTCCGCGTGCACGGCGAGGGATATATGCCGGACTCATGGTGCCCTGTGCACTATTTGGTGCCTCGGTATGGTACTCGACGGCGATGAGACTAGTCGGCGCCAGGAGGTCGCTCAAGTCCTGCCATCGCATCATCCTGCTAGGATGTATGCCCACGTGCCGAACGGTATCTACAGATGCCCTTGAAGTCTTAGCTGGAGCTCCGCCGCTGGACCTAGTCGCGACGCGCAACGCCATGCAGTTTAAGCTGAAGCGAAGGTACCCGATGGTAGAGGGTGATTGGCTTTACGATCAAGATGTTTCCACCCTTGATCGTACTAGGAGGAGAGCCTTGCTGGACGAACGCTTGCTACGTGAGTGGCAGCTCCGATGGGATGACAGCGAACACGGCCGTGTCACGCATAGGTTCATCCCAGATGTAAGCTTCGTTTACAGCCGCCCAGACTTCAGATTCACGATGCTGACCAGTTTCCTCATAACTGGTCACGGCTCGTTGAATGCTTTTCTGCATGAGCGTGGTCTCAGCGAGACTGCTGGATGCCTATGTGGCCATCCCTCGGAGGACTGGCAACACGTCTTGTGTGCCTGCCCCCTCTATGCGGATGTGCGGGATCTGGAAGGACTTAGAATCCAGCAGTCCCCATCCGGTAACTGGATATTGGAGAGGACACTGGCGGACCTGGAAAGCATGCAACTGCTTGAAGACTATGCTCGCGTAGTCTTCAGCAGGCGACTCTTGCTGATCGACGATGGAGGACCGGGCCGACCAGTGCCGGACTGACGTTAGTCAAAACTGGCAGTAGACTTGTCTGCGAGGGTCTGACCAAAGTCCTCAAATTTGGGAGACAAAGTCCTTCGGGATGAGTCGAAGGGCTGACCAGAGCCTTAATCTGGAAGAGGCGCCTCTTGGGGCAACTCGAAGGTCCGACCAAAGTCCGTAAATCTGGGAGACGAATCCACTCGGAGGAGTCGAAGGGCTGAACAGAGCCTTAATCTGGTAGACTCTCTTCTCGAAGAGAGTCAAAGGGCTGACCAGAGCCTTAATCTGGAAGACAAATCCATCCGGAGGAGTCGAAGGGCCTAACAGAGCCTTAATCTGGTAGGTTATCTCATTCATTTGAGGTGCCGCCGGTGCTAACCCAGCTCCAGGTTGTCGGAAACCAAATTGGGCAGTAGTCGCAGACTGCGCACAGCCGATCAAAGCTGCAAATTGTAACAAATTTGAAATTTGAACCACGGGATGGGCTGGTGGCCGAGGCCAGCTCAATGAGGTTGGCCCCCTTTTGTGGGAGTATCGTGGTGGCTGTGGTGTTTACCCGCTGTGTCTCCACAATAGTTGGAGCACAGCAGTTGCGCCCAATGTGTTGTTGGGTCACAACCGGATGCTGTACCCGTAGTCAGCAGAGGTTATGATAGGCCTCGCCTCAACCCAAGAGGGAATTGTGTCCGACAGCACAATTCGAATTGGTAGCTAAAAGAATTCTTTTAGGGGCGTTGGTGGACGCATTATATTCACCCGCTGTACTATGTGTTACATATGTGGCACATAAGAGTACCGTGGTAGTAAACCCCCAACGGGGTACACGCCACGTTAAACAAATCAAGGACACTGTCCTTCTGTTTTTTAGTTTGTTTGTTTCAGTGTGTTTTCAACTGTTGAAGTGAGCAGACGTGTTCGCGCATTGTTTGTTGACTTTTTATTGCGGGCAACTGTCCCTGTTGAACGGTCGTAGCGAGCAGACGTGTTTGCGCATCGTCTGCGAAAATTTTATTGCGGGCAATAAATCACGCTGTTAAGAGTGCTTAAATCGCGTATTTCGCGATAAGCGCTGCCCCCCGTCTGCTGCCCTTGCTGCCACTTACGCCTCTGTCACTGCGACAGCATTCCGCAACCGAACTCGCGCGCGTACTGTTTGCTGAGCGATCTGTGGAAACAAGATTTAATAGTGAACTGGTCTTAAGCCATTTAAATTTACTACTCACCAAAGACAAGCCCACAATAGTGGTCCTATTTATAATAGTGGCTTCTAAGGCCACCAATAGTTACAAGAAATTAAAGTTTAGTGAATATTTACTACAATTTACAAAGTAGGGCTTCGCTGGCCGTCTTGCATGTGCAAGCAAAACAGCTGTTTGAGTAACGTCAAGCATCTGATTGAAAAAGCTCGCCTTAAGCTTTTAGCTTTAAGCTCAGCTTATAAAGCTACATCCGAATGGGCCTTGACAAAGTTCTTCGCGATGCACTCTTGAAAGCGGTCAATGAACCCTCTAATAACGATATGGATATAACAGTGGAGCGTGTAGTGGCACGTAACGCCAAACCTTCCCCAAGCGCAAATGGAGCAATGCGCTTTCAAAATGTTGATATAAAGCGCAAGACAGCTAAAATTAGGCGCAAGATAATCGCTGCTGCTTCTCCTAGCCTCTCTAGGAAAAAACCGAATTTTGGCAAAAGTAGCGAAAACTCTACCCTGCTACAACCTGACTATAGCGGCAAGTCGAATCGGTACAGGTTGCTTGCGCAAACATCAGCTGATATGGATGCAGAAGAAAATAGCGACATGCTGTGCGAGCAGCCCAGCACCAGCAATCAAGCTGCTATTGCTGCGTCGAAGCAGGCTGCAGTCATAGCTGGCAGCTCTGACGTACCCGTTAAAGCACAGCCCAAACCCCCACCAATCGTGATGGAAGGGATTAATAATATCAATTTGCTAATGCAAGGCAGATTTGAACAAGGTCGAGGCCAGGGCTTCTTTGGGCGGTGTCATGAGGCTCTACACGGCTGATGCTGATACCTTCCGCAGCATTGTCAACTGGCTTGAAAATGACCAGTACGAATTCCACTGCTACCAGCTAAAAGAAGACAGGCCGTACAGAGTCTGCGTCAAAGGCTTGCACCACAGCACCTTAATTAGCCAGATTAAGGAGGAACTCGGTAAAATGGACCACAAAGTGATTGATGCCCATACGCCCCAGCGGCGCACTGAGCCAGGTACACCCAAGAATAGCCCAGTTAACATGTTCTTCTTGAACATCGCATCAGCTGCTAACAACAAGGCGATCCTGTCAATTAAGACACTATGCCGTACGAGAGTCGTCATTGAACCACTCCGTAAGCGAACTGCCGTCGTACAATGCCATAGATGTCAGCAGTTTGGCCCCACGGCTAAATACTGTCGTAAAACGCACATATGTGTAAAATGCGCCGGAGAACATCCTTCCAAAGACTGCACTCGACCACGCAATGAGCTTTGTACTTGCTTCAACTGTGGGGAGCAGCACCCTGCTAACTATTCGGGCTGCACCAAATACCAAGCTTTCCTACAACGCTCCAGGCCCAGAAGTGGAATAGGCGGCAGGAGTGAAAGCAATGAGCAACCTCTGCCACTAGCCAGTTCTAGAGGCAGACCGGTAGCCACCCCTCGAAGCGGCGTCACCTATGCGGAAGTAGCTAAGGAACATCAGCAGGCTCCACATCAACAACAACAGCAGCCGTTTAGTGACAGGAGCCGCAGCCGCCAAAGGACGACGAGGGATGCACATTATCCAATGGCCAGCAATAATACTGAAGCCATTTTGCAAGCGCTTAATGAAAGCATTAGCTCTCTCCGTTCGCTCCAAGAGAAGCAGATGGAGCTAATGATGATGATGCTGAAACAGCAACAACAACAGACACAGCAGCAAGGGCAAATACTCAATTTGCTCACCGCTCTCCATGCCCAGAAGTCACCATAATGATGCCGCTGCGCATCCTTGTGTGGAATGCCGATGGTATTGCCACGAAGCTGCACGAAGTGGAGTGCTTTGTGCGGCGACATGAGATAGATGTCTTGCTGCTCAGTGAGACTCACTTCAAAGAATTACAAGCACATAAGATATTCGGTTTTGAGGCCTACACTGCAAACGACCCGAGCACCGGCAACGCCAAAGGAGGCGCTGCTATACTAATTAGATCTACTCTGGTCCACTTCCCGCTAACCCCAACAGCCACCTCAAAAGTGCAACTTGCGTCAGCAAGTATTGAAACGGCTCTTGGCCCTATCAAGCTTGGAGCGATCTACTGTTCACCAAGATTCATCTGGACTACTGATGAATTTGAGACCATTTTAGAGCATTATCGTTCTAAATTCATCATTGCGGGTGACTGGAATGCGTCCCACTGGCTATGGGGAGCGGGAAGGTGCAACCAAAGAGGCCATGCGCTTGCAAACCTCGTCCTGAGCACGGAGATTAACGCACTGGCAACAGGTGGACCAACGAGGTACCCGTACGGTAGCAGAGGCTTCCCAGGCTACATCGATTTTGCTCTGACTAAGGGACTGCTGAGCATCCATGCTAACATAAGAGCGGTCGTTGATCTCAGTTCCGATCACCTATCGCTCATAATTACACTCGATGCGTCGGCTTTATGCTATCCTAAGACGGAGCGGCTAATCACCAGGCGTACTAACTTGGAATGGTTCCACGAGCATTTCGAGTCGTCACTGTACCTCAATATAGAGGTGAGTACTGCAAAGGACGTTGATGAAGCTATCAACGTATTCAATTATACTGTCCAGGCAGCAGCTAGAATGGCCTCTGGTACAGCGCCACGGAGACCCGGAGCCGATAGAATTCCGGTAACCAGAGAAATTCTGCTGCTCATTGCCGAAAAGAGGAGCATACGTGGCAGATCGATGAGGTCTCGTCCCCCTTTAGACAAAGCCGAGTGGAATAGAGTGCGGAGTAGGTTGCGTCGAGCACTTGCGGAGCACAAATCTGCATGGTTTGATAATAGACTTGCCAACACTGGGATTGCTAGCGACGCAACGCACTCACTCTGGAAGACCACGCGTGGGATTAAAAGGCGTTGCGCAAGGAAAGCGCCTCTGGTCGATAGAAATGGGACATAGTGCCGGACTGACTTGGAGCAAGCAGAGGTGTTTGCTGGGCACCTTGCCGAGCGCTTCCAGCCATTCAATCTGGTCAGCCTGCAAGAAGCTCAAGATACTGAAGACCAGCTGACTCAAGCGCTTCAAATGGATTTGCCTATTAAGCCATTCGACCCAAGTGAGATAGCCGAAGTTATTGCTAACCTGAACACGAATAGCGCGCCAGGACATGACGCCATCTGCAATGCCACTTTAAAGGCACTGCCTAGACATGCGGTTCTCTTCTTAGCGTTGGTGTTCAATGCTATTGTAAGGCTGCAATACTTCCCCTCCCAGTGGAAGCTTGGATTAATCACCATGATCCACAAGCCGGGCAGGCCGGAAAGAGAACCTTCCTCTTTCAGGCCGATAAGTCTCCTCCCTTCGATATCGAAGGTGCTGGAAAGACTTATTGCCGTCCGGTTGGTAAGGATTATGGAAACTCGAGGAATTATCCCGGAGCACCAGTTTGGATTCCGTGCTGGTCACAACACAGTTGAGCAGCTTCATAGAGTTGTCGATCAAATACTAGCGGCCTACGACAACAAGGAGTACTGCAACGCCCTCTATCTGGACATCCGGGAGGCGTTCGATCGAGTTTGGCATGCCGGAATCCTACTAAAAATCAAACGGGCGCTTCCTGCGCCATATTTCGGATTGTTCAGGTCATACCTCGAGGTAAGACGATTCGCGGTACGCTTCCATACGGCGCTATCCACTCAGCATGATGTGGCAGCTGGAGTACCACAGGGTAGTGTCCTTGGCCCCCTGTTATACTGCCTGTACAGCCACGATATGCCGCAGCCTGATAACAGCCTGTATGGAACATCAATGGTGGCCACCTTCACAGACGACGTACGCATAACTTACAGGTCCCGATTTGAGTACGATGCAGCTGACGGCATCCAAGATTATGCAACAAAATTTGCGGACTGGGCAAGGCGCTGGAACATTGCCATCAACAGCAGCAAATCGTGTAATGTTTGCTACACGCTGAGGAGGAGAACGCCACCAGCCGTGCTCTTGGAGGGAGATCCAGTGCCGCAGGCAAATGATGCCAAATATCTCGGGGTGATACTGGATCGCCGTCTCACTTTCTCCACGCATATAACAGCCATCACAATGCGTTTACGTGCGGCTGTCAAAAAGCACTATTGGCTCCTCTGCTCGCGCAGTAAATTGTCACTCTCTAATAAGGTGACAATTTATAAGCAGATCATAGCGCCGATATGGAAGTACGAGTGCCAAATTTGGGGTCTGGCTTGCGATAGCCAAATTCGTAGAGTACAGGCCATCCAGAATAAAACCATGAGATTGGTCACCGGCTGCGAGTGGTATATTAGAAACACCACGTTGCATCGTGACCTGAAACTGGCCACGGTTTTCAACGAAATAAACCGGCACTCGAGTCGAAACAATGACAGACTGGAGCGGCACAGAAACCGGCTAGCAAGCATGGTCACAATAAACCGAACTCCTAGGAGGCTCAACCGAAGACAACCAAGGGACCTAATGCTCCGGTCTCCTATTAGGATGATCAACAGAAGCTGACGCACAGCTGCATTTTTTGTGTTATTATTGTATTGTGATGTAAATATTTGTAAATGTATATTGTTACAGCTATGTAAGTTGTCCGGCGCGCCCAAATGGGCTGAATTAATAGATAACAAGCTTACAAAGGGGTTAGTGGTGAACTCCGTATGGCTTTAATAAAAAAAAAAAAAAAAAAAAAAAAACTGCGACAGCCGCTGCTCCTATTGCTGCACCTCGCGGCCGCAAAATTGCGGAAACCTGGTCAGCAATAGTGACGAGCAACAACCCAGAGGAGACGCCCCAGCAAGTTGCTGAGCGTGTCCGAAAGGAGGTTGCGCCCGCCCTTGGTGTGCGAGTTCACGAGGTGCGTCAGCTGAAGCGAGGAGGTGCGATCATTCGCACACCATCCTCTGGCGAGATACGGAAGGTTATTTCTAACCCGAAGTTCAAGGAAGTGGGGCTCGATGTGCAGCAAAACTCGCCGGCCAGGCCTAAGGTCAACGTCATCGACGTCGACAGCAGCATTACGCCGAAGCAATTCGTTCATTTGTGGCTCTTTAAGAACCACTTCTTCGGGCACTGCTCCGCTGCAGCGGTCGAGAAGTCGGTTCGGATTGCTACGAAGCCATGGCATAGTGATGATGGGCGCACGGTCAGCGTGCAGCTGGAAATAAAGCGCAAGGCCCTTGACGTCCTGGAGGACTCGGAGAGAATCTACATTGAGTGATTCTCTTTCAGTTGGCACCCTCTAACCCCTCCTACGCTTGCCACAGGTGTGTCAGTTTGACCACAAAGTGGCAACGTGCCGGATGAAGGAGCAGGTGTGCAAGCGATGCGGACAATCAACCCACCGTGCGTCGGGTTGCAGGAATCCTGTGCATTGCAGGAACAGCAGCATTAGGGATTTACCCGCGGGGCATCACATGATATTAGAGGTCTGCACGATTTACAAATGCTGTTCCCCAGGGTGGCTTCTAGACATTAATATGGTTAGAGTCATTCAGGCCAACTGCGGTCGCAGTAGAGCTGCCGTTATCGACCTTGGAATCCGGATGAGGAGCTCTGGACCGATGTTTCCATTCGTTCGGCTCGATTTGCCTCACCTCCGTGTACTGGCAATGTAACGCAAAGCTCGAGCCGTACCTGCTGTACATGAATGCGGTGCTGCTATTAGCCAGCTGTGACTCCCTTCTGCGGCGAAGCGTCCACGTGTGGTTGCGCTCCCCAAAGGGGTCAAAGACAGGAGCGATCCAGCGTCTTATCAAGGCATCTGCTTGCTGACTGTGTTTGTCAAAGTGTGGGAAGGGATCATGGTGGATCGGGTAAAAGAGGTGCTCACGGACGAGAACCGTTGGAAATTCGGGCTTCGCCCCGGACGCTGCGATGAGGATGCCTGCAGGTACGTGGTGGGCAGCGTCGAGGCCAGCCTGATTCGATACGTGCTCGGAATTTTCATTGATTTCAAGGGAAATGATTATCGGATGCAGGGAGATAGGTATCTGGGGTTGCTGGACATGTCCGTGGTTCGACGGTAGACCTTCATTGTTGCAAGCGATCTCAATACACGAGTAGCAGACTGCACGAAACGCTCGACCATACACGTGTAGAAATTCATGGCTCTGCTCCAATTTTGACCGAGAAGTTAGAACACTTTCCCTAAGGAACAAAAAAGCTCAGGGTATACTAACCGACGGCCGGTATGACCCGAAATTTCGCTCCCAGTCTAATAGCTAAGATCAAAATTTTACCAGCGGCCTAACACATAAAAAATCATTAAACTCGAGTTGACTTGAGTCGATATAGAAATGTCCGCCTGTCCTTCTGTTTTTCAGTTTGTTTGTTTCAGTGTGTTTTCAACTGTTGAAGTGAGCAGACGTGTTCGCGCATTGTTTGTTGACTTTTTATTGCGGGCAATAAAATACGTTGTGTTGAACGGTTGAAGCGAGCAGACGTGTTTGCGCATCGTCTGCGAAAACTTTATTGCGGGCAATAAATCAAGCTTCTTAAGAGTGCTTAAATCGCGCATTATATTGTATTGTGTTAGTGCGTGCGTGAGCGGTTCACCGCTATTCGTTTGCGATTGGCCAGCCAATCAGAGCAAAGACAGATAGAAACTGTGCTGCATACTTTTGTGCGTTTTCGTGTAAAGTAGTGCATACTTTGGTGCGCGTGAGAAATTCGGGACATACTTTCGGGGTGTGCTCGGTTTCCGTTGCCTAGCGGATAGGCATGGACTCTGAAATGAGTAGTGGGAGTTCGACGCGCTCGAACTCTCGGAAGAAGCGTGGCCGCGTTCCGAAGGTTGTCCTGAAGAACGTGGATGTCACTGCTGAGATGCCGCCGCCCACGGGGTCGCCGCCGAGGAAGCTGCGTTGTGCAGATAGCTCGGCGGACGAGAGCGACGCTTCGCTGGCTGCCATCACAGCCGGAGTTGTGTCCCCTGAAGCCCCCGCCGTTGCTTCCGCCGCCGTTTCCGCCGCCGTCGCCACCGCCAATATCGCGTCCGCTTTTCCGGCTGCTGTCGCTTCTGGTGCTGTTGCTGCACAGCCTCCTCTGGAGGCGCCATCGACGTCCGCTGCCGCTGCTGCTGCGTCTGCCCGCTCCGTTTCGGCGCCGGCTGGAGCTGGTGCCATGAGCTCAAATTCGGCGGCCAAGCGCATGCTGGCCACCGAAAGAGAGCTCAGGAGAGCCGTTGTCGCGGACAACGTGCCGGCTGCAGTCGCACTCAGCGTGCTGGACAGTGCTGCAAAGTACCAGGAGCTGATCCAGGTGCGATCATTCGCACGCCATCCTCTGGCGAGATTCGGAGGGTTATTGCTAACCCGAAGTTTAAAGAAGTTGGATTGGATGTACAGCAGAACGCGCCGGCCTGGCCCAAGATCAGCATCATCGACGTTGACAGCAGCATTACGCCGAAGCAACTCATGGAGGGGCTGTACAAGAACCACTTCCTCGGGCACTGCACCACTGCAGCATTCGAGAAGTCGGTAAGAATTGCTTCGAAGCCATGGAACAGCGACGCTGGACCCACGGTCAACGTGCAGCTGGAGATGGAGCGTAAGGCCCTGGACATCCTGGAGGAATCAGAGAGAATCTACGTGGAGTGGTTCTCTTTCCGCTGGCGCCCGCTGATTCCAAACTACGCTTGCCACAGGTGCGTCAGTTTTGACCACCGAGTAGCAACGTGTAGGATGAAGGAGCAGGTATGCAAGCGATGCGGACAATCGGAGCACCGTGCCTCGGGCTGCAGGAATCCTGTGCACTGCAGGAACTGCAGCTTCAAGGGTATACCCGAAGGGCATCACATGCTCTCGGAGACGTGCCCGATTTACGGACGTGTGCTCGCCAGGGTGGCTTCTAAACACTAACAATGTTTAGAATCATCCAGGGAAACTGCGGTCGCAGTAGAGCTGCCGTTATCGACCTTGGAGTCCGGATGAGGAACTCTGGGGCGATGTTCGCATTGCTACAGGAGCCATACGTTGACCGTGGAGGAAGGATTACCGGATTACCGGCAGGCATGCGAGTTTTCTCCGACTGCCGCAACAAGGCCGCGATAGTCGTAGACGACCAGGAGGTCGTCTGCATGCCTGTCTCCTCGCTCATCTCAGAATTTGGCGTATGCGTGAGTGTGTCTGGAAGATTCGGCTCGATCTTCCTCACCTCCGTGTACTGCCAATTCAACGCAGAATTGGGACCGTACCTACTGTACATGGATGCGGTGCTGCTGCTGGCCAGCCGCACGCCTGTCATCTATGGCCTCGACGCGAACGCAGTATCCCCCCTGTGGCTCAGCAAGCTTCCCGAGCGCTCTCGGGGCTACCTGAACAGGCAGCGGGGTGAGCTGCTAGCTGACTGGGTTCAGGGCAGTCGAGCCGGCGTGCTTAATGTCCGCAGTAGAGTATACACGTTTGACAATCGCAGAGCTAGGAGCGATATCGACGTGACCATCGTCAGTGATTCAGCGTCTACGTGGGCCGCGTACGACTGGAGTGTAAGCGAGTGGGATTTAAGTGACCACAACATCATCACCGTTGTGGTGACGCTTGATCCGGAAAGCACAGTTGAGAGCTATGCTCCTGTGCCCTCGTGGAAACTCCAGAATGCTGACTGGCGACGTTTCTGTGATGAGCTGAGGACTGCATCATTCGATATTCCTCTGGAGGACTTTCGCTTAAGGTCATCGGATGAGCAAGTGGCTGCGCTGCGCTCCCTGGTTCATCAGGTGAGCGACGCTGTGCTTGGGCGTCGACAACTGCGAGCCAGACGTCGTGTGGGCTGGTGGAATGCCGCCCTCATTGACGCACGCCGTGCGCTCAGGAGAGCCCGGCGAAGGCTCCAGCATGCGCGACGTACGCACAGTGATAGTGCAAGCGCCCTAGCCTCGTATTTCAGGATCACCCGAAAGGAATACGAGAGGATGATACTCAAGGCGAAATAAGAGGATTGGAAGCGATATGTCGGCGAGCACCGAGATGACCCCTGGGGGTCAGTCTACAAGATCTGCCGAGGCCGCAAGACGTGCACCGATTTCGGTTGCCTTCGCTGGAACAACGAGCAGTACGTAACCTGGCACGACTGCGCGAATGTCCTGCTCCGCAGCTTCTTCCCCGCTGCGGAGAGGCCAGTGGACATTCCCGTTCCTCGCGATGTGCCCCCAGCCCTCGAATCTTTCGAGGTTGAGATGTGCATCGCCAGAGTTCGGAGCAGGCGCTCACCTGGCTTAGATGGCATAACTGGGGGTATGGTCAAAGCGGCCTGGCGCGCCATCCCGGAGCACTTGACAGCGTTGTACTCCCGCTGCCTGGCAGATGGATATTTCCCCTCTGAGTGGAAGCGCCCACGTGTGGTTGCGCTCCTCAAAGGCCTCGACAAGGACAGGAGTGATCCAGCGTCCTATCGAGGAATCTGCTTGCTGCCTGTATTTGGCAAAGTGTTGGAAGGGATCATGGTGGATCGAGTGAAGGAGGTGTTCACGGACGAGAACCGATGGCAATTCGGTTTTCGCCCCGGACGATGCGTCGAGGATGCCTGGAGGCACGTGGTGAGCAGTGTCGAAGCCAGCCCGGCTAGATACGTGCTCGAAATCTTCATCGATTTCAAGGGAGCATTCAACCACGTTGAATGGGACTCATCGTTACACCAAATTGGGATCTGGTGCAGCTTCTTTTCTGACCGAAAAGCAAGTAACGTCAGCAGCTTTGGCAAAGTCAACGTGAATGTCTCACGTGGGTGTCCGCATGGGTCAATCACTGGTCTATTCATATGGAACATTCTGATGGATGTACTCCTGTGCCGCCGTGAAGCGCATTGCACGTTCAGTGCATACGCTGACGACTTGTCGAAGGGAACACCAGTTCCCAACTTGAGCTTACAGATGCGCAGCTAATGCAGATAGTTGGAGGATGGGGCATCGAGGTAGGCGTCTCAGTCTTGGCAACGAAGACTGTGACGATGCTCCTTAAGAGAAGGCCGTCATCTGACAGGCATCCCGCCGTAAGCTTTGCTGGAGCAAACTTGCGCTATGTGACGTAATATTGTTACCTTGGCATCACGGCTGGCGAGCGGTTGAGTTTTCTCCCGCACATCGCGTCTTTACGCGATCGGCTGGCCGGAGTCGTCGGAGCCCTGACCCGTGTGCTACGCGTTGACTGGGGACTCAGTCCGCGTGCACGGCGAGGGATATATGCCGGACTCATGGTGCCCTGTGCACTATTTGGTGCCTCGGTATGGTACTCAACGGCGATGAGACTAGTCGGCGCCAGGAGGTCGCTCAAGTCCTGCCATCGCATCATCCTGCTAGGATGTATGCCCACGTGCCGAACGGTATCTACAGATGCCCTTGAAGTCTTGGCTGGAGCTCCGCCGCTGGACCTAGTCGCGACGCGCAACGCCATGCAGTTTAAGCTGAAGCGAAGGTACCCGATGGTAGAGGGTGATTGGCTTTACGATCAAGATGTTTCCACCCTTGATCGTACTAGGAGGAGAGCCTTGCTGGACGAACGCTTGCTACGTGAGTGGCAGCTCCGATGGGATGACAGCGAACACGGCCGTGTCACGCATAGGTTCATCCCAGATGTAAGCTTCGTTTACAGCCGCCCAGACTTCAGATTCACGATGCTGACCAGTTTCCTCATAACTGGTCACGGCTCGTTGAATGCTTTTCTGCATGAGCGTGGTCTCAGCGAGACTGCTGGATGCCTATGTGGCCATCCCTCGGAGGACTGGCAACACGTCTTGTGTGCCTGCCCCCTCTATGCGGATGTGCGGGATCTGGAAGGACTTAGAATCAAGCAGTCGCCATCCGGTAACTGGATATTGGAGAGGACACTGGCGGACCTGGAAAGCATGCAACTGCTTGAAGACTATGCTCGCGTAGTCTTCAGCAGGCGACGCTTGCTGATCGACGATGGAGGACCGGGCCGACCAGTGCCGGACTGACGTTAGTCAAAACTGGCAGTAGACTTGTCTGCGAGGGTCTGACCAAAGTCCTCAAATTTGGGAGACAAAGTCCTTCGGGATGAGTCGAAGGGCTGACCAGAGCCTTAATCTGGAAGAGGCGCCTCTTGGGGCAACTCGAAGGTCCGACCAAAGTCCGTAAATCTGGGAGACGAATCCACTCGGAGGAGTCGAAGGGCTGAACAGAGCCTTAATCTGGTAGACTCTCTTCTCGAAGAGAGTCAAAGGGCTGACCAGAGCCTTAATCTGGAAGACAAATCCATCCGGAGGAGTCGAAGGGCCTAACAGAGCCTTAATCTGGTAGGTTATCTCATTCATTTGAGGTGCCGCCGGTGCTAACCCAGCTCCAGGTTGTCGGAAACCAAATTGGGCAGTAGTCGCAGACTGCGCACAGCCGATCAAAGCTGCAAATTGTAACAAATTTGAAATTTGAACCACGGGATGGGCTGGTGGCCGAGGCCAGCTCAATGAGGTTGGCCCCCTTTTGTGGGAGTATCGTGGTGGCTGTGGTGTTTACCCGCTGTGTCTCCACAATAGTTGGAGCACAGCAGTTGCGCCCAATGTGTTGTTGGGTCACAACCGGATGCTGTACCCGTAGTCAGCAGAGGTTATGATAGGCCTCGCCTCAACCCAAGAGGGAATTGTGTCCGACAGCACAATTCGAATTGGTAGCTAAAAGAATTCTTTTAGGGGCGTTGGTGGACGCATTATATTCACCCGCTGTACTATGTGTTACATATGTGGCACATAAGAGTACCGTGGTAGTAAACCCCCAACGGGGTACACGCCACGTTAAACAAATCAAGGACACTGTCCTTCTGTTTTTTAGTTTGTTTGTTTCAGTGTGTTCTCAACTGTTAAAGTGAGCAGACGTGTTCACGCATTGTTTGTTGACTTTTTATTGCGGGCAATAAAATACGCGCGTAAGAGTTCTTAAAACGAGCATTTCGCGATAAGCAATCTCCGTGCGCGCGTGTGTCAGTGCGTGTGTGAGCGTTTCACCGCTATTCGGTTGTGATTGGCCAGCCAATCAAAACACAGGCAGTGACAATCTGCATTGCATACTTTTGTGCGTTTCGTTGAAAAGTAGTGCATACTTTTGAGCGCGGGAAGAACTCGGGGCATACTTTCGGGCTGCCTAACGCCTAGGCATGGACTCGGAGATGAGTAGTGGGAGTTCGACGCGCTCGAACTCTCGGAAGAAGCGTGGCCGCGTTCCGAAGGTGCTCCTGAAGAGCGTGAGTGCCGACGCCGTTGATATGCCGCCGCCCACGGGGTCGCCGCCGAGGAAGCTGCGTTGTGCAGAGAGCTCGGCTGACGAGAGCGACGCTTCGCTGGCTACCATTACAGCCGGAGTTGCGCCCTCAGAGGCTGCCGCTGCTGTTTGCGCCGCCGTTTCCGCTGCTGTTTGCGCCGCCGTTTCCGCCGCTGTTGCCAACATCGCCGCCGCTTTCCCTGCTGCTGTCGCTGCTGGTGCTGTTGCCGCACAAACTCCGGCCCCGCTGGAGGCGCCGTCGACGTCCGCTGCCGCTGTTGCATCTGCCCGCTTCGTTGGTTCGGCGCCGGCTGGAGCTGGTGCCGCGAGCTCCAACTCGATGGCCAAGCGCATGCTGGTTATCGAAAGAGAGCTACGGAGAGCCGGAGCACTCAGCGTGCTGGACAGTGCTGCTAAGTATCAGGAGCTGATCTTGGAGATGTTCGGCAAGATGAAGGAGCTGGAGACCCTTGACAAGACTCGCCCTCAGGCCGCTGCCCTCCCGTCTGCTGCCCCTGCTGCCACTTACGCCTCTGTCACTGCGGCAGCCGCTGCTCCTATTGCCGCACACCGCGGCCGCAAAACTGCGGAAACGTGGTCAGCAATAGTGACGAGCAACAACCCGGAGGAGACGCCCCAGCAAGTTGCTGAGCGTGTCCGAAAGGAGGTTGCGCCCGCCCTTGGTGTGCGAGTTCACGAAGTGCGTCAGCTGAAGCGAGGAGGTGCGATCATTCGCACACCATCCTCTGGCGAGATACGGGGGGTTATTTCTAACCCGAAGTTCAAGGAAGTGGGGCTCGATGTGCAGCAAAACTCGCCGGCCAGGCCTAAGGTCAACGTCATCGACGTCGACAGCAGCATTACGCCGAAGCAATTCATTCATTTGTGGCTCTTTAAGCGGTCGAGAAGTCGGTTCGGATTGCTTCGAAGCCTTGGCATAGTGACGATGGGCGCACGGTCAGCGTGCAGCTGGAAATAAAGCGCAAGGCCCTTGACGTCCTGGAGGACTCGGCGAGAATCTACATTGAGTGATTCTCTTTCAGTTGGCACCCTCTGACCCCTCCTACGCTTGCCACAGGTGTGTCAGTTTGACCACAAAGTGGCAACGTGCCGGATGAAGGAGCAGGTGTGCAAGCGATGCGGACAATCAACCCACCGTGCGTCGGGTTGCCTGAATCCTGTGCATTGCAGGAACAGCAGTGTGGGAACCAGCACAGGAATGCTAAGCAGCAATCGATGACTGGAAGGCAGATCCCGTTAACTCTCTCTCTCTCGATAACTTCCCATTTTCTCTCTTTCTATCGGAATTAAGGTTTAGTACTTTTGTGACCATTGAAGTGGACACATAGCAGAAGAAAAATATATATTGAAGCACATTGAAAATAAAGTGCTTTACTAAAGCACTGGGTTATTACATTGGCGACGAGATGAAAAAAAAAATGAGAGAACAAAACAATTATAAAAAAAAAAAATCCGAACTAGCTTAATATAGCTATATAAAAAAAAAAAAAAAGGAAAAGAAAAGGGAGAAAAGAGAAACGAAAGCAATATAAATGCAGCGTGGCTGTGTCTATGCAAAGTCCAATGCTTTGCTAGGATCCCTTAGTTTTTGTTCTCTTCGTTTTACGTTCATTGTGCGCACAAAAAAAAAGAGGATAAGAAAGGGAGAAAAGAGAAACGAACGCAATATAAGTGCAGCGTGGCTGTGCGTTTGTGCAAAGACCGATGTCTTGCTAGAATCCGTTAGTTTTCTTGTCCTCTTCGTTTTACGTTCCTTGTGCGTACGGGGAAAAAAAAGAGAGAAGAAGGTGGAAAGAAATCTGACAAATGTCAGGGGCGGAATGCCGAGTGAATATGAAACAAATGTTTAATGAAGTGAATTATCTGACAGTGGTTGGTGGCAGTTTGCCGATCAAATATTAAACAAATGTTTAATACAGAAAACTATCTGACAAAAGTCAGTGGCAGTTAGCCGATAAATTATTAAACAAATGTTTAATAAGGAGAACTATCTGACAAAGGTCAGTGGCAGTTAGCCGATCGAGTATTAAACAAATGTTTAATACAGGAAACTATCTGACAAAGGTCAGTGGCAGTTAGCCGATTGTAAGGTTACGATTTTTAAGCTGGGACAGACTCAGTCTGCCCAGGGTTCACTCACAAGAAATTTATTCTGTTTTGAGACACAGGTGGGAGTGGGGCGGGTAGAAAGAGGATCCGGCAAGGTGTGGGGATCGTGGCTGTCGCGTCCACGCACGTGCCAGCGGAGCGGCGGAAGCTGAGTGGCGCTGCGCGGCGCACTCAACGCTTCGCACGTGGACGGAGGTGGGAGGAGAGGGGGGGAGGAAGACGTGCCTTCGGAGGGACGGAGCCACGCCCGAAGATTCGCCAGCAAACCGTCGCACCCACGCGCGTGCTCGCGAAGCGGCTGAAGCTGAGTGGCGCCGAGAGACGCGCTCAAAGCTTCGCGCGTAGGCGGAGGTCCGGAGGGGAAGGGGGCACGTGTCTTCGGAGGGGCAGAGCCGCACACGAAGAACACGTGGGAGATATAGGTTAAAGGTGTAAGGTATGGATTAAAGATGAGTGGGGCGGGGCAGATGAAAGATGCAACTTACTTTCAATTTCTTTATGTTTTATTCACTTCTCTTTACACAATCAAACTTATCATAACCTTTTCTTTACAAAACTCGAAACAAAACTATCTTCTTTTAACTCTAACGAAAAATTCAAATTCGCGTCCGTCTCCTTTCGCTTTCAAAACCCGATTGCCTCGCCGCTTCCGGCCGCTCGCGTGCGTGGCCGTCCAATTCACCGCGGCGTCGGCAATGCAACTCCCCACACCGACTCTCCAAGCCGGGCAGAGTTGCATTGCCGATCACCGGCGGCGCGCGCCCGCGAGCAATTCAAAATTCGAATTTCAAAATTCCTTACGTGCTACTAAATCACTTATTCTAGCTTATACGCTACAAAATTCCCTATCCTAACTTACACACTACAAAATTACCTATCCTAGCTTACACACTACAAAATTACCTATCCTAGCTTACACACTACAAAATCATCAGCTGTGAGGCGGTGCGCGGGCGAGCCGCTTTACACCCCCCCCTTACTTCAGACGGGAGACGGCCACGGCTCCGTTGGCCGTCATCGTGACGTTGAAGATGGACGCGTCGGAAACTCTCGGAAACTCACTCGGAAACGGGTCCGACGGTGGCGGTGTTGATGGGACGCCACCTCCCTCTTGACTAAGTCGATGGCCTCCGCGCTCAACACGGTGCCCTCCGGACGCACACTCCAGCCGCACGGTATCAGCGGGACCATCTCCGAGGTCGCCCTTCGTATCAGATCGGATACGTCCGACTCCCATCCGTCGAAAACACCCGCCAGGTCCTCGGGGAGCTCCAATCGCCTCGGCGGGTTCCTCCCTTCTGCTTCCTCCGACTTGCCCCTACGTTTCCGGTCTCCTCCTGTGCCGTGCCCGGTCTCCGCTCCCGCGCCGGCCGGCCTGTCCGAGGTGGGGTCCCTCTGCACGTTCGGACGCGCGCGTCGTCGGGAGCGACGGCGCCTGCGCCTCGCCGACGGGGCCCGTCCGGGACCACCCAGCCACCTCCGATTCTCCACCGCTCCGGGCGTGTACCGTGTCACCACTCGCGGAGCATCGTCAGGAAAGCCATTGCCTACGTGGCGCTGCGACGTCGGTTCCGCCTCCACGTCCTTATAGCCGCGGGAGGCCTCGGGAGTCGTTGCTCTGGCGTCTCCCCTCCTCGTCCACAGCGCGCCTGGGGTCGCCGCTCGTCCTCCAGACTCGGACCGCGTCGCGCTTTCTGGGGTGGGGTCAAGGACGGAGGGACAGTGCTCCCTGCCGTCGTCCCACCCTCGCGACGGGACCTGGCTGTTGCTCGCCGTCTCATCGAGCTCGTCCTCCTCGCTGGTCGTGCACGGCGTTCGGCTCGCCCACCTCCCCGAAGCCTCCTCCTCCGAGACAAGGTCGATCTCCAAAACCGGTGTGGCCGGCGGTCGGGGAGGGGATGCGGGTTCCTCCACGTACGGCGGCGTCATCTGCACTCCTGGCGCCTCTACGTACACCGTCGTGAATTCCGCCCGCATCAACATGATGGTCCCGTCCAGCCTCTCTGCGACGTTGATCGTCGAGCGGTAAACAGCATGTCGTCGCTCGCGTTGACCTCCCGCTCTGCTTCTCTCTTGCCAGTCTCCGCGGGGGAATGGCTCCGTATCGTCGCTACTGAGATCCTCTACACGGGCCGAAGGATCTTCCCATTCCACGTCGCTGGCACCATCTCCGCTGCTTACGGAGATTATCTCTTCCTCCATCTCGTCTTTCTGCAATAAAGAGCGTTAGTTGGTCGTTTCTATACATCTTTTTTTTTTTCTTGTGCTGGGGTGGGTCTTTGGGTTAGCCTTGTCGTGGCACAGTTAGTTGGGATCTAGGGAAGATAGTGGCCGGGCTAGCGTCACGGTTACCGAGTGACCTTGCGACTCCGCGCGGCAGACCTCGGCTCCTGCGCCCCGTGGTCAGAGTTACGCGGACTCTCCCGTCGATACCCCGCTCCCCTCCTCGTCTCGATAAAATGGTTTCAACTGTGAGAGGTTGGCCACTCTCCTCTTCCGCTCGCCTGGCCGGGCGAGGCGCACCACGTTGGGGGAAATGAATTGCGCGACCCTGTAGGGACCGTCAAACTTAGGCGCCAACTTCGCCGCGAAGCCTTCCGCCGCACTGGACAGCTGGTGCTGCCGTAGTAGGACCACCGAACCGACCGTCGGCCTCCACTCGCGTCGGCGCAGATTGTAGTACCTGCCCTGGTCCTTCGAGGCCCTTTGGAGGGTACTGCGGACTACCTCGAAAATCTCCTTCATCTTCCGCTCCTTCTCCGTCGGGTCGATCTCCCGCGTCGCAGAGCCCGGCGTGACCTCATCGTAGAGTGCGGCCGGCAGGAAGGAGGGCGTGAACCCAGTGGAATCCGCCACACCTGAATTGACCGCCAGCGAGATCTCGGGCAACAGTTCATCCCATGAACTCTGGTGGCCCTCGATGTATTGCGCTATCATGGTCTTCACGACCTGAAACCTTTGCTTGCGAACTGGACGCCGTTGTCGCAGACGAACACCTTCGGGATCCCAAATCGACCCAAGATGCGCTCCCTGAAGGCAGCCTGCAGTAAAGCGGAAGTAGCCCTTCTCAATGGCACCAGCTCCACCCACTTGGCGAACGCGTCGTGGAACACCAACAGCATCGTGTTTCCGTGTTTGGAGCGAGGCAAGGGACCCACGAAATCCGCGCATAGGACCGCCATCGGTTCCGCCACCTGCCTGGTCAGCATCTGCCCAGCCGGCCTCTGTTGTTCACTCTTGAATCTCTGGCATGTCTCGCAGCACCTCACGTACCTGGCTGCGTCCCGGAACATACCCGGCCAGTAGTACCTTTGCGCCAGTCTCGCCGCCGTCTTCCTCACGCCTTGATGCCCGGCCGTGGGAGCATCGTGGTACTCCTGCAGTACCCTTCTCCTCTGTTTGCCAGGCACACATAGCTTCCAGGGAATGTAGTCCTCATCGTCTATCCGGTGTCCCAAATTCCGATATAGCTGCCCGCCTTCCTCTATGTAATCCGCGTATTTCTCCGGCTCCTTTCTGATCCTCTCTCGCATCCTCGTTATCCACTTACAGGGAAGGCTGTCCTCCACCGCTTGTTGGCAGCTTTCCACGGGTTGCCGGGACAGTGCGTCAGCCACCACATTCAACTTCCCTCGACGATAATGGACGTCGAACTGGTACTGCTGCAACTCCAGGGCCCAGCGAGCGATCCTGCCCGTAGGGCTTTCGATCGAATTGAGCCACTTCAATGCCAGATGATCCGTGATCACGTCGAACCTGTAGCCTTCCAGGTAACACCTCATCTTCCGGATCGCCCAAACGATCGCGAGGCATTCCTTTTCCGTCGCCGAGTAGTTGAGCTCCGCCTTCAACAGTTTCCGACTGGCGTAAGCGATCACCCTTTCCTCACCTTCGACTTCTTGCGTGAGCACTGCGCCCAAGCCGTAATCGCTGGCGTCCGTCTGGAGAACGAAACGTGACGAGAAGTCGGGGCATGCCAGCACGGGTGCGGTCGTCAGTCTCTCCTTGAGACTCTGCAACGCCTCTTCCTGCTCTGCGCCCCACGTCCATTGTTGGCCTTTCTTTAGGAGTCTCGTCATCGGCTCCACCAGTGACGCGAAGTTCGGCACGAATCTTCTGTACAATGACGCCATTCCTAGACACTGTCGTAGCTCCTTGACTTGGTCTATAAAAGCATTGAATAATTGGTCTTTACTTTCAGACAATCATCGATACTTATTCGCAATGGCCGAAGGCGTCATAAAACCTTTTCTGTGTGAAAGTTTGGGGAATGCAATACTCCAAAATGAATGGGAAAAGTGGCTGCGAGCTTTTAAGATTTATCTGGAGGTGGAAGAGGTCAAAACACCAATTCAAAAAAGAACATAATTGTTACATTTGGGTGGTATGCAATTGCAGACGGTTGCGTATGCATTACCAGGGGCCATTGTGGAATTTAATGAAGCCGATCAAAATGATGTTTTTTCTATACTGGTCGACAAATTGACAGCTTACTTCTCATCCAAGCAGAACTCAACTTTTGAAAGACACCTTTTCAGGAAAATCTCTCCTGAAGAAGGTGAAACATTTGGGAAGTTCATGTTGCGTTTGCGGCAACAATTTCAGAAATGTAATTTCGGGTCTACGAAAGCCGAAATAGAAGAAATTTGTTTAAAAGATAAACTCATTGATACGTGGGCTAGTACAGAACTAAAAAAAGAAGCTATTGGAAAAAGAACAAACGTTAAGCGATATCATCGAAGCCTGTCAAGTTGATGAGGAAATAAATAATCAGTCGCCGCTTATGCAATTGAAGTCATTGCCAGAAACCATAAATAAAATCACTAGCGGGAAATCAAGATAAATGACTCAGAGCGATTGTGGAAGGTGCGGACGGCCAGGGCATAGGGAAGACAGCCAGATGTGCCCAGCACGCCAGTCTAAATGCAATCGATGCTCTCGCGTAGGTCATTTTTCCCGCAAATGCAGAACAAACAGTAAACGTCCATACCCACAGTCGAAGGATAAGGTAGCGATGGGAAACTCCAAACGAAGATATGAGCACGGAGTTGAAAACGGGAACCCAGAGGCAAATAAGACGATCCAACGGAATTGTTTTAAGATAGACAGTGACGAGGAGTATGAAGAGACGATGCAATGCAGAATTGGAGGTGCAGATATTTCCCTAGTAATTGATTCGGGATCCCGATTTAACCTTATCTCTCAAGACGATTGGTTAACTCTTCAATTAAAGAAAGCAACCGTTTTTAACATCCGCGGAAACTCGCAAAGTCAATTTCGAGGATACGCCTCAGATGAAATTCTTAACGTTATTTGTATTTTCGAGGCGCCGATATCAATCAAACAGAACCCCGAGCTGATTGCATCCTTTTTCGTAATTGAAAAAGGACGACAATCACTACTGGGTCGAGAAACGGCAACGAAGCTAAATGTTCTGCGAGTGGGACTACCGGTTAACAACATTGAGATTGTGCCGCCATTTCCCAAGTGGAAAGGTGTTAGTATAAAACTAACAATAGACCCCTACGTAGATCCAGTGAAACAGCCAATGAGGCGTATTCCTGTTGCGCTCGAAGAGAAAGTCAACGCTGAGTTAGAGGAAGCCTACAATCGGGACATTATTGAACCGGTCAAAGGTCACAGCCCGTGGATCTCTCCAATGGTGATCGCGTTCAAAGAAAGTGGTGATATTCGAATATGTTTAGACATGAGGCAAGCCAACCGTGCGATTCTTCGTGAAAACTAACCTTTGCCGACATTTGAGTCTTTTATGACTAAATTAAGAAATGCCACAATCTTTTCACGACTGGATCTTAAAGACGCGTACCATCAGTTGGAGTTGGATGAAACAAGTCGGCAGATAACAACCTTTATTACACCTCGCGGGTTATTTAGGTATAAGCGACTAATGTTTGGCATAAATGCGGCACCTGAAATTTTTCAACGACGAATGGAAGAACTTTTAGCACCGTGCAATAACGTCATGAATTATGTCGATGATATTATAATTTTTGGGAGTAGCAAGGAAGTGCACGATAAAGCATTGGAAAACGTTCGAAACATTTTCAAAGATAATAATGTGACTCTGAACAATGAGAAATGCAGGTGGGAAACAAACAGAATTAAATTTTTGGGACACATTTTAACAGACAAAGGAATTGAAGTAGATCCTGATAAAATTGAATCGATTAGATTATTTAGGCCACCTAAAAATAAGGAAGAGACTCGTAGTTTCCTAGGGCTAGTAACCTATGTGGGCAAGTTCATTGCAGACCTAGCGGACCAAACAGAGCCTTTGCGTGAGCTGTTAAAGAGAGATCGGAAATTTATTTGGGGACTAGCTGAAGAAAATGGGTTTCAGAAGCTAAAGTCAGCGTTGACTAAGATCCCGGGTCTCTCATATTTTAACCCCAACAATAAAACACGATTAATCGCTGATGCTAGTCCGGTGGCTCTCGGTGCAGTACTATTGCAATTTAACAATGAGGGGGAACCGAATATAATTGCATTTGCTAGTAGGAGCCTAACAGATGTAGAAAAGCGATACTCTCAAACGGAAAAGGAGAGTTTAGCATTGGTCTGGGCGGTAGAGAAATTCTATTTCTATCTAATGGGACTAGAGTTCGAATTAGTGACTTTTCACAAACCACTGGAGACCATTTTTAAGCCTACATCAAAACCTCCAGCGCGTATTGAAAGATGGCTTCTGCGTCTTCAAGCGTATAAGTTCAAGGTCATTTACAAATCAGGAAAGGAAAATATAGCTGATAGTTTATCCCGTTTGTGTGAGCAAACGCCATCCAGTTGTTACGACATCAAAGGAGAGCATAACATATTACGAATTATTAAAAGCGTGACACCAATATCAATATCCATATCTGAAATCGCTGAAAGCAGCACACAAGATGAGGAAATAGTAGACGCAATGATGTGCCTTTAACAGGGCTCTTGGGACTCGGCAATGTCAAATAAATTATACCCATTTCGACACGAGCTGTCAACGATTGGGACAATCATGCTAAGAGGAGTTCGAATTGTTATTCCATCAGCATTGAGACAGAAAGTACTGGAGCTTGCACATGAAGGACATCCGGGTGAATCAGCCATGAAGCGTAGATTGAGATCCAAAGTCTGGTGGCCCCAAGTTGACAGAGATACTGAGAAATTCGTAAAGATTTGCTTTGATTGTATTCTAGTATCACAAGCGATAAATCCACCGCCAATGAAGAGAACAGAATTCCCGAATGGGCCATGGATTTCGGTCGCTACAGATCTCTTAGGGCCATTACCCAACAATGAATATATATTTGTTTTAATAGACTATTACTCTAGATACATGGAGTTTAAATTCCTTCGCTCCATCACATCAGAATCAATAATTGGGGCCGTGTAGGGAAATTTTCAGTAGGCTGGGGTTCCCGAAAGAGTTACGAACCGATAATGGCCGACAGTATGTAAGTCTTGAGTTCAGAAACTTCTGTAAATCGTGCGGCATCGAGCAAATAACAACACCTCCTTATTGGCCACAAGCTAACGGCGAGGTCGAAAATATGAACAGGGCATTAGTCAAGCGGTTGAAGATAGCTCACCAAAACAAGAAGAATCTTAAGGACGAAATTCAAGCATTCACACTAATGTATAATATAACCCCTCATGGTGCCACAGGCACCGCTCCTACAGAGCTGATGTTCAACCGAGTCATTAGGGATAAAATTCCAGGTATACAAAATTTAGTGGGAGAGTTCACAGACTCAGCGGAAAGGGATAATGACCTCATTAATAAACAGAAGGGGAAAGTGGTGGCAGACAAAAGGAGAGGAGCAAAGGAAGTAAATATTAATGTAGGAGATAAGGTGGTTCTCAAGAATGTAGTTTTTCCCCACAAACTAGCATCAAATTTTGACACTACTGAATATGAAGTCTTAAAGAAAGAAGGGAATATAGTACAAGTAGGTGGAGGAGGAAAAACGCTCACCAGAAATGCAAATCACCTTAAAAAGATCTCTAGTGAAATGGAATCGTCCGATGCTACCAACACAAAATCGGTTCCAATATCTGCCCCCTGACCAGGCTCCTCAGTCAACCTCACAACCCGAAGAGCAAGCACCAGAGGAGGACTGCGGAAACCCCACCGAGGGATTAAAGCTTAAGCGCGTGAGGAAAGGAGGGATGTGGGAACCAGCACAGGGATGCTAAGCAGCAATCGATGACTGGAAGGCAGATCCCGTTAACTCTCTCTCTCTCTCGATAACTTCCCATTCTCTCTCTCTTTATCGGAAACCATTGAAGTGGACACATCGCAGCAGAAAAATATATATTGAAGCACATTGAAAATAAAGTGTTTTACTAAAGTACTGGGTTATTACAAGCAGCATTAGGGATTTACCCGCGGGGCATCACATGATATTAGAGGTCTGCACGATTTACAAATGCTGTTCCCCAGGGTGGCTTCTAGACATTAATATGGTTAGAGTCATTCAGGCCAACTGCGGTCGCAGTAGAGCTGCCGTTATCGACCTTGGAATCCGGATGAGGAGCTCTGGACCGATGTTTCCATTCGTTTGGCTCGATTTGCCTCACCTCCGTGTACTGGCAATGTAACGCAAAGCTCGAGCCGTACCTGCTGTACATGAATGCGGTGCTGCTATTAGCCAGCTGTGACTCCCTTCTGCGGCGAAGCGTCCACGTGGTTGCGCTCCCCAAAGGGGTCAAAGACAGGAGCGATCCAGCGTCCTATCAAGGCATCTGCTTGCTGACTGTGTTTGTCAAAGTGTGGGAAGGGATCATGGTGGATCGGGTAAAAGAGGTGCTCACGGACGAGAACCGTTGGAAATTCGGGCTTCGCCCCGGACGCTGCGATGAGGATGCCTGCAGGTACGTGGTGGGCAGCGTCGAGGCCAGCCTGATTCGATACGTGCTCGGAATTTTCATTGATTTCAAGGGCAATGATTATCGGATGCAGGGAGATAGGTATCTGGGGCTGCTGGACATGTCCGTGGTTCGACGGTAGCCCTTCATTGTTGCAAGCGATCTCAATACACGAGTAGCAGACTGCACGAAACGCTCGACCATACACGTGTAGAAATTCATGGCTCTGCTCCAATTTTGACCGAGAAGTTAGAACACTTTCCCTAAGGAACAAAAAAGCTCAGGGTATACTAACCGACGGCCGGTATGACCCGAAATTTCGCTCCCAGTCTAATGGCTAAGATCAAAATTTTACCAGCGGCCTAACACATAAAAAATCATTAAACTCGAGTTGACTTGAGTCGATATAGAAATGTCCGCCTGTCCTTCTGTTTTTTATTGTTGTTGTCGTTTGTGTTGAACGGTTGAAGCGAGCAGACGTGTTTGCGCATCGTCTGCGAAAATTTTATTGCCCGCAATAAATCACGCTGCTAAAAGTGCTTAAATCGCGCATTTTGCGATAAGCGATCTTCGCGCGCGCGTGTGTTAGTGCGTGCGTGAGCGGTTCACCGCTACTTGTTTGTGATTGGCCAGCCAATCAGAACTAAGACAGAGAGAAACTGTGCTGCATACTTTTGTGCGTTGTCGTATAAAGTAGTGCATACTTTGGTGCGCGTTAGAAACTCGGGGCATACTTTCGGGGTGTGCTCGGTTTCCGTTGCCTAGCGTATAGGCATGGACTCAGAGATGAGTAGTGGGAGTTCGACGCGCTCGAACTCCCGGAAGAAGCGCGGCCGTGTTCCGAAGGTGCTCCTTAAGAGCGTGAGTGTCGACGCCGTCGATATGCCGCCGCCCACGGGGTCGCCGCCGAGGAAGCTGCGTTGCGCAGATAGCTCGGCGGACGAGAGCGACGCTTCGCTGGCTGCCATCACAGCCGGAGTTGTGTCCCCCGAAGCCCCCGCCGTTGCTTCCGCCGCCGTTCCCGCCGCCGTTTCCGCCGCCGTTTCCGCCGCCGTCGCCACCGCCAATATCGCGTCCGCGTTTCCGGCTGCTGTCGCTTCTGGTGCTGTTGCTGCACAGCCTCCTCTGGAGGCGCCATCGACGTCCGCTGCCGCTGCTGCTGCGTCTGCCCGCTCCGTTTCGGCGCCGGCTGGAGCTGGTGCCGTGAGCTCAAATTCGGCGGCCAAGCGCATGCTTGCCATCGAAAGAGAGCTCAGGAGAGCCGTTGTCGCGGACAACGTGCCGGCTGCAGTCGCACTCAGCGTGCTGGACAGTGCTGCAAAGTACCAGGAGCTGATCCTGGAGATGTTCGGCAAGATGAAGGAGCTGGAGACCCTTGCCAGGACTCGCCCTCAGGCCGCTGCCCCCCCGTCTGCTGCCCCTGCCGCCACTTACGCCTCTGTCACTGCGACAGCCGCTGCTCCTATTGCAGCACCCCGCGCCCGCAAAATTGCGGAAACGTGGTCTGCAATAGTGACGAGCAACAACCCGGAGGAGACGCCCCAGCAAGTTGCTGAGCGTGTCCGAAAGGAGGTTGCGCCCGCCCTTGGTGTGCGAGTTCACGAGGTGCGTGAGCTCAAGCGAGGAGGTGCGATCATTCGCACGCCATCCTCTGGCGAGATTCGGAGGGTTATTGCTAACCCGAAGTTTAAAGAAGTTGGACTTGATGTGCAGCAGAACGCGCCGGCCTGGCCCAAGATCAGCATCATGGACGTTGACAGCAGCATCACGCCGAAGCAACTCATGGAGGGGTTATACAAGAACCACTTCCTCGGGCACTGCACCACTGCAGTATTTGAGAAGTCGGTGAGAATTGCTTCAAAGCCATGGAACAGCGACGCTGGACCCACGGTCAACGTGCAACTGGAGATGGAGCGTAAGGCCCTGGACATCCTGGAGGATTCTGAGAGAATCTACGTGGAGTGGTTCTCTTTCCGCTGGCGCCCGCTGATTCAGAACTACGCTTGCCACAGGTGCGTCAGTTTTGACCACCGAGTAGCAACGTGTAGGATGAAGGAGCAGACATGCAAGCGATGCGGACAATCGGGGCACCGTGCCTCGGGCTGCAGGAATCCTGTGCACTGCAGGAACTGCAGCTTCAAGGGTCTACCCGCAGGGCATCACATGCTCTCGGAGACGTGCCCGATTTACGGACGTGTGCTCGCCAGGGTGGCTTCTAAACACTAATAATGTTTAGAATCATCCAGGCAAACTGCGGTCGCAGTAGAGCTGCCGTTATCGACCTTGGAGTCCGGATGAGGAACTCTGGGGCGATGTTCGCATTGCTACAGGAGCCATACGTTGACCGTGGAGGAAGGATTACCGGATTACCGGCAGGCATGCGAGTTTTCTCCGACTGTCGCAACAAGGCTGCGATAGTCGTAGACGACCAGGAGGTCGTCTGCATGCCTGTCTCCTCGCTCATCACAGAATTTGGCGTATGCGTGAGTGTGTCTGGAAGATTCGGCTCGATCTTCCTCACCTCCGTGTACTGCCAATTCAACGCAGAATTGGGACCGTACCTACTGTACATGGATGCGGTGCTGCTGCTGGCCAGCCGCACGCCTGTCATCTATGGCCTTGATGCGAACGCAGTATCCCCCCTGTGGTTCAGTAAGCTTCCCGAGCGCTCTCGGGGCTACCTGAACAGGCAGCGGGGTGAGCTGCTAGCTGACTGGGTTCAGGGCAGTCGAGCCGGCGTGCTTAATGTCCGCAGTAGAGTATACACGTTTGACAATCGCAGAGCTAGGAGCGATATCGACGTGACCATCGTCAGTGATTCAGCGTCTACGTGGGCCGCGTACGACTGGAGTGTAAGCGAGTGGGATTTAAGTGACCACAACATCATCACCGTTGTGGTGACGCTTGATCCGCAAAGCACAGTTGAGAGCTATGCTCCTGTGCCCTCGTGGAAACTCCAGAATGCTGACTGGCGGCGTTTTGGTGATGAGCTGAGGACTGCATCATTCGACATTCCTCTGGAGGACTTTCGCTTGATGTCATCGGATGAGCAAGTGGCTGCGCTGCGCTCCCTGGTTCATCAGGTGAGCGACGCTGTGCTTGGGCGTCGACAGCTGCGAGCCAGACGTCGTGTGGGCTGGTGGAATGCCGCCCTCATTGACGCACGCCGTGCGCTCAGGAGAGCCCGGCGAAGGCTCCAGCATGCGCGCCGTACGCACAGTGATAGCGCAAGCGCCCTAGCCTCGTATTTCAGGATCACCCGAAAGGAATACGAGAGGATGATACTCAAGGCGAAAGAGGAGGATTGGAAGCGATATGTCGGCGAGCACCGAGATGACCCCTGGGGGTCAGTCTACAAGATCTGCCGAGGCCGCAAGACGTGCACCGATTTCGGTTGCCTTCGCTGGAACAACGAGCAGTACGTAACCTGGCACGACTGCGCGAATGTCCTGCTCCGCAGCTTTTTCCCTGCTGCGGAGAGGCCAGTGGACATTCCCGTTCCTCGCGATGTGCCCCCAGCCCTCGAATCTTTCGAGGTGGAGATGTGCATCGCCAGAGTTCGGAGCAGGCGCTCACCTGGCTTAGATGGCATAACTGGGGGTATGGTCAAAGCGGCCTGGCGCGCCATCCCGGAGCACTTGACAGCGTTGTACTCCCGCTGCCTGGCAGATGGATATTTCCCCTCTGAGTGGAAGCGGCCACGTGTGGTTGCGCTCCTCAAAGGCCTCGACAAGGACAGGAGTGATCCAGCGTCCTATCGAGGAATCTGCTTGCTGCCTGTATTTGGCAAAGTGTTGGAAGGGATCATGGTAGATCGAGTGAAGGAGGTGCTCACGGACGAGAACCGATGGCAATTCGGTTTTCGCCCCGGACGATGCGTCGAGGATGCCTGGAGGCACGTGGTGAGCAGTGTCGAAGCCAGCCCGGCTAGATACGTGCTCGGAATCTTCATTGATTTCAAGGGAGCATTCGACCACGTTGAATGGGACGCAGCGTTACGCCGACTATCGGAGCTTGGATGCAGGGAGATTGGGATCTGGCGCAGCTTCTTTTCGGACCGAAAGGCAAGCATCGTCAGCAGCTTTGGCGAAGCCAATGTGAATGTCTCACGTGGCTGCCCGCAGGGGTCCATCAGTGGTCCATTTATATGGAACATCTTGATGGATGTACTCCTGCGCCGCCTAGAAGCGCATTGCACTTTCAGTGCATACGCTGATGACTTGCTGCTGCTCGTCGAGGGAAATTCCAGATCCCAATTGGAGCTCACAGGTACCCAACTTATGGAGATAGTTGGAGGATGGGGTATTGAGGTAGGCGTCTCAGTCTCGGCAACGAAGACTGTGACGATGCTCCTTAAGGGAAGGCTGTCATCTGACAGGCATCCCGCTGTAAGCTTTGCTGGAGCAAACTTACGGTATGTGATGCAATATCGTTACCTTGGCATCACGGCTGGCGAGCGGTTGAGTTTTCTCCCGCACATCGCGTCTTTACGCGATCGGCTGGCCGGAGTCGTCGGAGCCCTGACCCGTGTGCTACGCGTTGACTGGGGACTCAGTCCGCGTGCACGGCGAGGGATTTATGCCGGACTCATGGTGCCCTGTGCACTATTTGGTGCCTCGGTATGGTACTCGACGGCGATGAGACTAGTCGGCGCCAGGAGGTCGCTCAAGTCCTGCCATCGCATCATCCTGTTAGGATGTATGCCCACGTGCCGAACGGTATCTACAGATGCCCTTGAAGTCTTAGCTGGAGCTCCGCCGCTGGACCTAGTTGCTACGCGCAACGCTATGCAGTTCAAGATGAAGCGGAACTACCCGATGGTAGAGGGCGACTGGCTCTACGGTCAAGATGTCTCCACCCTTGATCGTACTAGGAGGAGAGCCTTGCTGGACGAATGCTTGCTACGTGAGTGGCAGCTCCGATGGGATGACAGCGAACACGGTCGTGTCACGCATAGGTTCATCCCAGATGTAAGCTTCGTTTACAGCCGCCCAGACTTCAGATTCACGATGCTGACCAGTTTCCTCATAACTGGTCACGGCTCGTTGAATGCTTTTCTGCATGAACGTGGTCTCAGCGAGACTGCTGGATGCCTATGTGGCCATCCCTCGGAGGACTGGCAACACGTCTTGTGTGCCTGCCCCCTCTATGCGGATGTGCGGGATCTGGAAGGACTTAGAATCCAGCAGTCTCCATCCGGTAACTGGATATTGGAGAGGACACTGGCGGACCTGGGAAGCATGCAACTGCTTGAAGACTATGCTCGCGTAGTCTTCAGCAGGCGACGCTTGCTGATCGACGATGGAGGACCGGGCCGACCAGTGCCGGACTGACGTTAGTCAAAACTGGCAGTAGACTTGTCTGCGAGGGTCTGACCAAAGTCCTCAAATTTGGGAGACAAAGTCCTTCGGGATGAGTCGAAGGGCTGACCAGAGCCTTAATCTGGAAGAGGCGCCTCTTAGGGCAACTCGAAGGTCCGACCAAAGTCCGTAAATCTGGGAGACGAATCCACTCGGAGGAGTCGAAGGGCTGAACAGAGCCTTAATCTGGTAGACTCTCTTCTCGAAGAGAGTCGAAGGGCTGACCAGAGCCTTAATCTGGAAGACAAATCCATCCGGAGGAGTCGAAGGGCTGAACAGAGCCTTAATCTGGTAGGTTATCTCATTCATTTGAGGTGCCGCCGGTGCTAACCCAGCTCCAGGTTGTCGGAAACCAAATTGGGCAGTAGTCGCAGACTACGCACAGCCGATCAAAGCTGCAAATTGTAACAAATTTGAAATTTGAACCACGGGATGGGCTGGTGGCCGAGGCCAGCTCAATGAGGTTGGCCCCCTTTTGTGGGAGTATCGTGGTGGCTGTGGTGTTTACCCGCTGTGTCTCCACAATAGTTGGAGCACAGCAGTTGCGCCCAACGTGTTGTTGGGTCACAACCGGATGCTGTACCCGTAGTCAGCAGAGGTTATGATAGGCCTCGCCTCGACCCAAGAGGGAATTTGTGCCCGACAGCACAATTCGAATTGGTAGCTAAAAGAATTCTTTTAGGGGCGTTGGTGGACGCATCATATTCACCCGCTGTACTATGTGTTACATATGTGGCACATGTGAGTACCGTGGTAGTAAACCCCCAACGGGGTACACGCCACGTTAAACAAATCAAGGACACTGTCCTTCTGTTTTTTAGTTTGTTTGTTTCAGTGTGTTTTCAACTGTTGAATTGAGCAGACGTGTTCGCGCATTGTTTGTTGACTTTTTATTGCGGGCAACTGTCCCTGTTGAACGGTCGTAGCGAGCAGACGTGTTTGCGCATCGTCTGCGAAAATTTTATTGCGGGCAATAAATCACGCTGTTAAAAGTGCTTAAATCGCGCATTTCGCGATAAGCGATTTTCGCGCGCGCGTGTGTTAGTGCGTGCGTGAGCGGTTCACCGCTATTCGTTTGCGATTGGCCAGCCAATCAGAACAAAGACAGTTAGAAACTGTACTGCATACTTTTGTGCGTTTTTGTTGAAAGTAGTGCATACTTTTGGGCGCGTGAGAAATTCGGGGCATACTTTCGGGGTGTGCTCGGTTTCCGTTGCCTAACGTCTAGGCATGGACTCAGAAATGAGCAGTGGGAGTTCGACGCGCTCGAACTCTCGGAAGAAGCGTGGCCGCGTTCCGAAGGTTGTCCTGAAGAACGTGGGTGCCACCGCTGAGATGCCGCCGCCCACGGGGTCGCCGCCGAGGAAGCTGCGTTGCGCAGATAGCTCGGCGGACGAGAGCGACGCTTCGCTGGCTGCCATCACAGCCGGAGTTGTGTCCCCTGAAGCCCCCGCCGTTTCCGCCGCCGCTAATATCGCGTCCGCTTTTCCGGCTGCTGTCGCTTCTGGTGCTATTGCTGCGCAGCCTCCACTGGAGGCGCCGTCGACGTCCGCTGCCGCTGCTGCTGCGTCTGCCCGCTCCGTTTCGGCGCCGGCTGGAGCTGGTGCCGCGAGCTCCAACTCAATGGCCAAGCGCATGCTGGCCATCGAAAGAGAGCTCAGGAGAGCCGTTGTCGCGGACAACGTGCCGGCTGCAGTCGCACTTAGCGTGCTGGACAGTGCTGCAAAGTACCAGGAGCTGACCTGGAGATGTTTGGCAAGATGAAGGAGCTGGAGACCCTTGCCAGGACTCGCCCTCAGGCCGCTGCCCCCCCGTCTGCTGCCCCTGCCGCCACTTACGCCTCTGTCACTGCGACAGCCGCTGCTCCTATTGCAGTACCCCGCGCCCGCAAGATTGCGGAAACGTGGTCAGCAATAGTGACGAGCAACAACCCGGAGGAGACGCCCCAGCAAGTTGCTGAGCGTGTCCGAAAGGAGGTTGCGCCCGCCCTTGGCGTGCGAGTTCACGAGGTGCGTGAGCTCAAGCGAGGAGGTGCGATCATTCGCACGCCATCCTCTGGCGAGATTCGGAGGGTTATTGCTAACCCGAAGTTTAAAGAAGTTGGATTGGATGTACAGCAGAACGCGCCGGCCTGGCCCAAGATCAGCATCATCGACGTTGACAGCAGCATTACGCCGAAGCAACTCATGGAGGGGCTGTACAAGAACCACTTCTTCGGGCACTGCACCACTGCAGCATTCGAGAAGTCGGTAAGAATTGCTTCGAAGCCATGGAACAGCGACGCTGGACCCACGGTCAACGTGCAGCTGGAGATGGAGCGTAAGGCCCTGGACATCCTGGAGGAATCAGAGAGAATCTACGTTGAGTGGTTCTCTTTCCGCTGGCGCCCGCTGATTCCAAACTACGCTTGCCACAGGTGCGTCAGTTTTGACCACCGAGTAGCAACGTGTAGGATGAAGGAGCAGGTATGCAAGCGATGCGGACAATCGAGGCACCGTGCCTCGGGCTGCAGAAATCCTGTGTACTGCAGGAACTGCAGCTTCAAGGGTCTACCCGCAGGGTGTGCGAGTGCTCGCCAGGGTGGCTTCTAAACACTAACAATGTTTAGAGTCATCCTGGCTAACTGCGGTCACAGTAGAGCTGCCGTTATCGACCTTGGAGTCCGGATGTAGAGCTCTGGGGCGATGTTCGCATTGCTACAGGAGCCATACGTTGACCGTGGTGGAAGAATTACCCGGATTGCCGGCAGTCATGCGAGTTTTCTCCGACTGCCGTAACAAGGTTGCGATAGTTGTAGACGACCAGGAGGTCGTCTGCATGCCTGTCTCCTCGCTCATCTCAGAATTTGGCGTATGCGTGAGTGTGTCTGGAAGATTCGGCTCGATCTTCCTCACCTCCGTGTATTGGAAAAGTGTTACATGTGATAACTGGCACAAAATCTAGTCAATGTTGCTTAATCTGTGCTGTAAATCTTAAAAGGAATTATCCAAATCGCAGACATTAATTCTGACACCTTTCGACCCCAACCTGACACCTTAAACTACAGCGTAAGTCCATTGCATGCCTGGATTAGATTTATGGGGTTTATTTTGAACATATCTCACCGAATTCATATAAAGACTTGGCATATGTTAAAAATGGCGATGTTAAAAATAAAATGTTGATAAGAAAGAAGGAAATTCATAAAATATGGAAGGAAATTGGTTTGCATATTAGCATACCGAAACAGAACGGAAGCGGTAACAGAAATTGTGAAGTCTCACATGCTTAGGGTCTATATTGTAAGCATACTCTGTTAGGTTAAGTTCTATGAAGTCTGGAAAATATATATAGTTTGAGCAAGCGGATATACCCGCGGCATTTTGTACATAGGATAGGGTAGTATTGGAGCGGCGGCGGCGGACAGGGGTAATGACCGACGGTGACAGAAAACACAGGGCAATGCTCGCAGCGCAACTGCCAACAGCAACAACAACGAAGGCAAGCAACGGAGCAACGCAGCATCGGACAGTGACAACGACGAAACGAACCGCAATATAGCGCAGCATTGGACACCAGCAACGACACAACGGACATCGACGGAGAGCGGCGTTTGGATTCTAACGGCGCTCAGCGCTCACAGCATAGCGGCGCCGAAAGATCGTCGTCGGCACAGCAACAAGTGCATCTAGCGGCGCCGAGTGTGAGCGCACTGAGAGACACGACAACAAACGCATCTAACAGCGCTAGATGTGCGCTAAGTGCATAACTGCGCTGAGAGATTCAGCGCAACAATAACAAGAGCACTTAGCGGCGTCGAATTAGGAGCGCATAACGGCGCTGAGAGTCCAAAGTCGGCGTAAACAACAGCAATAGCCGATAGCGGCGTTGAATTAAGAGCGCTTAATCGCGCTAAGAGCTGAAAGGCGGCGCAATAATAATAAGAGCACTTACCGGCGTCAAATTAGAAGCACATAACGGCGCTGAGAGCCGAAGGTCTGCGCAGCATAGCGCCCACAGCGACGCGCGGCAGAGCAGAGCCGAAAAGCCCTTGCGCAGCAACATGCATGCAAATGCGCACAGCAGCGGCGCAGGGCAGAGCAGCAGAGTGGCGCAGCACAGCAGCGAAAGGCTCTTGTTTAGAGGCAAAGGAGAAGCTGGGCCACTTTTTTGGAAGCGCTTCGGACGCGCGTTCGGAAGACAAACACGAAGCAGCAGAAACAGAGACCAGAATATTCTGACACAGACAGGACAGACAACAGGACGAGAAGACAGGATGACACCCCCGACCGCGAATCGCCGGTAAGCCGACGAATGCTCTGGGTCGTGATTGTTTATTTATTTTTTTTTCATTCTTTTGGTTTCCGAGTGCGAGTGCCAAGCCAGAGTAGTGTAGTAAGAGTAGTGATAAGAAACAAGTGAAGGGCCGGGTAGGATAGTGTAACAATTAAGTGTTGTTAGAAGAAAAGAAATTAATAAATTAATTCCAAATAAACGAAACTAGACCCCAGTAGCATCTCGCCATAGCACACCGCGGTTACTACACGGCCACACTCCGAGTGTTATACACCAGAGCTGAGTCGAGGCGGTGGCCGGCATGGCTGTGCTAGTGGCCACAGCGTCTCCCACGCGCCTGGTGACGGCACATTGCGATCGCCACGCGACCCTGCTCCGAGCGTAATACGCCAGAGCTGGATCGAGGCGGTAGCCAGCTCGACCGTGCTCTCTCTCGTAGCGCTCGGCCTCTTGCCGCAGTGCCCAGCGGCCACCCTACGATTCCACTCTAAGGCGGTTGTGCTGAGGTGCCCCGGCCGCTCGGCTGCCGCACGTCACGTCGAGCATAGCGGCCCACGGTCGTTGGCAGTGCGCGGGCTTTGGCTCCCAGGCCACCGCTGGGAGTCGCCTGTGAGGTTTTGCCGCAAACCCAGACAAGGAATCGCGTGCGAGAGCACGGTCACCAGCCTTGCTTTCTTTCTCATTCCGCGGTCCCGGTGAATTACAAATATTCTTGTAAACAACCCTGGGTAGACTGAGAATTATACCCCAGCCAGTAGAGCTTCTTTACAAAATGATGGAAAAATACAAATCATTTGCTGAGGTCGTATTTAACAACATTTACTATATATTAATAGCAATATCGTGTGAGCTCTCAATCAACCCAAAAAAGTATTAACGTTTTTGCAAAAACACTTTTCTTTATATATGAACACATATCCATGGTAACCAATGTCTCAAACTGTTCATAAAATATTAGTTCACGGAGCATATATTATAGATCTATGTATAGTTCCTGTTGGATATTTGGGGAGAGAGTTCAGAAGCACGAAACAAACATTACAAAATGGACCGACGATCTCATGCCAGAAGAAATTATAAATTGAATAATAGGGCTGATGTTTTTAATATAAACCTATTGGAGATTTCTACCTTAGAGTTGAGCTAATGGAATTCATTTAACAATAATGACAATGAATAAACCGAATCGCATGACAAAACCGATGACAAATACGATAATTTTTTTGTTTTGGATGATTAAGGTTTATAACTTTAAGTTTTTATTAAAGTTTGCAATATTGTAAAAACAAATCTAGGAAATTTTGATATATAATTTTGTATACCCTGATCTAATGTAATTTGTTATTTTATGAATATTTTGAGGATTTTAGTTTTGTGTAATATCTAATTCATGTGTATTTTTTTAGGAATTTAACATGCGTTCTCCGTGTTTCGTGGAGTATAATTAATAAGCTGTTCCATGCTGAAAACAACTAATTGGTCCAGTTTGTACTTGTGAGTCTTGTCTTTCATGGTAAACCAAAAACTCAACCCCGTTCGTCCCTCTTTTCGCACATTTTGTTAATATATAGGCACGTTCGTGTTTAGTAACAACGAACTTATCGATATATGGCGCAGCAACAATCGAAACAATCTCTATCGGATTGGATTTACACAAAGATTAACAAAAACAATGTTGAATACGGTACAAAGAAAAAAATAGATAAAAAATCAGTAATTTTAATAGTTACATTGTAAGGCGGCTTGCCCGCGCGCCACCGTACAGCTATACTTAGAATTAGGAATTTTGTAGTGTGTTAGGAATTTTATGTAAGTTAAAGTTAGGATTAGGAATTTTATGTAAGTTAAATTAAGGGAAAAACATGAATGGAAAATATGAATTTTGTAGCGTGTAAGTTAAATTCAAATTGCTTTCGAGCGCGCGCCGCTGGTGATCGGCAATGCAACTCTGCCCGGCGTGGAGAGTCAGTGTGGGGAGTTGCATTACCGACGCCGAGATGAATTGGGCGGCTGCCGAGGAGAGTCCTGCCAGTGAGTGAAAGTTGGAAAACGTAGCCTTACAGTGCTGAAATTTAAATTGCCTGGCCGGTCCAAGGCAAGCATTCATTTCGGTTGCTTTATACTATGTAGTATAATTATAAAATCAAAATACTACATACATACTACATACTCAAATATTTATTTTTTCCCCTGATAACAACATTAATCGAAGCTATTAAAAAGATTGTAAGGCGGCTTGCCCGCGCACCACCTCACTGCGAGTAATTTTGTAGTGTGTAAGCTAGGACAAGTGGTTTTGTCGTATGTAAGTTAGGATAGGGAATTTTGTAGCATGTAAGAGATTTTGAGATTTGAAGTTTTGAATTGTTCGCGGGCGCGCGCCGCCGGAGATCGGCAATGCAACTCTGCCTGGCATGGAGAGTCGGTGTGGGGAGTTGCATTGCCGACGCCGAGGGGGAATTTGACGGCCACGCACGCGAGCGACCGAAGGCGGCGAGTTAATCGTAGTTGGGAAAGGAAAAGAAAAAGACGTGAATTGAAAAATCGTGAATTTTTTTGAGAAAAGAGTAAACCAGATCGGTGAAAGGAAAAAAAAACCCGTGTACAATAAATTGAAGATTTAAGTTAGTTAAATAAATTATAACGAAACTGGAAAGTAAGTTGCATTTTCATCTGCCCTCCACTCGTCTTTAACCCACACCTTACACCTTAATCCATATCTCTCACGTGTTCTTCGTGTGCGGCTCTGCCCCTCCAAAGGCACGTGTTCCCCTTCCCCATCCTGACCTCCGCCTACGCGCGAAGCGTTGAGTGCGTCTCTCGGCGCCACTCAGCTTCAGCCGCTTTGCGAGCACGTGCGTGAGCGCGACGGTTAACTGGCGAATCTTAGGGCGCGGCCCCGTCTCTCCGAAGGCACGTCTTTCTCCCCCCTTCTCCCCCCACCTCCGTCCACGTGCGAAGCGTCGAGTGCGCCTCGCAGCGCCACTCAGCTTCCGCCGCTCCGCTGGTACGTGCGTGGACGCGACGGTCAAGATCCCCACACCTTGCCGAATCCCTTTCCACCACCTCACTCCCGTCTCTAAAGAGATTATAAATTTCTTGTGAGTAAACCTGGGCAGACTGAGTCCGCCCCAGCTGGAAATATTGTAACCTTACAAGATATTAACCAAATATAAGAAACCACACACTTCCCAAATTTAATTTAGTTTCATACCAGAAGCTCGCTATTGAAGGAACCGTGCGATGACTTTAACATTGATAGGTCTAAGTGCACAACACCGACCACAGATAACGCGAATAATATGAAAGCCGTATCAAGATATTTTCCTGGAAATGGGAAACATGTCCCATGCTTTGCGCATACCATTTAGTGGTGTACGATTCAGTAAAGGAGATCGAATCATTTCCTGGTATTTTGGACAAAATTAAAAAATTTGTATGCATTTCAAGCACAGCACTAATGGATCAGCTGCGAAAAGCTCAGGCCGATGAGGATATTCTGGAAGGTTGCATCAAGACTTTGCAGCAAAGCGTTGACACGCGATGGAATTGTTGTCTTGATATGCTGGCATTTTTTTTAGATCTCGCGAATAAAGTGACAATTATTTTAATAAGGAGATCGAAAAACGTAAAGGATTGACAGATATGCTATCAACTGCTGAATAACCTACTTGCAGGGATTTTTGTAACCATCTGAACCCATTCAAAGATGCAACCGAAAAAATTTGCGGTGAAAAATAGTTTACTGTAAATATAGTCATTCCGTTGATTTCGCTTTTGCTAAGAAAAACAAAAAATACAGATAGAAAAATTAGAATCTGTTGACGGCATTCTTGGCAAAGAGCCCCTTCACAAACGATGGAAGAAAAGGTGCAAGCCTCTTAAATTCAATAAAGTATTGATTAAATTTTCATTTCCTATCCACTCCTGATAGCTCAGTGCCTTCGGAGCGACTTCCTTCGGCAATAAAATGTGTTTTCAGCGAATCACGAAGTCGTATGACGGAAACTCATATCACAGAACACGTTTTTTGAAATATGTAAGTATCGAACACTGGAATTAAGCGGTCTTTATTATTTAAATAAAATTTAAAATTATAAATTTATTGTGGGAAAGAAGTTAAAAAAAAAACAAATCGAAAATGATTGATATATCGATCATTTTAAAGTTGCATATCAAATATCATTTTAATATTTTTTCAAAACTTAAAATATCATCGAAACGATATTTAAAAATTTTCGACAACCCAATTAAATAGTTCGACATAGTTAGCGCCGATCAGCAAAACACTTGGACGATTTCGAGGCAAGCGAGAAATTCGTCGGTGTCGAATACGTGAATTTGTGAATGCCGCCTGCTTGGCGCGTACTGTAACGGCCAAACGCAGTGTAACGGCATATGTATATACATATTTGTTAATGTCAGATCCCATTAACAGGAACTGCTCCTCCCCCACACAGCCCAACAATGCTATTAACAGCGCGATGTTAATAACATAGGGATTGGCTCTCAGTACTCGGCTCTCCGCTAAATACTGACATTTTTTTTTCCTTGTCCAAGCACTCTCCTCCATATTGTGCACTAAACCGCATGGACTTTGTCGACTTCTGAACGATCCCGCAATCTTACCATAAGAGAATAAAAGGAATCATACAATCCAGCAACTGCATTTTTCATTCGTCGAACATGGAACGGCCTACCCTACAAACAATATTAATATGTACTTTGTGTGAGTGTTGTAAGGTGGCTTGCTCGCGCACCGCCTCACAGTGTGTAAGATAGTATAAGTAATTTTGTAGTGTGTAAGTTAGTTTTATTTATTTTACATATTTTTTTTTTATAAACACCTTCTATTTAATTACTAATTGTTATCTATAATTATATTAACTATATTTAAGTTCTCTCTCTCTTTGCTTAGCTCAATAGTATCACTGGCTGTGAATTGAGGCATATCTGGCCGGACTGGCAAATAAAATACCCCCATCGGGTTGGTGATACTTTTGTAATAATTTTCTGTACTTTTTTTTAGGCTTTACATGTATAGTATTAGTTTTTTACACCTAAGTTGACTAGTAAATTGTCAATATCTTAAAAAATTAAAAATAAAATATAAATTCAATAATAAGTAATTTTGTAGTAGTTAAGCTATTATAAGGGATTTGGTAGGGTATAAGAAATTTTGTAGTAAATTAAGTTAGGATTAGATTGATTTGAATTTTTGAATTGCTCACGGGCGCGCGCCGCCGGTGATCGGCAATGCAATTTCTGGTAGCACTCCTTCAAATTATGAAAGGTGTCATCATATTAATGGACAGCTGTTACTATACAAGAAATCGTTGCAGCCTTGACATCTTATTGTATATATGTCCATCTCTAAAAAGAATTTCACATTTATTCGTTTGGCTAAAGACGAGCCAGAAATCGAAAAATTAAAATGCCAAAAATTCAATATAGGCAGAAACCGCGTGAAACCTGGTTACGAGATCCATTGTTTAAGGATTGGCTAAAAATAGATCCATATGACGAAAATAAGTGTTATTGCAGATATTGCAAATCTAGCATAGTTGCTAAAATCTACAATTTGCAAGCACATGCCACAACAAGCAAACATAAGGTGTCATCAAACTGCTTTACACAAAAAAATAAAATCATGATTTCATCTAATATGCTTCCTAAAACAAAACAACAAAAAGCAGCCTTGTGTTTGTACATTGCCACCCATTCTGCAATTTTACCAATAGACCATTTGGGTATATTGTGCGCCACAAAATTCGACGGAGGTAATGTGAAAGTCCATAGAACGAAGTGTACTAACGTAATTAAAAATGTTTTGGGACCATGTTTTCTTTAGGAGTTAAAAGCTGATATTGGTGATGCTCAATTCAGTTTATTGTTGGACGAAAGTACTGATGTCAGTGTTTGCAAATTTCTTGGTAAATTAAAAATAAAATATATGAATTAATAAAACGGATAGTCCATGCAAGTTTTCTTTTTTTTTTTTTTTAGATGTTGTAATTAATTATTTTAGTTACCACCGACAGTTAATGGTATCGACATTTTTGTCTCTTGTCCCACTTGAGGCAGGAGATTCGAAGACCATAGCTGACAGCCTCCGGCAAGAGTTAAAAAGATTGGGACTAAATATTACGAAGCTAATTCGAATCGGTACTGACAATGCTAGTGTAATGGTTGGAGCAAAGCAAAGCGTATTTACAGAATTAAAAAAGGACGTACCATCCTTAATATTAATTAAATGCGTATGCCATTCAGTGCAATTAGCAGTGAATTCGGCTTGTACAAAGTTTTTAACTGGTTCTCGAAAAGCAGTAAACGCCAATCAGATTATCAACAAATTTATGAGTTAATCAATAATGATAAGGTTAGTTAGAATCTGAGATTTATGTGTATGCTTTATATATATATATATATATATATATATATATATATATATATATATATATATATATATATATATATATATATATATTGCTCCTTAATATTTTTGTTTGTCTTTTTAGATCTGACTAATCCGTGTTTTGTTTGTCCAGTCTTGTCTTTTTTCGTAGTCCTGTTTTCCCTATTTTATAAAACTTTTATTATATATAAAGCTCCACTTAAAATTCCGAAAGTCTGCGAAACACGGTGGCTATCCATTGAAACTGCAGTGGCCAGAATTGTTGATCAGTGGGTTAAACTCAAGCTTCATTTTAGCATTGCAGCAATAAAGGCAAAATGTTACAAAGCTCAGTAATTGCATCAATTGTTTAGCGACGAAATTAACTTGCTGTATTTAAAATTTGTAAAGCCTGTATTAAGCGAAATGCAGGTTATAAAAAAAAAATTTTCAAGCCACCAATTCTAATGCAAGTAAACTTTTGACTGATCTTTTATTTGCAATAAATATATTGAAAGCAAAAGTAATACCCATAGAAGACAACGATGACGTTCTAAATACCGATTATAAAGAACATGTCAAAAGGAATCTGCATTTAGGTTATGCATTTGAGATATTAATAAAAAACATAAAAGAAAATATTTCAGACGAAATGGAAAGAGAGGTTCGATTTAGGTGAACGGAATTTATGATTGCTCTTATAGATGAGCTTAAACAAAGGTAAGTAATGTTTTTTATAAATAATGTGAAATAAGCTAACACTTAATTTTTTTCAGACTACCAGACAACTTCCAAACACTGCAGCAAATCGAAATTTTTTCAGTTGAGAAAATTTGGAATGCTAAAAAGGTCTCTGTAATTCAAATCCTAGAGTATTTCAAATTGCCTGTCACTGAAATTGAACAGATTGTTCTACAGTACAGCAGCATACATCTTATAAAATGGGAAAACACGGATTGCACCGTGAAATTTTGGGCTGAAGTAAATAATTATGTGGATTCGGGAGGCAATCACCGATTTAAAGCGTTAGCGTCTTTTGTCTTTAAGCTACTGTCGCTGCCGTGGCCAAACGCGGAAGTCGAACGAGTGTTTAGTCAGATGAACATTGTAAAATCGAAACTGAGGAACTCAATGAACATTGACACACTTAATTCCATTTTACACATACGGTAAATTATAATTTAAATACAATATTAAAAACTTTACCTTCTTATTAAGCATAGATTATTTATTTATATTTACAGTTATTGGATTGCGAAGATCCAATAAATGTTGCCACAATTTCGAAGTGCCTACAAAGTATTTGAATATTATTGGCACAACCACTAACCATACAACACATAGACTGGACATGTAGAACAAATTTTTTCAACGCCGAAAATCTATCTAGCAGGGACCACCTAACTTCGTATTTGCTCGGCTTGGTCTCTACTGGCTCGGGCAATGAAAAGTTCGCGCGACGAAATCAGTACGCTGCGAGCGCTCAAGCCGAATGGTCACTTTTTATTTGAAGTATGGCTATGTGCTATTTGCCCTACTCTCTCTCTCTCTCACTCTATCTCTTTCTTCTCTCTCTATGGTCTCTCAAATCATCGAACTCAGCAGCGCACAAAAATTGAAATTTTTAGCGACGATCCCAGCTCTTTCCTTTTGAGTGAAGAGTATACCGAAATCTTAAAGGCGTTTGCCACGCACATGCACACAAAATATTAGCGTTTCGATGATTATTTGTGGGAAGGGTATGAAAGCGCTGATGCGCATAAAGAATATTATTTCGCGACGGGCATGCACACACACACACTTGCAGTCTCTAGAAACATGTATGACCATTGGGCTGCCTGTGTACGAAGCTCTACTCTTAGAGGGCTTATAGACTATTGAACTCTTCAAAGGGCTACCATGCTCATGTAAAATGTAAGTGTTTTTATGATTATTTGTGGGTAGGGTATGACAGCGCTAGTGCACGTAATGAATATGTTTTCGGCAATAGTCCGTTACGGTCCCATACTGTATGTATGAAAATTTATGTATGTTGCTGTGTCTAAACTCTAGCATTGGTGCCAGTGGTATATTGTATGTGTGTACGTATGTCATAATAAGTGAATATTGGCTTGTGCCTGCCACGAGCTCTTAATTGTGCGGACGAATTAAAATTAAATCTGCAGTGTTAAACAACCTTTTATTATTACTTCGTGTGTTTTCTATTATTAACAATTGTGTCAAAATTTATAAAAGTTCTTTTCGAAACTATGGCCGAAAGAAGTGCTACACAAAAATCAACCGTTAGCGTAGAAAAATATTCACGAGGAAATGGCGGGAAATGCATAATCGAAACTTGTGGTGCGAGTTATAGGAAAAGTTCAATTCATTTTCCGGTTAGGTTATTTGCTTTTCCGTCTAAAGAATTTTATTTAAACAAGTGGATTAAAGCGTGCAATTTACCTAATAATTTCGACTGCAGAAGGGCTAGAATATGTAACAGGCATTTTGAACGGAAATACATTGGTAAAAGATTTTTAAGGGTCAATGCAGTCCCAACCTTACATTTGGGCGCTTCAAATTTACTTTCAAATAATAATGCTGAGTTCTGTGATGAAATTTATTCGATAGATATGCAGGAAGAAGATATTGCTCCCTATAGCTATAAAAAGAAAAGTTTAGATAAAGTAGTAGACGACTTTGTTACGCCATCTGTCACAGAACAGCAGCAACAAAACATTCAAAATGAAAGTGATGAGGAAGAAACTTTGGCGAATCTTTTGAGCTTTGACGATAATTTAAAAAGTCAATTGTGGCAAGATTTAAGCTCTGGTAGATCCTCTTTTTGTTCAAATTGTTTAAAAAGAGAGCAAAATGAGATATATTATAGGAAAAAATACTATGATATGGGAGTAAAAAGAGTACAAAAAGAATTAGTTAATTTAAAGAAAAGATATTCAGCTTTAAAAAATTCTTCTAGATACAAAAACTCTATTCTCAAAATTAAAGGAGTGAAAAAGCATGTCAATGTGTTCAGGACAATTAACAATTTCCCACATGTTTCTGAACAATCAAAAGTATTATGTAAAATGCTTTTGAAAAATAATCATGCTTATAATAGTGCTGAAAGGGTAATTTCCCAAAATATTCATTTTTATTCAGCAAGGGCATATGATTATCTTAGGGATGTCCTTAATTTAAGACTCCCATGTAAGAAATCATTAAATCGATGGGCGATTTTGAAAAACCTAGTTCCTGGATTTAATCCAGAGTTATTAGAAAATTTGCAGGGCATTGTTGAAAAAATGAGCGCCAAGAGAAAATATGCTGTATTAGTGTGCGATGAGGTTAAAGTAAAAAGAGGTCTTCATTACAATACATCTCTTGACGAGATACAGGGATTTGAAAACGATGGTGTTAGAAAAAGTAAGTTTTTAGGACAGCAAGTCTGTGTTTTCCTTGTTAGGGGTCTTTTTGAAAATTGGAAGTATGTTTTAAGCTATACGGTTTCAGCTTGTGGCATAAAACATACTGACCTTAAAAATAAAGTTGAGGAAAATATTGGACTATCGCAAGCATTGGGGTTTAATGTCAAAGCCGTTGTTTGCGATCAGGGTTCCAATAATAGGGCCGTTTTTAATAGATGGGGCATAGGCGTCAACAATCCTAGTTTTTCTGTAAATGATAAAGAGATATTTGCGATATTCGATGCACCACATCTTGTTAAATCGCTAAGAAATATTCTTTTAAGGCATAATATTAACACACCTCAGGGCACAGTTTCATGGAATATAATAAGAAAATTATATGAAATTGAAACTAAAAATTTAACGCGCCTCTGTCCGAAATTGACTCCAAAACATGTCAGTCCAAATTGTTTTGAGAAAATGAAAGTCAAATTTGCCACACAAGTTTTTAGCCACAGTGTAGCTGCTGCGATACGCACAGTTGTAGATTCTGGTGGGTTTGCTGACTGCAAAGATAGTGCTCTTGCAACAGCAATATTTATTGACAAAATTAATAACCTTTTTGATTGTTTAAACAGTCATGTAATATTTGATATTAATCCTTATAGATGCGCCCTTAGAAAAAACAATAATGTCCATGAATATCTTCAGGAAATGAGAGATTATTTTCATGACCTGAAGTACCCACAAAAAGTATATTGTATTGATGGGATGATTATTACAATCTCATCTATAATTGCTTTAGCAGAAAATATTTGGAATGAGAGCAGTGAAACTTTCTTTGTTGCTACATCCAAATTGAACCAAGACCCTTTAGAAAATTTATTTTATTTAATTAGAAGTCGGGGAGCAACTAATACAAACCCAACAGTTTTTGAATTTAATGCTATTATATCTAAAATGCTTTCAATGAAAATTTTGACTTCTGCTTCTATATCTGGGAATTGTATTCCAGATGAAGATCTCATGTTAGCTAATATAATAAAGGATAGCGGGTCTAACCTATCAATATTTCATGAACAGTGTGCCACGAATTCGTCTGTAGATCAAGGACCTTTAGATCCAGATGTTGAGGTTGAATTGTCATTAGATGCAACCATTGCAAATATTCAAAATGTTTTTAATGAAAATGCATTACGATATTTTGCTGGGTATCTTCTCTATAAATTATTACAAAAAACTGACTGCGAAATTTGTACGAATCTTTTGACACCATCAGATGAAATGCAATGCTCGTCAGAGTATTTGATACTCAATAAAAACTTTCATTATATTAACCAATACCTTAAGTTGAAAGCCCCTTCTGACCATTTTTATGAATTAATAAAACTTCATTTTGACATATTCAAGAAAATTTTCGACAAGAAGCCATACATAGCAAAACTTAAAGAACAAATTGTTATGCACTGCATGCACGCTACAGCTAAGTCAGTTTCACATAATGAATGGTTTTCTCCTACCCACCCTTGTTTTGAACATCGAAAATTTATTCTTAATCAGTTTGTTTTAATTCTAATTAGAAAGAATTGTAAATGGCAAACTGAGAAGATTGTTGGTAAAACCAGCATTTTAAATAAAAGGCAATTAAAAATTCTCAATCAATAGGTAGTTTGACTTTATATAAATTTTGGTATAATTAACAATAGTAACATTAAAGGGATAATAAAAAGTCATTTAACACTCCCTCTGCGGAGGTGATCAAAAATCGTTCGCAGAATTTAAAGCTCTTGGCAGGCACAAGAGAAATTCATGTATTATAAACATATATACATATATATGTATGTATGCTTGTACATATGTATAATATATATTGTACATATGTATAAAAATATTCCATAGGCAGCAGGAATATATATTTGCACATATGTATGTAATTGGATATGTATACATGTAAGTAAAAATATACTCATTAAGCGCAACATATTTGTATACCCTTCATACAAATAATAACAAAAATCTTAAAATTTAATATCATTGTAAACTCTTTCAACAGGCTGGCATACTCTTCAGAAGGGTAAAATGGGATCGTCGCCAAGAAGTTTCCAGTTCTGTGCGTTACTGGCTTGTGCGTGCATACATAGTTATAAATTATTAAAAGTGTTATTAATGAATAATCTTTGTTGTTTTTTTTTATTTATTTGTGTTTACATATTAAATATTTATGTTATGTCATGTTTTTTATTTTTATACTTAAATTTATGAACTATTATTAAACAAATTCCTATTTAAAAAATTTTTTTTTTGCATTAATGACTTTGATATTTGCATCATTTGCAGTGTACATACATGCATATTTATTTGAGAGAGCATAGAAAGCGCACAAAGCCCAGAGCCAGGCACCAAGATTAAATACACAGGCAGCCAAATGGTCATAATTTAATATATTTATTGATTCAAATGTAATATTGTGGAATCATTTTTAATTTAGCTTTACCTAAATTACTATATAGTTAGTATGATCCATTTGACCTAGATACATATGCATATTTTTAAAAGGCTCAAATTGAACTGAATCTGTATGCACAAGTGCACGGGTTCGAAAATCGCATCCCATTTTGCCCACTGGGCTCAATCAGGTATTACATTAAAAAAAAATTCGTTATGATAGGCAAACCCACGATCATTCAAACAAAATCAGACACTTAAATATAAACGCGACTCAACTAATCGAACCCAAAATCATTCACACAATTCTAAGTTGTGGTAGGCACACGCCAATGTTCATTTCCCATGCATACACATACTCAGGCACAAAGGCTCACAAATGCTTCTACGTTACCCCACAATTTTTGTGAGCATCGCGTCCCATGCGTACACACAATCAAACACATGTATGTAGGTGTGTGCAGTTTACAAGATCTACCAAATGCAAATGTTCGGCTTTCAAATTCCTACAGGCAGCTAGAGCTTCGCACACAGGCAGCCAAATGTTCATACATGTTTCTAGAGACTGCAAGTGTGTGTGTGTGCATGCCCGTCGCGAAATAATATTCTTTATGCGCATTAGCGCTTTCATACCCTTCCCACAAATAATCATCGAAACGCTAATATTTTGTGTGCATGTGCGTGGCAAACGCCTTTAAGATTTCGGTATACTCTTCACTCAAAAGGAAAGAGCTGGGATCGTCGCTAAAAATTTCAATTTTTGTGCGCTGCTGAGTTCGATGATTTGAGAGACCATAGAGAGAGAAGAAAGAGAGAGAGTGAGAGAGAGAGAGTAGGGCAAATAGCACATAGCCATACTTCAAATAAAAAGTGACCATTCGGCTTGAGCGCTCGCAGCGCACTGATTTCGTCGCGCGAACTTTTCATTGCCCGAGCCAGTAGAGACCAAGCCGAGCAAATACGAAGTTAGGTGGTCCCTGCTAGATAGATTTTCGGCGTTGAAAAAATTTGTTCTACATGTCCAGTCTATGTGTTGTATGGTTAGTGGCACAACCAATTCGTACACTGCCGAGGAGAAAATTGATTTTATTGAGCCCGATAATTAATTGTGTGTCAATATTTGAATAAAAATATAATTCATAACAACTAAAATGGCTATTCTGGAATTTGATTTAGCCGTCTCTGGCAGGTTTGAAAGGTTAATTTAGCATTTTCTTGCCCGAAAAAGTTGGCAGCGTCGATTGGGATATATTCGACAAAATCAGAGACGCTGTAACGGACATTGCGATCAACGTGGTGTACAGGTGCGCGACGTCTTAAGCATTTTCATATTTAATATTTCCTCACACCCCATCTCTATTGCGATCATTATATGCTCAGAAGCTACATGCAATTGAGCCATGCGAGCCAACTCGCAAAATAATATCAATCGACCCAAATCGGCTCAACGAATTGGGTGCGGTTAACAACACATTGCACCTGTAATCTACCATTGTCGCGCTGGAACCGGTTGAGAATTATATGGTCGCTGCTTTTGCAAATAGCACAAAAGTGAATGAGATAGCATTCACCTTTTGAGTGGTTGCTTATTTCATACATACATACAGTGACGAACTAAATTATTGGCACAGCAAACTTTTTAATTTTTTTGCATTTTTTCAATTTTTTTAAACGCTTTTTTAATAAAACAAACAATTAGCCAAATAGAATAAGGTGTTTATTAAATTATAAAAAAAAAAAAAATATTGCGGAAAACTTAACCGTACATTTTTTAAAATTAAATAACCAAAACAAGTAAGAAAACTCTAGTCGAGAGACAAACGGTTCAAAATTTCAATTTCAATATATACAAAAATATAAATGAAAGAAAATAAAAACATTTACTTATACAATGTAAAATATTTATACAAAAATATTTACACTATCGTTAAATACATATATTAAATTCCTTGTCCTGAATACTTACTAAAATACCACTGTGATAACTATAAACTGCTTCAAAAGCCCTAGTTCAATACATTCATTAGATGGATTTAAACAATGTCTTCTATTGTCCCTCTGATCGGATCAACCATGTTAATTAAGACAAGTCAAAAAAACGATAATTAACGAAAATGTGAATGAGTGCGTGATAGGCGACAAACGTCTTGAGTGAGTTTACATAGGAGTGAGCTCAAGACGTCATAGCTTACGGCCTTCAATAAAATGAGCCAAAATAAATGAAACCCTTAAACGGAATGAAAAAGATGTCAGAGCCTAAAGGCGTCGAATCATTCGAGTTTTGCATGCATTTTCTACTTCGTATTTGCTCGGCTTGACTAAATCAGCGCAATGTAAGCGCTCAAACATACATGATCACATTTTCACATGCTCTGCGCTATCTTTGCGTTACTCTCTTCCCCTTTGTGCGCGCAAGCAATTACGCAGAAAAAGTGAAATCTGTTCTCAACAAGCATGAACATACACACTTCCAATCATACATTTACAGTGCCGTGCTACATGTATGATCATTTTTCTGTCTGTATGCGAATTTATCAACTCATGTACTCGCACTCACACTCCAACTCCTTCAATTGTGTTTTGGTCGGCTGAATATTCTGCCTTGAGTCATATACGAGCGCACTCTTTCACTCAATTCGTTTTCGGCCTAGCTTCTACTCAACATACATACATACATATGTATATATGTATATTGCGCATTGATAATTCATTCGAACACCGTTTATCTATCATTAATGCAGCACTCTAGTACATACATACATACATATGTATTTTAAAAAAAAAAAAAATGACATGACGTGCTTTTATTAGTTGCAATTGAAAAAATTAAATATGTACATATGTTGTAACAATTAAAATGAACATATGTATGTATGTAAACTGCGCGTTCTGGATTCGAGTCCGAGACCTTCCGATCGAGCGGCTCACTGCTAACAACAGCGCCACCTTACTCTTCAGAAATCTAATGTCAAAACTGAAATAGCAATGTGTTTATAAGAATATGCTAGAATAAGTTTGAATGTATGTGTGCACACGTATAGGAAAACTATTGCGGCTGCTCCACGTGCGTTTGTTAATTGGCCAAACATTTTGTTAATTTATTGACGTCGATTGACTTAACGGAATTTAATGAAACTTTCAGCATATGATCTTCATACTCTTCAATATTTGGGATATTTAAAAAAAAATCCAAATAATTCACAATTAGCTATACTGGCATCTGATCCCCACTGGGGAGTTTGGTGAATTTGGATCCAAAATATAACGAAAACCGAAATTGTATAAAAATCATCTGAATCTATATTTAAAATTTGGAGACTCTTGCCTTAAAGAGGTAGGAAATAAAATTTTATAACTGATTTTCGATAAGGTTTTTAATTGATAACAATCGATAATAATCGAATTTTTATGATAAACGCGACATCCGCTCTATATATACCCATCGAAAATGGGATATCAGGGTATAATGATTTTGTTGCAATGTATGTAACAGGCAGAAGCAGTCGTCTGTCTGTCTCTCCGTCTGTCCAAATTTGAAATGTAGATTCATATGTATTTTATAGAATTTTTATTTTTGTTATAATTGCGTATCGTAATCGTGTGCACATCCTTCCCCATTTCTTTTTAACCTCAGCAGCAATACGTGTGGATATTATTTTGGGATGCACTTGCTCCTTTCTAACGATTTTCCTGCATTCATGGCTGTCCAATAATGATGGGCGAACTTTGAGCTTTGCAGGTTGCGAGCTCCCTTGAAGCGCTGTACGATGCTTCGCATGGTGAATCGTCTTCTCTCCATTATCTCTTCTATTTCTGCATAAGTTTGTTCTTTATCGTGCAAATTAAGGATAATTTTCCTTTGAGTTACCGATGTTTCTTTTAGCTTAGGTGCCATTATTAAGAGTAGTAAAAAAAATATGCTCATCGAAAATCAGTTATAAAATTACATTCCCTACATCTTTAAGGCAAGTGTCTCCAAATTTTTAAATGTTGATTCATATGTAATTTATAGAATTTTGATATTTGTTATAATTATATATATCCACCCCCTCACCTCTACATTTGTAAAAGGCGTATTTCAAAAGCTCTAGTAAATACATGCATATCAATGCATTGATTGGCTTTGCAATGCTATAATCACGATCTAAAAGTTTCATGAAGATAGTCCATCGACAAGAACAGTTATAACAATTAAATTCCCATAGCAGCCCATGCGTGTTTATGCGTTTTGCACGCATGCAATCAAACAGCTTACTTTGAAGGGCTGTCAAAATTTCACGGATGCATCAAAACAATTAAAATCTTTTGATTCATCTTAGTCAAAGTATATACTACTTCAGACTTGGTGTGCATATACCTCTGATCAATACGCAAATTTTGTCTTTTACAGATTTTGGATACCACGCCCCCTTCGCCTACAATTTGCAGAAAACGTATTTTAAGTACTAGAGATATGTGCTTTGGAATGTATACACATTTGATTACTTTACACTATGATTAATTTCTGAAAATTTCATGAAGATAGTCCCACTACAGGAGAAATTATTCAGCAACGAAATTCTCATAGTAATGCCCACACTGCAGCGCAGCTCAAGCGCAGTCGCTGCTTACTGCGCAGTTAGCAGAGCGCGTGCTTATGCTTGCGTGAATATCAGCTCTTTGTAGGGATCAGGGTATCTCCTAGTCGAGCAGTCTCGACTAGAGCTTCCTTACTTGTTTGGAGCAATTTTTATACCTTGATTCCATTAAAAATGGATAATCAGGGTACAATGGCTTTGTGAAAAGTATGTAGCAGGCAGAAGGAGGCGTGGCAGACCCCATAAAGTATATATATTCTTGATCAGGGCGACGAGCTGAGACGATATGGCCCTGTCCGTCTGTCCGTCCGTCCGTATGAACGCCTAGATCTCAGAAGATATAAGAGCTAGAGACTTCAAATTTTGTATGCATACTCATGTATACCATACGCAGTACAAGTTTATCTTGTTTTTTTTCGATAACTTGTCCGATTACTTTTTTATCCCGAAAAATCGAGAAATTGATTTTGTTTATTCCCCGTAATTTTAATACTTTTAGACCTGGAGACTTCAGATTTGGTGTGTATATGCATCTGATCAATACGCATATTTTGTCTTTTACAGATTTTGGATACCACGCCCCCTTCGCCCCCAATTGGCAAAAAACGTATTTTAAATACTAGAGACTTGTGCTTTGGAATGTATACACATTTGCACGTCATGATCACGTTCTGAAAGTTTCATGAAGATAGTCCTACTACAGGAGAAATTATTTAGTAACAAAATTCTCATAATATTGCCCACACTGCAGCGCAGCTGCAGTCGCTGTTTACTACGCAGTTAGCAGAGCGTGTGCTTGTGCTTGCGTGAATATCAGCTCTTTGTAGGGATCAGGGTATCTCCTAGTCGAGCAGTCTCGACTAGAGCTTTCTTACTTGTTTATTTATTACCTGTTGCATATTTTTTAAAAGGTCAGCAGTAGGGTTGTCGAATATTTTAAAAATATCGGATCGATGATATTTCAAGCTTTGAAAAAATATCAAAATGATATTTGATATGCGGCTTAAAATTATCGATATATCGATACTTTTCGTTAATTTTACTTTTGCGCTTGATTCACTTATCACTAGAGTAACCCACGCAAATATATCAAAATATTGCAAAAAATATTAGATATTTGGCAAAAACAAATATAACGATATAAATATATTTTTTGAACAAAAATATCGATATACTGATATATCGATATATTTTCGACAACCCTAGTCAGCAGGTACTGAAAATATATCATTTAGTAGGTTTCGTGCATTTACTTGTTAAATAATTACTACATTGAATGTAAGTCCCCTTTTAAAATAATATATAAATTAATTTTTAAACATATTTTCGAAACAGTCTTTTTTAAGACTTTCATTTTACTTACCTAGGATTTTTACTTTTAAACTATACTTACTCTATTTTGACTTACTTAGTTTACTTACTTTTAAACTATATTTACTATATTCTTTAACATAATTTTGTAAAGATGCCAAGAACTAGAAGAATTTCAGCTGCAGTCAGATCACAGAGACAAAGAGCTAGGAATAAATTGAATAGGTCAAATACAGATAATTAGAGAAAGGGAATATAACACATTTTCGCAAAGAGAGCGAAGAGAAAATGTAGAATATCGTCAGGCTGAGCAGATTAACAATAGTAAGCATCGTCTTACTCGTAGGAATAATTAAAGGGTTAGAAATTTGGAGCAGGCAGAAAACACCGACAACCGTACCATGCATCGATTAGATTTGCAAATTAGGGATCAAGAACAAGTTGAAAATACTTTGCGTCGAGCGAGACGTAGGAGAGATCCTGATTACCGAGCGATAGAGCAAGAGTATAATACTCGACAGCTTTCAAGTCGTCGAAGTGATCATTTAGTTAGAGAACAAGAACAACTTGCCAATACTTCGCGTCGATTAAGACGTAGGCAAGATCCTGATTACAGAGCGTTAGAGCAAGACTATAATACTCGACAGCATTCAAGCCGTCGAAGTGATCCTTTAGTTAGAGAACAGGAACAACTTGCCAATACTTCGCGTCGAGCGAGACGTAGGCAAGATCCTGATTACAGAGCGTTAGAGCAAGACTATAATACTCGACAGCATTCAAGCCGTCGAAGTGATCCTATAATTAGAGAACAGGAACAACTTGCCAATACTTCGCGTCGATCAAGACGCAGGCAAGATCCTGTATATAGAGCCACAGAGCAAGAGCAGAATACTGAACAGCATTCAAGTCGTCGAAGTGATCCTTTAATTAGAGAACAGAAACAACTTGCCAATACTTCGCGTCGATCAAGACGCAGGCAAGATCCTGTATATAGAGCGACAGAGCAAGAGCAGAATACTGAACAGCATTCAAGTCGTCGAAGTGATCCTGTAGTTAGAGAACAGGAACAACTTGCCAATACTTCGCGTCGATCAAGACGAAGGCAAGATCCTGTATATAGAGCGACAGAGCAAGAGCAGCATACTGAACAGCATTCAAATCGTCGAAGTGATCCTGTAGTTAGAGAACAGGAACAACTTGCCAATACTTCGCGTCGATCAAGACGAAGGCAAGATCCTGTATATAGAGCGACAGAGCAAGAGCAGCATACTGAACAGCATTCAAATCGTCGAAGTGATCCTGTAGTTAGAGAACAGGAACAACTTGCCAATACTTCGCGTCGATTAAGACGTAGGCAAGATCCTGATTACAGAGCGTTAGAGCAAGACTATAATACTCGACAGCATTCAAGCCGTCGAAGTGATCCTTTAGTTAGAGAACAGGAAAAACTTGCCAATACTTCGCGTCGAGCGAGACGTAGGCAAGATCCTGATTACAGGGCTTAGAGCAAGAATATAATACTCGACAACATTCAAGTCGTCGAAGTGATCCTTTAGTTAGAGAACAGGAACAACTTGCCAATACTTCGCGTCGATTAAGACGTAGGCAAGATCCTGATTACAGAGCGTTAGAGCAAGACTATAATACTCGACAGCATTCAAGCCGTCGAAGTGATCCTATAGTTAGAGAACAGGAACAACTTGCCAATACTTCGCGTCGATCAAGACGCAGGCAATATCCTGTATATAGAGCCACAGAGCAAGAGCAGAATACTGAACAGCATTCAAGTCGTCGAAGTGATCCTTTAGTTAGAGAATAGGAACAACTTGCCAATACTTCGCGTCGATGAAGACCTAGGCAAATTCCTGATTACAGGGCGTTAGAGCAAGACTATAATACTCGACAGCATTCAAGCCGTCGAAGTGATCCTGTAGTTAGAGAACAGGAACAACTTGCCAATACTTCGCGTCGAGCGAGACGTAGGCAAGATCCTGATTACAGAGCGTTAGAGCAAGAATATAATACTCGACAGCATTCAAGCCGTCGAAGTGATCCTATAGTTAGAGAACAGGAACAACTTGCCAATACTTCGCGTCGATCAAGACGAAGGCAAGATCCTGTATATAGAGCGACAGAGCAAGAGCAGCATACTGAACAGCATTCAAATCGTCGAAGTGATCCTGTAGTTAGAGAACAGGAACAACTTGCCAATACTTCGCGTCGATTAAGACGTAGGCAAGATCCTGATTACAGAGCGTTAGAGCAAGACTATAATACTCGACAGCATTCAAGCCGTCGAAGTGATCCTTTAGTTAGAGAACAGGAAAAACTTGCCAATACTTCGCGTCGAGCGAGACGTAGGCAAGATCCTGATTACAGGGCTTAGAGCAAGAATATAATACTCGACAACATTCAAGTCGTCGAAGTGATCCTTTAGTTAGAGAACAGGAACAACTTGCCAATACTTCGCGTCGATTAAGACGTAGGCAAGATCCTGATTACAGAGCGTTAGAGCAAGACTATAATACTCGACAGCATTCAAGCCGTCGAAGTGATCCTATAGTTAGAGAACAGGAACAACTTGCCAATACTTCGCGTCGATCAAGACGCAGGCAATATCCTGTATATAGAGCCACAGAGCAAGAGCAGAATACTGAACAGCATTCAAGTCGTCGAAGTGATCCTTTAGTTAGAGAATAGGAACAACTTGCCAATACTTCGCGTCGATGAAGACCTAGGCAAATTCCTGATTACAGGGCGTTAGAGCAAGACTATAATACTCGACAGCATTCAAGCCGTCGAAGTGATCCTATAGTTAGAGAACAGAAACAACTTGCCAATACTTCGCGTCGATCAAGACGCAGGCAAGATCCTGTATATAGAGCCACAGAGCAAGAGCAGAATACTGAACAGCATTCAAGTCGTCGAAGTGATCCTTTAGTTAGAGAATAGGAACAACTTGCCAATACTTCGCGTCGATTAAGACGTAGGCAAGATCCTGATTACAGAGCGTTAGAGCAAGACTATAATACTCGACAGCATTCAAGTCGTCGAAGTGATCCTATAGTTAGAGAACAGGAACAACTTGCCAATACTTCGCGTCGATCAAGACGGAGGCAAGATCCTGTATATAGAGCCACAGAGCAAGAGCAGAATACTGAACAGCATTCAAGTCTTCGAAGTGATCCTTTAGTTAGAGAACAGGAACAACTTGCCAATACTTCGCGTCGACTAAGACGTAGGCAAATTCCTGAGTACCGAGCGATAGAGCAAGAATATAATACTCGACAGCATTCAAGCCGTCGAAGTGATCCTATAGTAAGAGAACAGGAACAACTTGCCAATACTTTGCGTCGAGCGAGACGTAGGCAAGATCCTGATTACAGGGCGTTAGAGCAAGAATATAATACTCGACAACATTCAAGCCGTCGAAGTGATCCTATAATTAGAGAACAGGAACAACTTGCCAATACTTCGCGTCGATCAAGACGCAGGCAAGATCCTGTATATAGAGCCACAGAGCAAGAGCAGAATACTGAACAGCATTCAAGTCGTCGAAGTGATCCTTTAGTTAGAGAACAGGAACAACTTGCCAATACTTCGCGTCGATCAAGACGAAGGCAAGATCCTGTATATAGAGCGACAGAGCAAGAGCAGAATACTGAACAGCATTCAAGTCGTCGAAGTGATCCTTTAGTTAGAGAACAGGAACAACTTGCCAATACTTCGCGTCGATTAAGACGTAGGCAAGATCCTGATTACAGAGCGTTAGAGCAAGACTATAATACTCGACAGCATTCAAGCCGTCGAAGTGATCCTATAGTTAGAGAACAGGAACAACTTGCCAATACTTCGCGTCGATCAAGACGCAGGCAATATCCTGTATATAGAGCCACAGAGCAAGAGCAGAATACTGAACAGCATTCAAGTCGTCGAAGTGATCCTTTAGTTAGAGAATAGGAACAACTTGCCAATACTTCGCGTCGATGAAGACCTAGGCAAATTCCTGATTACAGGGCGTTAGAGCAAGACTATAATACTCGACAGCATTCAAGCCGTCGAAGTGATCCTGTAGTTAGAGAACAGGAACAACTTGCCAATACTTCGCGTCGAGCGAGACGTAGGCAAGATCCTGATTACAGAGCGTTAGAGCAAGAATATAATACTCGACAGCATTCAAGCCGTCGAAGTGATCCTATAGTTAGAGAACAGGAACAACTTGCCAATACTTCGCGTCGATCAAGACGAAGGCAAGATCCTGTATATAGAGCGACAGAGCAAGAGCAGCATACTGAACAGCATTCAAATCGTCGAAGTGATCCTGTAGTTAGAGAACAGGAACAACTTGCCAATACTTCGCGTCGATTAAGACGTAGGCAAGATCCTGATTACAGAGCGTTAGAGCAAGACTATAATACTCGACAGCATTCAAGCCGTCGAAGTGATCCTTTAGTTAGAGAACAGGAAAAACTTGCCAATACTTCGCGTCGAGCGAGACGTAGGCAAGATCCTGATTACAGGGCTTAGAGCAAGAATATAATACTCGACAACATTCAAGTCGTCGAAGTGATCCTTTAGTTAGAGAACAGGAACAACTTGCCAATACTTCGCGTCGATTAAGACGTAGGCAAGATCCTGATTACAGAGCGTTAGAGCAAGACTATAATACTCGACAGCATTCAAGCCGTCGAAGTGATCCTATAGTTAGAGAACAGGAACAACTTGCCAATACTTCGCGTCGATCAAGACGCAGGCAATATCCTGTATATAGAGCCACAGAGCAAGAGCAGAATACTGAACAGCATTCAAGTCGTCGAAGTGATCCTTTAGTTAGAGAATAGGAACAACTTGCCAATACTTCGCGTCGATGAAGACCTAGGCAAATTCCTGATTACAGGGCGTTAGAGCAAGACTATAATACTCGACAGCATTCAAGCCGTCGAAGTGATCCTATAGTTAGAGAACAGAAACAACTTGCCAATACTTCGCGTCGATCAAGACGCAGGCAAGATCCTGTATATAGAGCCACAGAGCAAGAGCAGAATACTGAACAGCATTCAAGTCGTCGAAGTGATCCTTTAGTTAGAGAATAGGAACAACTTGCCAATACTTCGCGTCGATTAAGACGTAGGCAAGATCCTGATTACAGAGCGTTAGAGCAAGACTATAATACTCGACAGCATTCAAGTCGTCGAAGTGATCCTATAGTTAGAGAACAGGAACAACTTGCCAATACTTCGCGTCGATCAAGACGGAGGCAAGATCCTGTATATAGAGCCACAGAGCAAGAGCAGAATACTGAACAGCATTCAAGTCTTCGAAGTGATCCTTTAGTTAGAGAACAGGAACAACTTGCCAATACTTCGCGTCGACTAAGACGTAGGCAAATTCCTGAGTACCGAGCGATAGAGCAAGAATATAATACTCGACAGCATTCAAGCCGTCGAAGTGATCCTATAGTAAGAGAACAGGAACAACTTGCCAATACTTTGCGTCGAGCGAGACGTAGGCAAGATCCTGATTACAGGGCGTTAGAGCAAGAATATAATACTCGACAACATTCAAGCCGTCGAAGTGATCCTATAATTAGAGAACAGGAACAACTTGCCAATACTTCGCGTCGATCAAGACGCAGGCAAGATCCTGTATATAGAGCCACAGAGCAAGAGCAGAATACTGAACAGCATTCAAGTCGTCGAAGTGATCCTTTAGTTAGAGAACAGGAACAACTTGCCAATACTTCGCGTCGATCAAGACGAAGGCAAGATCCTGTATATAGAGCGACAGAGCAAGAGCAGAATACTGAACAGCATTCAAGTCGTCGAAGTGATCCTGTAGTTAGAGAACAGGAACAACTTGCCAATACTTCGCGTCGATTAAGACGTAGGCAAGATCCTGATTACAGAGCGTTAGAGCAAGACTATAATACTCGACAGCATTCAAGCCGTCGAAGTGATCCTATAGTTAGAGAACAGGAACAACTTGCCAATACTTCGCGTCGAGCGAGACGTAGGCAAGATCCTGATTACAGGGCGTTAGAGCAAGACTATAATACTCGACAGCATTCAAGCCGTCGAAGTGATCCTATAGTTAGAGAACAGGAACAACTTGCCAATACTTCGCGTCGATCAAGACGCAGGCAAGATCCTGTATATAGAGCCAGAGAGCAAGAGCAGAATACTGAACAGCATTCAAGTCGTCGAAATGATCCTTTAGTTAGAGAACAGGAACAACTTGCCAATACTTCGCGTCGACTAAGACGTAGGCAAATTCCTGAGTACCGAGCGATAGAGCAAGACTATAATACTCGACAGCATTCAAGCCGTCGAAGTGATCCTATAGTAAGAGAACAGGAACAACTTGCCAATACTTTGCGTCGAGCGAGACGTAGGCAAGATCCTGATTACAGGGCGTTAGAGCAAGACTATAATACTCGACAGCATTCAAGCCGTCGAAGTGATCCTATAGTTAGAGAACAGGAACAACTTGCCAATACTTCGCGTCGATCAAGACGCAGGCAAGATCCTGTATATAGAGCGACAGAGCAAGAGCAGAATACTGAACAGCATTCAAGTCGTCGAAGTGATCCTGTAGTTAGAGAACAGGAACAACTTGCCAATACTTCGCGTTGATTAAGACGTAGGCAAGATCCTGATTACAGAGCGTTAGAGCAAGACTATAATACTCGACAGCATTCAAGCCGTCGAAGTGATCCTTTAGTTAGAGAACAGGAACAACTTGCCAATACTTCGCGTCGAGCGAGACGTAGGCAAGATCCTGATTACAGAACGTTAGAGCAAGAATATAATACTCGACAGCATTCAAGCCGTCGAAGTGATCCTATAGTTAGAGAACAGGAACAACTTGCCAATACTTCGCGTCGATCAAGACGCAGGCAAGATCCTGTATATAGAGCCACAGAGCAAGAGCAGAATACTGAACAGCATTCAAGTCGTCGAAATGATCCTTTAGTTAGAGAATAGGAACAACTTGCCAATACTTCGCGTCGACTAAGACGTAGGCAAATTCCTGAGTACCGAGCGATAGAGCAAGACTATAATACTCGACAGCATTCAAGCCGTCGCAGTGATCCTATAGTTAGAGAACAGGAACAACTTGCCAATACTTCGCGTCGATCAAGACGCAGGCAAGATCCTGTATATAGAGCCACAGAGCAAGAGCAGAATACTGAACAGCATTCAAGTCGTCGAAGTGATCCTTTAGTTAGAGAACAGGAACAACTTGCCAATACTTCGCGTCGATCAAGACGAAGGCAAGATCCTGTATATAGAGCGACAGAGCAAGAGCAGAATACTGAACAGCATTCAAGTCGTCGAAGTGATCCTGTAGTTAGAGAACAGGAACAACTTGCCAATACTTCGCGTCGATTAAGACGTAGGCAAGATCCTGATTACAGAGCGTTAGAGCAAGACTATAATACTCGACAGCATTCAAGCCGTCGAAGTGATCCTATAGTTAGAGAACAGGAACAACTTGCCAATACTTCGCGTCGAGCGAGACGTAGGCAAGATCCTGATTACAGGGCGTTAGAGCAAGACTATAATACTCGACAGCATTCAAGCCGTCGAAGTGATCCTATAGTTAGAGAACAGGAACAACTTGCCAATACTTCGCGTCGATCAAGACGCAGGCAAGATCCTGTATATAGAGCCAGAGAGCAAGAGCAGAATACTGAACAGCATTCAAGTCGTCGAAATGATCCTTTAGTTAGAGAACAGGAACAACTTGCCAATACTTCGCGTCGACTAAGACGTAGGCAAATTCCTGAGTACCGAGCGATAGAGCAAGACTATAATACTCGACAGCATTCAAGCCGTCGAAGTGATCCTATAGTAAGAGAACAGGAACAACTTGCCAATACTTTGCGTCGAGCGAGACGTAGGCAAGATCCTGATTACAGGGCGTTAGAGCAAGACTATAATACTCGACAGCATTCAAGCCGTCGAAGTGATCCTATAGTTAGAGAACAGGAACAACTTGCCAATACTTCGCGTCGATCAAGACGCAGGCAAGATCCTGTATATAGAGCGACAGAGCAAGAGCAGAATACTGAACAGCATTCAAGTCGTCGAAGTGATCCTGTAGTTAGAGAACAGGAACAACTTGCCAATACTTCGCGTTGATTAAGACGTAGGCAAGATCCTGATTACAGAGCGTTAGAGCAAGACTATAATACTCGACAGCATTCAAGCCGTCGAAGTGATCCTTTAGTTAGAGAACAGGAACAACTTGCCAATACTTCGCGTCGAGCGAGACGTAGGCAAGATCCTGATTACAGAGCGTTAGAGCAAGAATATAATACTCGACAGCATTCAAGCCGTCGAAGTGATCCTATAGTTAGAGAACAGGAACAACTTGCCAATACTTCGCGTCGATCAAGACGCAGGCAAGATCCTGTATATAGAGCCACAGAGCAAGAGCAGAATACTGAACAGCATTCAAGTCGTCGAAATGATCCTTTAGTTAGAGAATAGGAACAACTTGCCAATACTTCGCGTCGACTAAGACGTAGGCAAATTCCTGAGTACCGAGCGATAGAGCAAGACTATAATACTCGACAGCATTCAAGCCGTCGCAGTGATCCTATAGTTAGAGAACAGGAACAACTTGCCAATACTTCGCGTCGATCAAGACGCAGGCAAGATCCTGTATATAGAGCCACAGAGCAAGAGCAGAATACTGAACAGCATTCAAGTCGTCGAAATGATCCTTTAGTTAGAGAACAGGAACAACTTGCCAATACTTCGCGTCGACTAAGACGTAGGCAAATTCCTGAGTACCGAGCGATAGAGCAAGACTATAATACTCGACAGCATTCAAGCCGTCGAAGTGATCCTATAGTAAGAGAACAGGAACAACTTGCCAATACTTTGCGTCGAGCGAGACGTAGGCAAGATCCTGATTACAGAGCGTTAGAGCAAGACTATAATACTCGACAGCATTCAAGCCGTCGAAGTGATCCTTTAGTTAGAGAACAGGAACAACTTGCCAATACTTCGCGTCGATCAAGACGGAGGCAAGATCCTCTATATAGAGCGACAGAGCAAGAGCAGAATACTGAACAGCATTCAAGTCGTCGAAGTGATCCTGTAGTTAGAGAACAGGAACAACTTGCCAATACTTCGCGTCGATTAAGACGTAGGCAAGATCCTGATTACAGAGCGTTAGAGCAAGACTATAATACTCGACAGCATTCAAGTCGTCGAAGTGATCCTATAGTTAGAGAACAGGAACAACTTGCCAATACTTCGCGTCGAGCGAGACGTAGGCAAGATCCTGATTACAGAGCGTTAGAGCAAGACTATAATACTCGACAGCATTCAAGCCGTCGAAGTGATCCTATATTTAGAGAACAGGAACAACTTGCCAATACTTCGCGTCGAGCGAGACGTAGGCAAGATCCTGATTACAGGGCGTTAGAGCAAGACTATAATACTCGACAGCATTCAAGCCGTCGAAGTGATCCTTTAGTTAGAGAACAGGAACAACTTGCCAATACTTTGCGTCGATCAAGACGGAGGCAAGATCCTGATTACAGAGCGTTAGAGCAAGACTATAATACTCGACAGCATTCAAGCCGTCGAAGTGATCCTATAGTAAGAGAACAGGAACAACTTGCCAATACTTTGCGTCGAGCGAGACGTAGGCAAGATCCTGATTACAGAGCGTTAGAGCAAGACTATAATACTCGACAGCATTCAAGCCGTCGAAGTGATCCTATAGTTAGAGAACAGGAGCAACTTGCCAATACTTTGCGTCGAGCGAGACGTAGGCAAATTCCTGAGTACCGAGCGATAGAGCAAGACTATAATACTCGACAGCATTCAAGCCGTCGAAGTGATCCTATAGTAAGAGAACAGGAACAACTTGCCAATACTTTGCGTCGAGCGAGACGTAGGCAAGATCCTGATTACAGAGCGTTAGAGCAAGACTATAATACTCGACAGCATTCAAGCCGTCGAAGTGATCCTTTAGTTAGAGAACAGGAACAACTTGCCAATACTTCGCGTCGATCAAGACGGAGGCAAGATCCTCTATATAGAGCGACAGAGCAAGAGCAGAATACTGAACAGCATTCAAGTCGTCGAAGTGATCCTGTAGTTAGAGAACAGGAACAACTTGCCAATACTTCGCGTCGATTAAGACGTAGGCAAGATCCTGATTACAGAGCGTTAGAGCAAGACTATAATACTCGACAGCATTCAAGTCGTCGAAGTGATCCTATAGTTAGAGAACAGGAACAACTTGCCAATACTTCGCGTCGAGCGAGACGTAGGCAAGATCCTGATTACAGAGCGTTAGAGCAAGACTATAATACTCGACAGCATTCAAGCCGTCGAAGTGATCCTATAGTTAGAGAACAGGAACAACTTGCCAATACTTCGCGTCGATCAAGACGCAGGCAAGATCCTGTACATAGAGCCACAGAGCAAGAGCAGAATACTGAACAGCATTCAAGTCGTCGAAGTGATCCTTTAGTTAGAGAACAGGAACAACTTGCCAATACTTCGCGTCGATCAAGACGGAGGCAAGATCCTGTATATAGAGCGACAGAGCAAGAGCAGCATACTGAACAGCATTCAAGTCGTCGAAGTGATCCTGTAGTTAGAGAACAGGAACAACTTGCCAATACTTCGCGTCGAGCGAGACGTAGGCAAATTCCTGATTACAGGGCGTTAGAGCAAGACTATAATACTCGACAGCATTCAAGCCGTCGACGTGATCATATAGTAAGAGAACAGGAACAACTTGCCAATACTTTGCGTCGAGCGAGACGTAGGCAAGATCCTGATTACAGGGCGTTAGAGCAAGACTATAATACTCGACAGCATTCAAGCCGTCGAAGTGATCCTATAGTTAGAGAACAGGAACAACTTGCCAATACTTCGCGTCGATCAAGACGCAGGCAAGATCCTGTACATAGAGCCACAGAGCAAGAGCAGAATACTGAACAGCATTCAAGTCGACGAAGTGATCCTTTAGTTAGAGAACAGGAACAACTTGCCAATACTTTGCGTCGAGCGAGACGTAGGCAAGATCCTGATTACAGGGCATTAGAGCAAGACTATAATACTCGACAGCATTCAAGCCGTTGAAGTGATCCTATAGTTAGAGAACAGGAACAACTTGCCAATACTTCGCGTCGATCAAGACGCAGGCAAGATCCTGTACATAGAGCCACAGAGCAAGAGCAGAATACTGAACAGCATTCAAGTCGACGAAGTGATCCTTTAGTTAGAGAACAGGAACAACTTGCCAATACTTCGCGTCGATCAAGACGGAGGCAAGATTCTGATTACAGAGCATTAGAGCAAGACTATAATATTCGACAGCATTCAAGCCGTTGAAGTGATCCTATAGTTAGAGAACAGGAACAACTTGCCAATACTTCGCGTCGATCAAGACGCAGGCAAGATCCTGTATATAGAGCGACAGAGCAAGAGCAGAATACTGAACAGCATTCAAGTCGTCGAAGTGATCCTTTAGTTAGAGAACTGGAACAACTTGCCAATACTTTGCGTCGAGTGAGACGTAGGCAAGATCCTGATTACAGGGCGTTAGAGCAAGACTATAATACTCGACAGCATGCAAGCCGTCGAAGTGATCCTATAGTTAGAGAACAGGAACAACTTGCCAATACTTCGCGTCGATCAAGACGCAGGCAAGATCCTGTATATTGAGCGACAGAGCAAGAGCAGAATACTGAACAGCATTCAAGTCGTCGAAGTGATCCTTTAGTTAGTGAACAGGAACAACTTGCCAATACTTCTCGTCGATCAAGACGCAGGCAAGATCCTGTATATAGAGCGACAGAGCAAGAGCAGAATACTGAACAGCATTCAAGTCGTCGAAGTGATCCTTTAGTTAGAGAACTGGAACAACTTGCCAATACTTTGCGTCGAGTGAGACGTAGGCAAGATCCTGATTACAGGGCGTTAGAGCAAGACTATAATACTCGACAGCATGCAAGCCGTCGAAGTGATCCTATAGTTAGAGAACAGGAACAACTTGCCAATACTTCGCGTCGATCAAGACGCAGGCAAGATCCTGTATATTGAGCGACAGAGCAAGAGCAGAATACTGAACAGCATTCAAGTCGTCGAAGTGATCCTTTAGTTAGTGAACAGGAACAACTTGCCAATACTTCGCGTCGATCAAGACGCAGGCAAGATCCTGTATATAGAGCAGCAGAGCAGGCACAGAATACTGCACTTCACTCTCAAAGCAGACAAAATTTTGGTCGAAGAGTTTTAGAAAGGTTAAGGGACAGGCTGTCACGGTCTCGGGTTAGACATAACGCTACTCGGCGACTTATAGAACAAGCTCGTAATACAAGTGCAAGGCGAAGTGCGCGATTGCAATCACGTCAAAAGGCATTTGGTGCTAGTCAAAGTGTGTCTCAGCGGGTTATACAGTTCAGAAATATAATAGAAAATAGAATAAAAGAAAATCTACGAAATGCTATTCGTAATAGCCAGGCTCGCGCCGAAATACTTCCAGAGAATAGCGAACTTCGAAGGTTAAATAATAGTTTATCTAAATGTATAAACAATTATAATATACATGTTAAGCAGGGTCCAGATCAGGTTTGCGTTTGTGGCTTGTAGTTTCCACACCAAGTCGTTAAAATTATTAGAGATTTTGTTGAAAGTAAATATAGTGCTGAAGACAGTGAAGATATTTTAAGTTTTTCTTCAATTTTCCCAGCTTCAAATAATATATACACTTTATGCAAAACATGTAGTACAAGTGTAAAATTGGGCAAAAAAAACAAAGTCAGCTATTTCAAATGGTCTAGATTTTCCAGAGCTACCTGAATGCTTAAAGGATTTAACTCCATTAGAAGAAACACTTATTGCTCCCCGCCTTCCTTTCATGATAATTAAGTCATTAGGGTATGGTCGTCAAACTGCAATTAAAGGAGCTGTGGTTAATGTACCCATACCTGTAGACAATGTGGTAACATCCCTTCCAAGGGCATTTCATGAAGCTGAGGTTATTCAGATATACCTTAAGCGAAGAATGGAATACAGGCATGATTTCATGGCTGAAACCATTAGGCCTTCTAAAATTATAGGGGCTATTAGGTATTTGATCAATACAGAGCTTTATAGGAAACATCAAGTTACTGTCAACGAGCAGTGGATGTCTTCCTTTTCTTCCGATAATGTACCATTTGTAGCATCAGCTGTTGATAGAGATTTTGTTTCGCAACTTCTGGAGCAGACAGATCAAGCTGGCGTATAAGGGCAAAATGATTTTCAAGAGGAATTGTTAAATCCTGAATGCCAGGAAACATTGCTAGAAAATATTCTTGTTGAAAATATTGCTCTGCAGAGAATTGTTATCGCACCTGGGGAAGGACAACATCCTTTAGATATGATTCAGGATAGTGATTCTGAAGAGCTCTCTTTCCCAAAAATCTTTGTTGGTTTAAAAAGGAAATGTAAGGAGAGTTTTACAACTATTGTCAGGTCGGAGCTTAGAAACTTTGATAGAAGAGGCTGTAGGAGTGATAAATTATTTCTTAACTATAAAAAGTTGAAAATTATTAATATTAGGAACAATACCTCCATTTGCTTACGTAAGCATAGCGCAACTGCTCTATTGAGGACCATTTAAATAATTTAATTCGTCACGATGATGGCTATAGGGTATTTAAGGGTATTAGAACATCTCCTGCTCATTGGGAAGCGGAAAAAAGAAAGTTATGGCAATGATAAGGCAGTTTGGTCTACCGACATTTTTTATAACTTTTTCAGCAGCTGAGACCAGATGGACAGAACTTTTAGTTTTATTGTCTAAAAATGTAGACAGTTTAATAATATCAGAAGAGCAAGCAGCTAATTTAAGTTTTGACGATAAAGCTCGTCTTATTAGATCTGACCCGGTTACTTGCGCAAGATATTTTGATTTTCGCTATAGGCAGGTTTTAAAACTAATGAAAATGGATGGTGGTATTTTCGGTTGCCACTACGTCATTAGGTTTTACTGGCGGGTTGAGTTTCAGCAGAGAGGCTCTCCCCACATACATGGAATTTTTTGGCTGAAAGACGCACCAAAGTTTGAATTGACTGATGAGTTAAGCATTCCTCCAGTAAAGAGTTTTGTTGATCAGTTTATTACAACCGAAGTGAATAACCCAGATGTGGCTTCATTTTTGGAATACCAAATCCACAATCACGGGCACTCATGTAGGCGAGAAGTTAGATCACAAAGAATATGTAGATTCGGGATACCATACCCTCCTCTGCCCCAAACTGAAATTCTTTTTCCATTAGAGGAAAATATTCCAAATTTAGATGTACATGGCAAAAATTTTGAAAAAATCCAGTGCATATTAGAATATCCATTTGATCGTGCAACTACTGATTTACTTTGCGATTTCAACAGTTTTTTGGGTCATGATCAGCTTAACCTCTCCTATGAATGCTATATAAATGCACTTCGGTCGACTTTAAAAAAATATTTTTAAACCCTTACGCCTGCTGCAGCTATGTAGTAAATTATATTAACAAGTCCCAGATGGGTATCTCCAAATTGATGCGTGAAGCAGTCAGTGAAATTAGCAGGGGAAATGTTACTTTATTTCGGGCACTGAAATATCAGCCAAAGAAACGGTTTACTGCTGTTTGGGTATGCATTTATCCGAAAGCAGTAACGCTGAAGTATATATTAATACTTCGCTCCCAGCACATCGGGTTAGAATACTTAAGTCTAGGCAACAGTTGCAAAATTTGCCCGATAATTCAACTGATATATTTTTATTGGGTCTTATAGAGCATTATGTTCAACGACCTGAAGCTCTAGAAAATGTATGCTTAGCCGATTTTGCGGCTTTTTATACATTTAGCAAACAACAAACTGTAACTATAAAAAATAGACATGAAAATGTATGTTTAGCCGATTTTGCGGCTTTTTATACATTTAGCAAACAACAAACTGTAACTATAAAAAATAGACATGATTTCGATAATCTTGATATACCCAGTATATCACAAACTCGAAATTTCATGCTACGCGATGGCAGTGGTTTTGTTAGAAAAAGACAAAGTCCAAGCATATTTAGATATAGAAGATTTAATATAAATACTGATAGATGTAATTATTTTAGAGAGGTCGTAATGCTATACTTCCCTTGAAGAAATGAGCACATAGACCTAGGCATGAGGGATTGCGAAACGTTTTATTGTCAGAACCTTGAAGCTATAAATATCAATCCTAGAAAGTACAATTCTTTAGATGATAGCGAATTGCAAAATGCTCTTGAAAATCTAGCTCAGAACGAAAATGAGGAAACTTTTGAAAATCAAGTCGTAAACGAAAGATTTAGGGTATTGGGATTGCCTGAAATTAATTCACAATTAAACGTTTTAAACATTAATGAAAGTGATGAGACTACAGACTTAGGAGATAATAATGTAAGGGTCATTAAACTTCCACCTTTAGTTTCTCCTGAAATATTGTCCGATATTGTCAGGTCGCTTAATTTAAAGCAAAAGACATACTTTAATCATGTTTTGCACAATGCCAAAAACAATTCTGTGTTTTATGAATTTATTGGAGGTGGTGCAGGTGTCGGAAAAGTCGGCTTATATTAGCTATATATCAGTCATTATCAGTAATGTACAATAGCAAGCCAGGAAGTCTTCCAACAATTAAGATTTTACTGTGTACCCCTACAGGAAAAGCTGCGTTTGGTATAGGCGGATCAACCTTGCATTCCATGTTTTCACTCCCAGTTAATCAATCTGGTTCAAATTCAAGGCCCTTAAGTCATGATCTAATGGACACATTACATTCAAAGTTGATAGACCTCAAAATTATTATTATTGATGAAATTTCAATGGTAAGGTCAAAAATGTTTTCTCAGTTAGATTCACGATTAAGGCAGATTTTCAAAAATACTTCTCCTTTTGGTGGCATTTCTGTAATGGTTTTCGATGATTTACGCCAACTTTCCCCAGTAGGTGATCGTTGGATTTTTGAATCCAATTCTAATGATCCCTACAGTTAAATTTATGCTTCATTTTGAACTTACAGAAATGATGAGATAACGGGAAGAATAATCTTTCGCTACTGCCTTGAATATGGCATCGGGAACCATGACAACCGATGATATTAGTTTAGTTTGCTCTCGTATTTGTCAGCCAGCAGAGGTGCCCAATGATGCAATTCATTTATTTAACAGTAATGCAGCCACTCAATATGATTCCGACTGATTCATTTTTTTCTACCACTGTTGACTTTGTAAAAGAATCCCACTTAACAAATGCTAATAGGCAAAGAATTCTAGACGCCGTTAATAGTTTTAGGTGCTCGGAAACACAGGGATTGTGTATGTCTCTTCAATTAAAAACCCCTGCAAAATATATGATTACGGTTAATATAGATACTGCAGATGGTTTAGTTAACGGAGCAACAGGCATGTTAATACAAATTGATTTGGATTCCTCCAATACCCCAAATACGTTATGGATGAAATTTGCTGACGATAATATAGGAATACTTGCTCGATCAAAGTTGAGACATCATACTGAAAGCTTCTCGACTCCTATTCAAAAGGTAGTTAAAAGCTTTCAGTATCGACGAAACGAGCAAGTTTCTATTGACCGAAAGCAGTTTCCAATTGTACCTGCAGAAGGAATAACAATCCATAAAAGTCAGGGAGCTACATATAGCAAAGTGGTGGTCCACACTTGCCCGAGAATGCAGCGCGCTTCAATATACGTAGCATGTAGTAGGGCAACAACTGCATCGGGGCTATTTATTATAGATTTTGTGACTCCCAAAACTCCGAGATAAGGTGCAAAATCAAATTTTGCAATTACGGAGTGTGAAGCAGCTTCGATCACATTATGATCATTTAGTTGATAGTTCCACTCTTGACATATTCCTTCATAATACTGAGAGCATTCATTCATTAGTATTCAAGACATTCGGTCCGATATACTAATGTTTAAGTCGTCAGTTTTATGTTTCGTTGAGACGTCCACCAAGAGACGAACCAAGAGGGGTATAATTATTTATGTTACGAATGAAATTTTAAATAATATTTCAAGCTACTTAAGTGGTAGAAAAATATGCGGGTCAGCAGTTTTTGAATATGCGCTATTTCGATATTAGACGTTAAGCTTTATTGTAGCTTATAAAAGTCCTTCTTATTCATTACCACAATTTGTAACTTTGAGGAACTGTTTCTTCAACATTCATTTCTGAATGAAAATTGTTTAATTGTGGAGACTTTAACTTATGTTTGAGCAGGTTCGAAACATCCAGAACCTTTTCCAATTATTTATTTGGAAAAAGCTTTAGACGCCTGCTCGATTTGAAGACGTCTACAACCACTTCCGTTTCAAATATTGATTGGACGTTTTCAAATTTATCCAGTCAGGTAATTTCCGCTAGGACATTTAAAACCATTTATAGTTACCACAGTGCTATTTCTATAAGTGTTTAGGATAGTGTTTAATGGTTTTAAATGAAAAAAACAATTTTTTTAAACATAAATCAATAAATATATAAATATTACGTTTTTAGGTATTGTATACAATAGGCAATAATATTAAGATATATTTAATAATTTATTGTAGTAATAACTAATAAATGAATAATAAACCAAAAGCCAACAATATTTGATTACCTGGGGTTCAGGGTATTTTCTAGTCGAGCATTCTCGACTAGAGTTTTCTTACTTGTTTTTTTTTTTGTTTTTTTTTTTTTTTTTTTTTATTAAAGTTAAATCAAAGATTCATATAAATCATTTTTGTCAGTATAAGATTAAAGTATATTTATGTGATAAAAATGTGTTGTATGCAACAAACATCTTCAATTTTTATCTTCTTTATCGGTTTTTCTGAGCAATCTGTGATTGTTTTACAATTTTGAAGATTTAGATATTCACTATGATATTTAGGTGGTATACTATTTTCATTACATAAATTTTTTAAATCTAAAATACTTAACTTGCTCTTATATAAACTTTTAATGTTCTGAAACCATTCGGTATCTAAAGTTGATTTTGCTGTAGTGTGCATGCACTTCAAAACAATTTTTTCTTTAATACGTGGGATATATGGTTTCTTATCGAAAATGTTCTTAAATGTTCCAAAATGCAGTTTAATTAAATTGTAAAAATGGTGAGAAGGGGCTTTCAACTTCAGGTATTGAATTATGTAGTGGAAATTTTGATTGAATTTCAAATATTCAAAAGAACACTGCATTTTATCCGATGGCTTTGAAAGATTTGTACAAACTTCACAATCTGTTTTTTGCAAAAGCTTGTGCAGCAGATAGCCAGCATAATATCGCAATACATTTTTATTGAAAGTATTTTGTATATTAGCAATCGTGGCATCTAATGACAATTCTATTTCTATATCAGCATCTAAAGGTTTAATATCTGCAGAATTATGACGTGAATTATATTGGTCATGGAATTCAGAAAGTTGAGATCCATTATCTTTTATGACATTGTCCAACATGAGGTTTTCATCTGGAATGCAATGTCCAGACACAAAAGCAGATGTCAACATCTTCATAGATAACATTTTTGGTAATTTGGGATTACATTCAAATATGGTGAATTTGTATTGGTTGCTGCTCGACTTCTAATTAAATGAAATAAATTTTCTAATGGGTCTTGGTTCAATTTGGATGTGATATCAATTACAATATCATTGTCACTCCAAGCATTTTCCGCCAAAGCAATTACCGATGAGATTGTAATAATTATCCCATCAATACAATATAGTTTATGTGGATAATGAGGACCTTGAAAATAATCACGCATTTTCTGAATGTATTCATGAATATTATTATTTTTCCTAAGAGAACATCTGTAAGGACTCCTATCAAATAAAATATGGCTATTAAAACAATCAAAAAGGATTATTCAGTTTCTCAATAAATATTGCCGTTGTAACTGCACTGTCTTTGCAATCAGCAAACCCTCCTGAATCGATGACTGTGCGTATTGCAGCAGCTACACTATGGCTAAAGACTTGTGTGGCAAATTTAACTTCCATTTTCTCAAAACAATGCGGACTAACATGTTTTAAAGTCAATTTCGGACATAGATGTGTTCAATTTTTGGGGTCAGTTTCCTACAATTTTCTAATAATTCCCTTCTGGTGTTAAAATATTATTCTTTAGAAAAAAAAAATATTATTCTGAGAGATTTCACTTGATGCGGTGCCTCAAATATTGCAAGAAGTTCTTCACCATTGACGTTAAATCAATACCTTATCTATTAAAAACTGATCTATTATTGGATATCTGATCGCAAACAACGGCTTTGACATTAAGCCCCAATGCTTGCGATAATACAATATTTTTTTCAACTTTATTTTTGAGGTCAGTATATTTTATGCCACGAGCTGAAACCGTATAACTTAAAACATACTTCCAGTTCTCAAAAAGACCCTTAACAAGGAAAACACAGACTTGCTGTCCTAAAAACTTGCTCTTCTTACATAATCGTTAAGAGATTAATTGTACTGAAGACCTCTTTTTACTTTGAGCTCATCGAAAACTAATACGGCATATTTTCCCTTGTCGCTCATTTTTGCTAATAACTCGATTAAATCCAGGAAGTACATTTTTCGAAATCGCCCATCGATTTAATGATTTACATGGGAGTCCTAAATTAAGAACATACCTAAGATAATCACATGCCATAGCTAAATAAAAATTAATATTTTGGGAAATTGCCTTATTATAAACATGATTATTTTTCAAAAGTATTGTACATAATACCTATGATTGTGCAGAAACATGTGGAATATCGTTAATTGTCGTGAAGAAATTGGCATTTTTTTTTACCTTTTTAATTCTATAAGAAGAGTTTCTGTATCTAGAAGCATTTTAAAGCTAAATATCTTTTCTTTAAATTAATGAATTTTTTCTGTACCTTTTTAAGGTCTACTCCCATATGATAATATTTTCTCCTATGATATACCTCATTTTGGTCTTTTTAAACAATTTGAACAAAAAGGAGACCACCCAACGCTTAAATCTTGCCACAATTGACTTAATAAATAGCTGCCAAAGCTCAAAAGATTTTTCAAATTTACTTCCTCGTCCTTTTCATTCTGAGCTATTTTGATCTGTTGTTCTGTGGCACATGAGTTAACAAACTCATCCAAATTATTATTATTATTCTTTTCTTTATCTAAATTATTCTTTTCGTAGCTATATATAATAATCCTCTTCCTGAATGTTGTTGGAATAAATCTCATCATTTATCATTTAAGGTCGATATTATTGTGTAAATTACATGATTTGATCCACTAAATCTCCTTTGGTGAAAACGAAAATAATCTAAATCGAAAATTAATAAAGCTTTTTCTATAACTCGCACCACACGTAATTTCCTTATAGCACTTGATTTAGCCACTCGATTCTTAGCAATAGAAAAAACACTGAAGCAGAAATGGGAATGGGCCTCGTTTTTGAGGTACGGCACGGCTCAAGCATGACTGGTAAAAACTGAGGTCCAGCACGGCACGGACACGCACGGGAGCTTTTAATAAAACAAGTAAGGAAGCTCTAGTCGAGACTGCTCGACTAGGAGATACCCTGATCCCTACAAAGAGCTGGTATTCACGTACGTATAAGCACGCGCTCTGCTAACTGCGCAGTAAGCAGCGACTGCGCTTGGGCTGCGCTTCAGTGTGGGCAATACTATGAGAATTTTGTTGCTGAATAATTTCTCTTGTGGTAGGACTATCTCCATGAAACTTTCAGAACGTGATCATAATATGCATATGTGTATACATTCCAAAGCACAAGTCTCTAGTAGTTAAAATACGTTTTTTGCAAATTCTGGGCGAAGGGGGCGTGGCATCCAAAAATAAATGACAAAATTTGCGTATTGATCAGATGTATATACACACCATATCTGAAGTCTTTAGGTCTTAAATTATCAATTTTACGCTGAATAAACAAAATGAATTTATCGATTATTCTTGATAAAAAAGGAATCGGGCGAGTTATCGAAAAAATATGACAAACTTGTACTGCGTATGTTATACAAGAGTATGCATACAAAATTTGAAGTCTCTAGCTCTTATACGGATGGACGGACAGACAGGGCTATATCGACTCAGCTCATCGTGCTGATCAAGAATATATATACTTCATGGGGTCTGCCACGCTTCCTTCTGCCTGTTACATACTTTTACAAAACCATTATACTGATTTCCCATTTTTAATAGGATCAGGGTATAAAAATGCCAAACTGAGTCAAATACGGCTTTGATATCCAGCAGTACCATTCCCGTTGACATAGAACTAGAAAAATTATAAGAAAGTCCATGCCTTTGAAGCTGAAGTAAGCGCTAAGGTCAAGAAATGTGACTTATGCTCTAAAGAGAATCATCCTGTTCGATTGTGTCCTCGCTTTCTGCAAATGTCCATTGCAGCACGAGGCACCTATATAAAGCGAAAGCAGCTGTGTTTGAATTGCTTCGCGCAAGGCCATCAGCTGCGCGACTGTACTAGCATCCACAATTGCGCCAGATACAAAGGTAGGCATAATACTCTACTCCATCGGGAAGGTACCGCAACGACCAGCTCCTCAACCACGGGTTTTGTAACTCCTCGTCCGTCCGAAGCATCGCCTAATATCCAAACTTATTTTACGGCTAACACCCAAGGTGTCCTGCTCGGTACGGTGGTAATTGACGTGTGCTACTTAGGAGCCACGTATCCCGCCCGAGCTCTCGTCGATTCGGGGTCCGAGGCAACATTCATTTCCGAAAGGTTGTTCCGCCTAATGAAGCTACCTTTTCGACCTGTGCAAACAAAGGTGTCCGACCTAGGCCACTCTGTGGCGGCCCAGTCACAGAAACTCTGTGACTTCCATATTGGGACCCAGTTAAAACCGAAGCTTCGAATCGAAGCATCTGCGCTCGTCCTCCCACGTCTATCCGGCAATCTGCCATCATATCCAATCCCGCAGCGGCTTTTGGATAACCTTCCCAATATCCCATTAGCTGATCCCTTGTTTTTCAAGAGCGCCCAAATTGATGTTCTCTTGAGTGCGGATATCCTTCCGTCGATCAGGCAAGAGACGATCTTTGGCTGGATCCTTACTGGTCCAGTCACACAAAATTCCCAAGAAACTGTTTCCGCATTCATGACTCGAGTTATCTTCTCTGAAGATGAGAAGCTCGACCACCTCGTGTCCAAATTCTGGGGGGTGGAGGATGTACCCAAGGTAGCCAGTGAGCCTGACTTGGTGTGTGCGGGCAATTTTGTCCGAACCACAAGAAGAGACAGCTCTGGCTCCTATGTTGTGACCCTCCCCTTCAAAAATCCCAACAAAATTGACCTGGGGCATTCGCGTTCCATCGCACTTGGGCAGTTTCTTAAAAACGAGAGCCGATTAGGAAAAAATCCGATACTCAAGGCCGAATACGAAGCTATCCTGCAAGAGTATCTCGACCTGGGTCATATGAGGCCAGTTTCTCCATACTGCGATACCGCAAATGTAAACCGCACCATGTGGTATTCAAGCCCGACAGCACCACCACCAAAGTGAGGGTGGTGTTCAATGCATCGTGCCCATCCTCCAATGGGAAAAGCCTGAACGATTTTCTTCACTCAGGCCCGGTCCTTCAGTCGGACCTCACCATGCAGATCCTTCAATAGCGATACTATAGATATGTGTTCAATGCTGATATCACAAAAATGTATCGTGTTGTGCCCAAACACATCCCATTCCAACTCATCCTTGCCCGCAAGCCTGATGGCAACATCGGCGACTACGAGCTGAACACCGTCACTTTCGGAGTGAATTGCGCTCCCTTCCTGGCTTTGAGAGTCCTCAAAAAGCTCGCACACGACGTGAGATCCCGGCTACCTCTCGCCAGCAAGGTCATCTCCGAGTGCATGTACGTCGACGACGTGCTTGCAGGGGCGCATTCTAAAGAAGTTCTTGATAGTGCGGGGTTCCCGCTGCGGAAGTGGACTCTTGGCATTCGTTGGCAAGCTCATTTCGATGAGTTTTTCTTTTCGCCGTCCGACATTCCTTTTCAGGTGTCTTACACTAAACGAAGCGTGCTTTCGCAGGCTTCGAAGTTGTTCGACCCTGCCGGTTGGTTGGCCCCCTTCGTCGTGCGTGCAAAGATCTTTATGCAAGAACTTTGGTTGCAAGGACTGGATTGGGACCAACCGCTACCTGCCGGCCTCCGCCAACAATGGCAAGAGTTCTTGGGCGGTTATCCAACGCTCCGCATACCTCGCTGGGTGCATTTTCAACCCGGGACCAAGGTTCAATACCATGGTTTCTGTGATGCCTCAGAACGCGCCTACGGCGCCATCTATGTGCAAATTGAACACGGCGACCAAGTTTCCACCAATCTGCTCGTTGCAAAAACGCGCGTGGCCCCAATCACTGTCCATACCCCGTTTGGAACTGTGCGGCGCCGTTCTTCTGGCTGACCTATGTTCCATAGTGCTTCCGGCATCCCCGGCAGTTAACTTCCAGTCCTTTTTTTTGGACAGACTCGGCATCGTCCTGGCCTGGCTTAACAAGCCACCTTGCAAATGGACGACTTTCGTCGCCAATCGGGTTAGTAAGATCACCGAAATCACTAACCCTGGGGAGTGGGCCCACGTCCGATCCGAACAGAACCCAGCAGATCTCGCAAGCCGGGGAGTTGATCCACGAGAGCTCTATTTAAGCTCTTTATGGTTCCATGGTCCGGAATGGCTCCGACTTCCCCAAGATCAGTGGCTAATGACGCCAGCCCCACCTCTCAAGACCACAGAGGAACAAAATCTCATCAAATGCCTCATTGCAAGTCCGTCTACTGCCCCTGAGTTCATAAGCAGGTTCTCCGAACTCAACCGGTCTCTCCGGGTTACCGAGTGGCGGACGTTCTTACCACACGAGGTGTCGTCAGCAGACCCGTCCACAAGTTGGTCATCCTACCAACGGGCGACACTAGGCCTGTGATGTCCAGCTGACTCTTTGCTATCCGCACAACATTTTTCCTCGCCCTATACATATCACCTTCTTACATTCCAGCCATGACGCCATCCTATGACGCACAACCATCCGGCTCCAACTCCTTCCGGTGCCGCGTGTGCAGAGGGGTCCTGCCGGCCGAGAAACGTTTGCGCGCGGTATTGATCAACAAGTACTGCGCGAACTGCCTGGCACATTAACACTTAGGGCAGTCTTGCCGCTGCAAGGGGGGGTGCAAAACGTGCGGGCAAAAGCATCACACGTTGTTGCATCTCCCAAGAACTCGTCGACGTCGTCGCACCTCGAAGTGTCGCCTCTCCGCAATTCCTAACAGTTCGGCCACTCCTCCGCTGACGTCCCTAATGCAACACAAGGTCGTGAGCATCCTCCCGACGGCCATAATTGCCTTGCAAGCAGAGGAGAAGCTGTTCGACGTGAGGGCTCTGATCGACCCGTGTAGCCCTACCACTCGGATCCACGCTTCATTGGCAAGGATCATGGGTCTTTCCGTCACCAGCGTCGGTCCGGGAGAAGTCTGCACGGCTGTCATCCAATCGAAGGCCGCCGAGTTCTCCCACGACGTCATCTTCCAGCTGGACCCCCAGCTGAACTGCCGGACGCCACTCCGGCCGATCGAGCGTGAAGCCAGCCCGCCTGGAATCACGCATGCCGACAGCAGTTGGGCTCGCCCCAGCTCGCTGTTCATTGTGCTGGGGGCTGACGTGTATCCTCACGTCATCCTTCCGGGAATCGTCCCCAGCACTAACGGCCTTCCCATAGCCCAGAACACGGTGTTTGGGTGGGTCCTTTCGGGCTCATGCCCATGAGCCTTTTGCCTACGTCCAACTTTGCAACCTTGCAAGGGGGGGAGTATGTTAATGCCAGATCCCATTAACAAGAACTGCTCCTCCCCCACACAGCCCGGTAATGTTATTAACAGCCTGCTGTTAATAACATAGCAGCGGGCGCTCAGTACTTGGCGCTTCGCTAAGTACGCTCTCCAACTTTTACTCTCCTTTTACAAGTGCAAATGTTCGCGCGTTTTTTAACCCCGTTCAATAAAGTGAATTACAATTTGCAACCAAATTCGCGAGTTTTTTTTTTTCTTAATCAAGCTATCCAGCGTCAGCCCCACACATTGGGTATTACACTGGACAAAGGACTTACTTTTAAGGACCATATAAAGCTTATCTTTAATCTTCAATGGCATCATTCCACGTTTGAGCTACATTGTCGAGCAAATGCTGGTATTAGACTGTCGCAAAAATTCATAGCCAAGTGTCAGGAATCAAAATATTCGCATATAAAAGACCTGGCAGAGACTTGTTGTTTTAGTATTATTTAGTGTTTAATTTAATTTATTTGAGCTTGTAGTAAATAACCTTGGGGTTTTTTATTTATTTGTTTTCTGTATTGTATGTTATGTTTGTAAATAAATATCTAAGTAGAAAAGGCTTAGTTCTTAGTCTTAAACTTTTAAATCATTGTAAGATACCATTCACAAAAATCTGAAGTTGTAACAAAGAAGTGAAGTAAATTTAATTGAATTGAATTGAATTTATTCAGGATTAATGATCTGCGATTGTGGCAGCATTGCGATTGGTGTTGGCGTGATTGTGGCGGCATTGCGATTAGTGTTGGCGTGATCGTGAGCGACGTGATCCTTGATTTGCGATGGAGAAACATCTTAATAGTGAGTTGATCTTTACACACAAATATCAAAGCTTCAAATGTAAAATTTTTCCCTTATATGAACATCAAAAGAGGAATCTTGAGCTCAATCGTCAAAACGTAAGCGGCAAAGCTCTAATGTTTGGCAACCCTTTTAAAAACATACGCATCAAAAGCCCTCTGCTATTATTGTGATTGCACTAGACGTTCAGTCGTTTAACATCGTCAGTGACAAGGGTTCCGAGATTTAATGTTTGAATCGGATCCTCGTTATGTATTACCTTCCTAAACTTACCTTACCTTACATCTCTAATGTATCCCTACCAAATCTCTATGAGTGCTTAACGGAAAGACTTCAATCTACCTTGGAATATGTGGAGTAAGTATCAATCACAACATACGGTTGAACTTCCGAATCAAATGAAGGTTATTGGACTATAACTTGTCATTTTCTTGATTCTGAATTCAAACTTAACTCAGTAGCTCTTGGGTCTGATGTAAAAAGCATCATAAAAAGGGCGTGCGAAATTCTTGAAATTAAGCATTTTCCATGTGCTGCATATACTATAAACCTTTTAATCCAAGATGTTTTAAAGCTTGAAGTTCTTGGAGCAATCCCTGCTAGATGTAAGACTATTGTATCCTTTATGAACCGCAGCACTGATGCAATGAAAAAATTTAAGCAGGCACAAAATGTTGCAAACCCCATTGGCTTAATTCAGGAAGTACCAACTCGTTGAAATAGTGATTAGCAAATGATAAAGCGACTTCTAGTACCGAATGTATCTTGTCATCTGTCTTGTTGTGCACGATTAAGGCTCCAATGTCATTTTCCGCAGAAGATATCAATATATTAAAGGAACTTTCGGAGCTTCTGTCTCCATTTGACGATGCCACTCTGATTATTTCCGGATGCAAGAGTATAACTATTTCCCTTATTTCTGTGATTTGTGAGATTCACAATAAACAACAAAGCTTGAAATGTTATCTCGAAACCGCCCCAATTAATGAGCCGTTTAAATGATAGACTTGCCCACTCGGAAAGTTTGTCGGATTGCTACAGTAATCGACCCCAGATTCAAAAAAGATGGCTTCAAGTGCATTTCAAAAGCAGGTCAGGCCGGTAAAGCCTTGGAACAGGAGTTTGTACACTGTCTTGTCAAGGACTCAAAGGAAGCAGCTATCACCAGATGATCACGCAATGCCACCAACTCCTTCGAAACTAATGATTGTCAACAAGAAATTTAATATCGTTAAAGACATTTAATATACCTGAAAATCATACCAATGAAATGATCTCTTTCTTTCCAATTTTGTATATCTCCTTTTGAATGAAAAAACTTTTTTGTAAGCATTTTTTTTCTGAATAAAAATAGTGTTTTTCGTTTTAATATTTACTAATTTTCTTTATATTCATTTAAAGCAAAGGCCTGTAAAAACAGGGACCGTATGTAAGGCGGCTTACCCGCGCACCGCCTCACAGCAAGTAATTTTGTAGTGTGTAAGTTAGGATAGGGAATTTTGTAGTGTGTAAGTTAGGATAGAGAGTTTTGTAGCGTGTAAGTTAGGATAAGGGATTTGGTAGCAGCTAAGAATTTTTTAGCATGTAAGAAATTTTGTTAGAATAAGTGAGATTTGAATTTTTGAATTGTTCGCGGGCGCGCCCCGCCGGTGATCGGCAATGCAACTCTGCCCGGCGTGGAGAGTCGGTGTGGGGAGTTGCATTGCCGACGCCGTGGCGAATTTGACGGCCACGCACGCGAGCGGCCGAAGGTGGCGAGGCAGTCGGAGTTAGAGAGCGCGAAGACTAACACGTGAATTTTCTAGTGTGAAGAGCGGACCCGATCGGTGAAAAAAATAGTATAACATAAAGGGAAATTGAAATAAATTATAACGAAACTGGAAGAGTAAGTTGTATTTCATCCGCCCTCCACACGTCCTTAACCTTCACCTTGCACCTTAACACGTGTTCTTCGTGTGCGGCTCTGCCCCTCCAAAGGCACGTGTTCCCCTTCCACGCCCTGACCTCCGCCCACGGGCGAAGCGTTGAGTGCACCTCTCGGCGCCACTCAGCTTCAGCCGCTTTGCGAGCACGCGCGTGAGCGTGACGGTTAATCCGTTTTCACCACCTCACTCCCGCCCGCGTCTCTCAAATAAATAAATTTCTTGTAAGCGGACCCTGGGCAGGCCGAGCCTACCCCAGCTGAAAAAAATTGTAACCTTACAAGTGGCGCTCGAGCAGGGACCGGGTCAGAGTGCGGCAGTGCGAAAGGAAAAAAGTGAAACGGCAAAGAAGTAAGAAAAAAGAAACCCACGCACGAAGGTCGAAGAGAACGCGCATAGAAAATTCTTAAATATAACCACACGTGGACTGCACTCTGCGGGCGCGACTTTCCAGAGAGCCTTAGACACGGTCATCGGACCGGACATGGACCCTCATGCGTTTGCCTACCTGGATGATATAGTGGTGGTCGGAGCGACGAAAGAGCAGCACGTGGCGAATCTGAGGGAGGTATTCCAACGGCTGAGAAAGGCCAACCTGCGAGTGAATCACAAGAAATGCAACTTTTTCAGGGAGAGACTGGTCTATCTTGGCCATGTTGTAAGCGGAGAGGGGATCTGACCTGAACCCGCGAATGTTGAGGCGATCCGGAAATTCCCAGCCCCGACGTGCCTCAAGGAGCTGCGGCAGTGTCTAGGGATGGCGTCGTGGTACAGGCGATTCGTACCGAACTTCGCGTCATTGGTGGAGCCGATGACGAGACTCCTAAAGAAGGGTCAACGGTGGTCGTGGGGCGAGGAACAGGAGGAGTCGCTGCAGAGTCTTAAGGAGAGACTGACGACCGCACCCGTGTTGGCGTGTCCCGACTTCTCGGCGCGGTTCGTCCTGCAGACTGACGCTAGCGATTACGGCTTGGTCGCAGTACTCACGCAAGAAGTCGAGGGCCAGGAAAGGGTGATCGCTTACGCCAGTCGGAAACTGTTGAAGGCGGCGCTCAACTACTCGGCGACGGAGAAAGAGTGCCTCGAAATCGTTTGGGCGATCCGAAAGATGAGGTGTTATCTGGAGGGCTACAAGTTCGACGTGATCACGGATCATCTGGCATTGAAGTGGCTCAATTCGATCGAAAGCCCTACGGGCAGGATCGCTCGCTGGGCACTGGAGTTGCAGCAATACCAGTTCGACGGCCATTATCGTCGAGGAAAGTTAAATGTGGTGGCCGACGCACTGTCCCGGCAGCCGGTGGAAAGCTGTCAACAAGCGGTGGAGGACAGCCTTCCATGTAAGTGGATAACGAGGATGCGAGAGAGGATCGGAAAGGAGCCAGAGAAATACGCAGATTACGTAGAGGAGAGCGGGCAGTTGTATCGGAACTTGGGACACTGGATAGACGAAGAGGACTACATTCCCTGGAAACTGTGTGTGCCTGGCAACCAGAGAAGAAGGGTACTGCAGGAGTGCCACGATGCTCCCACGGCCGGGCATCAAGGCGTGAGGAAGACGGCGGCGAGATTGGCGCAAAGGTACTACTGGCCAGGTATGTTCCGGGACGCAGCCAGGTACGTGAGATGCTGCGAGGTGTGCCAGAGGTTCAAGAGCGAGCAACAGAAGCCGGCTGGGCAGATGCTGACTAGGCAGGTGGCAGAGCCGATGGCGGTCCTGTGCGCGGATTTCGTGGCTCCCTTGCCTCGCTCTAAACACGGAAACACGATGCTGTTGGTGTTCCACGACGCGTTCGCCAAGTGGGTGGAACTGGTGCCGTTGAAGAGGGCTACTTCCGCCCTACTGCAGGCTCCCTTCAGGGAACGCATCTTGGGTCGATTTGGGATCCCAAAGGTGTTCGTCTGCGACAACGGCGTCCAGTTCGCGAGCAAAGGTTTAAGGTCGTTTATGGAGTCCTTAGGGGTCAAGCTGCAGTTCACGGCTCCGTATTCACCGCAAGAAAATCCTACGGAGAGGACCAACCGCACCGTGAAGACCATGATAGCGTAATACATCGAGGGCCACCAAAGTTCGTGGGATGAACTGTTGCCCGAGATCTCGCTGGCGGTCAATTCAGGTGTGGCGGATTCCACTGGATTTACGCCCTCCTTCCTGATGATGGGTCGGGAGCCTCGGCTCCCGGCCACACTCTACGATGAGGTCACGCCGGGTTCTGCGACGCGGGAGATCGACCCGACGGAGAGGGAGCGGAAGATGGAGATCTTCGAGGTGGTCCGCAGCAACCTCCAAAGGGCCTCGAAGGACCAGGGCAGGTACTACAATCTGCGCCGACGCGAGTGGAGGCCGACAGTTGGTTCGATGGTCCTACTGCGACAGCACCAATTGTCCAGTGCGGCGGAAGGCTTTGCGGCGAAGTTGGCACCCAAGTTCGACGGCCCCTACAGGGTCGTGCAATTCATTTCCCCCAACGTGGTGCGCGTCGCCCGGCCAGGCGAGCGGAAGAGGTGAGTGACCAACCTCTCGCAGTTGAAAGCATTCTATCGAGACGAGGAGGGGAACGGGGTATCGACGGGAGAGTCCGCGTAACTTTGACCACGGGGCGCAGGAGCCGAGGTCTGCCGCGCGGGGTCGCGAGGTCACTCGGTGACCGTGACGCTAGCCCGGCCACTATCCTCCCTAGATCCCAACTAAATGTGCCACGACAATGCTAACCCAAAGACCCACCCCAGCACAAGAAGAGAAAGAAATGTATAGAAACGACCAACTAACGCTTTTTATTGCAGAGAGACTAAATGGAGGAGGAAATAATCTCCATAAGTAGCAGAGGTGACGCCAGCGAAGCAGAGTGGGAAGATCCGTCAGCTCGTGTGGAGGATCTGAGTAGCGACGGCACGGAGCCATTCCCCCGCGGAGACTCGCAAGAGAGAAGCAGAGCGGGAGGTCAACGCGAGCGACGCCATACTGTTTACCGCTCGACGGGACCATCATGTTGATGCGGGCGGAGTTCACGACGGTGTACGTAGAGGCGCCAGGAATGCGAATGACGCCGCCGTACGTGGAGGAACCCTCATCCCCTCCCCGACCGCCGGCCACGCCAGTACTGGAGATCGACCTTGTCTCGGAGGAGGAGGCTTCGGGGAGGTGGGCCAGCCCAACGCCGTGGACGGCCAGCGAGGAGGACGAGCCCGATGAGGCGCGAGCAGCGGCCAGGTCCCGTCGCGAGGGTGGGACGACGGCAGGGAGCACTGTCCCTCCGTCCTTGACCCCACCCCGGGAAGCGCGACGCGGTCCGAGCCTGGAGGACGAGCGGCGACCCCAGGCGCTCTGTGGACGAGGAGGGGAGACGCCAGAACGACGACTCCCGAGGCCTCCCGCGGCTATGAGGACGTGGAGGCGGGACCGACGTCGCAGCGCCGTGTAGGCAATGAGTTTCCCGACGATGCTCCGCGAGTAGTGGCGCGGTACACGCCCGGAGCGGTGGAGAACCGGAGGTGGCTCTGTGGTCCCGGGCGGGCCCCGTCGGCAAAGCGGAGGCGCCGAGCTCCCAGAGGACCTGACCGAGATCTTCGACGGATGGGAGTCGGACGTGTCCGATTTGATACGGAGGGCGGCCTCGGAGATGGTCGCACTAATACCGTGCGGCTGGAGCGTGCGTCCGGAGGGCACCGTGCTGAGCACGGAGGCCATTGACTTGATAAAGAGGGAGGTGGCGTCCCACCGCCACCATCGGACCCGTCGTCTCCCGTTTGAAGTAAGGGGGGGGGGGGGGGGGTAGTGTAAGGCGGCTTGCCCACGTTGCCGACGCCGCGGTGAATTGGACGGCCACGCACGCGAGCGGCCGAAAGCGGCGAGTCAGTCGGAGTTGGAAAAAGAAAAGAAAAGGACGTGAGTTGAGTTAAGTGAAGAAAATCGTGGATTCTGGAAACCCGTATATAATAAGTTGAAGATTCGAGTGAATTAAATAAATTATAACGAACCGGAAAGTAAGTTGCATTTTCATCTGCCCTCCACTCATCTTTAACCCACACCTTACACCTTAACCCATGTCTCTCACGTGTTCTTCGTGTGCGGCTCTGCCCCTCCGAAGGCACGTGTTCCCCTTCCCCATCCTGACCTCCGCCTACGCGCGAAGCGTTGAGTGCGTCTCTCGGCGCCACTCAGCTTCAGCCGCTTTGCGAGCACGTGCGTGAGCGCGTCGGTTAACTGGCGAATCTTCGGGCGCGGCCCCGTCCCTCCGAAGGCACGCCTTCCTCCCCCCCTTCTCCTCCCACCTCCGTCCACGTGCGAAGCGTTGAGTGCGCCACTTTCCACCGCCTCACTCCCGCCTGCGTCTCTAAAGATATTATAAATTTCTTGTGAGCAAACCCTGGGCAGACTGAGTCTGTCCCAGCTGAAAAATTGCAACCTTACAACTAGTAAAAAATTTCCAAAGTTTTGAATTCTGGGAAAATATGAATGTTTTAAAGATAAAAAAGAAGCTAAATGAGCCGTTTGTCCGACTGTGCAGGGGAGAGATCCACATAAAATTTATTTTTAGAGCTCGATTTGCAATAAGAATTGGTTAACGCAGCATCGTTAAGGTTTTTGTATGCATTGTTTCTTTTATAATTTGGTGATTGATTGTGATGGGTCGTAAACGTGATGCTATTCTCCGCGAGTTTTTTTTTTTAATGTCGAGCAAGAAGTTACGGATTGCAACATTTTTACATTTTTACAATTACATTACTAATTCGAAAAGACATCTTCAGGAGTGTCATGCTGATGAGTACATTTCTGAGTTGTACCAGGAAAAAAGTGCACGGCAGGAGAAGAAAACTAAATTTTCTATTTCAATGTCGACAAGCGACGTCAAAAAAGCGTTCGTACAATTGGCGACAGAGGAAAAAGTCCCATTCTCACTTTTTGATTTTACATCGCTTAAAGTGCTGACATACCAAATTTTTAATGGGTTGCCAATGAGCTCCATTACATCACGGAATGTTATGCATCACGTCACAGAAAAATACGAGAGCGAAAAGTCCGTCTTAAAAGATCGATTTCAAAGTAAGATGATATCGCTCAAAATTGACATTGCTTCCCGACATTCTAAAGGCATTCTGGGTGTAAACGTCCAGTATTACAGAAATCATGCCATTGAAGTGAAGACATTGGGCATAATTGAACTGCAGCAACAACACACAGGGCTCAATTTCAGCATAGAAATCGAAAATATTTTGGCAGAATTTTCGATTTCAAAGCAGCAATTATATACCATAACTTCAGACAATGGTAGAAATGTTATAAATGCAATTGATTGTTTGAACGAAGACCCCGAAAGCGTGCGCAGTATTGATATTGAAAATGAGCAGCTGATGGACAGTATAAATGTATTTTTTTTTTTTTTTTATTTCTTTTATTCGACGTGCTGTTCACTCCTTGCAACTAGCAGTGAACGATTTTTTTAACAAGAGATGCAAGAGATGCAATCGTTGCAAGTGCACGAAAGCTTGTAAAATCGTTGCGCACACCGATGTTCAGGTAAGCATACAATTATCGAATTTAAATTATACCAATGAATAATTTTCCTCTTGTATACTGAAATTAGACTGGCAGAAAGACTGGTAGAAATCTACTACCTCTGTCTGCCATTGATGTACCCACCAAATGGATTTTAACATATGAAATACTAAAAAGTGTATGCACATGGAGTTCATCCGACAACACTTGACAGAAAATTTGTAGCTAACAAAGAAGCAATGGGCTGACATCAAAATTCTGTTGTCTGTGCTGGAGCCGATCTCAGAAGCTACTAAAAATTTGCAAAGCGAACAATTTTTTTTTTGAGGATTTCTTCAAGCTTTTCCTAGAAACCAAATTAATGATTAAGTCTATGACTAGAGACATTCATAGTGAGAATCTAGCCAAAAGCTTGGAGAATCGTGAGGAAAAGCTCACAAAAAATGAAGTTATTCTCTTTGCAATTTATTTGGATCTCAGAATTCGGTGGATTCTTCTTAATAATTCCCTTCAGCTAGCGGCAGCCAAAAATCATTTGGTAGGATTGATGCGCCAAATATAAATAAGCGTCTTCCAGATTTTAAAATCAGTTACTAATTATGTGTATTGTTTTTTTTTTTTTATCAGAGGGGCCAGACAATAGAAAAAGGGACTTCTCCAGAAGGCTCACAGACATCGTTGACTCAACCGGACGATGGCCTTGAGTTGACATCGCAAAGCACATGCTCATTTTTGAACGCTTACTTGAACTCCATTAAGGTTGCGTCTGACTGTGAAGAGTCTGAGGAAGAGGACGAACCGGAGCTTAAATTATCTATAACAAAGATTTATGGGTATTCGCCAAAGCCTATAGACTTAAACGCGGACATTATGTGCTATTGGGAAGACAAAAAGTTCACATATCCACGTTTGTACCGCATTGCCAAGGTAGTTCACTCAGTGCTTGCCACCCAGGTTTCGGCGGAAAGGGCATTTTCTGCTCTTAAGCTTGTGATGACAGATTTAAGACCAATTTTTGAAATTGAAAATTTTACAGTTATGTTACTCTATACCATATATTCCTACTTACTGGGCAAAATTATACATAAATACATATGAATACTATGCCTAAGTATTTAACACCCAACTGCAAAGTTAATAACCACATAATATTAATTTCTAAGAAAGCTATGAAAAAATATATGTAATTCTGTGGCAATTTTGAATGTGGTCAAATTTAAAAATTATTGTTTAACCTAGGTCAGTTTTGTTTATGTTTTTTCAGTTTTGTATGTGTTGGCAATGACCTCAGACAACGAACAACACTATTTGATTATTCACTAGAATTTAATATCTGAAATGTGCACACACTTGCATGGCACCGTTATATCTTGTTTGCCGCTGGAATTTAAGAGAAATCACTTTGCAAAGAAATAATTGAATTACAATAAATATAATTTTGATATTACTTTAAAAATATTTTATAATTTAAGTGTTGTTGTGCTTAATGACGAAGGCGAAAACACATCGTAAGTGAATATTTGTGAGCTTTATTTTAAGGCTGATATAAAGTGAGTCGATTATGTTCATGGCTGACGGCATGCATATGTATGTACATACACGTTTATATATATTTATATGTATAAATACATACATACATACATACATACAAATCGTAGGGAAAATGTAGAGGCTAGGAGAATTGAGCAAGCTGTTAATTCTCAACGTAGATCATCTCGCAGGCAACGATTAGATATTAGCGAGGAAATTGAGGATACCTTACGTAGGGCTAATCGTAGAAGAAATATTGAAATTAGGCGTAGAGAACAGCAACAAAATACGATAGACCACGCGCGAAGACGGACAAACCCCGACCTTAAACAACAAGAACAGTCAGTGGACACTATACGTAGGGCAACTCGTAGGCAAAATGCAGAAATTAGGAGAGTTGAACAGCAACAAAATACAATTGGACGTTCACAAAGACGATCAAATATTAGAGTAAGACAGCAGGAACAGTTGGTGAACCTTATACGCAGAGCGGCACGTAGACAGGATAGGGATTTTAGACTTTCAGAACAGGTGCGTAATAGAAGAATTAGATCCTTACGTCAGCGTGAGCTTGAGAATATTATTTTAATTAGGGAACATGATAGAGTTCGAAGAGCTAGAATACGCAGCAATCGTTTACGTAGGTTAGCAGAGCAAAGTATAAATACAATTAAAAGACGAAATTCTAGAAGAAATATTTCAGTTAATGAGGTATCCCTTCAAAGTGGAGTGGAGCAGCCGAATACCACACTAGTATCTCATTCGATAGATACGTTGATCAATTATTTTAATAAAGTAATTAAACTGGGCCCTGACTAACTTTGCCTTTGCTGCAAGGGGCTTTGGTTTCCACATCAAGTGGACACATTTCCTTCTCAATACATTATTGAGAATAATCAGCATAATGCGCAGATTTTATTTCTGTCGACAAATTTTCCATCAGAGGATGGTATTTACAAATTTTGTAAATCTTGTAGCCGTACAATAAAATCAGGAAAAGTGCCAAAAAATGCCATTACAAATGGCTTAGATTTTCCAAGTCTTCCACAATGCTTAGATGATCTGACACCTTTGGAAGAACGTTTAATATCTCCACAACATTTATGATCATAAAATCTTTATGGCATGAGCGTCAGAGTGCAATAAAAGGAGCTGTTGTTAATGTCCCGATCCCAATCGTCAATGTCGTCACATCACTCCCAAGAGCTTTTCATGAAGCCGAGGTTGTTCAGCTTCACCTCAAACGTAGAATGGAATATAACCATGATTTCATGGCTGAAGCCATTAGGCCATTTAAAATTATTACCGCCATGCGTTTTTTAGTGTTAACACAACTTTATCAGAAGCATACTATTTCTATTAATGAAGAAAGAATGTCTTTTCTTTCATACTGAGACGCAGGAGGCCCAAGAAAATGTAGAAATAGAAGAACTTAATCCAGATGGGCAAGAAACTTTATTAGATAATATTCAGACAGATAATATTAGAGCATTAATGCAAAGAATTCAAATGGCTCCTGGCGAAGGACAAAGACCCCTAGATTTGATTGAATATGCGGATGCTGAGGAATTATTTTTTCCAACTATCTTTGCAGGCAATAAAAGGAAGTGTTCAGTTAGTTATTCAACTATTGTTAGATCTGAACTTAGAAACTTTGATAGGAGAGGCTGTAGAACCGATAAAATATTTTATTCCTATAAAAAGTTGGAAATGATTTATATTAGAAGCAACACTTCCATTTGTCTGCGTAAGCACACTGCTCCTCGCTGCATTACGGCAGCAAATGCTCTAAGTGATGATCATATGAGCAATTTAATCCTTCACGATGAAGGCTATCGCGTTTTGAAGGGTATTCGATCATCTCCAGCTCACTGGGAAGGTGAGAAGAAAAAGGTTATGACAATGATAAGACAGTTTGATTTGCCAACCTTTTTCATTACATTGTCTGCTGCAGAAACTAGGTGGACAGAATAGTAGAAATTTCAGAAGAAAGCGCAGCAGCTTTAGTTTTCGGAAAAAGCCAGACTTATTAGAACAGATTCAGTGACCTGTGCTCGATATTTTGATTATAGGTATAGATAAGTGCTTAAATTAATTAAAAAACAAGGAGGTATATTCGGCAATCATCCAGTTATAAAATATTATTGGCGTGTTGAATTCCAACAAAGAGGTTCTCCTCATATTCATGGCATGTTTTGGCTTAAAGGTGCCCCCAAAGCTGATCTTGTTGATGACAAGAGTAGGCAGAGGTCTATTCCACCCGTAATAAAATTTATTAACCAATTTATCACTACTGAAGTTACTGATGGAAATATAAATGATTTGATTGAATTACAGAAGCTTAATCATGGGCATTCATGTATGCGAGAAATAAAGGGAACTCGCATATGCCGCTTTGGTATTCCTTACCCTCCAATGCCACAAACTGAAATTCTTTTTCCTTTGTCGGAAAGTGATCGTCTCAACAGTTCTCATCACAAAAACCTTCAAAGTATTAAAAGTTTCTTAAATATGTCCTTCGATAGTGAAACCTTGTTATCACTTAATTCATTTGACAATTTTTTATGTCATGATAATATTAACCTCAATTACGAGGAATACTTGATGGCTATTAGGTATGGGTTGAAAAAACCCTAAGTCTTTTTAAAACGCAGATTTGACGCAATTAAAGTAAATGCATATAATAAGTATTTACTTTCCTTGCAAAGGGCTAATATTGACATTTAATTTTGTAAGGCGGCTTGCCCGCGCACCGCCTCACAGCGAGTAATTTGTAGTATGTAAGTTAGGATAGGGAATTTTGTAGTATGTAAGTTAGGATAGGGAATTTTGTAGTAAGTTAGTATAGGTAATTTTGTAGTGCGTAAACTAGGATAAGTGATTTTGTAGTATGTAAGTAGTATGCAACCCTGCCCGGCATGGAGAGTCGGTGTGGGGAGTTGCATTGCCGACGCCGCGGTGAATTTGACGGCCACGCACGCGAGCGGCCGAAGGCGGCGAGTCAGTGAGAGCCAGAACGCGTCGGCGGCCAGTACATGAAATCGGAAGAAAAAAAAGAAAAGGAGATCGTAGTTTGCTCACGTGTAATAAATGAAGTTTTCGAGTGAATAAAAGAACATTATAACGAGTCAGAAATTAAGTTGCATTTTTATCTGTCCCCTCCTCATCCTTAGCTCGCACCTTACACCCTAACCAAAACCTCTTACGTGCTCGTCGTGTGCGGCTCCACCCCTCCGAAGGCACGTGCTCCCCTTCCCCATCCCAACCTCCGCCTACGCGCGAAGCGTTTAGTGCGTCTCTTGGCGCCACTCAGCTTCAGCCGCTTTGCGAGCACGTGCGTGAGCGCGACGGTTAACTGGCGAATCTTCGGGCCCGGCCCCGTCCCTCCGAAGGCACGTCTTCCTCCCCCCTCCGTCCACGTGCGAAGCGTTGAGTGCGCCACGCAGCGCCACTCAGCTTCCGCCGCTCCGCATGCACGTGCGTGGACGCGACGGTCAAGATCCCCACACCTTGCCGAATCCCTTTTCCACCGCCTTACTCCCGCCTGCGTTTTTACAGATATTATAAATTTCTTGTGAGTGAACCCTGGGCAGACTGACGCTGAAAAAATTGCAACCTTACAATTTATATTAGATCCTTATGCATGTTGCAGTTATATAATTAATTATATAAATAAATCCCAAAGGGGGATTTCAAAATTAATGCGTGATGCTGTTGAAGAGATAAAATCTCATCACAATTTCACCATTAAGCAAAAGCTGCAACATATTGGCCACAAGTTTATTTCTGGCACTGAGATATCCGCTCAGGAAGCCGTTTATTGTTGTATGGGACTGCGTATGTCAGAAACCACTAATGGTGATGTATACATAAATACAGCACTTCCCGAAAATCGAGTACGAATGCTCAAGTCTAAACAACAATTGCAAAATTTACCTGCAAATTCGACTGACATTTTTACTGTCCAACAGTAAAAATGTCAGTCGAACTTGCAGGTAAATTTTGCAATTGTTGTTTAGGCCTCCTAGATCATTACATTCATCGGCCTAATGATCTAGAAAATATTTCTTTGGCTGACTTCGCTGCAAATTATAATAATTTTTATCCTCTTCAGGATGCAAGTGGTTTTATGATAAAGAGAACTAAGCCCCCCCTTATAATTAGATATAGGAGTTTTAATATCAACAAAGATAGGCAAAACCACTTTAGGGAATTACTAATGTTATTCTTTCATTGGAGACAGGAGCAGACTTAATTAGTTCAGCGAAATTGTGAGGAGTTTTATTGGATGAATGAGGAAGTCATTAATAGCGAACGCTACAAATTTGACATATTTAGGGATCGACCAACTGTGTTAGACGACGCTCTCAGAGAGGTAATTGAATGTGAGGATGAAGTAGTTGATGATTTACAAAATCGGGTAGTTTTAGATGAAGAATTTAGAGTCTTAGCATTCCCAGAGATTAGCTCTCAGTTAAATCTTTTAAACTTAAACCCAATCGCAAATGAAAAATCGGACAACAATATTCGTATTGTCAGACTGCCGTCTACAATTTCAAAACAAAATTTACTAAGTCTCATAAAATCACTAAATTTTAAACAAAAAGCATTTTTTTTTTTCACATGTTCTTTTTTTTTTTTTTTAACTTACAGAGATAATGCGTCAAAGAAATGACCAACCATTTGCCATAGCTTTAAATAATATGGCATCTGGCCAAATGTCCGTAGAAGATATAGCTCTATTTCGCACAAGAATTTGCAGTAGTGAGCAAGTCCCAGATGACGTGATTCATCTATTCGAAACCAATGCCGATGTTGATAGGTTTAATTCAATAAAGCTTAATTTAATTTCAACTGAACAACATATAGCAATCGCAAAGGATTTCGTGAAAGCCAAACACTTAACGAACTTGGCTAAAAATAGAATTCTTGAATCCGTGAAGGATTTTAAAGCTGCCCAAACGCAAGGTCTTACTTCTTCCCTTATATTAAAAACTTCTGCTAAGTATATGGTGACAGTTAATATTGACACTGCCGATGGTCTTATCAACGGAGCAACTGGCATTTTAATGGACATAGCTTTCAGTTAAACCACACCCTCTATTTTGTGGATCAAATTTTTCGAAGAAAGTGTTGGAGTTAATGCGCGGGCTAAATGCTCACATCACCAGGAGCCTTCATGAACTCCAGTACAGAAAACTATTAAAAGTTTTCAATTTTTAACAAATTAGCAAGTGACAATTGATCGTGAGCAATTCCCTGTAGTACCTGCTGAGGCTATTACTATTTATAAAAGCCAAGGTGCAACTTACAACAAAGTTGTAGTTCATACGAATCAAAGAATGCGACGTGAGGCATTGTATGTGGCTTGCAGTAGAGCAACCAATGCATCTGGTCTCTATATAATTGGCGAGTTTTTCCCACCAAAACCTGATGCTAGTTCACTTGTTAATTAGGAATTAATTCTCTTGAAATCAGCACATATTCAGGGTTTTCCACGGCTATCCGATTAGATACAGACGAAAGTTACACAAGCCGACAAAAGCGAGGTATTATAGTTTACATTAAAAATGAATTCTTCCAGGATGTAAATCATACTTCGACAGGTCGATATTTTGACGGACCACATGTTTTTTAATTTGCTTTCGTAAGATACAAATTCATTACGTTTTTAATCGTATATAAAAGTCCAATATATTTGCGAAAATTTGAAATGGAATTTAAGCACATATTTCAACAGTTTAATTTATTAGCTAGTAACCAGTCAGTGATCTTAGGTGATTTTAACTTGTGCTTGAGAACTATGTCCGGTTGTTGCAAAAGAATTTATAATTTTCTTTTTTCAAATAATTTTGTTTCTCTTTTAAATTTAGATTCATCAACAACCAAGTCCGATACCCACATTGATTGGGTATTTTCTAATTTACCAAGTGGAACTAGTAGCGCGCGCACCTATGAAACAATGTATAGCCATCATAGTGGAATTTCTTTAGGGCTTGATTTAAAACTATTTGTAGAGCAGTAGGTCTTAAATTAATAATAAAAGATATATGTATTATATACGCAATATAATATTATTTTTAGGTCTATATTATTTATTATTTTCTTTTTATTTATTTATATATTTAAAAAAATTTTATTTCATTATTATTTATTATTTTTATTTGATTACTTTTTTATTTTATTTTTTTAAACTCATGTATAACATATTTTTATATTATATTTTATTTATTAGTATAGTATAGTAGTAGGTATATGTAAAGCTTAAGCTATGGTAATTTTACTTGGGGAGCATGGAAATGACTTAAAAAACTCATTTCAAGTCGACTCGAAGGTTCTATAAATTAATTTAGATCCCCATTGATATTTCGATGGCCTCCTCGTGGTGTTCCCTGGATACCGATTATAGATTTTTAATCGGAAGCTAATTCGAGCGGCGACTTTAACGATAAAAAACTGGCCCTATGGGTACATGCATAAAGTGAATGAGTATTCCGCAGTTGGTAACGCCCGACTGCAACGTTCTTACTTGTTTATAATAAAAGTTAAGCCATAACTCCTATTTTTAATTTGTATTATAAAAATTGAAAATAAGTGTCATGATTTGATTTTTATATAAAAATTGATTTGTAATAATTATTTTTGATTATTTATAATTTTAAAAAAATGTATAAAAAATTGCAAATGAAAGTTTATCTTTTTTATACCCTGATCCCATTAAAAATGGGAAATCAGGGTATAATGGTTTTGTGAAAATTATGTAACAGGCAGAATGAAGCATCGCAGACCCCATAAAGTATATATATTCTTGATCAGGGTGACGAGCTGAGTCGATATAGCCCTGTCCGTCCGTATGAACGCATAGCTCTCAGAAGATATAAGAGCTAGAGACTTGAAATTTTGTATACATGAGTATGCCAGTTTATCTATTTTTTGGATTACTCATCCGATTTATTTTTTTTCGAGAATAATCGATAAATTGATATTGTTTATTCAGCATAGACGTATAGTTTTCAGATTTGGCGTGTACTTGATCAATACGAAAATTTTGTAATTTACAGATTTTGGATGCCACGCCCCCTTCGCCCACAATTTGTAAATTTGTAGTATTTCAAGTACTAGAGACTTGTGCTTTGGAATGTATACACATTTGGAAGTTCTGAAAGTTTCATGAAGAAAATCCCACTACAAGAGAAATTATTAATCTGAAAAATTGTTATAGTTTTGCCCACACTGCAGCCCAAGCGCAGTCGCTACTTACTGCGTGAATATCAGCGCCATGTAGGGGTCAAGGTATCTCCTAATCAACTAGCACAGTCTCTGCTAGAGTTTTCTTACTTATTTAAAATTGCCGTTAAAAACAGCTTACGTTTTCCCTCTCTTCTATGGAATTCTTTCGCCCAACAAGTCCTAAAAATTCATAACTATTATTTGCGAATAAGAGTAATGAAATGCCCAAGGAGATTTACTGGCAAAAATTTCGGGATTGCTGGCTACAGCAGCCAGATTTCAAGTCGTAAATAGCCCGAGATGAAGACGACAAAGGTCGTACTGCAGAATTTGCAAGTGTAACATATACTGCACAATTTCATTCACTAGTGTCCTACCTTCATCGTCATGCTTTAACCGGTTGAGAATTATATGGTTGCTTCTTTTGCAAATAGCACAGAAATGAGTGAGGTAGCATTCACCTTTTGAGTGGTTGCTTATTTCATATATATTATATGTATAATGTGTAATGTAGAGGCAAATGCAATATAAATATAAATATAAATATAAATATAAATATAAATATAAATATAAATATAAATATAAATATAAATATAAATATAAATATAAATATAAATATAAATATAAATATAAATATAAATATAAATATAAATATAAATATAAATATAAATATAAATATAAATATAAATATAAATATAAATATAAATATAAATATAAATATAAATATAAATATAAATATAAATATAAATATAAATATAAATATAAATATAAATATAAATATAAATATAAATATAAATATAAATATAAATATAAATATAAATATAAATATAAATATAAATATAAATATAAATATAAATATAAATATAAATATAAATATAAATATAAATATAAATATAAATATAAATATAAATATAAATATAAATATAAATATAAATATAAATATAAATATAAATATAAATATAAATATAAATATAAATATAAATATAAATATAAATATAAATATAATATATATATACACAGGTGGTCAAAAGTATTTACACCCCGAAGAATTTTTTGCATACTCTGCTTAATGAGCTTGTTTTTTTGTATTTGTTTATCGGGTTTAAGAAAAAACTTTTTTTTGGCATGAAGCTTATTCTATGTAGAAGCGATCTGCTGAAATAAAGGTACAGGCTTCCAAATAGAACGAAAATGACACAACCACTAAGGTTGTCAAAAGTATTTACACATATTTTTATTGCGTTTCAAGTATTTACACAATGTAGATTTGCCTTTTTTATTTGATTTGGTTAATCGTGTGCGGTCTTTGACTAAGATCAATTTGTAGCTAAAATTGTAAATCTGATTTAAAATGGTAAAAATAAACGAACTGTCATTCGAAACAAGATCCGAGATCGTAACCAAGTTTAAGTGTGGTATTGCGGCATTGGAGTTGGTAAATTTATACTAAATATAACTGGTGTAAAACTGGTTAAGAAAAAGGATACACTTGGAAATTCGAAAAATTTACGGCGAAGTGGGCGAAAGCGAGCATTGAAGGCCAGAGAATGTGGAAGACTTATCAGCATAGTCGTATAAAACCCTGAAATAAGCCCAGTTAAAGTGTCAGCAGCATCAACACAGATTATTGCGAAACATGTAAGGGATACTACTAGTCGTAGAAGGTCAAAGGATTTTGAAATAAACACCTATGTCGTCCGAAAAATCATTGATATTTCCGAAACAAATAAAGCAAAGCGCCTTGCTTTTGCTTTGGAGTATATTGAAAAGCCTTGGGAGTTTTGGTATAACGTTTTCTGGACAGATGAGGCTGCATTTCAGTTTCACGGCTCATTTGGAAAGAGTTCTATGCATTTAAGTCGAAAAAAGAAAACTGCAGTGCAACCTTTACCAGATTTGGAGGTGGATTTGGAGGTAAAGTTTTGAGGTTGAATGTCATACTATGGCTTTGGTGCCAATAAAAGGTACTCTAAATCAATCAGGATATCTGAATATATTTAATGAACATGGTTTTGCTTCGGGAAACAAACTATTTCCAATCATTTACTGAGAATTGAAGCAAGATAATGCTCCTTGCCATAAAGGACAATGTCCACAAAGTTTTTGAGAGACTGCGGAAATTCCGGACGTTAACATTATTGAAACTGTTTGGGCTTTCATGAAATCTAAAAGATTATTCAACAAGGACCGAAAACGAGATGATACCATTTTAGAAATTACCGAAATTTGGTGCAAACTAACAATTGACTGCCCGATCCTTGGTGGCATCAATTCCAGCCAGACTTCAGGCTGTAATTGACGCAAAAGGAGAAATAACGAAATACTAATTTAAAATAAATAAACCCTTTGTTATATAAAACCAAATCCTAAAATAAATAACATTAAATAATAGAAATAAACATTGTATAAGTTGCGTGTAAATACTTAAAACGCAATAAAATATGTGTAAATACTTTTGACAACCTTAGGGACCTTCGCTTTCTATTTTTAGCATATCCAAAAAATGTACAGTTAGTTTTGTAGCTGCAATAAGTAAATTTTGTGCACATTCCTCATTTTTGGTGTTGTTTTTCGCGAAATTAAATTAAAGTCATCCCGACTTGCGTCTTGGAAAGAGGTCAGTGAAGAATTTGATCGGTGTTATTTGTTATAATATTTATTAAACACACTATTTCTAAACGTTTAGTTGGGTTTTAGTCGGTGTTTATCAATTTATATTAAAATGGGAAGAGGAAAGACGCTGACAACCGAAGAAATCGCTAAAGTCCTTGCGTACAAGGATGTGGGTTGGTCTAATCGAAAAATTGCACGCAAATTAAATCGCTCACCAACTGCTGTAAATAATGTTATAAATATGAAAGAAAATTACAACAATAACTGGAAAAATTCCAATAATCAAAAGGTGTCACCACGTGGAAAAGCCGCTATTATACGCGCAGGACTTTAAAAAAATGCTACTGCTTCCAAAATTGTGAAGGAATTAGACCTTCCGATAACAGAACGCCGTGTTCAGCAAATTTTGGCAACTAGTAACCGGCTAAAATGGATGAAAATGAAGTCAAAGCCGGCTTTATCTGACGACCACAAAGCGGCTCGGCTAGATTTTGCGAAGCAACACATGTCTTGGACGGAAAACTGGAAAAAAGTGGTTTTCTCAGATGAGAAAAAATTCAATTTAGATGGCCCTGATGGTTTCAATTATTACTGGCATGACATTCGGCAGCCGGAACGATATTCCACAAAGCGAAACTTTGGTGGCGGATCATTAATGGTATGGTCTGAATTTAGCTACCACAATCGAACCCCAATATGCAAAATATCTGGGCGTTTGAATTCTCAAGGCTATATAAATTTGTTGGAGAACGTTCTTGTGGACTTTTTGGATGAAGAACCGTCTAGTGATTCAATTTTCCAACAGGATAATGCGGTCATACATGTTTCACGGTTTAGTCGAACCTGGCTTCAGGAGATGCAAATCACCACCATGTCATGGGCTGCTCGCTCTCCGGATTTAAATCCTATAGAAAACATGTGGGGGAACCTCGCCAGACGGGTTTATGATGGCGGAAGAAAATTTCAATCGGTGGAAGAGCTTAGAAAAACGGTTTCTCAGGAATGGGCCCAAATACCACAAGCCGAGTTTAAAAAAACTATTGATTCGATGCCAAATCGGGTTTTTGAAGTAATTCAAAAATCTGGGGGATGGACACATTATTAATTAACATTCTGGAGTTTTTATGAAGTTTGTTTTCAATTTTGTGATATGTTAGAACAAAGTGCCTTTAATTTAATTTCGCGCTTTATTTTTGAAAATTTATGTTTTTCTTACATTATAAGTGTCTTGTTTACAAAATATATAAAAAATTGTTGCGTTTAACATAAATCTAATAGAAATATACGATTCAACAAAAAAAAACTATACCAAAATGCATAATTCTAAAAAAAAACTAGAAAAACTGAGTGCCTTTAATTTAATTTCGGTGAGTGTATATATATATATATATATATATATATATATATATATATATATATATATATATAAAAGAACATAACATTATACACATACACATACATATATATACAATTATTAATTCAATTAATTAACCGGATAGTAGCGAGAACCGAAGACATTACACCAATGACATCTACTTCGAGCTCTCCCCTACCCAATCAGGCCCCAATAATGAACAGTCATTTGGACTTCTTGACTACATTCAAAATTCCAGATGCAATTCGCTTCTTGCCAACTTATGACGGAAATTTGAAAACCCTTAGTGAATTTATCACCAATGTAGAAGAAATTCTTCTCCTCATTAGAGGAACCAATCAGACACCATATGACAAAATGCTCTTAAGAACAAAATTGAGGGAAAAGCTAATGAAGCTATAATAGAGGAAGGAGCTAGCATTAATTGGGATGAAATAAAGGATGCTCTCATCTTACATTGTTCTGATAAGAGAGATAAATGTACTTTAATATACGAGTTACATAGTGTTAATGCCAGATCCTCCTGCTCCTCCCCCACACAGCCCGGCAATGTTATTAACAGCGTGCTGTTATTAACATAGTGACGGGCGCTCAGTATTGGCTCTCCGCTAAGAACTGACCACCTTCCTTTTTTCTCCATGTTCTTGCACTAGTCACTCTCTCTTTCAATTGTATCGAGTTTGCGCGCTTAATTACGCTTAAAATAAAAGTTCCTGAATAAAAGTGAATTGTATTAAAAATCCAACCTGCGAGTTTTTCTTCATTCTACTTATCAACGCCATCCCTCCGATCACATAGTTTGGTTCAAAGTTCATTACCACTTCGCGCTTTATACGAAAAAGTATGCGAAATTAAAATCACATTGTTTAGATTGACAGACATAAAGTAAATCGAACCAACATTAATCAAAACCTCTTCGCCGACATTTGCCTAAATTCATTTCTATCTGGAAATTAGGGCCCATTAGGCACAACAGTCAGGGCCATGAAACCAACTAACATTTCTGAGGCTTTTGAATGGGGTCTGAAGGAACGAGAGATTTACTTTTCCCAACAGAGCCAGAAAAGACAACAATCGTACAAAACTGTAAACCCAAGATACAATAGGCAACAAATTAATGAAGATGGTAGAAAAAACGAAAGACGCTTGAACAAACGTGGACACCAAAAGACGAACCAATAATTTTCCGGCTATCATGCCCAAAGAGGTAGATAAGAAATACGAAAATAGGGGTAAATACTACTCAAGCCCCCAGAACAAAGGACAGATGTATAATCTGGACTCAGAACCACAATTACATAACTACAGCGAACAAGCAAATTTTCAGACAGAAGCCGCAAACAACAGTCAGGGTACCTAATGAGTAAAAACATAGGATCACCTCTTCCCTATATCGTGTTACATATTGAACCGAGCGGGCCCTTGAAATTCCTTACAGATACAGGAGCAACATTTTCTTTTATAAATTCGAAACTAGTAGCCCAGGAAAATCAAATTAATTTACAAAGATCAATCAATATCAAAACAGTTTTAAATACACATTACTTCTCTTTAAAGAATTCTCCGATTTTACTTCGTATTCATTATTACTGTTCAATTGTCATGCCTACTTTGATAGACTCATCGGAGTAGACATTCTTAAACAACTTTGAGCCATAGTAGACATTCCTAAACAATCTCTAAGCACAAACATTCATTATACAAATTGAATTAGAAGGGAAAATAGTATTAACTCTACACACTATAGAAGAAGAGTCAAAGATAATCATTCCGATAGTTGTCAATTTAAAAGACGGCACATTTAACTTTAAGCCCACCTCAGTCTCTAAAGAAGTATTCATATCAGGCGGACTTTATACCGCGAATAATAATATCAGTCTAATGGACATCAACAATTTTTCCAATCAAGAACAGAAATTTTATATAGAGGATTATCTTGAAGTAAATACAATCACAGTAACTAAGAATAAGGACCTTGAGTTCAAAATCGTTATAGATCATCGTCCATTAGCTTGGCTGATGAATTTTAAAAAACCAAACAAAATTAGTTCGTTGGAAACTCCAACTAGAGTACTATTATGAGATTTCTTATAAAAAAGGATCTGAAAACGTTGTGGCAGATGCCCTTAACCGCATTACCGTGGAAATAAACAATAGCAACCACGACAGTACCCTAAAAGATAAGATACAAGTAACGAATAAACCCATTAACGAATTTAATTTACAAATTATATTCCAAAACAAGTAAGAACGTTGCAGTTGGGCGTTACCAACTGCGGAATACTCATTCACATTCCGGCTCTAGCATGTACAATTTTCAATATGACACGACACAAAAAGTGACCTACAAATTATTTTTATACCATGAACCCATTGAAAATGTGAAACCAGGGTATAATGTTTTTGTTAAAATGTATGTAAGAGGTAGAATTTTATTTATTTTATAATCACTATATAAAAGTTTCATGAAAATAGTCCACCGACAAGAAAAGTTATTAAACAATTAAGTTCCCATAGTAAGCCCACACTGCAGCTAATGCGTGTTTATACGTGCGTGCCTCTGTGTGTTTGCGCTTCTTTTGAAGCAGAAAAAACGAAGAATTCTTGAAATATCAGTTCCTGGAAGGGATCAGGGGATTTCGTAGTCGAGCAGTCTACAGACAAAAGAGCGCCTTCTAGCCTATTCTATGAATTACGATTGATTTCTGAATTTTTCAGTCGTTATTTTAGTTTTGTGAGATGACGCTCTAGCTCTGAAGTTACATATATAATTTTTCGCCACTAGTTAACCAGCCGGAGCAGTGGTGCCAATGGTTGAGGCAACGCGAGTCGTGTTAGGTATCGTGGGTTCAAGACCTACTAGATCACATTTTCTTTTTCATAAATTAAATATTTTATTGGGAGGGTGCGAGCTTGAATGAATAGCACTTAATATTTTTCATTTTCTTAGTCGAAAATTGTTATAAATTTAAATTTGTTTCTTCTTAGATAGCTCTCAAATGTTTATACGTAGATATATACATACATATATAAGATATGTATATAAAAAAGTCTGCATACACAATTTCAGCACGTGCACATTTGTATGTGCGTATGTATGTACATTAAATGTGCACTCTAGCATTTTCTAAGAATCTCAATTGCGATTTATTTGTCTTTGCATTGTTTTTGAATTCCAGCCGCTACTTTGGGTTTTCTTTGCTATATGGCGACCTAACAATAATGTCATTTCGTTTTAATTACCATTATCGCAAAAGGCGCGGTGGCACTGTAGGCAAAGGCGCGGAATGCTTTTATTTTAGCTATTTTGTTGAGGTGCGAGTTCAAATCCCGCGGAAAACTTTTTTAAAAATTTATATTTTATATTATTATCATTTCGTTTATATTTTTTCAATTTCATAAAAATGTTTCCTTCCGTGTTATGAATATCTACAAAGCTTATTTATATATATAAGTGATGCACGCATATAAATTTCTTAGCTGGCTGTTACAAATTCCGATTCGCCACGCCTCTAGCGGGCGTGGATGGTTGTGCTTCGAACCCCGAGGAAAACTTTTAATTTTTTTTTAGATTTATAATTTAATTTTTATTTTTTAAATTCTACAAAAATGTTTTCTTCCGTGCTTTCAATGCCTATTAAGTCTATTCCTCTTTTTTGGCCAGTTTTTAGAACAAGCTAATGGTAACCCAACTGCAAAATTTGAATGCTTACGCTCAAAAAATGTGAAAAATACAGGGTATTTTTTGATATGCCACGCCCCTAAAAAGGCGTAACAGCTATTTTTAGGTCATCGATAGAAGAGGCTACCAGTAACTTATTATCCAAATTTGAAGCTTCTAGCTCTATAACTGTAAGAGATATAAACTTTTGAGGTTTGCCACGCCCCCTGTGGGAAGAGATACATCCACTATAGCTTTTTGGTCTTGGGTGATCAACCCGAGTATATACACCAAATTTCAGGTCTCTAGCATCAATAGTGCCCAAAATATAGCAGAATTTGAAAAATCACTATACCTTCAGATCCGATTTGCCACGCCCCTAGTGGGCGTAGACATATAATATTTCGACCAATCTTTATAGAATCGTAGCATTAGCTCACATGCAAAATTTGAGTGCTCTAGCTTTAAAACTCTAGGAGATACAGTTTTACCCGATTTTCCACGCCCCCAATGGGCGTAGATATATCCGCCATAGCTTTTGATTTTGGGTTGTCAATACGAAGCTACGTTCCAAATTTTAGCGCTCTAGCTCTTCAACTAACATGATTTCTGGCATATCGGAAAATGCATTTTCCGATTTGCCACGCCCCTAGTGGGCGGATCAGGAAAATTTTAACACTTTATAAATCGGAGATATACACGAGTATGTGTTCCAAATTTCAAGTCTTTAGCTCTAATAGCGCCGAAATAGATTGCGTTCATACGGACAGACAGACGGACAGCAAAACCAATATACTAATTCACTTCGTGAATTCGTATAAAATAATTCACTTCGTGAATTCGTATAAAATTAACAGAGCACAGTTAATAACTACAATACCTTTTAAAAACAAACTAATAAGAACGATTTCCGAGATTACAAAGACGAAATGGAAGAGGAAGTAATCTCTGTGAGCAGAGGAGACGAATTCGGTGACACGGAGTGGGAGGAGTCGTCGGTTCACGTGGAGGACGTGAGCAGCGACAACACAGAGCCATTCCCCCGCGGAAGATGGCAGGATCCGAGGGAGGGTCGCGAATACTATCGGCCGCGAGAGGGAGAGCAGCGTAGCAGCCGACTCCACACGGTCTACCAATCGACGGTCAACGTCGCCGAGAGACTGGACGGGGCCATAATGATGATGCGAGTCGAGTTCACGACGGTGTACGTGGAGGCGCCAGGAGTGCGAATGACGCCGCCGTACGTGGAGGAACCCGCACCCCTCCCCGATCGCCAGCCACACCGGTGCTGGAAATTAACCTCGTCTCTGAGGAGGAGGGTTCGGGGAGGTGGACCAGCCCAACGCCGTGGACGGCCAGCGAGGAGGACGAGCCCACTGAGACGGCGAACAGCAACCAAGTCCCGTCGCGAGGAGTGGACGACGGCAGGGAGCACTGTCCCTCCGCCCTTGACCCTACCCCGGAAGGCGCGACGCGGTCGGAGCCTAGAGGGCGAGCAGCATCCCCAGGCGCGCTGTGGACGAGGAGGGGCGACGCCAGGACGACGACTCCCGAGGCTTCTCTCGGCCACGAGGCCACTCACGACGATTTTCCGCGAGTCGTGGCGCGGTACACGCCCGGAGCGGTAGAGAACCGGAGGTGGGTATGTAGTCCCGGGTGGGCCCCGTCAGCAAGCTAATAAGGAGGGAGGTGGCGTCCCACGGTCGACGCTACCGTCGGACCCGC